>JAQQAC010008350.1:8270499-8298436 GCA_029783875.1 Phataginus tricuspis | reverse complement strand
AAGACCTGAATGTAAGTCATGAAACCATAAAACTCTTAGAAAAAAACATAGGCAAAAATCTCTTGGACATAAACATGAGTGACTTCTTCATGAACATATCCCCCCAGGCAAGGGAAACAAAAGCAAAATGAACACGTGGGACTATATCAAGCTGAAAAGCTTCTGTACAGCAAAGGACACCATCAGTAGAACAAAAAGACATCCTACAGTATGGGAAAATATATTCATAAATGATGCATCTGATAAGGGGTTGACATCTAAAATATATAAAGAACTCACGCACCTTAACAAACAAAAAGCAAATAATCCAATTAAGAAATGGGCAGAGGACATGAATAGACACTTCTCTAAAGAAGAAATTCAGATGGCCAACAGGCACATGAAAAGATGCTCCACATCGCTGATCATCAGAGAAATGCAGATTAAAACCAGAATGAGATATTACCTCACACCAGTGAGGATGGCCAACATCCAAAACACAAACAACAACAAATGTTGGCGAGGATGTGGAGAAAAGGGAACCCTCCTACTACACTGCTGGTGGGAATGCAAATTAGTTCAACCATTGTGGAAAGCAGTATGGAGGTTCCTCAAAAAATTCAAAATAGAAATACCATTGGACCCAGGAATCCCACTCCTAGGAATTTACCCTAAGTATGCAGTAGCCCAATTTAAACAAGACAGATGCACCCCTATGTTTATTGCAGCACTATTTACAATAGCCAAGAAATGGAAGCAACCTAAGTGTCCATCAGTAGATGAATGGATTAAGAAGATGTGGTACATATACACAATGGAATATTATTCCGCCATAAGAAGAAAACAAATCCTACTATTTGCAACAACATGGATGTTGTTAGAGGGTATTATGCTCAGTGAAATAAGCCAAGCCAAAAAAGACAAGTATCAAATGATTTCACTCATATGTGGAGTATAAGAACAAAGAAAAAAACTGAAGGAACAAAACAGCAGCAGACTCACAGAACCCAAGAACGGACTAATAGTTACCAAAGGGAAAGGGACTGGGGAAGAGTGGTGGGAAGGGAGGGATAAAAGGGTAAAAGGGGTATTAAGATTAGCAGACGTAAGGTAGCGGGGGCACGGGGAGGGCTGTACAACTCAGAGAAGACAAGTAGTGACTCTATAGCATCTCACTATGGTGACGGACAGTGACTGTAATGGGGTTGGTGGGGGGGACTTGATGAAGGGGGTAGTTTAATCACCCTAATATTGCACATGTAATTGTAGGTTAATGATACCAAAATAAATTGCAAATAAAAAAAATTGTTAGATTGTATCCTGTACTAGATTGCAAGCACCTAATGAACATTGGTTAACATGGTAATTCCAGCCCTAAGTGTGTTAAAATAAAAACAGAAATCCTCATTATTCACAGATTCCATATGTGTGAATTTGCTTCCTTGCTAAATTTACTTATAACCTAAAAATCAATGCTAGTGGTGCTTTTGTGGTCATTTGAGGGTATGCACAGAACAAGGAAAGATTTGATGTACATTTCCTAGCTGAAGTCAAATAAGGCAGTGTTCCTGCCTTCTTGTTTCAAGCCCTAAACAAGTGTGATTTTTTTTCACAGTCCATTAGTATCACTTTTTCACATTTTTGTAACTTTTGTGGGGACTTGGTTGTTTAAAATGGCCTCCATATTGCTGAACTGCTGCTAGTGTTCCTAACCACAAGAAAACTGTGATCTACCTTATAGAAAAAATACGTGTTAGGTAAGCTTCCTTTGAGATTAAATTACAGTGCTGTTGGCTGTGAATTAAATGTTAATGTATCTATATATATTAATTAAAGTTTCTTTAAACAGAAACACACATAAAACAAGATTACATATTAGTCAATTGACAAAAACATGACTGAAGTCTAACAGGAACCTAACTCTTATTTCCCCTAGGAGCAGTGGTTCAGTGTTTGCTGATTCAGTGTTCCAGGCATTTCACTAGAATTGACTGAATTTGTTGAATGAATGAAGACAGATTATTTTATTCCAAATCCAAATCTAATGTGAATGTAGTGTATGGTGGTAGTTAAAGCAGTGATTGTGGAGCCAAACTGCCTAGAGTTCAATCTTGGTTCTCTGACTTGCTAGCTGTGTTATTTGGGGCAAACTGCTTAACTATTCTCTGCCTTTTCCCACAACTAAAAATGTAGTTGTAGTTGTTAATGGTTGGCAGCGTTTGGGGAGGGAGAGAGTGAACTACCAACAAAGAGGCACCAGGAAGCCTTTGGAATGAGGGAAATATTCTACATCTTGATTAGAGTGGTATTTACATACCTCCCTATGTTTTTCAAAACTCATAGAGCTAAAGAGAGTAAATTTTACTTTGCATAAACTATAACTTAAACTTTAGGTTGTAAAAAAAAAAGAGCAATATTCCAGATTAACAGAATAATGCACATAAAACATTTAATGCACTACCTACTTACATAAATACTCTTTAAATATAGCGATCATTCTAACAACACGGATCGGGACAAGTTAGGTGGTGTAAGGAAAAGCAGAGTGGTCCCATGAACCAGGGACCTAATCTGGCTCTTTCACTCATCAGCTAGTTCATTTGTTTATTGTAGAGGTTAAATTAGACAACATGAGTATCTGTACAATGTGAGAAATATCTGTGTAAACCATAAAGCCACAGAGAAAAGTGAGAAATGGGGTTATTCATGAGACAAGAATACAAAATCATACAGCCACATAAACTGGGGCATGGAGGTCACCTCTCCAATGTAGAAGAGTGTGGTGGATTGTAAATTTAACAGTCAAAGGGGGAGCACATCTCAAGAACCTTCGTTCTCTAAGTTTCTGTTGCCTCCAGGCTGATTGTGAAGACAACCCGACCATTTTAATGAGATACTGACAAACCTCCAAACTCGAAGGAATGCCAGTGCCAGGCAGGAGGAAGAAAAGCTGAGTTTTGCAGAACGGCTTCTTGGACTGGACAATGTAGTAGGAGTCAGACACCCATTCATCTCAACTCCTTTAACAGCCTCTGGCGTGAAGATTGAGTTAGGTCATGTCACAGCTGCTTTTTAGTTCGTAGATGTCCCAGAGTTCTCGCCCCTGAGAGCGCTACTGGACCCGGTGGGGCACGCAGGCGCAGTCGCTGCCTCAAGCTTAACATGGGTTGCCGGGGCCCTCCATGGGCTGATTAACAAAATACTGTATTTGGGTTCTTCCTTGAGGGACAAGAGTGGGTTTGCTGCAGCACCGAGGGGAGGCTGCAAGCCAGGCCAGAAGTTGAACCCAAAACTCCCTCCACAGCCACGCGGGACACCCACCGATTTCGCACGCCTCCAGAGTTCTGACAAACGCCACACACCTGAGGTCAGGGACCACCGAGTGCGAGGTTTGGTTCCGGTTAACATCGACTGGGACCCAAGCGCAATGAACCTAAAAGTTTGAGGGAGCAAGTTTCCTTGCCTGCGAGTTTACCTTCAACAACCGGGTCCCACAAAGTCGTCTTCACGCCGGAAGTGCACTAATCCGCAGCACGTGGGGTTGCCAGGGTGCTCTTCACGTGAATGGGCGGGGCTTAGGGGCCTTGTAGCCAATGGTAGCCTGAGAGGGCGGTGCCTGTACCGCGCAGGGACCTATCCCGGAGGTTGGGCTGTGATGGGGGCGGGAAAGGGCGGGGAAGCCGGGGTGTGGAAAATGTGGCGGCCCCGCCCCGTCTCTTGGAAGTGCTGCGGCCGCCACCGGTACCGCCGCTGCAGCTATAGGGGACCGGCGCGGTTACGCAGGCGAAAGCCGCCTTTTCCCTGCTGAAAGGTGAAGACATGGGGAGACGATGGTGGGGCTGGGACTGGAGTGAGGCAGGGCCGGGAAAGGCGGCTGGAGCTGTGTCCTGAACGAGGGAAGGAGGAAGGGTGGATGGAAGAACGGAGGCGAGCTCGGGACCCGTTAGGACGCAGGCCCGTGCGGGCCGGGCCCGGCCAGGGATGCTGGCAGAACAAGGGGGCGCCTGAGAGGCCAGGGCAACGTCGCCCCGAGCCAGGGGACGGAGTGCGCGCCCTTTGCCGGGGGCCAGGTGCTGCTGGCCGTGTCCTCTTATCCTCATCCGTAACGGACGCGAGCGGCCTGGGCTGGGTCCCCCGCAGCAGTGATCAGGGCGGCGGCGGAGGGCCGGGCGGCGCGACGCGGTGCTGGAAGGTCGCCGGCCTCTCCCTGCGGTGGGACGAGGAGGGCTGGGATTTGCTGCCGCCAGGGCGGGTATCCCCACCCCAGAAAGCTCCTCTGCGACTTTCCTCCCCTCCTCCCTCCCACCAATGGATGGAAAGTTTGTAGAGGCCGGAGTTAGAAAGTGCCCACCATTCTTGGGTGGATGTTCCATAAATGCAAAAATAATAGATCCATGATGCTTGGCACGTAACCTGTGCGAAATAAGATGTTTCTCTGCCTGCTTGCCAGTTGTTTAAAAAGCAAACAAACTTTTTCCGTAGTTCCCTCAGAAAAGCTACCATCTCTCCAGCTCACCATGGCGGATGAAATTGATTTCACCACTGGAGATGCCGGGGCTTCCAGTACTTACCCTATGCAGTGCTCAGCCCTGCGCAAAAACGGCTTCGTGGTGCTCAAAGGACGACCATGCAAAATAGTGGAGATGTCGACTTCCAAAACTGGAAAGCATGGTCATGCCAAGGTAAGTGCCCTTCTAGGTCTGTCTTTGCGTTGGAGTTTTGATTATTTGTATTCCATTACAGAACATTTCTTCCCACAATAACTGAGTGATCAACTATTACTCTGAGTGCTAAAAAGTAGCATTTCTTTCTTGGGCTCTTACAATGTTTCATTAATCGGAAATTGAAACTTTCCTGAATCCCAGTGACTTCGAAGGTCTGTCTACAGATGAGAAAAGCTGTTCTAACATAATTCTAAGGAACCAAGCTTCGGTTTTCTTATGCACTGTTATAATTGAATTACTGGACTGTATGTGATACTGGGTCTTGATATGTCGTGATGATACTGTTTAGTTATTGACTGCTTCTCAATTTTATGACAAGCCCTTTTTTTTTAAGTAGAATTAGATGACCTTGGAAGGAGAAAGAATCTGTCCTAATCAGGGTTGGTATTGTGCTCTTGTGTATGTAATGAGTGATATACTTGGCAAAGATTAAACAAGTTTCCTGTTCTCCCTTCTCTGTTAGGTTCACCTTGTTGGAATTGATATTTTCACGGGCAAAAAATATGAAGATATTTGTCCTTCTACTCACAACATGGATGTTCCAAATATTAAGAGAAATGATTATCAAGTAAGTATGAATTTCCTTTAGAATGCTACATGTCTCTTAAAGGTGCAGATATATTCTACTATCAATTATAATTTAACAAAACCCAGGAATAGTTTTGTAGGTTTTTCTAACCACTTACTAGGCACCAGTTACCTTAGAAATTGAAGAAATAAGGATACTTAACACTTTTACCTTATGTGGGGTTATAGTTTGCTATTTTTGACCATTCTTGCATTTTTAAAAAGTTGAATGCTTTTTATTGTTTCTCAGACCAAGTTACTGTGTATTGTGACTAAATAAGTCCAATGGTTAGTAAAATTACTATTGTCTTTGTTGTAAAATACTTCAGATTCAAATAACTCCCTCCTGGATGTTTCATTTCTTTTGACTTACCAGACCTAAGTCTTTCAAGAAGTTGAAATTCATGTTCCACCAACTAAGTTTGTATATTAATGATTGTGAGTCAGAATTTGGTATTCTTAAATAGGGAAAGAAGTTGAAAGCCATTAATATAAAAATAAAGTATGTGGTCACTTACTATGGAAGAAAATACAAAAACTGTATTAATTGTTTTATTTGTATTCAGTGACCATGCTGTGGCCTTTTGTTAAATCATAGGTATAAACTTCAAATTTTAGTTCTGTTATACATTTAGATAGGTTATGTAATGATAGCATTTTGTTGTTTGGAGTATTGATGGTTACCAAACCATTGACCTCATATGATAGAGGAGCTAAGATTAATCATAACTAAAGTTTTCCTTAAAAGTCTTCATTTTCTATATCAAGAATATCATATATAGTATTCTTTTCTGTTCATTTTACATAGTCAAAAATATAAGTGTGATATTTAGATTTGTTTTGTCCAGTTTAAACTGATTTCTTTCTATACTTTTTATCGTATTGTATAATTTTTTAAAATGTTACCTTCAACTGCAATTACCCAATTATTTCCTTTTATTCTTTGTCCACATGTAAACATATTTTTACATTAGTTTTAATCTAGTAGGTTTATATTTTCACTTTCCCACTTATGTTTTCTAGGTTGCTTTGGAGTCTGTAGAAATTTGTTTTTTCTTAGTATAATAAATAGCAAATTTTTTTTACTCACGTAGATCGGGGTTTGGATCTAGTTCTGCCTCTTTCTAGCTAGATGACATTGAACAAATTACATAACCTTTCTGAGACTCAGTCTTCCCATCTATAAAGGAGGGAAAATGTGAGAATTAAATGAGAAAATGTTCCCTATAATTACTTTATAAGTAGCTATGTACCAAAAAGTAGTTCTTTTCTGCTCCCCGTTTTCCTATAAAAATTCTACTTTAATCATTCCATTATTCTTAGAGCACTTAATTTAGACATGGCATATAGTGAGTGCTCCATAAACATTTGTTAAATGCATACATGTTTATTAATTGAGGTAAGGGTAGTGCAGCCCACTAAAGCTAAGCATAGAATTTTCTTTTGCCAAAATTGGATTTGTTTACATCCTTAACATGTGAATGCTTCGAATATTCAATATTAATTATATTTGTTAATATGCTTTCAATGTGGAATGCTTTTGTCTTTGTTTCAGAAAGATGGTATCAGTAGTTCGGATAATTACTACTGTTGTCAAATTAGCAAATCATTGATTGGAACTCAAGATTTAACATAAAGGAAAGTTTTGGTTTGGGTTTTATATGGGGATATAACAGGGCCCAGACTAGGGTGAAGGAAATGAGGTGAGGCGGCCTTTGCTTCAAGGCACTAAAAAATAAAAAGGGGACCAGTGATAATGCTGGGCTACATAGGAGCCTAAGACAAAAAAGGAAAAATCAGTAATTCTGATCCTGTCTTTATTTAGTATTTTTACTTTTTTCATCATGGAATATTTGTATTAATTCTAATTTTGAAATATTTATCTGATCACTGATGAGTTTTGTCTATGCCTTCAATTTTGTACCCAGTGCCTCCCTTGCCTCACTCTAGTTTCAGACTTGGTTCCAGTTGTAGTTCGGTACTCCAGACGGGGTAAGAGAATGAGTCAAGCCAGACAGTCTGGGTCCAAATCCTTGCTTTGGCACTTGCTGTGTGACTTTGGTTGGCAAATTACTTACCCTTTCTCCTTTCTTCCTTTATTTATAAAATAAGATCTAACAATATAAAATAAATAAGGTATAAGAATAATAAACTCCTCATGGGATCATTGTAAGGTTTAATTTGTTAATACTTAGAACAGTGTTTTTCAGAGTAAGTACTCAATAATCATATCCCTTCATTCTCAAGTCACCATAGAATATTTATTTTTGTTTATTTAAAAAATATATAGTTCTATGGACAGTGACTGCATTGGGGTATGGGTGGGGACTTGTAATATGGGTAAATGTAGTAACCACAATAACCACATTGTTTTTTCATGTGAAACCTTCATAAGAGTGTAAATCAATAATACCTTAATAAAAATTAATTAATTAATTAATTAAAAAAATATATATATATATAGTTCTGTGGAACCTTTCCAGTTATATATATTGTACTATGGTGATCTTCACTCACCTGTCCACAGCCAGATAAATATAAGGTAAGATCCTGGAGTTGTGAAGAAAAAGTTGCTATCAAAAACAACATTGGGACAATTGGCAAATTTAAATATGGACCTATATATTGAATAATATTTTAACAGTATTGTATTTTCTGATTTTGAAAAATAAACTGTGGTTATATAAGAATATATCCTTGTTCTTGGGAAAAATACACTAAGTAGTTATGTTTGAAACTTACTCTGAAATGGCTCAGTAAAACTAAGAAAAGAGTAAGAATGTGTATGAAATGTATTTTGTGTATTTCATATATACAGAGAGTGAGAGAAAACAAATTGCATATGGTTAAATGTTAACAATGAATCTAAAATTAATCTAGATAAAATGTATGGGATTGCATTGCATTACTTGTGCAACTTTTCTGTATATCTGAAGATTTTTTAAATAAATAACTTACTTAAGATCCAATAATTCATTTTCATTATTTACTTTTGTTTTCTGTAATTTTATTTTTTTAATTTAAAATTTTACTCCATATAGTAATTTATGTTAATCAGATGATTAATGTTTACAAATATATCATTTCACTAAATGTTTCATAATACATCTATACATTTTTGTATTTGAAATACTTTATATTTCATCCCATAGTTTATTTTATAAATTCTTAACTCTTAAAAAAAATCATATAAGTAAGTATCAAAATATCACATTATTTGGCTCCTATATTTCAGTTACTAAAGGAAGTGGGACCCTTTAACTCTTTAAATAGACAAGTTCCACTTCAGGGAATTGCTAAGAAAGCTGAAATAAAAAAGATCTGCCATGTAAGCCTGTGGTTAATTGTTTAAAATTACACAATAGTGTTGGGAAGACTGGACAGCCCCATGCAAAGAATGAAACTAGGCCACTATCTTATACCATACATAAAAATTAACTCAAAATGGATTAAAGACTTCAGTGTAAGCCCTGAAACTGTAAAACTCCTAGAAGAAGACAAAGGCAGTAAGCTTCTTGACATTGGTCTTTGTGTTAAATTTTTGGATCTGAATCCAAAACAAAGGCAACAAAAGCAAATATATGCAAGTGGGACTACATCAAGCTAAAAAACTCCTGCACAGTAAAGAGAATCATCAACAAGATGAAAAATCAGACTACTGAATGGGAGAAAATACTTGCAAATCATATCCGATAAGGGGTTAATATCCAAAATATCTAAGGAACACAAACAACTCAATAGCAAAAAAAAAAACTACAATTAAAAAATGGGCAGAGGATCTAAACAGACATTTTTCTAAAGAAGACATATAGATTGCCAACAGGCATATGTGAAATTATTCAAATTACTAATTATCAGGGAAATGCAAATCAAAACCACAGTGAGATATCACCTCACACCTGTTAGAATGCCTGTTAACAGAAAAACAAAAGAATAGTAAGTGTTCAAAAGGATGTGAAGAAAAGGGAGCCCTCATACACTGCTGGTGGGAATATAAATTGGTGCAGCCACTGTGGAAAGCACTGTGGAGGTTTCTCAAAAAAAATGAAAGTAGAACTACCATATGAACCAGCTATACCACTGTGGGTATTTATACAAAGAAAACAAAACACTAATTTGAAAAGATGTATGCACTCCAATGTTCACAGCAGCATTACTTACAATAGCCAATATATAGAAGTGACCTAAGTGTCCATTGATGGCTGAATGGATAAAGAAATTGTGGTATATGTATACAGTGGAATACTACTGAGTCATAAAAAGGGAAACTTTGCCATTGTGACAACCTGGATGGACCTTGAAAGTACTATGCTAATGCTAAGTGAAATAAATCAGAGAAAGACCATATGATTTCACTTACATGTGGAATACAAAAAAAAAAATGAACAAACAAAACAAAAGTCAGAGATACAGAGACCAGATTGGTGGTTATCAGAGGGGAAGGAGGCGGGGAGTGAGCAAAATGGGTCAAAGGGGTCAAATGCATGGTTATGGGTGGTAATTAGACTTAGTGTGGCGATCACTTTGTAGTGTTTTAAAAGATAAAATTATTATGTTGTACTATGAAACGAATATTACATACCAATTTTACCTCAAAAATAATTAAACTTCTACCTCAATGTCCTTGCTCCCCATTGCTCTACCAAACCACCTCACAAATGAGTGATGTAAAAATGAATTTAAAATGTTTGTGGTTTCTTTGTAGGGTAGGTTTTGGTTTTTGATATTTTTAGATATATTCAAAAACTGAAATCTCCTGTGGTAGATGGGGTTTCTGTGATAAGACGCAGCCGGATTTCATAGTGCCATAGAGGAGAGCTTTGAAACTCTACCTGTACGGTATGCCTGTGTTACATCATAGAGATTAAAGGGGATCAAGAACCATGTCTTTGACTCCCACTCTATATGTCAATGTTAGCATCTGGTATTCTAAGTAATTGCCTTTTATAAAACCTGTTAGAATTCTAAGCACACTGATGGTGAACATGCTTTTAGAACAAATGAGTACAGCCTGACTGTTTCTTCATGCCTGTAATAAAATTCAGTGATATCAAAACTGTGCCTTTTTGTAGGTTACAATGACAGCTGAGTTGTTTCATCAATGTCACCAACAAACTAGAGTTTGTCTTTTAAAAAAATCTAGTGGTGGTAGCAGTGAACTGGAGACCAAAAATTTTCCACTTGAAACTTTGTTCATAATCAAATTATGAAACATTGTTTGTAATTGTAAAAGCTGAAAATAACTTATATGCCCATTAAAGGGAAAATGGTTAAATCAGTTATAGCATATCTATGCAGTTATGAAGTAATAAAGAGACTTAGGTCCATGTTTTTCAGTTTGGGAAGATTTCTAAAACATATTACTAAGTGAAGATAACTTGTTGAAAAATGCTTATAATAACCCATTTATGTTTTATTTTTAGAGCAGCTATATTTGTATTGTATATATAAATGTAAGTGCTTCAGGATATGCTATGAAGAAGCCTAACTAAACTGTTTAATAATGCAGAGATTTGGGGGAGTGGAAGTGCAAGGAGGAGTGAACTTATACTATAAGTCTATATTTAGTTTACATTTCTAAGCATCAAGAATATATTAATATATTACTATGTGCTTATACAAATGAATGTGGATTGCAGATGAACTATTACAAAGGAGTAGTTAGATAACCTAATGAGTGTAAATGATGTAATTTCTTTTAATAGCTGATATGCATTCAGGATGGTTACCTTTCCTTGCTGACAGAAACTGGTGAAGTCCGTGAGGATCTCAAGCTGCCAGAAGGTGAACTAGGCAAAGAAATAGAAGGAAAATACAATGCAGGTGAAGATGTTCAGGTAAAGACCTATGAGAAGAAAGTATCAAAGTCCATTTTTGCCACATAGACACTGTTAACCCCAAGTTTGAAGATCAGCATCTGAGCTGTTCTTGAGAAAAGTAAAGTGTGAAGGCGATTTACTCTACCTTTGTTATAACTTTTCAGAACTAACATCTAGTAAGTACTGAAATATTTACAGCTCTTATTCTTCTTGTTCCCTGGAAGTTGTCTTAAAAACCACAATTTGAGAAATTTCACTTGGAAAACTAAAGAAAATGGATTATTTAGTCTTGGAATACCTCTTTCCAAATATCCAGTATATGATGAATTAAATATATTTTATATTGTATTGTCCTCCAAGTAACTTATTGTCTGCCTTTTTTCCTCCTAGGTGTCTGTCATGTGTGCAATGAGTGAAGAATATGCTGTAGCCATAAAGCCCTGCAAATAAATGGGAACATCAGGCATGAGCCCACTCTTTAGGTCTGGATCAGCTACAGATCTAAAGTTTGGTTCTAAGTTGTCACCAAAGCTATGGCCTTCATAAGCAACCTCATTTCTTTTTTATTTGTTTTGAAATTGTGCTATGTTAGTTTTGCAGGCAATTGGTAATTTAAAATATAAGATGTTTAATTTTTTTAAATAGTTTTGTTGGTGTCTTTCCTGTAATTTTCCTGTGGTTTTCAGTATGTGAGTCCAAGAAACAGATTAAGATAGCTTCAGAAGATGTGATATGTCTGAGCAAATCATTCCTGAATTTTCAATGATAAACCAGGGTTTTAAATCAAACAGTGTAGCATCCAGTGTTATTAAAGTACCACATTTAAGTTGAAGTGTTCTGTAGTTATTTCAGACTTAATACAGAATAAATAGATCGAATTATCACAGTCAGCTGTGTGTGGCAAGCACAAATCCTTAAAAATGTTATCAAAAAGTGTCAGTTATCTTAGCAGCCATGTGCAGCCACCTGTATTACCTCGGTCATTATAGTCTTTGCCAAATTGTTGGAGGACTTAATATATAACCTTATATATGGTGATTTTGGTATCCGCTTGTGCTTGACAGAGAGGCATTGAACTGAGAAAACAAGGGACATGGCAAGAGTAGTTCGTTAAAGCTACAGTTTTTATTTGAGGCCTTTGTAATCAGCATAAAAATAGAAAGTTTCTTTCTAGTTGTGTGTTTGCTTTTTACTTTTGTTCTCTCTCTGTCTCTGTTATTTAAAGGAGTGATCTGCTTTACAGGATAGTATGCAGGGCTTTCTATCAAATATGTTGAATAAATGTTGGTATTTATAATAGTCACTCCTTTCCAACCATTTTTAAGTAGATTTTTTGACATTAAAATATTTTTTTGTCAGACAAAAACTGGAAATTCTTACTTTAATTGATTTGTAACATTTGTTAAATTTATGTACATTTTTTCTAAAGTGAAATGAAGGTGAATCATTGAAGAAAAATTACTTAATGTGATAATTATTATTTTACTTATTTTAAATATGTGTATTTTTTTCTGATTGTCATGTTCTTAATTCAGTTACTGGTTTGAAATATGGCTAGGAAAGAATTCTGTACACTGAATTATTTTAAAAGCTGTTTTAGTAGGTGATTCTGCTAACATTTATTTTTATTCTTTTGGATCATATATATCTTATTTCCAGAGTTCTAGACATTGTCATAGGGTTTGTGAGGACCTTTGATGCAAAACAGTCATTATCTTGGAATGAAACTTAGAACAAAACCACTATTTCAGTAATACCTACATTCTCTAAGACTGATTATGGGACCACTCTCATCATGGTTTGACCTCTATATGACCTTTATTCCTGTCATCTAGAGGAAAACATGTATGGCGCTGTAGCTGGTCAAATCAGTGACTGTAAATAGCGTTAGGAAAAGATCCCAAAGTTTTAGTTACTTTATTTGTGCATACTTTTAAATCTTGTGTTGGCCTCAGGAAACCCATTTGGAGAGGAAGCAAGATACTTCAAAAGAAATGTAAGGAGAATTCTAAAGCACAAGAAATACTGAAGTTGTAGTTAATCATTTTAAGTGTAACATTTTAGCTTTTGCCCATCTAAAGCACAATGAGGAATTAGGCTAAATTCTTCCAGTATTGCATTTAAGTATCTACATTAAGTATATACTGCTCTAGTTTTTTAGTAATCTGTAATATATATCTTTCTTGTTCCTGGATGGCACTGTTATCCACAGGAATTCCAGAAAGTTATCAATCTGTGCTGCTTGCTGGTCATTTGTATGACCCCAGTTAACCACACTAGTGTTCTGGTTTAGTATTAATTCTGGATTAGCATGCCCGTTTTCTTCCTAACTTGTCAAACTTCACATAAATTTTCAATTTTGAGGTTAGCCTATAAAATTATAAGGCATCTCTATCTTCATACCTTGAATGTCAAAAGCTATTCATGCATAAATATTTCATTTTAAGTACTATAATGAAGTGTAGATACTCCTTGATGTATAATTATAAGTATAGGTTTTAAAGATTTGGACATTTATTTTCACATAAGCCAGTACATATTTCTCTAGAAAAAATATTTCATTTAGTAAAGCTTTATAAGTTGTATTCAAAGGAAGCAGGGAAACATTTTTTAACATAGAACAGAAGTGATTTCATTCTTTCTGACATCAGAAATGTTAAAAGTTGATTCCTAGTCTTTGTTGTACCTTTTTTGTAGCAAATGTTAAATATCACAAGTTACCATGTATAGAATGTAGACTGTCATGTTGATAAGGTTATACAGTGATCCACCATTTTTGTCTGCAGGCATTTCACCAATTTATATATAGTATTATATTAACAATGAGAAAATAGCTTCTTTCTAGAACAACGTATTTTATTTCTACTGTGAAAACTTTATTATACCTTATTTGCTACTACAAAATATATAACCTCTGAAATAGATCAAATCATAGCTACTATGACTTAGCATTTACATCATAAACATAATTATGATTTTTTTTCATGCTCCCCTCCAAGGGCTGTCAGTCACTTGAAATTGTTGCTAATGAAGCTCTTGAATCCATTTTATGGTACAATATTCTGTACCAGTGCTTTATAAGAATTACCAAAACTTTCCTGCAGCCAGAGCATGGTATCTTTAATAGGAGATGCTGCAATAAAATGTTTAGGCTATAAAATTTGGGGACATGATTTTCATTTTAGAACAATGTAAGTGTGTGCATGTGCACACATAGCTTTGTATGTTTATTCTTTTTACAAGGTTCTTCCAACTCTTAAAAGTACTGTAGTATGGTAGTGCCTCAAATGTTGGGAACTTTCTTTTAATTTATAACTTTCCAATAATTTGTTTTTGTACTTTAAAGTTTCTCAATTAGATTATATCTAGTTGAGCTGTAATTTGAATGCATTGTTCTCAGGGCTGTTTGTGCTAAGAGCTGAAGTTTCATTATTTTAAAGCTAACCGTCTGAAAGTATATTGCAAAATTTTCCCCAATTGTAATACAGTGATACATACAGATAAAAAATTCTTAGTATCAACACACTTGAACTATATGCTAAATACTCAAGACAAAAATGGGAACATTGGAAACAGCTATACTGGAATCTTGCCACGTTTTTATCATTTTAAAATAGAATTTGGTAGTCTTACCTTAGAATCCTATCTTTAATGATACATGTGACGGCATTCCTTTGGCATGGACCCCAAAGATAGTTTCAAGAGCCAGATATTGATATTGTGGTTCAAACATATTTAGGGACAACAGATGAAAAATTAATAATGGTCTTTTGAATACATTAAAATGTTTACATACTGAAGTCTATAATATGAACTAGGAACAAATTTACTATGGGAAAATATGGCTCTTAAGCCGTGTAAGAGCAAACTATAAACATATTTCCATAAACAGTATATTATATTGAACTGACCAATAGTTAAAGTTTTTCTAATATTATTTAGACATAATATTTCATACTTTTCAAGCCTTTTTTCTCCTAGTATTTAGACAAGTAGTGGCAACCAAGTCTTAAGAAAACTTTATTGTGGAAAATCCTAAAATTGAGAAAATTCAATCTGCTAACTTATTAAATTTTTTTTCTCTGAATTGGGTATGGCATCATTATTTGATTTTAGTAGAGAACATTTGGATTTAGCTTGCGGTACACAGATGTTCTGTGGGAATGTGGCTTGAAGTCACTACATAATTTAATATTTTTCCTTTAAATAAACATCTGAATGTAAACATAACTACCAAGTGAGGTCAACTGTCTGAAAAGTGCTGTATACATCTAATTAGCACATTTTCCTTATGTGAAAGATACATGGTGTAGCAATGCATATCAGGCTTTCACCTACCAGAAACATACTTGTTGCCAAACTTTACCATCCACCACTATTCCTCTCTCCTTAGAACAGGATGAAGCCTATTTTACAATAGAAAGAGAGCTTTTGTTTATATAAAGTCCCTACAACTATTTCTTGGTATTGGTAGACTTAGGTTTGTCTTAGTTCAAGATTGCATTTTTTAAAAACTCTGGTCACTAAACAATATTCAGTGATGACTGTACAGCTTTTCATAAGTCATAGTTGTGGTCTTTCTTGAGAGGAATTCTTTATTGTGGTCAATATCTATTATAAATAAGCACTGGTGTGCTTGTTGCAAAATATAACGCAAATTACTAGTTCTATTCTAGTATAATGAGAATGAATGATTAGTTCTATAGTATTGTGTACTGCATCCTTCTCTCCAAAAAGGATACGGTTGAAATGGCATTGTCTAATCCAGGGGCACTTTATTAGTAATACATTTTATTTGTCTTAAGTATAGGAGAGCTCTTGCTTTTACCTGCAGAGACTCATGTTGTAGCTAAAACTTTAAAACTGTAAGATACGTTGTATGGGTGTTACATTTAAAAAAATGGGTAAAATTCAAATTCTTTGGCTATACTAAAGTAATTGTTGAAGTCCTTTAGAATGTAGATGGTAAACTTATTAGTTATAACTTTTTATTACATTAAAATATATTTGTTAACTTCAGTTATACTAAGTAAAAATAAAGTTAATTTAACAACTTGAACTATTCTTGTATATATACATTCCTAAAAACATTTTCATACTAGAAAATTGTATGATTTAATGTGTGTATCACGGTTAAAAGAAAATCTATCTTTTGTTTTTATTGTGTTTTTAAATTCTAGGTCCTCACTAAATGGCACCCTAGCTTTATGACTGGGAATGTTAATTTCTAGGTATTTTTTCCAGATTAAGGTACAGTTTTGTTTTTATTTAAAATTTTTTAATAGTTTTTAAAATATGTAAAATAGTCACATGGTTCAAAATTCCATAGGTACAAAAATAGAAACATCCTCCCATCTTCATCCTCTTCCTGTGCATCCTTACAAAGATCTATAATGCAAGCGGGGTTAATTGTCCCTCCCTACTCCTGACCTCTCAGGGTCTGGGGTGTTCTTTCTGTACCAGCATTGCTGTTCACTTTCCACAGCAATGTAAGTGTGTGAAGAGTCCCGGAAGCACCTCACCCTTTTTCCAATCCTTACCATCTTATCAACACCATCTGGAGAGATTCATCCCTAGATGGCTTAGCAGTTTCTTCCTTTTATACACTACTATTCTGGAACATCTCTCTCAATCCTTGACAGGTGAGCCATGCCAAAAGACTACCACGATGGTTGTCACCTCATATCCATGAGCAGTGTTACTGATATCCATAACCTTCTGGATCCACCTAGCATAACTGGGCAGTAAAAGAAGTACCAGACTGGAATCTTCCAGCCCTTAACCCTACTTTTTTTTTTTTGCCACTTGAAAATACAAGTAGCCTGGTTTCTCAGAGGTAGGTAGAGAAGGAAAAAGAGGAGTGAAAGGGGCTAATTATGTGTTATGTGTTAGCCTGTCTAAATCTCTTCTCCCCCAGGCCTAACTTCACAAACATTCTATCCAAACAGGATGTGTCCTGTGGAACTGCCACATTTAGAACCCATATTGCCTATCTAAAATATGTGTTCCACTGGGAACTTAAAACATCTATTCCCACAATATATTCAGCAGTACCAGTTACAACCACTGGATACATATTGGCTCAAAAAGATCTATCTACAGAGTTATATCAATCAATTGTCCAATTTGAGAGTTATTTCTGGATCAAGTCAAAATAATTTTTTGACTATACCTGTGGGCATTTCCCAACATCACAATGACTTGTGTGCCAGGGTTCAGGAGGAACAAAAAAGCTTGGCTTCCTCAGTTGCCATCAGATCTCCAACAGATTCTAATTGGGAGAATGGAGATTCGTCTACCCAGCACTGAAGGTGTGCCTTTTTTATTCACAATTATGTGTATGAGTTTCATTTAAGTTGTCATTTAGTTCATTTTAATTGCTGTACAGTCACTGAGGTTAAGCTTTTGGAGATACATATATCTATCTTTCTTTCAGATAGAGAGATACATAGAGAGAGAGAGAAAAAAATTAACACACTGATATTAGAGAATATACCTTCCTTTCAAAAGCAAACGGAACTTTCAGAAAAAGTGATATGTAGGGCAAAAAAAGAAAACAGTTGCTGTAACATAGAAATACCAAAAATAACTCCCTGATACCAATTCCAAGTGAAATTAAACACAGAACTAGAAAATAAAAATATCCTCCTACCTGCAAATTTAAAAACCTATTGCAAAATTTTACATTATGAGGAACTACAAATTAAAGAATTTCTGTAAGATAATGAAAACACTATATACCAGAATGTATATAAGGCAGTATATAGGAAAATTCAATCTTAACATCTATATCAAAAATGAAAGAATGAACTAAGTCAATTAAATTACTAAATAAAACAACTAGAAAAATAATAGCAAAATAAACCAAAAGAGAGCACAGGGGAAGAACTGATAAAAATAAAAGCAGAAATTAGTAAGGTGAGTAGAAAAATAGCAAATTAAAAAATTCTGCTTCTATGAAAATTTAACAAAATAAACCACTAGGTAACTTATTTAAGGTAAATAAAGGAAGAAAACACCACTGTAAAAAATGAGAATTGACAAGGAGGAATGACTAATAATAAGGAAGAGATAAAAATAAAACATTCTATGTAAATAAATTTGAAAACCTAGATGCTATTAATTTCTCAGGATAATATGGTAATTAGAATCAACCTCAATAGAAATAGAAAACTTAAACAAAACAATTTTAATAAAAGAAGAAACTGTTCCACAAAAAAACTCAAACCAACCAACCAAAAACCAAAACCAGACCCAAATAGTTTTACAGGAGAATTTTACCAAAACTTTAAATATCAGATGGTCCCCAAATTAAATTATGTTAAATTATATATCTATAAATTATATATATATTCTTTTTAGTTCATAGATATAAGAGCTCCTAAAATCTTTGAAGTAACTACAACATTGATACCTATACTTGATAAAGATAACAAAAGAAACAAATATTAATGCAAATATCATGAATACATATTAGTGCTTAAACTCAAACACCACATGAAGAAAATAATACACATGCCCACATGAAGTTTATATCAGAGAAGCAAGAAAAGTTTAATATTAGGAAATCTGTTAATATAATCCACTCTTATAGGAAATAGATTAATATCTTAAGAAAACTCTCTTAATGGTATTCACTTTATTAATAGGTCTAAGGAGGAAGTTCATATAATTTTCTCCATAGATACTTAAGAAAGCTGTAGATAAAACAATATCCATTCTTGAAAAATCTCTTTAGAGAATAGAGGTAGATGATACTTAAATATAGCTGTGTTTATATATGTTAACATGGTATACATTGCATTATACATGTGTGTATATGTATGCACATATGAATGTTTGTACACATATGCATATATGTATATATGTGTTTGTGTGTACAAAACTCCAAAAGCTAGCCTTTAATTAGTGGAAAAACACTAAAGGCATTCTCACTGAAGTCAAGAACTAGGCAAGAATGCTCACAATCTTTTTTTTTTTATTAAGGTATTATTGATATACACTCTTACAAAGGTTTCACATGAAAAAACAATGTGGTCACTACATTTACCCATATTATCAAGTCCCCACCCATACCCCAATGCAGTCACTGTCCTTCAGTGTAGTAAGATGCCACAGATTCACTATTTGCCTTCTCTGTGCTACACTGTTTTCCCAGTGACCCTACACACCATGTGTACTAAACAATACCTCTCAATTCCCTTTTCCCTTCACAGCCGCCCTCCCACACCCCTCCCCTTTGGTAACCACTAGTTCCTTCTTGGAGTCTCCAAGTCTGCTGCTATTTTGTTCCTTCAGTTTTGCTTCGTCGTTACACTCCACAAATGAGGGAAATCATTTGGCACTTGTCTTTCTCTGCCTGGCTTATTTCACTGAGCAAAATATCCTCCAGCTCCATCCATGTTGTTGCAAATGGTAGAATTTGTTTCTTTCTTATGAGAATGCCCACAATCTTGACCACTATTTCATTGTTCTGGAAGTATAGCGAATGCTGTTGGACAATAGAAAAGACACATTAGAATTTTAGAAGTAAAAGAAAACATAAAACTTCTACTTTCAGATGATCAAATAGTATGCCTGGAAAATCCCAGATAATCAACTTTAAAGCTAACTCAATAAAATTATTCAACAAGGTTGCAGGATTTAAGGTCAACATGACTTTTATTTATAAAGTAATAAAAAGGAAAACCTCCTTTACAGTAGCAACAGAAAGAAAATATAATGAAGAAACTTACAAAGAATGTTCAAGACCAATATGAAGAAAACTCTAAGGCATTCTTGAAAGACACAAAGTTCACTTAAACAAATGGAAGGACATTCCTTATTCTTGACTGATAGCTCAACATTATTAAGATGAAAGTTCTACCTGACTTATAAATTTAATGCAATCCCAATAAAAAATACTTTTTATGGAATTAAACAAATTGCTAAAAAGTTCAAATGGAAATATAAACATGCAAGAATATCTAGGAAAATACTGAATAGGAAGGGCTGTGAGTGGGCATGAGCACTACCAGAAACTGAAACCTACTACCAGGCCTCTATAATCAAAAGAATGAGGCATTGGCAAATGAATAGACAGACCCACGGAATGGAAAGGTCCAGAAATAGACCCAAATACATATAGGAATTTAGTATATTATAAAGGTGAAATTGCAAATCACTGAGAAAAGATTAATTAAATTGTACTAGGACAATTGGAAAATATAAATTTGGAAAAAATAAAACAACAATTGATTTCTATACAACACACATAAGAATAAACTCCAAATAAAGCAGTGGTCTAAATGGAAGCAATAAACTGTACAAGTCCTAGAAGAACACATGGGTGGATTTCTCCATAACTTGGCTTCTTTTCAACTGTGACTGAAAAGGCAGATACAATAAAAAAAGATTTATATAGATACAGAGAGAGGTAGGAAGGGAGGAAGGGAGGAAAGGAAGGGAGGAGGAATGAAGAGAGAGAATAAACGACAAAGAAATGGAGCAAAATGTTAGTAATAGGCACAAATCTGGATAAAAGATATATGTATGTATTTACTTATCTTTTATCCAGATTTTTAGATATTTATGTTGTATATTAATGTTTATTTGTGTATGTGTGACTGTTTGAACTATTTTTGAACTATTTTTACAATTTTTGGTAAGTTTGAAATTATTTCTAAATAAAGTTTTTTAAAATTCAGAAAAGTGTGTATACTACCATCTAATTCTTATAAATGTTTGTAATTACTTGTATAATCTAAAGTAGGCACACACACACACACACACACACACACACACACACTCATGAATATGCATGACCCCAAAGTATTAAATAGCTATTTGTAAGCAAGTGGGATTTTAGATACTTCTATGCATTATTTTTTTTTTTTTGGCTTCTTGATATTTCATTTAATGAGCATTTGTTTTGGCATAAGAAGATAGTAATTTTGTTAATTTAAAATGTTCCTCAAAGCATTGTAAACAATGGTGAAAAAATGAATATAATGTAAATGGCCCTCAATAGGTGAGTGACTAAGCTAAAACTGACAAGTATAAAATTAAGCGATGAAAAAAGATATTTGTTCTCATTTTAAAGGTTGATTAATTATTCAGAGTTCTTGTGGTACTGTATAACAAGAAAATCTTACTTCTGAAACTGCAATTATTAAAACCAATAAAAACAAATAATAAATTAGGTTTTCCTAAATACACACTGAGAGAGAAGATGCATTGAAGCTAGCATAAGTTTTTTAATCATAGTTTTTAATGCTTTCTAATCTAACTATTAAAAAGGGGGCAAGCAGCAGTGACTTCAGTTCCTATTTCCCCTGCCTGGTGCCCTTAGCTTTCATTTACGAGGATCTAACAAAGAACATTCATAGGTTGGAGAATTTAAAAGAAATATTCTTCAGTAGTAATAAGTTTGTCCTCAGTACTTCATTGCACAGAAGGGCTGTAGCACATCCTTTGTTAAAGCTGTACAGTTTGCTTCTATGGGACCATTTGTGCTACAATGTCATGGAAGTATATTTTTCTGGAGATGCGTGGTGCAATGCCTTGTGATGTTCAGTGTGCTCCACTCAGCACATGGCACAGAAAGAAAAAAGACCATAAGAAATCATGTAAAATAGCATTTTTACTACACATACAAAATCCTTTTTTAAAAAATGTGTAAATGGTGATAATAATGCTGACTGAAAAGTTTGCATAAGATGGAAATTTACAGATTCCTGTTTTATAAATCAGCTTTCAGCAAATAAGATAGGCTTCAATAATAAGCAAATTTCAGAGGTACAGCCGTGTCTACTTTCTGTGTTACATTGTGAGCCTTTGTGATGTTAGTAGAGCTGAGGTCTTCCAAAAGAGATTATTGTCGGAATAAGGCTCACCATCTGATCCTTTAAGAAACTGTGATGCACAACCCCAGGACAGATACAGAGCTGCAGGAAGAGCAGATGTATGATATACAAATGGAACATTACAGAGAACTCTCTTCAGATCCTTGTTTGCTTAAATGTCATAGCATTTTTTCATGCTTCAAAATACACATTGCTACTCACATGGATGAATGTTTTTTAGAATGTTACATTCATTAAATATTATAATCTTTCCAGTACAAAATAGTAGTGTTGACTTTAAACTTATGTGTTGACCACAAGGTTTATGTTTTTGTTGGTGTACATTTATTTGCATATTTTCGTTAGACAAATAATGATGACTGTGAGAATTGTTTTTTCACTACTGTTCCAAAGTGTCATTTTGCCGTAGCAAGAACATACATTTGTGTATGTCTATTTCTGGGCTTTCTGGTCTATTCTGTTGGTCTATATATCCAACAATGAAACAATATCCAACTGCTTTAATTATGGTATCATTAAAATAAATCTTAATCTTTAGAGCAAGTCCTCCCACTTTATTTTTCCTTCTTCAAGTATATTCTGTCTATTCTAGCATCTGTATTTCCATACAAATTTTCAAATTGGTCTAAGAAGAAGGAAGGAAGGAAGGAAATATCTGTGTAAGCTATTGTTTGTGATCACACTGAATCTATAATTCAGTTTGTGGACAATTGACATCTTTACTATATTGGGTCTTCCAATCCGTGAATTTGAATGTCTTTCTATTTATTTGGTCTTCTTTCTCTCAATTATATTTTATAGTTCTGCATAGAGGTCTTGTATATCTTTTTTCCTCTTAGATAGCTGATATATTTATATTATTGAAAATAATACCTTTGTTAACAACCACCTTCTATTTTGTTGCTATTTTATAGGTATGAAATTGATTTTTGTACATGAACTTTGTTTACAGAAATCTTGATAAATTCACATATTAATTCTGATAATTTGTAGATACTTTAAATTTTGTACATATACAACTACATATCAACTACATATCAACTACAAATAATGACACTATCACCCAACTTACTGTATGACATATTGCTGGATATGGTTTGTTAATAATATATCTCTGATTATTTTATTATATGCTATATTATATATATTATGTACAATATTTATGTAGGCATTTATGCATGAGATTGGACTATAATTTTCCTTTCTCAAAACATCCTTGTCAGGTTTTAGTATTAAGGTTATGTTTGCTTCATAAAATAAGTTGACTGAAAAGAATCTGTGTCAAATCTGTGTCTTAGCCCATTGGCTGCATGCATTTGGTTTATTCTGGGAAATGATTCCAGGTAATAATAGTAAGGAATTGAGAAATGTGACACTGGGAAGGAGAAGAAGCAAAAAGAAATGTGCTGGCGACAAGTGAGGTTTAATCCTTCTGGGATCTTCTATGTAGTGATGTAGAATATACTTTTGAATTGTCCACTCAATAGAAGGAAGAAAGATACAGCAACTAGTTTGCATCAGATGTAACTTGGACAGCATCTCCCCACATATTTTTCACCTTATACGCCATGGTTTCTATGACACAAAGCACGAGACCCTTGTGGGAGCCTCCCCAGCAACACTCACTTACACATGTATGAACTGGAAGCAGAAGTACAAGGGAGTTAACACCCCATGGGTGACCACTGACCAACCAGGCACAGGAAACTGGATAAATGCTCCCCTCTTCTGGGTTAAAAAGTAGGTTGACAGAATGTGAGTTTGAGCTTAAAAGGTATTTGTTACAGTTGGCATTGTCTGTTTCTCAAATGTTTAGTGGAATTCACTGGTAAAAACTACCAGAGTGTTTTTCTTGTAGGAAGGTTTTAATTACAAAGTGAATTTACTTAAAAGATAGGGACATCTTCAGTTTTTCTGTTTCTTCTGGTGTAGAGTTTAAGTTGTATTTTCCCAGGAATCCATTCATTTCATTGAATTTCTCATATTTTGGCATACAGTAATGTAAAATATTTTATTATTTTAAATGAAATGTAACATATGCATATATAGAAAATGCACAGATTATAAATTTACAGCTTATAATGAATTTTCACAAAATAAACACTGTCACGGAACCATCACCAAGATCATGCACAGAACATTACCAGGACCCAAAGCACACAAAATAAATGTTTGGCACTTTTTAAAGTAGTAGGTGTTTGTTTAGATTTACTCAAAACTTAACCGTTTTCTTTACTCACTGTTTCTTTTGGCATATAGACCTTCTTTCTAGGACTATTTTCCTTTCTCCTGAAGTATATCTTTCAGAATTCTTTTATTGGAGTATGTTGGTAGTAAACTTCGAGTTTTGTTATCTAAAAATGTCTTAAATGCATTTTTACTCTTGAAAGATAGGTTTGTACTTTGTAGGTCTAGGAAGAGTTATTTTCTCTCTGAACTTTCAAGATAATAATCCTCTGCTTCTGGCTTCCATTGTTACCAATGTGAAGTCAGCTGTTACTATAACTCTTGTTAGTAAGTATTTTGTCTTTTCTTGCTGGATTCTTCTGAAATAATTTTGTCTTTGTGTTTTGAAGTTTCATTACAATGTATTTAGGTATGAATTTCTTTTAAATTATCCTTCTTGAGTTTTTTGGACTTTCTGAATCTGAGAATTCATCTATTATTTCTCTACATTGTGCCTTTCTCTCATTATCTCTATTATGTCCTTCTAGATTTCCCTTTTCACATAACTGGAGGAATCTTACTCTGATATCCTTGTCTCTTAACATATATGTTTTTTTTTATCTCTTTGTTTTCCTATATTGCATTCTAAATAATTTCCAATTCACTAATTTTCTCTGCAGCTGTATCTAATCTCCTATTTAATTCACCCACTCTTTCTAACTTAAGTTTTTCTATTTTTAATTTCTAGATGTTTTACTTTGTTCATTTTTTTAAAATCCATGGCCAATTTTGATTGTCCCTGGTTTACTTATCATATTTTAGGTACTTTAAATTTTAAACATATTAAGATACTTATTTTATATTCTGTATCTTATAATTTCAGTATATTCTCTTATTTGGGTTTGATTTTACAGGACTTTTTGGCTTACTTTCATTCATGATTGTTTTCTGTGAACTCAGTGATAAAAAAATTTTGTCAGCTCATATTTTTGTAAGTTTATCTCAGGGACTCCTTTGTGCTTGGATTTAAAGTGCATTTCTCCAGAAAGATCTGCCTCTGCTTCTGCTTGGCACTACCAGTCCAGGCACACTTTAAAATGCACTTTTAATTTGGAGCTTTTTTATGTTATTTGAACAGAACTAACTTAGTCCCAACTTCTATAATCATGGGGGGCTTGACATTTCTACCTTCAAAAAATTCTTTTACATTTCTGCAAGCTTAACTATATATTAGAAATTATTTACAAAACTACATTTTAGCTTTTGTAAGGTGGCTACATAAGAAGGAGTTTCTTTGTGAATCTAATATGTCATATTGTCACACATTTTATTTTACTGATCTATTCAGGCTCCAGTATCATGTAGATCCAATGACTGAAGTTTGTATTAGAAATATACCTATCATATATCACAGTATCTTATTTTTGAATAGCTGAAAAGACATCTTCCCTTTATTGATCTAAATTGTCTTGACTCCTGCCAGACATTTATTATTTCATGCACATTATCAAAATAAAAAATATCTGTGGGGTGTTGACCAGCATTGTGTTAATATATACTCTGTGTGTGTGTGTGTCTGTGTGTGTAAAACTTAGGAAATAGTCTTACCTCTGCACATTTCTGGTTATATTTTTCTTAAGGTTTTTTCCTAATTAAAAGAAACCCTTTTTTCATTTAGTTTCTAACTAGTTATTTTGGAATTAGTTATTTTGAAACACATGTTTTTAATATCTCTTTTGTATAAATGGCTTGATAGTTATTAAGGTTTTTTTTAAATTGAAGTATAGGTGATATACAATATTATGTTGGTTTCAGTTGTGCAACATAGTGACTTAACAATTATATACACCACAGAATGCTCACCATAAGTGTAGTTATCATACAAAGTTATGATATTATTGACTATAATCCCTATACTATACTTTTCATCCCCTTGACTTATTTATTTTATAATTGGAAGTTTGTCCTTCTTTATCCCCTTCACCTATTTTGCCCATCTTCCCATCCCCCTTGCCCTATGGCAACCACCAGTTTGTTCTCCATGTTTATGAGTCCATTTTGTGTTTTTTTGTTTGTTCATTTGTCTTATTTTTTTAGATTCCACATATAAATTAATCCATGAGGTATTTACATTTTGCTGTCTGACTTATTTCACTAAGCATGATAACCTCCAGGTCCATCCATGTTGTTGAAAATGGCAAGATTTCATTCTTTTATGACTGATAGTCCATTGTATTCATATATCACATCTTATTTATTCATTCAACTACCAATGGACATTTAGATTGCTTCCATATCTTGGCTGTTGTAAATAATGCTGCAAAAAACATAGGAGTTCATATATCTTTTCAAATTAATGTTTCATTTTCTTTGGGTAAATACCCAAAAGTGGTATAGCCAGATCATGTGGTAGTTTTAATTTTTTTGAGGAAACTCCATACTGCTTTCCATAACAGCTGCCCTGATTTGCATTCCTACCAACAGTTGTATGAGGGCCCCCTTTTCTCCACATCCTCTCCAACACTTGTGATTTTTTTGTGTTTTTGGTAATAGCTGTTCTAACAGGTATGAGGGGATATCTCACTGTGGTTTTGATTTGCATTTCCCTGATGATTAGTGATGTTGGACATCTTTTCATGTACCTGTTGGTCACCTATATATCTTCTTTGGAAAAATCTCTATTCAGTTTTTTTCTGCCCATTTTGAAATCAGATTATTTATCATTTTAGATTATTTGTATGAGTTCTATATATATTTTAGAAATTAACCCCTTGCTAGATTTATTATTTGCAAATATATTCTCCCATTTTTTATATTACCCTTTCATTTTATTGGTGGTTTTTCTTAAGTCATGACATAGAAGGCTGCCAAAAACAAGTGAAATAATAAGCCTCAGTTAATGGTTTGTTTTCAAAATATCCAATAATACAAGGATCATTTCTGCTCTGCAACCAGGGGAGCCTTTAAGGAAGAAATGTCCATTGCTCTTTTTTTTCCTCTTAATGTTTGGAAAAGAAATCATTGTGGTTCTTGAGGCAACCAAAAAACTTGAAATGGATTTCTTCTAGGAATTCAGCACCTCTATTCAGACTCTACATGTTGTATACTTGATTAAAGCATAGTTCCCACTATTAGTAATTGTTATAAAGGGCATACACAGTTGTCACTTTCTAGGGTCACTCTCCAAATTAATAACAAAAATCCACCCCATCCCTTCACCCCTAAAAGTTTCACCTCTACAAAAAAAAAAAAACTACTACAAAACACTGAAAGGCAGACCACTTTTCTGATCTGACATCAATTTACAGTCCTTCAAATCTCAAAGCTATTTTTTCTTTCTGTCATCAAGAGAGTAACTCGTGTGCCTTGTACATTTTAATAGTTAGGGCTCAGCAAGTATTAGTTGAGTTTAGATGGAGAGGCATTTGGGACCGAAGCCAGGAGTCCTAGGATTCACAATAAAAGCCATGATAAAGTAGAATCGATTACCCCTGACATGTAAGCAAATAAGTACTAGTGTTTTCCTCTTAAAGGTTTCTTTTTGTTTTGAGAACCTAGTTTATTTGGCTCCCCGAAACACCTATTTCCCTCAACAGTCATTAAGAAAACAAGACTCTTAGACAAAACATAGATAAATAACTTTTTCGCTGAAGGACTATAATTGCAATGTAAGACAGGAGACCCCCCAAACAACCTGAGAATTCCCTCGCCTTGATTGGAAAGATCCAAGCGAAGATGATTGCGCGCGCGCGCGTGTGTGTGAGTGTGTGTGAGTGAGTGACTGAGTGACAGTGTGTGTGTGTGTGTGTGTGTGTGTGTGTGTGTGTGTGTGTGTGTG
>JAQQAC010008350.1:8202356-8270489 GCA_029783875.1 Phataginus tricuspis | reverse complement strand
TGTGTGTGTGTGTGTGTGTGTGTGTGTGTGTGTGTGTGTGTGTGTGTCCAAGAAACCAGTGAGGTTAACGGCGTGTCATCACCTGCGGCAAATCGTGAATCATTTCAACTGCCGCCGCTGGTGGGTGCTCGCAGGAAACTTGACCGCTTACCTTCGCCTAGCTCCTCGGGACAAGCCCCCTGACGGCTCGAAGAGCCTGAGCTCCGGTTTCCTGGGTTACTGGCCTCCGCGCTCCTCCCCACGTTCTCTTCCGGGAAGCGACCATCTTGCGTTCTGTGCGCGTGACGCAGCACGCTTTGATATAAATACGTGCGGCGGGGAGGGCAGCCTCTTTTTGATCGAAAGGCCGGTGTCGAGATGGCGCCGGTGAGTGTGCGTGTCTTGGTCGGAAGGTCTTATACCCCACCGTAGGTGTGATTGTTGCTTCTGGGGAGGTGGGGACTTCCCGTTTCGAGGTAAAAGGAGGGTAGGATTGGAGAATGGGTCAGGAACCCAACCAAAGTGTTATGGTTCTAAGCTTTTCCGAGACTCCTGGCGACTGCCACGCGGTCTGGTGGCGTTCGAGCCGGGGCACGACGAGGCTGAGGATGGGCGGTCGTGGGAGCGCAGGAAGGAGGCACGACGATGAACGGGGCTAGCGGGACAGCATTTGGCCCGTCAGTTTATTTTTCTCTTTTGCGCCTCATAATGCCGATTTTATAACATTTTAATCAAGAGGGAAATGTGGGTAATCAGGTGGGTCGTATGGCCTGGCTTCCGGTATAGCCGCAGTTAGTAAGTTTCCGAGAGCTGTAGAACTGAGGTGGGGAAGTTTCGTCATTACCTCAGGAAGGGGTTTCTTAGAAGGTAAAAGTCACGACTCGGACAAATATAAAAGGAATGTGCTTCAAAAGTTTTACTTAGTTAATTAGTAAGAGGACGGGAAAACCGGTCCAAGAGCATTGGAAAATTAAGTATATGACGGCGATTTACCAAAAAATGTTAAGGTGAAATTGTTGGATTATATACAAAACTGGAAATGACCAGGGGGGCCACAAACCCTCTAAGGTTAATCTGTTCACCGGACATTTTTTCATCTCCTAAATAAACTAATCTCCCAACAGAGCTATAAATTACCAAAGCAAGCCCCGTTCCTACCAGTAATCTCTTCTACCAGTTCCAGGTTTGAGATAATTTTTTTTTTGACACAAGTTCCTCGAATACCTACAAATACTGGCGGAAGTACTTAGTATCCATTTGAATGAATCTAATTTGGAAATGACATCCTCTGATAAATATTGGTTTGGTTTCAGTACTTTGTCTGAATGTATATTGCTAGTAGTCACAGCAATATTTTACTTACGTGGCCTTATTACGTGGTATTGGTCTAAAGGTTTTGGATATGGAGAACTTAGTTACATATATTTTTAAAACGAAAAGAGTATCTTCACCAGTCTAAAGATCCTCCTCCCCTCCTTTTTCCTCACTTAAAACAGCTTAAGAATTCTTAATTTATTTAGGCCTAACTGGGTGGAATATCCTATATTGGCAAGTAATTGAGCATGGTCTAGGTGGATACTACCTGTTCCCTCATAGCACCTGGCCTGTAGTAAACAGTATAAACAGTACCTGGTAATTTAAAATTGAACGTTGGTGGTGCGGAAAACAATAAAAACTCAAAGCTTTTCTTGGGAACTTTGAACAAAAGGGGGTTGGTTAGTTTCCAACCAACCCCGGTTGGTGTTTTTAGTTGTAACTTGGAGTAGAAAGTAGGTTGATACTCTTCAGGTTGTAAAAAGATTCTGGAATCATCTGATGAAGGACACTGATAGTAGCTCACCATACTTAGAGCTTTCTTGAGTTTTGAACTTTGAGACATTTGTGTGGTAAACAGTGAAGTGAAAAACTGTTTTAGAGATCCTAATTATGTTTTTTGTAGCAGAAAGACAAAAAGCCTAAGAGGTCAACCTGGAAGTTTAATTTGGACCTTACTCATCCAGTAGAAGATGGGATTTTTGATTCTGGAAATTTTGTAAGTATCAACTCAACATAGCTTGTTTTTATCATTGTAGTAGAGTTCTTAATAATTTTAAGTATGTAAATTTTATTTTAACCTAAGCTCTATTCCTAGGGTGCCTTCCCTAGTGAATATCTAGGGTTTTCTTCCCTAGTTTTGCATTTTTTCTATTTTGAAATAGGAACAGTTTCTACGAGAGAAGGTTAAAGTCAATGGAAAAACTGGAAATCTTGGGAATGTTGTTCACATTGAACGCTTCAAGAATAAAATCACAGTTGTTTCTGAGAAACAGTTCTCTAAAAGGTTGGTATTTTCCATACTTTATTAAAATTATGGTAATTGGAATATTTTAATAGAATATGAAATCCTAATATTCCTTATTAATATTTAAAAATAGCTATGTTGATGGTGAGGTCAGTGAGATATATCAAGAGCTCTTTGAAATTTAAAGGCCTCTGTGAATGAAAAATATTTAGTAACAGTGCCTGTTACTTAGGCTGGTTGTCAGTGGGTGTTAATTTATTGCTGGAATACAGGCAAGTTATGTCCAGGGTTCCTGTCCAGTGAATTATAGGCCCTGTAATCCAGATTTTATATAAACTTGAATAAGGTTGGGTGCTTTAGTATTAGACTGTGTGGCAAGAAACAGATCTATTGTGTAACACAGAAGTAATGTCATAGCTTACTGTTACAGATGTTACATACTTCTAAGGTTTGGGTTGTTTAGTATAAGTAGACAACCAAAGATAATCTCTAACATCTTGCTGCAAGTTTTAGTTCATTCACTTTACTCCACAAATGTTAGATACTACATGGCAGCACTGTTGTAGGACTGGGTAGCTAGCTCAGCAGCAAACCAAGCAGGCAAATCCACCACAAAGAATCTTAAGTTCTAGTGAAGATACATAATGAAATGCAGTATTAAGTAGTTGATAAAGTGCTGTGTAAGTGAATAAAGAGGGTTGCAGGGTTGATGTTTTTTAGATAAAGTGGTCAGGGAGGGCTTCATCTGAATAAAAACAGGAGTGAGTTGTGCAAATTAGAGAATTGATCATTGTGGCTGAAAAAGCCTTTTAGAAACTGAAGATCTAGGAGCCTGTTGGGAGAGATTGTGGCTTGGACTAACGTGACAGTGCAGGTTAGCTGTGTAGTTATGAATTAACTAATGGAGATCCAGAGATACTTGTCCTCGAAGATCTTACAGATGTGCAGATAATTTTAAAATGGAATGCTGATTGCTGTATTAAAGGTAAGAGATAGGCACAAGAATTTGCAGAGAACCTGAGAATGAACGTAGTGTTGCCAGGGGAATAAGGTATCCTAACGGAACAGCCAGCCTTAACAACGGCAGGGAGGCTTCCGAGGAATGCTTGGCAGTTCAGAATTGCTACTAAATGGCTATTAAGTGGAAGGGAATGAAAGTGATGAAATTAGACTATGGCAACCTTACAAGGACCAAGGTATATGCTAGTTGCAAGGTTGTCTGTAATCTTGAATTTGTAAATGGATACAGCTGTTGGCAGGTTAGGTTGCTTCTTACTGATCCACCCATGGGATTGAGGTTGGGTCAGGTTCATAGGGGTGAAAGTAGTGTTGATATTTCAGTATATAATACATTAGAGGAATGAAATTGTATATTAAATAGTCTGGTTGTAGCAGTAAGATTGAACAAGTACTGGTTTCTAAGAAAAGCAGTTTATTTTAGGGAAAGGATAATAAGGGGTTTGTTAGGGCATCAGTCAATTCTAATTGGGATTGAGAGGCTGCCTCATTTGTATCCCTAGGAACCTGTGCAATGCTTAATACAAATGAAATTTTGGAGGGGACTGGGAACACAAAAGATGAATATGGCAATGCGTGTCTTCTATGTAATACGCCTTTACGCTGTAAACATTATATTCAGTGAAATTCATGTTTTTATTTTAAAGGTATTTGAAGTATCTTACCAAGAAATACCTTAAGAAGAATAATCTTCGTGATTGGCTTCGTGTGGTTGCATCTGACAAGGAGACTTATGAACTCCGTTATTTCCAGATTAGTCAAGATGAAGATGGATCTGAATCTGAAGACTAAGTGAAGCTGTGCCTTGTAGATATAAATAAATGAAACATACGAGGGAGAAACATCTAGAAGTGGAATTTTAGTTTATCAGTGAATAAAAAACATTGTACTCTGTATGTTAAGTTTCCATCTCTTCTATAAGTGTATGCTGTTTACACGATGCTGGTTTTCCTTTGATAGTTTCTGTAAGTAATGAAATAGCTTATAGTTGGATTCCCCCCCCCAGGATTTCTGAACTTTATTGCCTTTATAAATGTCTTAAGGTTTATGTAGTGTTGTATAGGAAGTAATGAAGCACCGTTTTGTGTATGACAACATTTAAAATTCTCTTGACAGTCTCAAGTATTTTTGTAGTTGGTAAATGCCATCCTGAGGACCTAGAACAGCTCTTGTGCATAGGTGCTCAGTACTGCAATCACTCCTGCTCTCTGCTTCAGAAAATGCCGACCTTCCTCATTAGCATAGTCTCTGTACCAGTGTTCAATTGCCTGTTTGAAATCTCCCATCATTATAGATGCTTTGTAGGTACTAGAAACTCAAAACCTTCAAATAGAAACTCTTCCTACTAAATCTGCTTCTGTTCCTTATCTGAAAGATGATAATTTACTCAGCCAGCTGAAATCTTGTCTTCTCCAGTCCTCCGCACTGATCATTGCAAAAACGTTGGTCATCTACTGCTTTAAACTTAGCAGTGGATGGCTCCTGCCCCAAATAAAGTGACCTTTGAGAGCTTTAGTGGAATTGTTTGGCAAACTCCAGATTGCAGGAGATGAGAGGAAGAGAATAATGGGAGGTCACTAGAGCCATACCAATTTCTTGGTTTTCCAGTGGTCCCAGGGAATGTGGCACCTTTCTCTTAAGCCTTAAAGTGGTAGTACCCTGATACCAGTAGAATCATGTCAAATACACAAAAACTGATAAAAGTGCGACAAAGAAGAGGGGTTTATAAAAAAATCATCTAGTCAATGAGGGTAACAGAAGTTTGAACTGACCTAGAAGAGGCAAGGTAGTACCCAGGGAAAGAGTGTTTTAGGCAGGGAACAGCATAGGTCAAGTTCCTAGGGTATTGAGAATATGGTTGGTATCTAGTACAGCTGGGACAGTCATTGGTTCTGAGAAACATGTGGAATGATAGGCAGAAACGAGCCCATGAAGTACAAAAGTTCCATGTTCTCATTTAATCTTGAGAGCAGTAGGAAGTTGGAATTTTAAGTAGAGGATAATATCCAATGAGATGTGCATTTTGAAAAAGATGGGTGGCTGCATTAAGAATGGTTTTTGTAGAGTCAATTAGGTGTGAGGAGATAGACCATTACCCCTTGATTTAAAAAGTACTTCGGGATTTTGATTAGCATTGAGTTTCTTACTTGTTTGGAAATGGCAGTCTGTGGTAATGCTGAAATAGTTGGAGAGCTACCAGCTGCATGATTAAATGCCAGAAGGGCCACTTGTAAGTAATATGTTGTATTTTATAAAGGGCTTGTCGTTTTTTATCCTTAAGTAGCCCTGGGTGGCAGAATACTATCTCATTTTGCATATGAGGAAACCGAGTCTCATGAACTGGCTTCCCCAAGATCACACTGCACTACCCCCCTCTCAGTCCTCACCCAGCGTTCCTCCTGCCCTACGGCTATGTCACATCACCACAAAGCCATGGTCAGACATAGTGCAAGAGAGGAACACTAATCTGGGAGTTGGGAGTCTGCCCTCTGCTGCCTACTAGCTGTGTGACCTTGGTTACACCTCTTCACGCCTCTGGGCCTCAGTTCCCTTGTGTGTATGTGTGTGAAGGAGTGGTTGGAAGTAGATAGTGTTTATCATAAACTTTAGTAACCCCTGCCTTTTTTAGATAAACGTAGGTTCCTCATGTTTCTCTGCCCCAGTTCTGATTGCCCTCCCTATGATATGACTGATGCATAAATATCCCTACCAACCAAGGATTTTTTTGGACTTTCTCTTCTATAACACAACAAAATAAGGTTTTTCTTTAAATTTTCCAAACGTAAACTTAACAATGTTGAATGTTTTTTTAAGACACACACGCCTCTGTTCCCCTCTGATGAGGCACTCTCAAGTTCTTTCCTGCCCTAGATTTCTATGATTCAAAAAACCAGACTGGAATCAGATCTGCTGTCTCAATTATGATTGACTATATCTTCTCCCAAGGGAGGGAACCATTAACATATAACTACTGTTTATCTCTCTGAGGTGGGATGGTCTGAGTTACACAGATCCCACGCGTCATAAATGTGTGGCTATTGATTGCTATTCTGCCAGGCCCTGTCCTGACAGCCTATGGGTGACAAATGTGCTCTCTGAACTCAAGGAGCCTGCAGTTCTAATGCGGGAAGCAAACACGGGAACAAGCAGCCATAGGTAAGTGTGGTCAGGGTAGAATGGTTACAATAGAGATATGTGAGATCCTTTAGAAGTATCAGCGTAAAGAGTGGGAAGGGGAACCCAGAAAAGACCTGCAGGAGGTGGCTGGCCATGAGCTGTCTTTAAGGAAGAGTGGGAATGAGCGGGGCAGAGGAGGGGGAAGGGAGTCCAACCTGAAGAGGAATGGTGGTGGCGGCTACTTAATTGAGGGCCTCTCTCTGTTTTAGAGTCTATACACACTATCTCATTTAATCTACAGCTGTCTTTCAAGCTAGCTATTTCCCTTTTACAAATAAGAAAACCAAGGGCATGGAGTGCTAAACAGTCTACCTATGATCACACAGCCAATAAATTCCACATGGGAATTTAAACCCAGGCCTGTGTGACTTCATTGCTCATGCTCTGTAAATGGCTTAGTGTAAACATGTTTCTAAACTAGGTAGTCTTTTCTCACAGTGGTGCACATTCAACGGGCTCCACTCAGTTTCTTAGGAAAACCAAGCCTTGGCTCCAAATTCCCTTGTGTCTGGTGATAAGGATGCCTTCTCCACAATGCAGAGAGGGTATTTATTTACTGTTTTCAGGGGGACAAAGAAGGGTCAGAGTGTCCTTTGCACTAGCTGTTTCTTAAGTAACTAATTCAAAATAGTGAATATGCCAAAGTGGCATATTATAGGGTGGTATATTCTCCCCTTCAAATTCATAAGGCTTTGTAGGCCTTTAAATCCCTTGGCCTGGAGGGCTTACACAGGAAAGGATCTGGGATATGCAAGACTCTCTGTCCAGAACACATAAAGAATAGCTATCATTTGTTGAGGCTTTACCTGTAATAACTTACTTAGTGGATACTTGTATTAACCTGTTAAAGAAACTGAGGCACAGAGACTTAGAGGAAGTTACCAGGAAGTGGAGAAGCCAGAATACAAAACCAGGCAGTTGGGCTCCAGCACCTGAATTCATAATCACTTCAATAAATATTTTATAGAATGTTGATGCCCATCAGTCCCAAGTCTGCTAGGAACACACCTGTAGTCCAGAGTTGGATTTGGTGGGCACTGCAATGAGAGTGAGTACCCCGTCAGGGACCATGGGAGTATCAGTAGAAGGATGTTGATAGGGACTTAAAGGATTGTAGCTGTGCTAGGTGATTGGGGGTGGGTTTAAGGCAGCAGAATTGGCCCAAAGTTCAGTACTATTAGGGTGATTGTGACTGGATTTCTTTATGAATCTTACCTTGAAGGTGGGACAAATAAGTTAGGGCTAAAGCTGTAATAAGAAAGCAACATCAGTCCCTTGTATTAGCCGGAAAAGATACTTGAGTATTTTTGTAGTTTGGATAGCGGTGGTCTTTTTGTCTATGTTTAAACATGATTACTAAATTGTTTTTGTCTTGCTCTCTCAAGGCCACAGAGTGACTTTGATGTTAAAGTTCTGTGAAATTTTTTGTGATTAACAGAATATGTTGGCTTGTGAATGCCAGGCCAACTCCTGGCTGCTTTTCTCTTTTTCAAGAGGTAAAACTCATGACAAGGCATATGACAGAAAACCCAGACCAAGTTGACTTAAGCAAAAGAGGTAAATCCAGGGCTACATTTTCTTTATATTATGTGTATTATATTCTTATAGGTAAAGTAACTGAGTCCCAGAGTAATTATGTGGCTTGAACTCCATCTGAACCACTTATTATCAGCCTGATTCCACGGCCTGTTCCACTACTTCAAGTCACTGGAGTATGAATGAACAGAAGGACGTGGAGCTGTGGACACAGCACAGGTTTGGGAATGGGGAACAGTGAGGAAAAGTGTTGGGTAATCAGTCAGGTGAAAGTAAGGAGGATGAAACCCAAATGGAGATGTGGGGGGTGTGCAGGGGAATGATATGAGAGCCATTAGGAAATCTAATCTGAAAATTACATGCAGAATGTATTAGTTGGGAAAGAATGAAGGCTGGGGAGTTAGCAAAAAGGCTGGGAAATTAGAAAAAAACAATTAGCAAGGAGATTGTTAACAGTTACCCAGGTAGGAGGAACTGGGTTTGGTCTGAGAGGAAGCAGTGGGTGGATCCAGGAGACTCTGATTTTATTTATTTAGTTGAGCAAATATTTATTGAGGGGTTCACATGAGCCAAACACAGTATTCAGGGCTAGGACTTAGGCTGCAGACAAAGCAGACCCAGGACCTGCCCTCACCCAGCTTACAAAAGCTCCAATGAGTTTGAACATGGAATGGAGAGAGGGGTAAAAGAAAACAATTTGTACTTAGAGGCCAGAGTCTCAGAAATGAAGACAATTCTTAGTTTTGATTTGATGAATTAGAGATTTTTCCTGCCATATATTCTTAGATGAAAGTTTAACATTAAAAAAAAGGTTGGTTAGAACACCATGATTCAAAGGAAAGTACTTTGATTTCTTATATACAGAGTCTCTAACATCATAGGCTGTAGAATCACCTCCTTTCAGTGGGGCTTGGTTTCCTCAAAAGTGAAATATGTGGGCTGTCTGAGAATTCATGGGCCTAACCAGGGCTGCACATCACAGTCACGGGGGGAGCTTCCACACAACATCCAACCCCAGGCCTCACCCCAGACCATTTAAATAATTTCTGTTGGTGGGTCCAAGCAGGGGTATTAACTTTCGTAGGTGATTCTAAGATGCAGCCAGGATAGAGAACTACTGGTTTAGATAATCTCTGAAGATACCTTGATTCTTAAGGGCAGAAAATGAAATACTCTTAAGGTTACATTTTGTAGATAAATAGGGCATAGTGTATTAATAAGTGTAGGATGCTGGTGGTTATATATGTATATACTATGAAATGGACTAATAAATATATATTCTATATATTATAAATTAATATAGAATTACAATATATCATAAAAACAAATATAAATAAATACAAAATAAATGTTATATAAATACAAGGAAAAGAGCAGACCTTGCAAAAACTATGGCTAAAGTACCTTTGGGCCCTATGTGACTTCAAAAAAAAGAGGCACAGAAAAGCACCCTGTGTGAGTGTGTGTATGTATGAGTGTGTGTAGTCTACACATGCTTTATAGTTCTAACACTCATGGAAATATTCCTAGCTCCATGAAGGGCTGTAATTGGATATTTTTTCCATTAGATGGAGCTCTATCTTTGTTAGAGGAGAATTTTATGAATTTTGTAAAAATGTTTTATAGATGATGAATTTTAAGGTGGAACAGAAAAGAACTGCAAATTAAAGTTGTTTTTAGAATAGCCATGTTATTTCCAACTTTTGAATTATCTTGAGTTTTTTATATGGGTGCCTTTGCACAGGTCTTATATTTTTATATACTCTGTTGATATGAAGCATATTTAATAAAACTTTGTTTGTTATGATCCCTTTCAAAAGGGCCCAAACCAAACCCTGCTCCTAGAAGAACAGCTGTTAATAGTATTTCAGTTTAGATACTTCTAGATACAGATCCACAGTTGTTTGCAATTCTGAAATCCATTCAGCCAGATTTTGGAATAAAAAGACCAGGAAACTCAGTTAAACTTGAATTCTAGATAAACACTGATCAGCTTTTCTTGTATAAATGTGTTCCATGTAATACTTGGGACATACACAAATAAATTATCTGTTGTTTATCTGAAATTCAAATTTAATTGGGCAACTCATTCTGAAAACCAAGGATTTTTGTTAATTATTTGATGGGAAAATAAAACCTACACCGATGTGAGGCTATTTATAGTCTTTACATCCTTTAGCATGTATAGCCCTATGTATTACTGCAAAAATATTAATGTACGTGATTATGGCTATTGCCTCTACTCCACTGGGGGTGTTACATAGTATGTGTACCGTATTACTTACTGTACCATATTATTGCATCAGAAAATCAGAAAAGCACTGAATTCCAAAATACAATTGTCTCCAGGGCTTTTAGGAAAGAGATTATGAACTGGTGATGTTTTTTAGGTAAGCAATAAAATAAGTATGCGTAAAGTTATTTTTAAAAATTCCAAATTAGTTCATTATGGGTAATAAGACAGGAAATAAACCTTCTAATTTCCTTTAGAAAAGTGTGTCTTGGTTTTCCACTGTCTTCAAAAAAGTCAGGAGGATAATGTAAAGGACATTCAGTTAGACATTTTTCTAACTGAAAAAAGAATGGAGAAATCACTGCATCATACCCAGCCAAAACAAACTCACCTCAGACTTTGAGAGACAGCTGCCCATCTTCCCTTTCTTTCAAACAACAAGCACTGTGGGGGGACATGGCCTAACTTCCTGGCATTGTGTTCCAGCATGTTACTTTGTTACTTGGGAAATGCCTTCTAATACATCTTAAATCTGTCTGGTTTCAGTAGATATTTAATAGTGTGACCATTAAGAGTATTGCTCATCAACATTTTCATAAATACACCTTTATCTTAATGAACACATATTGATTTTCTCCTCAGATTTCTATTTCCAGCTTAAATAATCTCAATTCCTTTCAAAATATTTCCATTTTAACCACTTACCAAATGCATTAGTATTTGAAATAATAGCCTTAATCTTGTGTGCATTGATGTATTAAAGGCATACTATAAGGCAGGATTATCTTTCTGTATATATGTTTATATACAGATATACACCACACAGACACACACAGCCAAGAATTATGCTCCAGAACACAGTATCAGTGTTTAAGTGTGTCTGCTAGTCTTTTCATACCAAACCAAATTCTTCTAATAACTTTGAAAGTGGGTTTTTGCTAAATAAATGTGTTCCCTTTTATATGCATATATATTGCCTCTATCTTCCAACTTTCTAAAATCAACTTAAAATCTTATTACATACCCTCACATTGTCAGAAAGTTAGTGGTGTTGTGTCATTAATTAAGAAACAATACTAGGAGTTCCGGGAAGATGGCGGTGTGAGCAGGGTGGCAGAAATCTCCCCAAACCATATTAATCTGTGAAAATACAGCAAAATACAACTACTCCTAAAAGAGAGACCAGAATTTACAGGACAGCGCACAGCCTGCGTCTGCACCTGAGAGGACTCGGCACCCCATGAGGTGGGTAAGATATGGAGCCGCGACCCGGCAGGACCCGAGCGCTCCCCCACCAAAGAGCACCGGTGGGAGGAGAGGATTCAGAGCCAGGAGGGAATGGAAGTGCAGGCCCGTGAAATAACCAGCCCCAGTGATTTGCGCTGGGAGCGCTGACACGTATCACGTGGTGCATCAGATACTGGAGAGGCAGAAGGTGGAGGTTTTGAGCTGGGAACGCGCCTGGGTCCGTGCAGCCAGCACCCTGGGACAAGAGAAAAGCGTGGTAGGTGCTATGTATGTCAGCTGGGCTCTTTAAGACTAAAAAAAAAAAAACACACGGAAAAAAACAAAAAAACAAAGAAAAAAAAAGAAGGAGGAGGAAAAAAGAAAGAAAGAAAAGAAAGGGGAAGAAAAAAAAACCGCCCACTGGGAGTGGATTCTGTAAGGTTGCTGTAGGTGACGCTCCACTATTCCGCAGGGTCCGTGCAGCCAGCGCCCTGGGACAAGAGAAAAGCGCGTGCTGTTTTTAGTGGTCTTGGAGAGGTGGGGGGCCCAGTGAGGGAACATGATTGCCCCGGCACGCTCAGCCCAGTGGGCTGCGAGTCCTGAGGAATTTCGGACCACTTGACTGGTGACTGGGAAAAGGTAGCCACACTGAAACTTTATACAGAGAACAGCCTCCCATTTGTTCCCGCCCTGGCCACAGCTACAAAGAGTGGCGGGGCGCAGCTGCGGAATATTGGAGCAACAGAGGCAGCTGAGGCAGAGAGAGATAAAAGGATCTCAAGGAATGAAAGAATATTAAGAGAACTGTGTGACCAATCCAAACGGAACAATATTCACATTATAGAAGTACCAGAGGAAGAAGAGAGAGAAAAGGGATACAAAGTGTCTTTGAAGAAATAATTGCTGAAAACTTCCCTATGTTGGGGAAGGAAATAGTCTTGAGGTCCACGGAAGCCCACAGATCACCCAACACAAGGGACCCAAGGAAGACAACACCAAGACACATAATAATTAAAATGGCAAAGATCAAAGATAAAGACAGAGTATTAAAGGCAGCTAGAGAGAGAAAAAAGATCACCTACAAAGGAAAATCCATCAAACTATCATCAGACTTCTCAACGGAAACCTTACAGGCCAGAAGAGAATGGCATGATATATTTAATGTAATGAAACGGAAGGGCCTCGAACCAAGAATATTGCATCCAGTACGATTATCATTTAAATATGATGGAGGGATTAAACAATTTCCAGACAAGCGAAATCTGAGAGAATTTGCCTCCCATAAACCACCTCTACAGGACATCTAAAAGGAACTGCTCTAGAGGGAAGCACTCCCAAGGCTAAAAAGATGTCACCAGAGAAAATAAAATCATAGCAAAGAAAGCAGACCGTCCAAGTACTAACTAAAGGCAAAGAATAAAACACCTAGTATATAAAGAATGGAGGAGGAAAAATAAGAAGGGGGAGAAATAAAGAATCATGAGACTGTGTTTACAATAACTTGACAAGAAACTTAAGTTAGATTGTTAAGTAGTAAAGAAGCAACCCTTGAACCTTTGGTACCCACGAATCTAAAGCCAGCAATGGCAATAAGTACATATCTATCGATAATCACCCTAAATGTAAATGGACTGAATGCACCAATCAAAAGACACAGAGTAACAGAATGGATAAAAAAGCAAGACCCATCTGTATGCTGCTTACAAGAGACTCACCTCAAACCCAAAGACAAAAAGTGAAGGGATGGAAAAAGATATTTCATGCAAACAACAAGGAGAAAAAAGCAGGTGTTGCAGTACTTGTATCAGACAAAATAGACTTCAAAATGAAGAAAGTAGCAAGAGATAAAGACGGACATTACATAATGATAAAGGGGTCAGTCCAACAAGAGGATATAACCATTATAAATATATATGCACCCAACACAGGAGTGCCGGCATATGTGAAACAAATACTAACAGAATTAAAGGAGGAAATAGACAGCAATGCATTCATTTTAGGAGACTTCAACACACCACTCACTCCAAAGGACAAATCAACCAGACAGAAAATAAACAAAGGCACAGAGGCACTGAACAACACAATAGAACAGATGGACCTAACAGATATCTACAGAACTCTACACCCAAAAGCAACAGGATACACATTCTTCTCAAGTGCACATGGAACATTTTCCAGAATAGACCACATACTAGGCCACAAAAAGAACCTCAGTAAAGTAAAAAATATTGAAATTCTACCAACCAACTTCTCAGATCATAAAGGTATAAAACTAGAAATAAATTTTAGAAAGAAAACAAAAAGGCTCACAAATACATGGAGACTTAACAACATTCTCCTAATTAACCAATGGGTTAACGACCAAATCAAAACGGAAATCAAAGAATATATGGAGACTAATGACAACAACAACACAAAGCCACAACTTCTGTGGGATGCAGCAAAGGCAGTTTTAAGAGGAAAGTATATTGCAATCCAGGCCTATTTAAAGAAGGAAGAACATTCCCAAATGAATAGTCTAAAGACACAATTACTGAAATTGGAAAAAGAAGAACAAATGAGGCCGAAAGTCACCAGAAGGCGGGACATAATAAAGATCAGAGAAGAAATAAATAAAATTGAGAAGAATAAAACAATAGAAAAAAATCAATGAAACCAAGAGCTGGTTCTTTGAAAAAATAAACAAAATAGATAAACCCCTAGCCAGACTCATTAAGAGAAAAAGAGAATCTACACACATAAACAGAATCAGAAATGAGAAAGGAAAAATAAGGACAGACCCCACAGAAATACAAAGAATTATAAGAGAATATTATGAGAATCTATATGCTAACAAGCTGGAAAACCTAGAAAAAATGGACAACTTCTTAGAAAAATACAACCTTCCAAGACTGACCAAGCAAGAAACACAGAAACTAAACAGACCAATTACCAGGAACGAAATTGAAGCGGTAATCAAAAAACTACCCAAGAACAAAACACCCAGACCAGATAGATTGACCTCTGAATTCTACCAGACATATAGAGAAGAAATAACACCCATTCTCCTTAAAGTTTTCCAAAAAATAGAAGAGGAGGGAATACTTCCAAACACTTTCTATGAAGCCAGCATCACTCTAATACCAAAACCGGGCAAAGACCTCACCAAAAAAGAAAACTACACACCAATATCCCTGATGAACGTAGATGCAAAAATACTCAACAAAATATTAGCAAACCGAATTCAAAAATACATCAAGAGGATCATACACCATGATCAAGTGGGATTCATCCCAGGGATGCAAGGATGGTACAACATTCGAAAATTCATCAACATCATCCGCCACATCAACAAAAAGAAGAACAAAAACCACATGATCATCTCCATAGATGCTGAAAAAGCATTTGACAAAATTCAGCATCCATTCATGATTAAAACTCTCAACAAAATGGGTATGGGGGGCAAGTACCTCAACATCATAAAGGCCATATATGACAAACCCACAGCTAACATCATACTTAACAGCGAGAAGCTGAAAGCTTTTCATCTAAGATCGGGAACAAGACAGGGGTGCCCACTCTCTCCACTGTTATTCAACATAGTACTGGAGGTCCTAGCCACGGCAGTCAGACAAAACAAACATATACAAGGCATCCAGATTGGTAAAGAAGAAGTCAAATTGTCACTATTTGCAGATGACATGATACTGTATATAAAAAACCCTAAAGACTCCACTCCAAAAGTACTAGAACTAATATCTGAATTCAGCAAAGTTGCAGGATACAAAATTAACACACAGAAATCTGTTGTTTCCTATACACTAACGATGAACTAACAGAAAGAGAAATCAGAAAAACAATTCCATTCACAATTGCATCTAAAAGAATAAAATACCTAGGAATAAACCTAACGAAGGACGTGAAAGACCTATACTCTGAAAACTACAAAACACTCCTAAGGGAAATTAAAGAGGACACTAATAAATGGAAATTCATCCAATGCTCTTGGCTAGGTAGAATAAATATTGTCAAAATGGCTATACTACCTAAAGCAATCTACAGATTCAATGCAATCGCTATCAAACTACCAACAGCTTTCTTCAATGAACTGGAACAAATAATTCTAAAATTCATATGGAACCACAAAAGACCCCGAAAGCCAAAGCAATCCTGAGAAGGAGGAATCAAACAGGGGGAATTACGCTCCCTGACTTCAAGCTCTACTACAAAGCCACAGTAATCAAGACAATTTGGTATTGGCACAAAAACAGACCCACGACAAGTGGAACAGAATAGAAAATCCAAACATTAACCCAAACACCTACAGTCAATTAATATTTGATAAAGGAGCCTTGGATATACAATGGGGGGATGACTGCCTCTTCAGCAGCTGGTGTTGGAAAAACTGGACAGCTACATGTAAGAGAATGAAACTGGACTACTGTCTAACCCCATACACAAAAATAAACTCAAAATGGATCAAAGACCTGAATGTAAGTCATGAAACCATCAAACTCTTAGAAAAAAACATAGGCATAAATTTCTTAGACATAAACATGAGCGACTTCTTTATGAACATATCTCCCCGAGCAAGGGAAACAAAAGCAAAAATGAACAAGTGGGACTATATCAAGCTGAAAACCTTCTGTACAGCAAAGGACACCATCAGTAGAAGAAAAAGACAACCTACAGTATGGGAGAATATATTCATAAATGACGTATCTGAGAAGGGGTTGACATCCAAAATATATAAAGAACTTACGCACCTTTACAAACATAAAGTAAATAATCCAATTAAGACATGGGCATAGGGCATGAATAGACACTTCTCCAAAGAAGAAATTCAGATGGCCAACAGGCACATGAAAAGATGCTTTGCATCGCTAATCATCAGAGAAATGCAGATTAAAACCACAATGAGTTATCACCTCACACAAGTGAGGATGGCCAACATCCAAAACACAAACAACAACAAATGTTGGCGAGGATGTGGAGAAAAGGGAACCCTCCTACACTGCTGGTGGGAATGCAAATTAGTTCAACCATTGTGGAAAGCATTATGGAGGTTCCTCAAAAAACTCAAAATAGAAATACTATTTGACCCAGGAATTCCACTCCTAGGAATTTACCCTAAGAATGCAGCAGCCCAGTTTCAAAAAGATATATGCACCCCTATGTTTATTGCAACACTATTTACAATAGCCAAGAAATGGAAGCAACCTAAGTGTCCATCAGTAGATGAATGGATAAAGAAGAGGTGGTACATATACACAATGGAATATTATTCAGTCATAAGAAGAAAACAGATCCTACCATTTGCAACAACATGGATGGAGCTAGAGAGTATTATGCTCAGTGAAATAAGCCAAGTATCAAATGATTTCACTCATATGTGGAGTATAAGAACAAAGAAAAAACCTGAAGGAACAAAACAGCAGCAGACTCACAGAACCCAAGAACGGACTAATAGTTACCAAAGGGAAAGGGACTGGGGAGGATGGGTGTGAAGGGAGGGATAAGAGGGAAAAAGGGGCATTATGATTAGCAGATGTAATGTTGTGGGGGCACGGGGAGGGCTGCACAACTCAGAGAAGACAAGTAGTGACTCTATAGCATCTCACTACGCTGATGGACAGTGACTGTAATGGGGCTGGTGGGGGGGACCTGATGAAGGGGGTAGTTTAATCACCATAATATTGCACATGTAATTGTAGATTAATGATACCAAAATAAACTATTTAAAAAAATCAATAAGGAAAAAAAAAGCAATAATACTAGTCCTTTGGTTGTGCATTCATAGCATTAATCATATCAAGGGAAACAGGTCTTGTTCAAGACCATTATATCCAGGGGTCTGCTCACAGTGGATGTCAAAACATGTACAAAATGAATATATACATACATTAAACATTATTTTAAGCATTCTACATGAATAATTTTGTATCCTTATTTTTTAGTTAATATAATGCAATCACTTTCCCAAAACAAAATTTGGAGGGGGGTGCGTATCTCGTGTAGATTTACCATAATTTGCTTAAATCATTTATTTATTATTGAATATTTTGGTCATTTTAAATTACTACTATAGAAGCAAGACAATGAACATAATGTTTTGTTTTTAAACATTTGATTCTTCAGGATAGATTTTCAACAGTTGAATTGCTAGGTAAAAGAATGAGGGATAAATTGACTCTTGAAACATATTGCTATGTTTCTTTCCAAAAGGACTGTGTCAAATTATATTCTAACCAGCAGCATGTGTAAGTAGGTATTACAGATCTTGAGTGCAATTGTCAGGTACCTAAATAGTGTGATGATCCCTTCCTTAACACTTTTTGACATGACTCTATTAGAGGTTTTTATTTAAAGATGACTAAAAGCATTACCTGGAAATAACTAAATCCACCCTTGTAATGAATGATATGCAGTTTACTAAACTCAGTTTTGCGTATGAGCTTTAATTAACATAAATTTCAAAGTACAGAGAATTTGTGATATTAATTCCAATCCCTCTTCATTAAAATAGGGTGAAACTAATCCACAATGGCTGGTGCGTTGCATGGGGGCACATGGCAACTTTTGTGCCTTTCTTCAAAGGCAGAGAAATTGAGGGAGGACAACATGCTGCCTCTCCCTTATTAAATTAATATTGAGGTTCCTTGTGGTAGTCATTAGGCCTCTTCCCAAACATTCCACTTTTTCCTCTTTCTGGCCAATAATGAGCTTGCACATTCCCAACACCCTTTGAAGTTAAACCTGCCAAACTGACTTGCCTGGACCAAAAAAATATGAGCAGAAAGTGACAGATGCCACTTTTGGATGGAAGCTTGGAGACACAGTTTTTTTTGCCACTTACCCTTTTCATGCCATGATGATTCTGGAAGCACATGTCGAGAAGCCACCTCCATGAGCCTGTGACCCTTGTTGCTTAGTGACCAGAACATCCTTGACAATCTGCAGTGGATATACAAGTGTGAGCAAGAAATAAATGTTTTAAGCCCCTCAGATTTTTGAGGTTTGTTTCTGCAGCAAAATTAGCCCATTCTGGCTGATATACCCTCTACCACCCAGCTGCAAACAGGACAGTGGCCTTTCCCTATCTACAATGAGTCACAGTGTGTGGGTAGTCTCACTCCTGAGGACTTTTCCTTGCCAAGTCCCAGAAGCCCCTTTCTTCTTCAAAGTGATCTGCTGTCTTTCCCCCTCACTACATCATACCTAGATTTTATTTTGTCAACCGTGTTTCCTCTGTTAAAGGGCAAGAAAAAGGAAGCTCTTTTTGGCTATATGCAAGGAGGTAGAGCCAAGCTGGGTGTGGGGCAGGGGACAACATTAAGAGTTTACATCAGGACTCATTTTTACTAGCATTTCACCATAGCTGGGCCCCATCCTCTTGCCCTTCACCCAGGTTCACTCACTTTATCCTTCTGTGTCCCATGGCTGCTCACATCTCAGGCAAGTCACAGTTCCCTTACGTGATAAGAACTGATAATAAAGGTGAGGGTTTCTCTTAGCCTCTCTTTTTACATTTCTCAAGTCCAGATTTTGAAGTGTAGAATCTTTCACTAACTGTATGTCTACTTCTATTGACCCACACATAATTTATTTACTATTGCATGAGTCTTTGTCAATGCTGAAGGTTAAGAATATGTGACTTGCATAAAAAAGAAGGAAATCTTGCCATTGTGACAACATGGATAGACCTAGAGGGCATTATACTAAGTAAAATAAGTCAGACAAAACAAATACCACACTAGTTTGCTTATATGTGGAATCTAAAAAATAAAACAAATGTATAAGTAAACAAAAATGAAATGGACTCGTAAGCACAGAGGACAAACTGGTGGTTGCCAAGGGGAGAGGATAAGGAGGGATGAACAAAATAGGTGAAGGGGATAAAAAGGGACAAACTTCCAATTATAAAATAAATAAGTCACAGGAATGAAAAGTACAGCATAGGAAACGGTCAATAATATTATAGGATCTTTGCATGCTGACAGTTGGTAACTACACTTACCAAGGTGAGTTCACTATTTTGCATAATTATTGAATTGCTATGTTGTACACCTAAAACCAATATATTGTATATCATCTATACTTTAAAAAAAAATGAACGTGTGGATAAATGTTGCTCTGTATAAGTGCTTGATGCCTGAAAATGATTTGTTTTTATGTGACATTGATAGGTAGGTTTATAGGTTATCCTAGCATTTTTTTTTCAAGAGAGAACTTCAAATTCAGGCTTGACCTTGAGATGTTTTTCTTCATTATTAAAACAAGGAGACAAACCTAAACATAATTCTGTGGTTATTTTCTGTCTTGGATTATAAAAGCCATCCCTATTTCTACCTGCCTGGATTTTGATATTTGGGTATTTCCACTCATTTATGTGAGGGTTATACATACATCTTACAATTATACAAGGAAATAGATATTATATGGTGGTTTAGAATAAAAGTCTGGAAAGAAAGAAACTGGGTTTGTTCCCTGGACTGCCCTCGATGTAAACTGGGGATGATAAAACCTATCATAGAGGCTTGATGTAAGCACTTAATGTGGATGTATAACAGGAGAAAATAAAATTATTCATAATTCCCCTCACTTTATAAAAAAGGTTTAATTTGCTGACAAGTAGGTATATAAGCATGAAGGTTGGGGTGAGAGATGGGACAAAGGAAAGGGAGCTTGTGAGACTAGGGCTTTCTGTGGGGTGAAGGGTGACATGGAAAACCCCTGCCAACAGCAAAGCTGGAGAACTGGGAGAGGAGTCAGCTCTGATTTGGAAGTTTTCAGCAGTTTGTTAAGGCTGTGTAACGTAAGACCTCTTTTCTGTTTCCCTTTTGAAGTCTATAGTAAAGTCTATTATTTTTTAAAAATCTCAGAATGCTGGGAATGAGTGTGTTCCTTGTGTAAAACAGGGAGGGACCTATGTACCTACTGGCATTGGGAGAAGACAAGAGCTGGACTATAAGAATCTCAATCTACATTATAAAGGAAAATACTTAGTGCACTCCCTGGCAGGTCCAGGAGTCTAAAAACTCCTCTGCATGCGTTGTCTGAGAGAGAAGGTGTTCTGTAACAGGGAACAGCGTGAACATTTATGGCATTTGAACAGCATTGTATCTGTAAAATATGTGACACAGTAATGAGAGACCGAAGTAGCTGGTAATTAGCAATATAATTAAAGAAGACATTGTTTTTAAAGTCTGAGACTTGAACAACTGGGGACAGAAAGACTAAGAATTCAAGCACAATATAAAGAAGGAAAATATTTGAGTAAGGACTTGGCCTAGCATGTCAGCTGGTCCAGTGAGGGGCACAGAGAGGTGGCAGTAGGTGATGTTGAACTGGACCATGGGAATATAAGAATATAGGAAGGACCAAGGCTTCCCTGGTCATTTCTCTAATCATTTTTGACTCATAGTTTCTTTTGTATCCTAGAGAGAACAGTTAGGGGATAATATAGTTTTATTTGTATTCTAGTTACAAAGTATTGTTTTTGTTTGCTTTTGGGCTTTGTCTAAATGTTTTTAACTTTAACACAAATCATTTCTTAGTGTGGGACTGGTTCTTTGTAATCAAATTTTTAATAAAATTCTTAGAAAAGACACTTAAGTACCTAACCTGGATGGATATAAAATGACATTTATGGGTATGTTTCTGAATCCCAGAATGCAGAATAGGTAAATAGCCATCCTTATAAGAACCTTTCTCAACAAAACTCCTTCCTTCATTGTTGTGCCATGTACTTGTGAACTACACTCTGTGTATATTTGGCATCTCAGGATTTTTTCTTCTAATATCCTTTCCTCTATCATGGAAGCAATAAACAGTATAAAACAATACAAAATAGGAAAGCATGATGAGGAAAATGAAAACTCATACTTAATATCACCACCCAGAAATAAGCATTTTGTGGCCTACAATGTTTAACTTTGAGCTTTGGAAATTAACTTGGTAAGCTCTATAAAGAACAACCCTGGAAACCAAAGGCTTGCCCTTAGCCAAGATGGAAGTACATGTCTTTAAAAATTCTTGAAATTTACAGGAGAAATCTTCAGTTGCCTCAATTATTCCCTAAATACTCAAGGATTTAAATATTTGGAACTGCAGAAATTAACATTTGATTTATCAAAATAATCTTTAATTACTTCCTTGCTTAATTTGTTTAACTACCAAATATTTGATATAATTGTTTGATATGATATTTTGGTAATACAGTAGGACTTGCCTAGGAAAGTAGAGTTGAGTGAGTGACGTTTTCTGGCGGTGTGTTTGGCCCCCTCTAGTGGAGAGGAAGGAATGTAGAGCAAATTCTCCAAATATTTTGATTAGACTGAAAAGTGTATCTAATTAGATGATTTTTTTTTCTGAGCACATTAGATTTGCTAATTAGTTGTCAGTTAGCAAGAGAGAGCTGTTCACCACTGAAAAGCTTCTCATTCCCCACACACTTATAAACTAGATCTTCTGTACACAGTGTTTAGAAATTAACTAAAATGTCATTAGCATATTGCATCCCAGTCAAACCAAACAAGATAGATCCCTGACACAGAAACACCCTACTTCATCTTGAGTCAAACTAAAAAAAAAAATCTATCTTTGACCAGATTTCTCCTCAAATTACTATTTTAGGACAAAACCTTATTTTTAAAACAATCATCCACCAAAGAGGGAAAAATATCTCTGATTTTAAAAGCATCCTTGCTACTACTGTGTGTAAGAACAAAAATGTACCTTATTAAAGGATCTCCAGCTGGCATTTTTCATGATCTGATGGACTTCTGTTCAGCCTGGGCATTGTGCAGCTCAAACCACACTTACTCTCTCAGCTTTCCAAGGGGCTCTGTGCACTCACTGGATGCCAAAGATAACATCTAGATCAGCAATTTCTCATAAATCATTGGAACATGGAGCATGAAACAACAAGAAGAAATCAGGAATTCAATAATAAATATGGCAAGGTGCACACACAAGAGAATTGAAACCAGATGAAAAGAAACCTTTCAGTACAAGGTCAAGAAATGCTTTTCCCCTGCTCCCTCAAAGCTTTAGAATAATCCCTCTGATCTGCTTCCCATCCAGCCATCAGCGTACTGCTCTGAGTTGGTTTTGGAATATTTATGTGGTGGATTTAAGGCTTTAACATACAACTGAAAAATGAGTGTAGTTTATTTTAGTTTGCTCGAGGCCCCAGGCCATTGTGCAGTGAAGAGGAAAATAGTGTTTATTGTCCTTTAAGGAGTACTGTGCCCACATGCCTTGAAATAAATTCTAGATATGTGTATATAAATATAAATTTATACAATAGAATTTTAAAGCTTGCAGTTGCATATGTGATAACAAAGTAATGTAACTAATTTTGTCTTTAAACAAAATGTCAGAATATCTCAGGAGCCATTTTAGGAGATACACCTATTCCAACAATGTTGACATTACTAAATATGCTATGGGGATATCTCTTTGAGTCTTGAAAAGCTGCAGTCTATTTTTTTAAAATAGCCTCCATAGTGGCAGATTATTATTATTTGCCAGCGGGTTTGAACTTCTGGAAAAATAGCCATTTGGTGACAAGTACGGTAAATGATAAAGGTGAAATGATTTTTTTGTTTCAAACAACGTAGAATAATAAATTAATAATAAAAGTGGTTTCGAAAGCATTTCCAAGGAAAAGTTACAAAATGTGACCAATGTCTCCCCGCACGATTATTCATTGTGGAAGCTGGATATTAGGATTCTTTGAAATTTGTTTTGTCTTATAACAAAGAGCTTCATTTTACTCTATTTGAGTTTAATTTTAAGTGCCTGATGAGAGCTCACTTTTAAAGAGCACCCTAAACAATCATTATAGACTGAAGAAATCATTTGTTATATGAATGAATTAATTAATAAGATTTGATCACTTTGCAAATTCCCATTTATAAATAGTAGTCTGTTGTTGTCTTTTTAATCCAGGCACTTTCGTAGCATATTTTATGATTAAATTACATTATCTTTAAAATACTGAGTTGGTTCACTGGGGCTCTTCTAGTCTCCATATTTATTTGTTCACTGTCAGTTTCACTTTCCCTATCAGCCTTATCGGAACTGAACCTTTGCAGCACAGACAACTAATGCTGAGCCCACCTCCTTCAGTTCCCTGAAGGAGCTGCTTGCAATGGTGACTTCTTTCCATGCACAGAAGCATTTTCCAGCCCATGGTCACCATTCAAAACCAGTCTAATTCTGTGTTATTGCCTAGGTTTCCCAATACATAGGTAGGCATTACCACTTGGGGCTAAGTTGTGGGTAGACAGAACACCTGGGCCCAGTCCCAGCCTTCCATTCGCCAACTGTGAGATCTCATCTAAGTTGCTTAACTGCTTTGTAGCTCAGTTTTCTCCTGGGCAAGTAGGAAAAAGACATAGCTCCTAATTTATGGGGTTGTTGTAGTAAAGTTTAAATGAGTTAGCATATTTAAAATGCTGCAAAGAACATCTGGTACATGGTGAGTCTCAATGAACATCTGTTATTATATTAAAATAACAGAATGGACCTGTTTGCTTCTATAATTTATGGAGAACATACCTGCAAACATGTTATAGCTGATAGCATTTCAGCTATGGATGCATGATAATTTATGACATTAGTCACTTATGTTTGATATTTAGATGGTTTCCACTTCTTGCTGTTTTAAATAATTGATAACTTTGTTTATCCTTGTTTTCTTAAAATAATAGGAGTTTCTGAACAATTCTCTAGGGTATGTGCACTTTTAATCCTTTTGACATTTTTTCCCCCAAATTGGCCTCTAGAAATATATTAACTTACATTCACATTTATAGAGTACACTGATTTCTATAGCTTATTGTGCATATTTCACTCTGCCCATTCAGCATCACCCCTCTTCTACTGCTTTAACATATTAGCCTCTCTGCACCTTTCCCAGACTCCTCTCAAAGAAAAACAGCCTTCACTAGTTTACTCGTCCCAATCATTATCAATGATTGATATATTTGGGATGTTTTATCCTAAATGTTTAGTTTGTTCACATTGCCTTTGTCTTTAATCTTGGTTCTATTTTCCATCATCCCTACTCCTTGCTCCTTACATCCTGCTACACATCTGTCTCTCCAGAAATCCTCAAGCTTCCAACCTCAGGGGTTTTCTTCAGAGTGCATCACCAGAGCTCTTAGAAGCTTAGAGTCAGGGAGGCACAAAGATCTGATCTTCTTCCTTTAAGCCAGATGAAATGTAAGAGGAATAGAAAAGAAGGCTTAGAACAAAAGCAGAGACAGAAGAAAACATAAAATAAGGGGATGAAAAGGGCACAGGTAAGGGCAATTAGAAGGAATCTGTATTAAGGGGCACGATTTGGGGTCATGTTTGGGGAAGTTCTTTATATACTGAAATGAAAACATTCAAGAGGCATTGTTAAGTGTAAAAACAAGGCATGGAACAGTGTGTGTTGAGCAGTGTGTGTGGAATAATGCATTCCTATTTGCATTACAAAATTGGGTCCAAGAATGTATGTGTATTGCTTGCTTTATGCATCATACGCCTCTGACAGAATACTGAAGACTCTCGGGGCTCTACTTACCCCTGGAGAGGAAAACTGGGGAGTGGAGAACAGGGATGTGAAAGGATTCTTTCCACTTTATCCTTTTGTACTGTCTGGATTTTGAGCTAACTGTATGAATGTATTGTCTATTCAATAATTGTCAGAGTTTTCTAGCCTCTCTCCCACCAGTCCTGCTCTCGGTCAGGACTACGGCTCTTTGTGTTACAAGCTCTTTCTGCGACCCTCCAACCCTCCGAGCCAGCGGGGGGGAGGAAGGGAGGGAGAGAGGCTTGCCCCAACAGGCGAAGCAAGGGAGGTAAGCACCGACTATCTGCCCGTTCCCGCAGCCTCCACCACTGGCCGCTGGCCGCTCGCCAGAGACAATCAGATGCGACAGGAAGTTCACTCGAAGGAAGAACTCATTTATTGGGGCTCAGGGCACGGGATATATAGGGTGAAGTCTCTCCTGATTAGTTACACCTATGCTAATAAGGTGACTTTCAACTTTCCAATCACGCAGAGTTGTGCGCATGCGCAGCTGTCTCTTACGTAAGAAGCGGACTGGAGTGGGCGCAGCTAAGCCCCAGGGGGCTTTCAGCAGCCACTCCTGTGGCGCCGCTGAGTTCTCAGCAGCCATCTTTGGCGTGGCTGAGATTTAATTCAAAGGTAGTTCTCAGCGGCCACCCTCATGGCGAGGCTGAGATTCAAAGGCAGTTCCCCACAAATAATAGATACGTAAAATATGTTAAAACTTTTCTCATATGTGAATATCTTGTATTACTCCTTAACTTACATAATGGTGCTTTTCATTTTAGAACCCACTTCCTGCCATTATCCTAAATTGTCCTATTAGCATATATAATAAAGAACCCCTGAGACTAAAAGGCATTCATCTGACAAACTTGTTAATTGTTAATTTCATTTATCTACAGGCAAAATTTGACAAATCTCTGTCATACAATATCCTTGCAGGTTATCTTCTTGTTCATTTTATGTTAGGTGAAAACTAAAGGCTTGGGGGATAGGAGGTAGCAATTGCTTCCAGGTTTTATAGAATCAGTGTCAGGGCTGGGAAAAAAAATTAAGTGTTCCTTTTCTTTTTCAAAAGAGAAATCTCATTATGTTTAGGGCTCCCACAGCTATATATTCTCAAAACATTTTGGCTTTTTAAAAGGTATTTTAATGAAATACAACTCAAAATGATGCACTTGGACAAGTGGTCTTAACAGCAAGGGAAACACTTTATGAAAACAACATCTATAAGCCTAAGCCTTCTGTCTTTTATCTTTAGTATTTTCTCTGAGTCTGGCACGAAACAGACACACACCAGCCTCCACAGGGGCTTAAATAGAGAACCATCCAAACATTACCGAGGGCCGTCCAGGATGTTGATGACTTCCATTCCCTGACTGTGGTGCACGGTGCTGGCCCGTTTGTGCTGCAGAGAGCAGCGTCCAGCCTGGGACAGGTACTCCCAGGGTGTGCCAGAAACAGCAGCTCTCTTCAGCGCCAGCACAAGATGCACACGTCCCAGAATAAGCCTCCATCCTTTTCCTAGGGAACTGAGCATAAATAGCTTGGCTCAAAGTCTTAGTGTGCACTGCTCAATTGTTGTGTAGGGTTCAGCTCCCACTTCCTTTTAGGTCAACTTTCAGCATTTACTTTAGTTCACTCGTTTAGTTCACTTATTTCTGGAAGTTATCAAACAGGCAATGAGGGAGGACCAAAGGATCTGGACACCAGCTTTTAGAGAGGGCGATCAGGACAAAGCTGGGGGCTAGCGCTTCGACCTCAGAGAAAGAAACCCTCTCTGGAACCTGAACTCTATAGAGACCACAAAGTAGCCTTTAAATCTAGAGGGATTTTACATTGGGAAAATAAATACTGTGTGGAGGTACATTAAATGCTAATAGTGGTTGTTTTGAGCAGGGTTGTGGGTAATTCTTATAATATGCTTCTTTACAACTTCTTATACTTTTCAAACTTCCTACCATAAGACCACTACTTAGGCTTATATGGTTGAATAGTTAGATTATCTCCCGGAATCTCTCTCTCCCTAATGGAGATGATGGTAAAAATCCTCAGGGCTCGTGGAAGAATGGAATGACGTCATACCCATGCAGCGCCTGCCTGTCGCTGTGGCACAGAGAACACCAGTTTCCTCACCACTGTGCCTTCTGCCTGCTGTCCTGTCATCCCCGGGACCCACACAGAGGGTCATTTCTGGCAGAGAAGACCTGTCCACAGCAGCAGTTTTCAAGCTTTCGTGCACATCACAATCACCTACAGAGAGCTTGTTAAAAATCAACTGCTGGGTCTCGTCTCCGAAGTTTCTGGTTCAGGAGCCTGAGGTGGGGTCTGAGAATTGGCATTTTTAACAAGTTCCCAGAGATGCTCTTATTGCTGGTGCACAGAGCACACTTGGAGAACTGTGCATCTGCTTGCAAGACGCACAACAAAAGTTAATTTCAAATTATTCTAAGTATGAGTATCTTCTCTGCCTGGCCTCTCTATCTTTATCCCTCCCTCTCTACTCCCACTTTATTATTTTTTTTTCATATGTGCAGGTTGTAGAAAACACCAAACTGTATTTCTCTCCCCTGTACTTTTTGTCAATAGCTCAAGTCTCTTCTTATGTCAAAAAATCAGGAGGCAACAATAGTGTTGTTTTATCTTAGGTATCTTGTTTCATTCAGATACCAAGAGGAAGCGGAACAAGCATTCACTGGTTGTGCACTATTTTGAACTGATATCGTCTATTAACAAAAGAAAGATAGTTGCTTTGATGACTGGTGCCTAAAAAAACCTGGAAACTCTATAGGCACCCTGGTGCCAGGAAATATTTTTTGACATTTAGGACTTGTTTAATCTTTTATCAATATAAATATTTGAAAGATAAAATGATCAGGAAAATGGCTAAGGAAAACATTTCAGGTCAGTGCTGGAATAGTAGTTCATGTTTAGCTTGAAGTCTGAAAAAGCCCTCTTTGTCTTCCTAAACTCTGTAGGATGGTTGTTTGCCTGGGACTCATGAACCTCCTGAAGCTGAATGCAAGACGGTGTATTTGCTTATGTGTGTTTTTCTAGGAAGAGGCTCCATGGCTTCCAATTATCCAAAGGGATAATGATTCAGAAAAGATTAATACTGCCATGGAGGTTTACTCAGTTAAAAGCCACAGGTTAATTTTCTGATGAAGGACGCAAATTCCTAGCATGGGAGACAGAGTTGGTGGCCGGGCTGGTGAGTGGCCAGGTGAAAGGTGAGTGAGGGGTCTGCCAATGCACTCGATCAGGGATCCACTGGGTTAGCCTTTCTCATCTTTAGTTGCCCCATCTGTAACATAGAAATGATGGAAACACTTATAACCTACTTGAGTTGTCATCAAGTCTAACAGGATGTTTGCAAGGCCCTTAGCAGAGCATCTGGTACCTGGCAGATGCTAAATAAATGGTGGTCAGTAACAGCGGAAGTCGTGGTTGCCGTCTGCCCTTACAGTGATTGGTGACCCATATGTAAGCATCAGAAGCTAAGGTCTTTGGCATGTCTTTGGTTTCAACTGAAGGATCGGTGGTCTCCCTCTGTGAGGTAGGATTATTACCCTCATTTTACCAATAGTGATGCTGGGGCTCATTTCCGAAAGGACTTTGGGCAAGTTGTTTTTATTTTATGTTGCATTCATTTATTAGAGCCGTATTTTCTGCCAGTAAAATTGTATCATATCATTATGCAAAATACATAAATATTTCACCCATTGTGCTTTGTAGGGAGCACCATAATTTCCAAGCACTCAATCTATTAAGCAAGTCTGGGAAGTATTGGCCAGGTGGTGTTTTGTAAAATAGCTTGGCAGAGGCTGGGAACCTTGATCTGTTGGTTCTAAACCCTGTGCTTTACCTACTGAACTGCTGTCCTGGCTGAGTAACACTTGTTCTCCTGTATCACGCTCTCTGGAATTAATGTGGTATTAAGGCAAAAACTTAGCTAAGAAAATGGGAATGGAATACACACCCACACACACAAAACTACAGCATATATGTACTACTAAGTTTTTTTTTCTGAAAAAAGGTGAAAACGAACGGATTCCACGTAAGATAATATTTTGACTTTACTTACACTGTTGAGGTGGATGATAACACTCAGCAGAAATGCTTATTGTCATTCACAGCTAATAAATCTTTTGTGCTTTTACAGTTCCTTTTCTTAGCCACAGACCTCACAAATGAAGAGGTTGGATCCTTGCTACTCAAAATATGGTCTAAGCACAGTAGGATCCGCATCAAAAGGCACTTGTTAGAAACGCAGAATCTCAGGCCCACCCCAGATTCGCTTCATCAAAATGTGCATTTTAATAAGACCCTCAGGTGATACGTATGTACATTAACATTTGAGAAGCATTTGTTTAGGAAGTCAAAACATTTCTTCTGGAGAGTGTGGACACATTTCCAGAGCACAGAGATGGCTTTCTACTTCCTTTCTTTTCCCGGCATGCACGCAAGCCAGCAGCGGGTGTATCTCTGCTCTCTGGAACTCCCCCTTGTTCTCCCTTTGTGGCGTCTGGCTCGTTGCTGCATTCGAGGATGTGTCTCGCCTTCATCTGGGTTAATCTCCATCTTCTCCGGAGAACTCCAGAGAATCAGAAACCGGGCAGAAGCAATCCTTTGTTTCCCCACAATCTTTCTGGTTGGGCACTAATGGGTCACGTGTTGAGGCTGCACTCCCCAGTGACAGAGCAGCTAAAGTAGGTTTCAAATGACATAAAATAAAAGAAATGGCTCCTGAGGACTCTAGCCCATAATATTTGGGAGCTTGCTGAAGAAGAGGAGCGGTTAGGAAGTGATGAGTAGAAAGAGATGTATTTGAAAGTTGAAACATTGTTTTAACACCTTCCTGGGGTCCTATTCTAGTTACAGGTGGACCATTCACTGGACAGAACTTCTCTGTTTAATCAAAGTTCACCTCAGTTCCAAGGATGTTGATTTTCAGGGATCATGCTTGCATTGGAAGCAAGTTTGAATACCACTGTTGGCCAAGAACTAGCTGACCGTGTGGATTCTGGGGCTGTGATTTCAATGTCATTATCACAAAGGGCTGGGGGATTATTTTTATTTTTGTTGTTATTATCATTATTACTGAAATGGTCCCCAAATTTGAGGGAGACAGAGCAGATAACTGCAGTTCCCAAAGAGAGATGGAGAGAAGAGTCAGGCTGAGGCCTTGTGGGCGGGGCCGCCTTTGACACGACCAGGAGCTCTGGGCACTCCGCAGCAGAGTCCGACAGGGTCTCCTGCCACGCTTGGGAAGTTAAGTGGTTTGGTGGGGGTCACAAAGCTTGAAACAGGTCACAAAGCCAGAACCAGAATCAAATTCAGTGGGTTCACTGGCCTGGAGGAGTCCAGGATGGGAGAAAGTTTACTTCTCAAACTTCAGCTGCCTCAGAATCACCTGGGGGGCCTGCTGAAACAGGGGGTAGTTTAATCACCATAATATTGCCATAATATTACCATAATATTGCACATGTAATTGTAATATTACAATTGGTATTATTGTATTATTGGTATTATTATTGGTATTATTGTCCACCCCAGAGCGTCTGGTTGAGCAGGTTTGGAGTGGGGTCGGAGGGACTACATTTCTAACACGTTCCCCGGCAGTGTGGATGCTGGTCCAGGGACCACAGCTGGGAACCACTTCTCTACTGGCTCCCCACTACCAGACAGACAGTCCTTTTCTTACAGGCCATTACTATGTCCCTAACTTCCTAAGGTAGGCTTGTCTACGGAACTATAGCAGAGCAAAATATTGATGCATATTAGGGATAGAATGTTCAATGTGTGCTTTCAGATTTCTCCTCCCTTCTACTGTGCCTGCCCCCCTTCCCCTTCTCAGAGCCTCAGTGCAAGAAGACTTTCTTGATGGTCAACTCTCAGGTTCTTTTCTGTAGCACTGAATCCTCAAACTAGGCAAAACAGAAACTAAAGGAAGCCTGAGAGGCTAAACTGATGTACACAATTAAGTGTTTAAAAAAAAGAAGATAGATTAAAAATTCACTTCAGCTGGGCATGGAAGAGTCATGGAGGAGAACTGAGAGGAAGGTGTTTTGGAGAGTGAGAGGCTCTGGAATAACCATAGGAAGTGAGAGAGCAGGAGACGAGAGGAAAGGAGAAAGGCTCAGTGAGCTGTGGACTAAGGCCTTTCATATCCTTTAGCAGATGCAATTAGAGATTGAAGAATCTTTTTGCTCCTGAACTCTTTGTTTGAATGTAATTATGTGTGTCTGGGCCACATGGGCTCTGGGATTGATCTGGGACAAGCACTAGGCCTTGCAGTAATGATGATGGCTTTATTCTGACTTGTCCACACCATATCTTCCAGTCTTTATTATAACAGATGGCAAGAAAGCAAGCTGGGAAAGCAATATCAGGATGCCCAAATAAATTTATGACGCTGGTGTTGTATATCTCATTTTGAGTTATTTTTTAATCTGTTCTATGACTCTTCTTTGTTATCTCCAAACATTTGGTAGGAGGCTATCACACAAAACAGAATTGCCTTGGAGAATGAGGAAAGGCTGGTGTGCACACACTGGGAACACAGTGATAATGAAAAGGATGCAGCTGATATAAGCAGTGATGAGGAAGACAGAGGGGATGGAAATGAGACCAGGAGCAGAGGTTTGGAGTGAGATGTGGCAAGGGAGTACCTGGGTAATGTAAGTTTTCCCAGAAAATTTGCAGAGAGGCCTGGATTTCTTAAAGTTACAGTTACTTTGTTTGGCCATTAAGAATAAAGATGATCTCAAAGCCTGGAGAATAGTGGTGTCTCTTAATGTTGGAGAAGAGAATTAGATCCTTTATGCAATTTGTACCAACTCTTATAACTGATTTTAATGTATATGATCTGTGTTGAAACAAGAAGGCCATTATGCTAAGAGACAAGTCCTGGGAGGGCTCTGACTTAATAGGAACCAGGATGTGATGAAGAAAGAAAAACCTCATAGGAAAGCTGCATTTTAATATGTTCCCAGGTGGATTCACCCCAATCAAAGAGGTTTGGAGAAGAAGTTAAACACCTGGGTTACAAGAAATCTTTAAAGAATGTTGGTATTCTTGAAGGACCTGAAAGCGTAAGTTAATTTAACCAGTTAAGTTTTTAGACTAAAAATTATCTACCTGGCTCTGAAATATTTGGAGGGCACAGCAGCCTGACCCAAGAGCTAGTCCTGTCTTTTTTGAGGTTCAGCTTTCCATTATTTCAGTTTTGCAGACTGTAGAACTGAAATAAGTATCCTCTTTCTATGATATATAACAATGTCATGCTTTATTATATAATTACCGCATATACCATCAATACGATATGGTATATCACATCTATATCATGTATAGATAGTATATGTATATATAATAAAAACACCTCGGCTCGGCAGCCCGGGATGCCTACGCTGACCAGGCCCAGAAGACAAATACCCCATTCTGTGGTGTCTTTTGCAAAATACTTCTGTTAAGGTGCCCAAATTCCCTTCCAGGATAAAGGCCATTTTACCCAAGAGTAAATGCACTAGACAATTCAAGTAGGTTGTAGGGTGAAAGGGCTGTGGAGTCACAAAACCCTAGTTCCACCATTTTCTAGCTTAACCTCTCCAGCCTCAGTTTTCCCATCTGTAAAATGGAGATAATAAGAGTGACTATTTCACAGCACAGTGCCTGGAACCCACCATGGGCTCGAAGAATGTTAGTGTCCTTCTTCCCTTGGTAATAAGGGCAGTCACCTAGGAGGTTTCTCATTAGGTCACTAAGAGGGTGGGGGGAGCACAAGGCCCAATCTCCTCTCCAGGCCTTGAGAGAATGGGGTAGACAGAGGTGAAGGGGCTAGGCAGGTAGGGAGTCCTGCCTGGCTTTGAGACCTTTTAAGGGCCCAGCATTCTCTGTAGACTGCATAAACAAAATGCCTCACATAGTCCATTCTTCAAAAGTATGTGGGCATTGTTATGGTTCTTAAAATGCAACTTCATTAAAAATCAGTTTAGAATGTGTAGTAGCTTTGGTCATTCTGTGTGTTCTCAATCAATGGGTGATAAGATACAGCTACTTTAACAGAGGGCACGCCTTCCTCTCCACATACATCCCCCACCTTTTTTTTTAAATAAAAAAGCAGTCTCAGTCTGGGAAGGGCTGGGATTGTCAGACCTGGGACTGGGGAGGCGGGAACAGTGTGGCTAATCAAAGGGCTGCAGGTGCCTCGGGGTGGAGCTGAAGAAGGAAAAGGAAGGTCACCACAGGAGGATGTGACCCTGAAAAATGTGCTGGGGTCAGTTCTGTAGGCTGACTCCAGAAGAGACACGAAATATCAGGAAATGGCAGCATCCTCAGAACGATCCCGGCTGCCGGAGAAGAGCCGGATTCTGCAGAGGGCTGGGCGACCGGAGCCTCTTCTGCCAGCCGCAGCGTAATTCTGTTTGCTCTCCCCCTCCACAGTCTCCACTTTGTTTTCTCCTCTGCAAATCTCCCCTTCGTCCTCAGTTCCTCTTCTTTTCACACCCACAGAGAATGGGATTCCAGTAGAGAGAACTTGTGAAACAAATATTTTTGTTGTATTACAAATCAGTTGTCATTTCTTTTCCATTTCCTTTGACTATTTACATCTGCCTCCCTGCCTGGCTTTCTCTGGAGAGGCGGGTGCGCACACAAACCGCAGTGTGTGAACCAAAACAGGGGTGTCTCCACTGCACATAATGTGCTCAGAATGCTATCAAAAGATTTCCAGTTTGGCCATATACATTTAATCTTTTGAAGCTTGCTTTCCGAAGGAGATATGGGAACACATGGAGTCCTGCCAACAGCAACCATCTTGGTAATAAGTTTTATAGTTATTTGCCATTCTTGGAATTTTGAATAACATCTTTGTTTTACTTAACATATCATAATATAAAATTTTCTTTGTAATGAAGTTTATCCATAGAGGAACGTATCTTTAATGGTTGCATTGTTCTCCAGGGTGCCATACAGCAACATTCAGGTAGTCACCATCCGTTCGTTGGGGACTTAGTTATTCCCAAGTTCTTATCAGCGTAAATCATGCTGCAGTGAACATCTTTGTGGAACAAGAGCACCCTCTGCATTTGTGATCCTTTTCACAGGACTGTCACCTGGACGTGGAATTCTTTGGCCAAAGAATGTGAACATGTTGAGGGCTCTTGACTCATGTTGCCAGGTCATTTTCCAGAAAAGTTGTACAATTTTACTACTCCACACCTACTATCCCAAGCTCTGTCTTCAGCCTCCATCCACATGGGTATTGTAAGAATAAAATGTGAAATGCTTGGCATACAGTACTCGGTACCCAGCAGTGGCCCAACAAACGGAAGCTGATGACGCTGAACATGCCCAACTCTATTGCGCCTGTGCCTCTTGCCTCCTCTGCCTGGCTCTCCATAGAGGTGCGGCACTAGTGCTTCTGCAGTGCTCTGGGCTTCTCTGTCATGCACCATTTGGGTGTCCAGAATTAGCTCTTTATGTCCCTTCTGCAGCACACTGCTGAGGGACTGGCGAGCTAATGTGAAAAATTTTTTGGAAACAGGGGTCAGAAGGATAATGACTTAGAGTTTTACCCACCCTGATTTTCAATGGGTGGTCTTAGCACTGTGACTCAGTAATTCTGGGCCCAAGCTGTGTGATAGAATCACTTGGGAGCTCTGTAAACAATAGCAGAGCATGGCCTGAGTTGGTCAAGGGTGGGGCCTGGACACTGGTATTTAAAAAACTCTTACCAGGCAATTCGAAAACAAGCAAGGAAAGAGAATCATAACCCAAAAGATGAGGGATTTGGAAATTCCAGGTACCATGTGACACCTACTGAGGGACTTATTGGAAGCTGGGTGTCCTTTCTGGTATTTTTCAACATTTAAAGCAAAAATACAGGATGAAACCCTAAAGGGCCTCAATCTTTAATGTGTTGGCAAGTATTTACTAACGTTCTACCTGCTTGAAAGACCAGATAGATTAACTAACTCCTTCAACAAGAGCTGTATTTTTCTCTGCATTTATAATAACTGCCATAGTACCTCTGGGGAAGAAAGTGGAGTTCACAGTGGTTAATTGACTTGCTCTAAGTCTCTGCCAGCAGGAGGCCAAGCTGAGGGTCAAACCCAGGACCCCAAATCCCATGATTTTTCTACAATGTCGCCCTTAAAAAATTTGCATTCATCTTTTTGTGCTCATATAACTGATTTTGATTTTAATTTTTTGCTTTGTGGAGCTGACTTGGTTAATTTTCAAAGAAGTTTGCCTTTTAAAGTATCCCCCTCTCCACAACAAACAATATTTTTGTTTTAATCAAGTATTATGGGTATGTTCTAGAAATAGCCAAAGGGGAATGTATCTGTATCTAGTCATCACTTTATAAATATTGATGAAGAACAGTACAAATGTTTTAAAGGAAACTTTATCTGAAGGAGTGTCTTAGAATTCAGCTGCTTCTTTTCATGTCTTTCAGACCTCCTACCCCTGGCACTGGAATCCAAACAGCCAAGAGTGGGCCAAGCCCCAGTGTTTATTCAAATCCAGTTTATTGTGGCATCAGCGATTCTGTACCTGGTAGCCTTTGGCAGTAGGGTGACCACAGGGATGGCAACTGGCATATCTGGTCATTGTCTCTGAGGGGTGACACAGTGGCTCCACAGAAGGAAGTTCCAAGTTGCAGCTCATTTTATGAACTCCTTTTATTCTAAGGACATAAAAAAAGAAAAGGCCCATTTTATAGCAGAGAAAACTGAGGCAAAGCTGCATTACTCAACTTGTCTGAGGGCACACAGAAACACTGACTCTACTGGGAGGGCACCGGTGCCTTGGGTGGTTGTGCTCCAGTAGGGCCATTTTCCTTCATCATTTCCCTCTATTAGTTGCTCACTTAAAAGTTGGGGACAGTAACGTACGCACAAAGAAGTTTATCGCTGTGTTGGTTATAATAACAGAAATGAAGACAATTTGAACAACAAACAATAGGGGAATGGTTAAGAAAAAGATATGGCCTAATCATTCTATGACATATATAAATGTTAAAAATAAGAGTTAAAAACAGTTTCTAATAACTTGGGAAAATGCTTAAAATATAAATTATTTTTCTGGTTCTTCTTCTTCCTGACCTCCAAGCCTGTGGAACTCAAAATACATACCAGCTAGTGGATCACGTGTGAGAGATGCAAAATCTCCAGCTTCACCCCAGCTTCGCTGAATCAGAGTCTGCATTTTAACATCTCCAGATGATTCATACCACGTTAGCTTTGAAAAGTGAGTTCTCCAAGATTCAGTCCTCAGCCATGTCTGCTCTAAATACACTCTGCCTTGAGTTTGTGATCTGGCACCTGGTGGCCTATGAAGTTTCTGATTCTACTGGTCTGGGATCTGGCCCTGGGGACTGGCACCTGTGTGAGCACTTCAGGCATTTCAAAAATGCAGACAAGGTTGAGATCCACTGTCTGTGTGATTTCCTCTATGATGCAACTTTAAGTAGAAAATGCATGATACCAAAGAACATATTCTGTGTGATATTAATTATGAGAAACTACATAAAGAAAAGACTGGAAGAAGTATTAACTATGATACAAACAGAGGGATACCTGTCAAATAGAGGTTTGCTCAGTCAAGCTGCCGCTAGCCCATGGCATCAGTGTGCAGACTGGAAAAAAATACCCCCCAGACTGACGCAGCCTGCACCGGCACAAGGTGACGGCCAGACACAAGCCAGATGTGGGCCCCCACCTGGTCCCTGGGAGGGGTTTCTCTGCGCAGTGAACAACCTGCACTCCTGTGTACGTTCAATGACCCTGAGTTCAGCCAACTCAGGATCCCACCTTACGCAACGTTTTAGATAAATTCCAGGAAGGCTTCCTGGTGGCAACTGGATTAGAAGGGGGACAAGGAAGGCATAAGGTCCCCACAATTTCGTCACTGACATTGTCCTTGCTTAGATGCCTCCAAGGTCATTGGACGACCAGATAGATGCTGGAGTTCCTTACAGGTCCAAAGCTTCTCTGGGTTGGGTTTTCTCTCTCAGGACTTCTAAGCCCTTCTGGCAAATACCTGGCTGCTCCAAGAGCCACAGGGAAGCAGGGAACTCTGTGAGGCCATCTCAGCCCCAGCTTCCTGAACACAGCGGCAGCCCTTCCCCCATGTTCTATTTGGAGTTGCTGCATAAAACTTGCTGCCCTCCTGAGCTCCACCCAAAACCCCTCCTGTGGGTTTCTGCCATCTCCCTGACCTGGGACTGGCTGGGGGCTGGGTGGGGGGGGAGTGTGCAGAACAGAGCCTCTTCTCAGTGCTATTTGTGTTTCTACGAGAACATCTTTTGCTCCTCTAGGGCAAGCAAACCGCCTCTTATATCACCTTGCTGTTTTCCAAATCTATGGTTTATTCATGGATTTCCTGTTCTGGTCTAATATTTACATATCAAAACTTTGACGCTACTCCCAAAGAGTTCTCTTCTCCAGTCTCCCCCTCGCCTGCTCAGTGAGAGCCTCCAGCCAAACGAGGGAAGGGAGGGGTTCTTTTAAGGAAACGTGGGAACAAACGTAGATTGTCATCTTCAAATACTGTTCTGCCACATACACTTTCCATGCTTTTACAACAAACCAACAAAAAAGGTTGCAGGACAAAAAAAGTCTTGTAAGAATTATTTTCTAGAAAAGGTAAGGCTTTTTATCACTTTGCTTCCATCTTGATGGATATACAGCTACTAGCTAACACTTATGGAACGCCTCTCTGCTAGGCGCTGGGGAAAGTCCTCTCTGTGTGTACCGCCTCATTCAGTGCTCACAATGATACCTTTTTTTAAAAATAATTTATTTTGGTATCATTAGTCTACAATTACATGTACAATATTATGGTTATTAAACTACCCCCTTCATCAGGTCCCCCCCACCAACCCCATTACAGTCACTGTCCATCAGCGTAGTGAGATGCTATAGAATCACTACTTGTCTTCTCTGAGTTGTTCAGCCCTCCCTGTGCTCCCCCAACATTACGTCTGCTAATCGTAATGCCCCTTTTACCCTCTTGTCCCTCCCTTCCCACCATCTTCCCCAGTCCCTTTCCCTTTGGTAACTATTAGTCCGTTCTTGGGTTCTGTGAGTCTGCTGCTGTTTTGTTCCTTCAGTTTTTTTCTTTGTTCTTATACTCCACATATGAGTGAAATCATTTGATACTTGTCTTTTTCGGCTTGGCCTATTTCACTGAGCATAATACTCTCTAGCTCCATCCATGTTGTTGCAAATGGTAGGATTTGTTTTCTTCTTATGGCTGAATAATATTCCATTGTGTATATGTACCACTTCTTCTTAATCCATTCATCTACTGATGGACAGTTAGGTTGCTTCCATTTCTTGGCTATTGTAAATAGTGCTGCGATAAACATATGGGTGCATATGTCTTTTTCAAACTGGGCTGCTGCAGTCTTAGAGTAAATTCCTAGGAGTGGAATTCCTGGGTCAAATGGTATTTCTATTTTGAGTTTTTTGAGGAACCTCCATACTGCTTTCCACAATGGTTGAACTAATTTGCATTCCCACCAGCAATGTAGGAGGGTTTCCTTTTCTCCACATCTTCACCAACATTTGTTGTTGTTTGTGTTTTGGATGTTGGCCATCCTCACTGGTGTGAGGTGATATCTCATTGTGGTTTTAATTTGCATTTCTCTGATGATTAGCGATGTGGAGCATCTTTTCATGTGCCTGTTGGCCATCTGAATTTCTTCTTTGGAGAAGTGTCTATTCATGTCCTGTGCCCATTTCTTAACTGGATTATTTGCTTTTTCTTTGTTGAGGTGTGTGAGTTCTTTATATGTTTTAGATGTCAACCCCTTATCAGATATGTCATTTATGAATATATTCTCCCATACTGTAGGATGTCTTTTTGTTCTACTTATGGTGTCCTTTGCTGTGCAGAAGGTTTTCAGCTGGATATAGTCCCATTTCTTCATTTTTGCTTTTGTTTCCCTTGCCCAGGAGATATGTTCATGAAGAAGTTTCATTCTCGTACATGTAGCTGTCCAGTTTTTCCAACACCAGCTGCTGAAAAGGCTGTCATCTCCCCATTGTATATCCAAGGCTCCTTTATCATATATTAATTGACTGTATCTGTTTGGGTTAATGTTTGGGTTGTCTATTCTGTTCCACTGGGTCTGTTTTTGTGCCAGTACCAAATTGTCTTGATTACTGTGGCTTTGTAGTAGAGCTTGAAGTCAAGGAGCGTAATTCCCCCTGTTTTATTCCTCCTTCTGAGAATTGCTTTGGCTATTCGGGGTCTTTTGTGATTCCATATGAATTTTAGAATTATTTGTTTCAGTTCATTGAAGAGAGCTGTTGGTATTGGATAGGGATTGCGTTGAATCTGTAGATTGCTTTAGGTAGTATAGCCATTTTGACAATATTTATTCTTCCTAGCCAAGAGCATGGGATGTATTTCCATTTGTTATTGTCCTCCTTAATTTCTCTTAGGAGTATCTTGTAGTTTTCAGGGTATAGGTCTTTCACTTCCTTTGTTAGGTTTATTCCTAGGTATTTTATTCTTTTTGATGCAATTGTGAATGGAATTGTTTTTCCGATTTCTCTTTCTGTTAGCTCATCATTAGTGTATAGGAAAGCAACAGATATCTGTGTGTTAATTTTGTATCCTGCAACTTTGCTGAATTCAGGTATTAGTTCTAGTAGTTTTGGAGTGGAGTCTTTAGGGTTTTTTATGTACAGTATCATGTCATCTGCAAATAGTGACAGTTTGACTTCTTCTTTACCAATCTGGATGCCTTGTATTTCTTTGTTTTGTCTGATTGCTGTGGCTAGGACCTCCAGTACTATGTTGAATAACATTGGTGAGAGTGCGCATCCCTGTCTTGTTCTCGATCATAGATGAAAAGCTTTCCGCTTCTTGCTGTTAAGTATGATGTTAGCTGCGGGTTTCTCATATATGACCTTTATGATGTTGAGGTACTTGCCCTCCATACCCATTTTGTTGAGAGTTTTTATCATGAATGGATGCTGAATTTCGTCAAATGCTTCTTCAGCATCTATGGAGATGATCATGTGGTTTTTGTTCTTCTTTTTGTTGATGTGGTAGATGATGTTGATGGATTTTCGAATGTTGTACCATCCTTGCATCCCTGGGATGAATCCCACTTGATCATGGTGTATGATCCTCTTGATGTATTTTTGAATTCGGTTTGCTAATATTTTGTTGAGTATTTTTGCATCTATGTTCATCAGGGATATTGGTCTGTTATTTTCTTTTTTTGTGGTGTCTGCATGGTTTGGGTATTAGAGTGATGCTGGCTTCATAGAATGAGTTTGTAAGTATTCCCTCCTCTTCTATTTTTTGGAAAACTTTAAGGAGAATGGGTGTTATTTCTTCTCTATATGTCTGGTATAATTCAGCGGTGGATCCATCTGGTCCAGCGCTTTTGTTCTGGGGTAGTTTTTTGATTACTGATTCAATTTCGTCTCTGCTGATTGGTCTGTTTGAGTTTTCTGTTTCTTGCTGGTCAGTCTTGGAAGATTGTATTTTTCTAAGAAGTTGTCCATTTCTTATAGGTTTTCCAGCTTGTCAGCATATAGATTCACGTAGTACTCTCTTATAATTCTTTGTATATCTGTGGGGTTCGTTGTGATTTTTCCTTTTTCATTTCTGACTCTGTTTATGTGTGTAGATTCTCTTTTTCTCTTAATGTGTCTGGCCAGGCATTTATCTATTTTGTTTATTTTTTCATAGAACCAACTCTGTGTTTCATTGATTTTTTTCTATTGTTTTATTCTTCTCAATTTTATTTATTTATTCTGTGATCTTTATTATGTCCCTCCTTCTGGTGACTTTGGGCCTCCTTTGTTCTTCTTTTTCCAATTTCAGTAATTGTGTCTTTAGACTATTCATTTGGGATTGTTCTTCCTTCTTTAAATAGGCCTGGATTGCAATATACTTTCCTCTTAGAACTGCCTTTGCTGCATCCCACAGAAGTTGTGGCTGAGTTGTTGTTCTCATTGGTCTCCACATATTCTTTTATCTCTGTTTTAATTTGGTCGTTGACCCATTCATTATTTAGGAGAATGTTGTTAAGTGTCCATGTATTTGTGAGCCTTTTGTTTTGTTTCTACAATATATTTCTATTTTTATACCTTTGTGATTTGAGAAGTTGGTTGGTAGAATTTCAATACTTTTGAATTTCTGAGGTTCTTTTTGTGGTCCAGTATGTGGTCTATTCTGGAAAATGTTCCATGTGCACTTTAGAAGAATGTGTATCCTGTTGCTTTTGGGTGCAGAGTTCTGTAGATATCTGTTAGGTCCATCTGTTCTAGTGTGTTGTTCAGGGCCTCTGTGTCTTTACTTACTTTCTGTCTGGTTGATCTATTCTTTGGGGTGTGTTGAAGTCTCCTAAAATGAATGCATTGCTCTCTATCTCCTTCTTTAATTCTGTTAGTATTTGTTTCACATATGCCGGTGGTCCTGTGTTGGATGTGTATATATTTAAAATGGTTATATCCTCTTGTTGGACTGACCCCTTTATCATTATGCAATATCCTTCTTTATCTCTTGCTACTTTCTTCGTTTTGAAATCTATTTTGTCTAATACAAGTACTGTAACACCTGCTTTTTTCTCCTTGTTGTTTGCATGAAATATCTTTTTCCATCCCTTCACTTTTAGTCTGTGTATATCTTTGGGTTTGAGGTGAGTCTCTTTTAAGCAGCATGTAGAGGGGTCTTGCTTTTTTATGCATTCTGTTACTTTGTGTCTTTTGGTTGGTGCATTCAGTCCATTTACATTTAGGGTGATTATTGATAGATATGTACTTATTGCCATTGCTGGCTTTATTTTCGTGGTTACCAAAGGTTCAAGGGTAGCTTCTTTACTATCTAACAGTTTTACTTACTTGTTAAGATATTGTAAAGAATATGGTACAAATAAAACTTAGCAGACAACCCCAGAGATGGAGCTTGATGCGATGGACATGCACAATCTTCCTGAAAAAGAATTCAGAATAAAAGTCATAACCATACTGATGCATCTACAGAGAAATGAGGAAGTGAGGGAAGACTATGCAGAAATGAGACAAGCCATTGACGGGTTTAACAGCAGAGTGGATGAGATGCAAGAGACTGTTAATGGAATAGAAATCAAATAACAGGAATACAGAGAAGCTGAGACAGAGAGAGATAAAAGGATCACTAGGAATGAAAGAATATTAAGAGAACTGTGTGACCAATTGAAAGGGAAAAATATTTGCATTATAGGAGTACCAGAGGAAGAAGAGAGAGAAAAAGGGATAGAAAGTGTCTTTGAAGAAATAATTGCTGAAAACTTTCCCACACTGGGGAAGGAAATAGTCTCGCAGTCCTCGGAAGCCCACAGAACTCCCAACACAAGGGACCCAAGGAAGACAACACCAAGACACATAATAATTAAGATGGCAAAGGTCAAAGATAAAGACAGAGCATTAAAGGCAGCTAGAGACAGAAAAAAGATCACCTACAAAGGAAAACCCATCAGACTATCATCAGACTTCTCAACAGAAACCTTACAGGCCAGAAGAGAATGGCATGAAATATTTAACGTAATGAAACAGAAGGGCCTCGAACCAAGAATATTGTATCCAGCATGATTATCATTTAAATATGACTGAGGGATTAAACAATTTCAAGACAAAAGAAAGTTGAGAGAGTTTGCATCCCATAAACCACCACTACAGGATATCTTAAACGGACTGCTGTAAAGGGAAGCACCCCTAAGGCTAAAAAGATGTCACCAGAGAAAATAAAATCATAGCAAAGAAAGCAGACTATCCAAATACTAACTAAAGGCAAAGAATAAAACACCTAATATATAAGGAATGGAGGAGGAAGAATAAAAAGGGAGAAATAAAGACACAGATGGCATTCACAATAACTTAACAAGAAAGTTAACTTAGATTGTTAGACAGTAAAGAAGCAACCCTTGAACCTTTGGTAACCACGAATCTAAAGCCAGCAATGGCAATAGTACATATCTATCAATAATCACCCTAAATGTAAATGGACTGAATGCACCAATCAAAAGACACAGAGTAACAGAGTGGATAAAAAAGCAAGACCCATCTATATGCTGCTTACAAGAGACTCACCTCAAACCCAAAGATATACACAGACTAAAAGTGAAGGGATGGAAAAAGATATTTCATGCAAAGAACATAGAGAAAAAAGCAGGTGTTGCAGTACTTGTATCAGATAAAATAGACTTCAAAACAAAGAAAGTAGCAAGAGATAAAGAAGGACATTACATAATGATAAAGGGGTCAGTCCAACAAGAAGATATAACCATTATAAATATATATGCACCCAACACAGGAGCGCCAGCATATGTGAAACAAATACTAACAGAATTAAAGGAGGAAATAGACAGCAATGCATTCATTTTAGGAGACTTGAACCCACCACTGACTCCAAAGAACACATCAACCAGACAGAAAGTAAGTAAAGACACAGAGGCACTGAACAACACACTAGAACAGATGGACCTAATAGACATCTACAGAGCGCTACACCCAAAAGCAACAGGATACACATTCTTCTAAAGTGCACATGGAACATTTTCCAGAATAGACCACATACCAGGCCACAAAAAGAACCTCAGAAATTCAAAAGTATTGAAATTCTACCAACCAACTTCTCAGATCACAAAGGTATAAAACTAGAAATAAATTTTAGAAAGAAATCAAAAAGGCTCACAAATACATGGAGACTTAACAACATTCTCCTAATTAACCAATGGGTTAACGACCAAATCAAAACAGAAATCAAAGAATATATGGAGACTAATGACAACAACAACACAAAGCCACAACTTCTGTGGGACGCAGCAAAGGCAGTTCTAAGAGGAAACTATATTGCAATCCAGGCCTATTTAAAGAAGGAAGAACATTCCCAAATGAACAGTCTAAAGACACAATTACTGAAATTGGAAAAAGAAGAACAAGTAAGACCCAAAGTCACCAGAAGGAGGGACATAATAAAGATCAGAGAAGAAATAAATAAAATTCAGAAGACTAAAACAATAGAAAAAATCAATGAAACCAAGAGCTGGTTCTTTGAAAAAATAGACAAAATAGTTAAATCCCTAGCCAGACTCATTAAGAGAAAAAGAGAATCTACACACATAAACAGAATCAGAATTCAGAAAGGAAAAATAATGACAGACCCAACAGAAATACAAAGAATTATAAGAGAATATTATGAGAATCTATATCTAAAAGCTGGAAAACCTAGAAGAAATGGACAACTTCTTAGAAAAATACAACCTTCCAAGACAGACCAAGCAAGAAACACAAAAACTAAACAGACCAATCACCAGCAACGAAATTGAAGCAGTAATCAAAAAACTACCCAAGAACAAAACCCCCGGACCAGATGGATTCACCTCTGAATTCTACCAGACATATAGAGAAGAAATAACACCCATTCTCCTTAAAGTTTTCCAAAAAATAGAAGAGGAGGGAATACTTCCAAACTCATTCTATGAAGCCAACATCACTCTAATACCAAAACCTGGCAAAGTTGTCACCAAAAAAGAAAATTGCAGACCAATATCCCTGATAAACATAGATGCAAAAATACTAAACAAAAATACTCAAAATATAGTCAACAAATTAAAAAATACATCAAGAGGATCATATACCATGATCAAGTGGGATTCATCCCAGGGATGCAAGGATGGTACAACATTCGAAAATCCATCAACATCATCCGCCACATCAACAAAAAGAAGAACAAAAACCACATGATCATCTCCATAGATGCTGAAAAAGCACTTGACAAAATTCAGCATCCATTCATGATTAAAACTCTCAACAAAATGGGTATAGACGGCAAGTACCTCAACATCATAAAGGCCATATATGACAAACCCACAGCTAACATCATACTTAACAGCGAGAAGCTGAAAGCTTTTCATCTAAGATCGGGAACAAGACAGGGGTGCCCACTCTCTCCACTGTTATTCAACATAGTACTGGAGGTCCTAGCCATGGCAATCAGACAAAACAAAGACATACAAGGCATCCAGATTGGTAAAGAAGAAGTCAAATTGTCACTATTTGAAGATAACATGTACATAAAAAACCCTAAAGACTCCACTCCAAAACTACTAGAACTAATATCTGAATTTTGCAAAGTTGCAGGATACAAAATTAACACACAGAAATCTGTTGCTTTCCTATACACTAATGATGAACTAACAGAAAGAGAAATCAGAAAAACAATTCCATTCACAATTGCATCTAAAAGAATAAAATACCTAGGAATAAACCTAACGAAGGAAGTGAAAGACCTATACTCTGAAAACTACATGACACTCCTAAGAGAAATTAAAGAGGACACTAACAAATGGAAATACATCCCATGCTCTTGGCTAGGAAGAATAAATATTGTCAAAATGTCTATACTACCTTAAGCAATCTACAGATTCAATGCAATCCCTATCAAACTACCAACAGCTTGCTTCAATGAACTGGAACAAATAATTCTAAAATTCATATGGAACCACAAAAGACCCCGAATAGCCAAAGCCATCCTGAGAAGGAGGAATCAAACAGGGGGAATTACGCTTCCTGACTTCAAGCTCTACTACAAAGCCACAGTAATCAAGACAATTTGGTACTGGCACAAAAATAGACCCACAGAGCAGTGGAACAGAATAGAAAATCCAAACATTAACCCAAAACCTACAGTCAATTAATATTTGATAAAGGAGCCTTGGATATACAATGGGGGGATGACAGCCTCTTCAGCAGCTGGTGTTGGAAAAACTGGACAGCTACATGTAAGAGAATGAAACTGGACTACTGTCTAGCCCCATACACCAAGGTAAACTCAAGGTGGATCAAGGAGTTGAATGTAAGTCATCAAACCATAAAACTCTTAGGAAAAAACATAGGAAAAAATCTCTTGGACATAAACATGAGTGACTTCTTCATGAACATATCTTCCCGGGCATGGGTAACTAAAGCAAAAATGAACAAGTGGGACTATATCAAGCTGAAAAGCTTCTGTACAGCAAAGGACACCATCAGTAGAACAAAAAGACATCCTACAGTATGGGAGAATATATTCATAAATGACGTATCTGAGAAGGGGTTGACATCCAAAATATATAAAGAACTTATGCATCTTAACAAACAAAAAGCAAATAATCTATTTAAGAAGTGGGCAGAGGACATGAATAGACACTTCTCTAAAGAAGAAATTCAGATGGCCAACAGGCACATGAAAAGATGCTCCACATCACTAAACATCAGAGAAATGCAGATTAAAACCATAATGAGATATCACCTCACACCAGTGAGGATGGCTAACATCCAAAACACAAACAACAACAAATGTTGGCGAAGATGTGGAGAAAAGGGAACCCTCCTACAGTGCTGGTGGGAATGCAAATTAGTTCAACCATTGTGGAAAGCAGTATGGAGGTTCCTCAAAAAACTCAAAATAGAAATACCATTTGACCCAGGAATTCCACTCCTAGGAATTTACCCTAAGACTGCAGCAGCCCAGTTTGAAAAAGACATATGCACCCATATGTTTATCGCAACACTATTTACAATAGCCAAGAAATGGAAGCAACCTAACTGTCCATCAGTAGATGAATGGATTAAGAAGAAGTGGTACATATACACAATGGAATATTATTCAGCCATAAGAAGAAAACAAGTCCTACCATTTGCAACAACATGGATGGAGCCAGAGGGTATTATGCTCAGTGAAATTAACCAAGCCGAAAAAGACAAGTATCAAATGATTTCACTCAAACGTGGAGGATAAGAAGAAAGAAAAAAACTGAAGGAACGAAACAGCAGCAGACTCACAGAACCCAAGAACGGACTAATAGTTACCAAAGGGAAAGGGACTGGGGAGGATGGGTGGGAAGGGAGGGAGAAGAGGGAAAAAGGGGCATTACGATTAGCAGATGTAATGTTGGGGGGCACGGGGATGGCTGTACAACTCAGAGAAGACAAGTAGTGACTCTATAGCATCTCACTATGCTGATGGACAGTGAATGTAATGGGGTTGGTGGGGGGGACCTGATGGAGGGGGTAGTTTAATAACCATAATATTTCACATGTAATTGTAGATTAATAATTACAAAATAAATTATAAAAAACAAACACACCCGCCTGGTGTAGATTCTGTGAGGATGCTGTAGGTGGTGCTGGTGTTCTACTATTCCACAGCTGCAGCCGCTCCACAAGGCCCTTTGAGACTCTGGCCAGGGAGGGAACGAATGTGACATGGCTGCTTTTTCCTAGCCACTGGCCAAGGGGTCCGGAATTCTGCAGGACTCCCAGCCTGCTTGGCTGAGTGCACTGGGACCATCTTGCTCCTCCATTGGGCCCCTGTCTCTTTGAGACCCCTAAAAAAAAAAGCACGCGCTTTTCTGTTGTCCCGGGAAGCCGGCTGAGAGGGCCCTCTTGTGTTCCCCGTCTTAGACCCTGCGCCCTCTGTCTCTCCAATCTCCGATACACTGCGCGATGTGTGTCAGCGCTCCCGGCGCAGATCACCGGGGCTGGTTATTTCCCGGGCCTGTTCTTACACTCCCTCCCGGCTCTGAATCCTCTCGCTGGGGTGGAGGAGCGCTCGGGTCCCACCGGGTCGCTGCTCCATATCTTACCCGCCTCACAGGGTGCCGAGTCCTCTCAGGTGCAGATGCAGGCTGGGTGCTGTCCTGTATCTTCTGGTTTCTCTTTTAGGAATAGTTGTATTTGTTGTATTTTCATAAATATATATGGTTTTGGGTGGAGATTTCTGCCGCCCTGCTCACACCGCCATCTTCCTGGAAGCCTCACAACGATATCTTAATCATCAGTTTTAGAGGAGAAAACTGAATCAGGAAGAGATTAAGTAATGTGCTCAAGGCCTCACATCTAGTGACTGTTGAATCATCCTTAGGGTTCAAGGCTGGCAGCCCCCTCGAGCTCTGCACAGGGCGCAAGGTTGCATGCCGGCGGCGCTGACTCAGGTGCAGTGCTTCCATGATCAAAGCTGAGAAGATTCTCGTTGGTCTCCTTGAAGTTCAGAGCAACAGCCTTCCCTCCCTCACAAATCTGTAGTGAATATTTATTTTTTTAAAGTTGTCGGTTGTTGTGGATGTGTTTGTGCAGGTGGGCTGATGTCTGTTACCACAGGGAAAGACAAGGCTCCTGATGAAAACCTGACACCGGTTTTGGCTCATTCCTTACAGGAAGCCTGGTTTTCTTACTACATTTTGTTGATCCAAACGGAATGAAGGCCATTAAGGCCAACACAGCTTTCACCCCTGGATACCAGCCGATGTTTATGGGAAAGTCTAGGGGCCATACCTGGGGGGCAGGAGAGCCGTGTGTTGCCTAACTTCATCCCACCTAGTAAAAAGCTGATGTCAAGCTCACACACCCATGAAATCACTGACAGCCAGCCGCTGGGAAACTTCTAGGGTGGGTTGGGGGTGGGGCAGCACAGGGAAAATGCTTCAACCAGGGGGTCCGGATGGATGCTTACTAGATAAGAAGATCGGTGAATTTCTTTGAGAAGTGGCTGGCACAGAGCTCCCACTTTTGCTGGCTCTCAATACATATTAGTTTCTGTCCTCCCTCCTTCTTGAGAATTTAGACTGTATTATGGTCTGGTTGTATGAATTTTGTTAAAGAGCTTTCATTTCTGTGTGGGTGTCTTGCCAATGGGTTTCAGCCACAGGCAAGTTCACTATGAATTTAATGTAACCAAAGAAATGTCAGTAGAACATTCTTGGGGTGAAAGGGTTATACCCAACTTTATTTCCACGGTGTCAGGTTAGTCACTAAAATCTTGTTCACCCAGAGCGAGTCTGCATGCAGCAAGCCGGTCTCTGCCTCTGGGCCTCTGTCCTCGGCGCTGCCACCACTCCAGCCTCTGCTCTGCTCTCCTGCAGCCTCGCAGCCGTGCCACCACGTCACCCAGAGCACTGGGCGGAGCTCTTCACATAGCGTCAACAATGCATTGCCCACACATGTGTAGTGAGCCAGCCAATCCAGGCCAGGTGAGAATCCTGGCCGCAGGAACCTTCATTTTATCCACAGTGGGTCTGCTCAGGCTGCCATAACAAAATGCCACAGACTGCATAGCTTAAACAGAAATTTATTTTCTCACAGTTCTGGATGTCGGAAGTCCAAGATAAGGGTGCCAACAAGGTTGGTCTCTAATGAGGCCCCTCCGCCTGGCTCGTAGAAGGCTGCTCTCACTCACATGGCCTTTCCCTTGTGTATGTGAGGAGGGAGATCTCTGGTCTTTTCCTCTTCTTATAAGGACACCAGACCTATCGGATTAAGGTTCCATCCTTATGACCTCCATTAACCTTAATTATCTCCCTAAAGGCTCTATTCCAAATTCCATCACTTGGTGGTTAGGGCTTCAATATACAAATTTTGGGGGCAGAGGTGAGGGGACACGATTCAGTCCATAATATATATTGTGTTAGGTGCTGGGAGGGCAAATGACCTAGCTATTTAAGTCATAATGTAAGTGTGTATTGACCTGATGTTGATCTCTATGAAGCCGGCAGGCTCGCTGGACTAGCTGGTGAAGAGTTCTTTAGTGTGATATTCCAAACAAGTAACTGTTCACTTTAAGATAACTAACTTACAGGTGTGAATTTGTTGTGAATCATGCGGAAGAGCACTGTATGCACACACACACACACACGCACACGCACACACTGACATGCTTTACTGACTTACACTGTCTATATATTGCTTCAGCTTGGAAAATATGTTGGGTCCAAATTGTGTCATCTTTTCAAAATACACCTGGAGAGAAAACACTGCCTATATTTTGGAGCATTTTAATTTCATTAAATAGTGGTATATTAGCCTACGCTGCCAAAAGCTAGGAGGATATGAGTCACCAAACCAGGGACGCTGATCACAGGTAACACCAGGTCCCAGTCTTCCAACCATCCCCTGTCTCCTGGCCCCCTGCACAACTCTGTGGCTCATGGCCAGTAGCAGAATTTGCTGGTACTCCTCATGTTCCCAGGGCCCGCCTCCCCCAAGGTCTCCTAGACGCTGCTCTTTTCTCCCATACACTTAGAAGAGAAACTCCGAGGGCCTTCTTTATTTGGGGTTATGGGGTAAAAGATCAAAAGCATGAAGCCAGGTTCTCTTAGAGCATCCTCGATGAGGGTGTGCCGCATACACCGCACCTGCAGAAAATGAGTCATAAGCAGTAGGACCAAGGGCAGAGATGGGGCAAAGGAAGGAACATTCGCCCCTCGTGGGCCAGGTACTGGGCTTGATCCTTCCATTGGCATTATCTCATTTAATCTTTGCACCAATCTGAAAATTTGATATTACTATTTCCATCTTATGTGTAAGAAAACCAAGGACCAAAGAAGCTAAATACCTTTTATTTAACAGTCACGCAGAGCTGGGATTTGAGCTCAGACATTCTGAGTTAAAATTTAGCATATTTTTAGTCCTGGCTAGAATGCCACTGTCTACTTTATCTGAACTACCTGAGATCCTTCTCACTATTTCCTAGCTTCTCCATGCAGTTGAGGATCTTTTCATTGGCAAAGACTATGCAAATGACAATGATGATGGCAGCTAACTTTTATTGATTACTTACTATAGGCCAAGCAATGAAGGCCAAGCCTTCATTATCTTCAGTTCTCATAACAACTCTACGCTGAAGAATTAATGAATTAAGAATTACTGCTGAATTACTATCACCATATCAGAGATGGTACCTGATGCTTAGGAATGTTAAGGAACGTGCACAAGGCCGCACCACTAGCAAATGGTAGATCTGAGATTTGAATCTAAATCTGTCTGTAAGCCCAAGTATTTAAGCCACTATCCTATCCTGTGCATCATGAGAATATTAAATCTATGTAGAAAAACTCAGGGATACAAGATTATTCAGAAGACCCTTTAAAAATCTCAAATAATAGCAAAAAGGGGAACAGTCATATCTTTATGTGGCATGGTATAATGATGCAGCTGGAAAAAAATGCTGATATGATGAAATAGGGAGCTTTCTAACTTTCCCTGCTTAGAAAAATAATCGACTATGATGATTTGCATTTATTCTGTTCCTGAATTAGAAATTCCTGGAGTCGGGTTTTAATTGCACAAGAAGTCAACCTGGACTGTTGTTGTTCGTCAGCAGCCTCTTTCATCATTTCTATAACCGGTTGATGCTAATCACTAGAGATCTAGAGCATGAGTGTTTCTGGCTCAATGAATGACTTCAAGTAATCAAGGCTGAGGGAGTGAATGTTTTTTTCTTGTCAACTAGCATCTGGCTATAAAAATATGAAGTGGGGAGTGATGAAGGGAAAGCAGAAGCATGGTTAACATTGAACTTGAGTAAATAGGTCTCGACACATTGAACCTAAGTCAATTGATCTGTTATTCTTTTATCTGCAATGTTGGTAATGAAGCAGATGAGTCCCTTCTTACCAGTGAAAGAATCAGACATCAAACTGTATCCCAGCAATTAGTCAATACTCTCTGGAGCAATATTTTTAAACCTCAGAGTTTGACTATATTTCCATAACAGTATTTCGAAGAACAAACAAAAGGATGTGTTTCTCAACAGGGTCAGGTGGAATATATATTATTGGAATATATAGTTCTGCTAGTTGGTGAGCTGAGCCTTAAGGATAATTCATTAAGGAGGCCCTGAGCAGGATGGAGGTGCGCGGCTGCTGTCCCAAGGCAACGGCCCAAGGAGGAGAACCCACTGAAATTCCCTAGGTGGCAGCAGCTACAAGGATTAGAAGTTCCCAAGGGCATGGCATCTCAGAAAGGGGCACCTTCCAGAGGGGAGGAGAGAGGCTGGATTTGCTTTGGGTTTAAGAGGTGAGTTTCGGAGGTGAGCAGTGAAGACTGTGGGGAAGTCGGGGAGAAATGTAGCACGGTGAAATGTTAGAATCAAGAAGCTGCATCTAAGTCCAGCTCTGCCACTAGCTGGCCATTGGACCTATGGCAATTCTGTCAACACTACCTCTCATTTTCATCATCCTCACCCTCATCCAACAAATGGGGTTGGATGGGGTCATCCCTAAGTACCTTTATATTATATGACTCACAATTTGATGATGTGGTAGGTATTGTCATTGCATTCTTTACAATGAAAGAACTTGATTACTTAGAGGAAGTCATGTGTATGGTTCAAGAGAGATGCATTATACCACTGCCCATTTAACAGTATTATCACCAGAGAACATGCTGACCTTCAAAAATTAGGACACTACTATTGTTCTACCATTCATGGTTTTTATGTTGTTGGTGACATAATGTGGCCCATCTATTGCTCCCTCTCAACTGGACCTCCTTGCAGTCCAGCAGCTATGCCCATAAGAGTCAGAGCTTTTAAACCCTGTCTTCCAGCCAGCTGAGCTTGTGACTCTACTATGATAGTTATAGTTTCTGGCTCTTTTACTATGTGCCAGGCACTCTGCTAAGCCCTCAGTAAATATCACACACATGTATCTCTTTTATTTTACCTTCAAGTAATTTATTAGTGACATCCTGATTTAACTTAGTTCTCCCCTAGGACTTATAATTTGTGAATGTAGTCACAATAACCCAACACCACTCCTCCAGAACAATGTGACTCTTCCCCAGGGTTTATTTTTTTATTATTTATTTATTTATTTATTTACAGAGTGTGTGTGTGTGTGTGTGTGTGTGTGTGTGTGTGTGTGAGAGAGAGAGAGAGAGAGAGAGAGAGAGAGCAGGATTGTCTGAAAGGGGAGGTTATAAAGATACAAGAAAAGATATCCATGGCTTGGATGAATCCTTCACAACAGGGCACAAAGGTAAGAAACAGTGATATCGTGTCTGAAGTGACAGGAATGCTAACTGTGGAGTTCAAAGGTAACCTCAGGTGCTCTTGAAGGAATATAGCTGGAGTCCAAGGTCACACTGGAGGAGGCCCAGTGAGTTTTCTGTGTCAAGTAGGCTGAGGATGCTATGCTTCTCAGACTTTTAATCCTGACTGCAGGAGAATTGGTCCACTTTATAGATGTCTCTAACTTAATATTCTTTGGAAGATCTCTGTAGAGTTAGGCTGCTAGTGTCTCTGTTTTTGAGATAGAAACATGAGTTTTGGAACAATTCAGCTGCTGGTCCGCAGCACACCACCACCTACATAACCAGGAAAATACCTCAACATCCAGGCAGGTTGCCTCTCCGTCTGGCCTCTACTGAAGCGCTGAATCAAGTGTTTCCGTGATGTCTGCCTGAGGCCAAGGTGATCAAAGAAAATGGCTTCTGCATATTTTGTTCAGTATTTATGCATCTCAGGGGTGTCCAGATCCAACCTCAGAGCCAAATTGGCCATTGGCCATTGACTTCGATTTCCCCAGAGGCAGGACTGAGCAGCCAAAGGCTTTTATTCCTGAAGAATTTAAATCACAATCGATCTCTGTTCCTCAGGGAAGAAATAATCAAAGGCTAATTTCAACAACTGTGAGAGTTTATGACTTACCTGATATTGTTTGGAGCGCACTATCCCAGTTGACTTGGCAAGTCAACAAAGGTTTTCTCTAGCAAATGTATTGAGACAGAAGGCTCAGGCTATGTGCTTCCTACCTAAAGAATCTCCCAGAGCTGTTCACCTTGGAGGACATTGGTGAAAACACACATTAATCAGAGGAGCACCTGTAGTACCACAAAGGAATAGAAATGGGAATAAATGCCATTTGAGATCTGTCTTTGACTTTCCTGTGCCTTGTCAATGCCCTGAACCTTTTGCCTGGGAGGGAGGTATTGAAAGATTTCTGTTGATTTATTTTTTCCTAAGGGCCCAAGGAAAACTCTTGAGTTCTAGGGACAACCCACCCAGCTTTCTCACCTAGCACACATCCCCTGACTTTAACTCTGTATAACACATCTTTACTTATTTGGGATGCTTTGGAATACTTGGCAAAGGAGCCTGATCATTTTACCATTCGTTATTCTGAAGTTATTGGGGAATTCCCTTTCAGAAATGCACATTTCCCTGGCATTATGTTTCTCCAGTATTTCCCAATACTACATAGGCTCCTCCAAGCACACATTTGCTTGGAGTTTCACAACAGCTCTATTGAGGTAGATTATTAGAATTTCTAATTTGTTATCTGGAAAACAAAGATTGGGGAAGTTAAATGACTTGCCTAAAGCCACAGAGGTGATAAGCAACATAACACAGACTTGCATGCAGGTGTTTGTCTCTAAGGTCTAAATGCTTTACTCTGTTCAGGGCTGCTAATCACCAACCTAGATTAAATACACAGATTACAGTTTTCTTTATGACCCTTCCTTCTATCATCTTCTATTCAGAAAGCAATCACTTCAAGTTCCTGTCTGTCCCTGAAAGCTAACTTTCAGAATGCCTCCAACTCCATCTTGACCCATTTATTTTATACACTTGGTTGAAGTGAAGTAACGCTTTCCTTCAGAACACATTTGAGACCTCGGACAAGGAATTTCTTTCATTTCACTGGGGAAATGAGGAGGGTGGCACAGATGATTGTGAAGGTTCTTATCCAGCTCAGACGTGTCATTGGAGACCTGCCATCTGTCCTCTGGGGGGCTGCTGCCTTCATGTCCTCAGTGGGCCCCATTAGTGCCTCTGCGTTCTGACCAAGGGCTCAGCTTACGTGGCCTCACCTGTGCCCACCAATTTGACAATATCAAGGTGGACTCCCAAGGTCTTCTTCCAAATCAAACTCTTCTCGTCTAGCTCATATCCTTCCTGCTTCTAACCCATTACAGCTTCTTTATTTCTGGTCCATTGATTCTCAATGGAGGCAGCACTACCCAAACAGGGCATTTTAGACACTTTGGGAGTGATTTCTGTCTTCTAGGGTGGTTTGGGTAAAGCAATACACATTATTTTACTATTAATTACTTCCCTTTTATTTTTCTCTTACATAACAATTGGGCCATTACATTGGTTTAAAATAATGAATGCAAGTAAGTTGTATTATCTATAAATTTCACTTTGGGTTGGTAAAGGGACTGTATAAAATAATGATTATAAAAGGGGGCTTTGGCTCTGATAGGGCTGAAAACCACTGCTCCAGTCTCCATTTCTCCCTACACCCACCTCAAACTTTTTCCCCAGGATATACCATGAGCTCCCCCCCATTCTGGAATTTGTTTCTCTTCCAAGCATACTGGGCCACCATTCTAGCTGTTTCTGATCATTTCTATGATTTTTTCTATAATAACTGGAAGGATTTTGATGGTTTCACCCAACCCTATGGTGATCACACCAGCATTTTGCTCCACCATAAATGAAGGAAAGCCATACTTATCTTGCAGTATTATTATGAAGATTAAATGAGATGATGTAAATGCTAGCGAAGGACCAGTACCTAGTGGACATTTAGTAAATATTAGGATGTTTCTCCTGGCCCTACATCTTTTCCTTTTTAAAAATTACTTAAAACAAATTAAAGTATCATTGATAAACAATCTTATGAAGGATTCACATGAACAACCTTGTGGTTTCAACATACACCCATATTATCAAGTTCCCACTGGCCACATTGCAGTCACTGTCCATCAGCATAATAAGATTTAACAGAGTAAAAATGACTTCTTTAGGATAGCGTCCTAAGATTTGTGATTATAAAGGCATAAAGTTGGAACATTTCTATGTGTCTTTCTTATATATATCCAGAATTTAAAAAGTTAACTGGTCATGATGTCAGTAGTGTACGGTATGTCAGTTTTACTACAACCTCCAGATACAGATATCACACTTTTTAAAAATATGCTGATTGCATAGATATTTCTTTGATAAACATATGCTTGTTTATTACCAGACCTTCTTCTCCAATGAGCTTTTGGTTCATACAGGTATGCTTAAAACTGATATTATACAGTGAGAAATGTTTATCTTCATCTAATTTTATGTCTGTTAGATATTTGTGAGGCAATCAACTGTCGTTCTTCTCTGTAGTACCCACTGCCTTTGAGAAAAACACTTTTGCACATGGGTGAACAGGAAGCTATGTGGACAAATGCACAATAAATTCTTTTATTGATTGATTTAAAAATTGTGACTCATATATTTTTTTACCCACAAATTGCTATTGTGAGAAACAGTTGACATGTAGTGGAGAAAAATCCAACATATCTTTTGTATTGTAATGGTTGTTGAAGTCTGTTTCCTCCTTCTTGAACACTGCTTGATTGTAGGATGGCAAGATCTTGCCTTTCCCTTAGTGAAAATTATTTGTATTAATGTCTCTTTGTGTCTGAGGGATTTTTAAAAATTTATTATTTTTCAGATTTTTTTCATTTTTGCTTTTTCCAGTTTTAATTGAGATATAATTGACATATAACATCGTGTAAGTTTAAAGTGTACAATGTGATGATTTGCTATATGTATGTATTGCAAAATGATTACCTCAATCAGGTTAGTTAATACACCAATCACCTGACATAGTTGCGATTTGCATGTGTGTGTCGATCACTTTTAAGATCTATTAGCATCTTTCAAAAACACAAAAAATAGTATTGTTAACTGTAGTTACCATGCTGTAAATTACATCCCTAGGATTTATTCATCTTATAACTGGAAATCTGTACCCTGGGATCACCTTCACCCATCCTTTCCCCAGCCTACTACCCACAACCACCAATCTGTTTTCTGTTTCTATGAGTTCAATTTTATTTTTAGATTTGAGGGATTTTATCTTGGTGGGAGGCAGAATGACATTTGGGAAAGGGGAAGGTTGGAGTACAGGTAGAGGTAGAGAGCTTCATTACTGGAAACTCTAGGAGCTCATCACTAGAAGCACTAATTTAGCATTTGATTCAGCTCTACTTTCTCAGTTCTTAAATGAGTTGTAGATTACAGGGCTTCCTCAGACAGGAACCGGGACCGTAGGGAGACGTCCCACAAGGAGAAGGACTACTTGTGGGGGGGACAGGTCAAAGAGGCATTTGTCTGACAACTCTTGGAGGAATAGTCATAAACCTCAGGGATATGGAACTAGCCCTAGAGACACATGCGCAAGAAAAGCTGATCCTGAGGCACAAGCTCAGAAACAGGGTTATTACCTTAGGGTCCGTGAACACTGTGAAAGCAAATGCAAAATTGTGTGTGTGCATGCACGCAGTCATTAGGAAGTGTCTGTGGCTTTTGCCCAATCCTCACAGAAATCTGTCATTCTAAAAAGATAAAGAACAGCTATCAATGTGAGTGATATGCTCTAATTTTGAAGGATGGGAGGAAAAATTGCATGACAAACTGATTATCATTAGTTCACTTAGTGGGATGGGATTGCTTAGAAGGTGAGGATACCATGAGCTTTTAAAGACTGCTTCTCTATATTGTTTGACTTATAAAAAAATGAATATGAATTACTTTCATAATATAGAAAAGTTAAAAAAGAGGAGAAAAATCTCCAGTGGAAACAAAGGCCACTCTAGACTAAGTAAGATGTAAATGTCTTCTCTGATTGGCTGGGTACAGATAAAACACTTAGGAAAGGACCCATCCAGGGAAGAGGTGGGGGCCCCAAACAAAGGGAGTTTGGAGGAAGGTGAAGAGAGAGCAGAGGTTCCTGAAACCAGGGGATATAGTTTTGGAGGCCAGGGGGAAAGAACTTCCCAATGTAGAGAAAGTAGAGCCATCAAACTGCAAAGTGGATAAGGGCTTGGCACGGGGACACGAGGAAGAATCCTCCTCAGAGCCCAAGTTAGGGAGCCGCTCACGGGGCCCAGGCTCTCTGCAGAGCCAGCTTGGGAGGTATGGTCCAGTCTCGCACACACTGTATTCCAGGAATGGTACTCCCTGGAGAGGGTCTCTGGCCTTTGGGAAGCAGGGATGATCAGTGAAGGTGTAACATGAGCATGCAGGGTCCTTGGGCTACCCACTGGTTGCTTCTCCTGACTGACTAGTGTTAAAATCTTCAAAATGAAGAGGCCTAAGTGTTTATTTTAGGGGTCAGTAATGAAAGGGAGGCCATGTCCTCTGTCACAGTGTATCTTAATGAAAGGGAAGCCCAATGTATAAAGTAGGAGCCAAGATAGGCAACTCTGAAAAGGAAATAGAAGCAGTTTAAATCCTTAAGACCACTAAGAAGGAAGAATGGAGAACAGGAAGGAAGGTAGAGGGGTGCCCACTAGAGGACCTGGACCCTTTAACAGGCCAGTTCATTGGAGTCGCCTGGGGTGGGTTTGGGTCAGAGAGGGGCTGACCACAAGGGAGCGGAGCCAGGCCAACGGTTTGATGTTTCTGTGTATTGTCACCTAGAATTTTCTGGCTCTGCTTCAGACTGTTGAACAAGTCCTATCCCGTTGTAGTGGTCTCTGGGTCCTACCCATATCCTTGTAATGTTTAATGACACTGAGATGATTTGAAAGAAGTGACTCAGAAGCTATTTTGTCTTCTTATTTTGGTTCAGGCAAAGTAATTTAAAATATTTTAGGCTGATGGAAAGATTCACTGCCCCTAAAATACCTTGATTTCTCTCTGCCCTTGGCCTTCATCTCTTCTCCTCCCATACCACCTCCCAAAAAAGAAACTGAAACCTGCATTTTTAAAGTTAGAACTATATTTGTTTAGCTTATGATGTTAAGCTTGGTTGGTGAAACTGCCACTTTTAGCTATTATCTATGAAAGATAGATTCATTTAATGTGTATTTTTCATGCTTTAATGTTTATAAAATACTTTTTCATGCATCATCCACTTAAAACCTTACCATCAGCCTTTGAGGGTATGTGTTGCTGATAGACAGCTGAGACGTGAGAGCTTGGGTGAGACACCAAGGTGACACAGCTAGGACATGGTAGAGTCAGGATTTCAACCCTGTTAGACTTCAAATATCAGATGTTCCTCACTACACCAGTCTGCTTTTTTACAGGTGGGAGGTAGTGGCTGTGGCCAGTAAGCCCGTGGACTCCGGAACCACATCTCTTGGGTTCAAATCCCAGGGCCGCCACTGGCAGTTGGGTGACCTCAGATAAGTCACTCAGCTCGGGTTCTATCAGTGTCCTCTTTTGTAAGCCGGTGATACAGTATGACTTCCACCTCGTAGGACTGTAGTGAGGATTGAATGAGTTAATATATATAAAAATATGTGTTGAAACAATGAACATTATTCAGTAATATGTTCACAGTCCTTTAAAATCTCCTCCCTACATCCCCACCAAATTTGCTCTATCTTTCCTGAGCAATTTACACAGCATGCCTGCCTTCTGGAGTGGCAAATCATGGGTGCCAGAACCCACAGAATCTTCTCTAGAAAGTGGAATTTAGTAGGAGGGTGTCCTGGACAACATCCATGGGACTTTCCCAGGAGGACTTCTATATGGTACTTTCACACACAGCCTTCCCTCCTGCCCCTACAACCCTGGGCACAAGGTCTGAACACAGGCTGCTGGAATGGCTTTAGGAGGGGCACAGTCATCCCACACCTGAGGTGCAGAGGCCTGGACTGAACAAGGAGGGAAACAAACCATAAGCACAGAAGGACGCCCCAGCCCCCTGACAGATGCTCCTCTGAGAAAAATTGACAAGGCGAGAAAAAAGTCACTGCCAAAGGATCTTCAACACCAGTTCTGTTGCAAAATCCAATCTCATGTTTGTGATTTATAACCCTCCTGGTTGAGGGACTCAGGCTTTCATGTCTGGAGGGGAAAATGATTCTTTAGCCTGAGACATTTCTGTGCACAGTGATATAGGGAAGAAGAGGGAAATGAAAGAGTAAAGCTACGGACACCCTAGCTGTGCGCCAGTGTTGGCTTTGCTGCTATGATTCTCAGTGTTGCACTTCCAACTGATGATTCTCGAATTAGGAATAGCAAGATGTAGTTTAGGGTGGTGATTTAAGGAGTCATAACCTGAATGGATTTGGCTGTGAAACACATGAGAACCTCTACAAATCTGGCCGTGGATTCTCTGACAGTCCTTCCAGTGAGACATAGGATCTACAGGTTCAGGCCTCGCTTTTTAAAGTACTGGCAGCTTCTGTCGTGGTTTCTTGCAGCCCTTGGCTATTGTTTAAGAAATATGACTAACTCGCTGGAGAAACCAAAAGGCCTGGAGAGGCCCTGGGACTATATGAAAGTGGAAGGAGACTCACTGAACCAGGTTTCCCATTGTCTTGGGCCCTCTAACCGAGCCCATCTGAGAACTGAGTACCACGGGGTGGCCCTAGTTGACATCATGTGGAGCAAAGAACTATCCTGCCAAACCTACCCAAGTTCCTGACCTGCAAAAGCATGAGGTATAATAAAATTGTTGATGTTTTAAGCCAGTAAATGTGAAGTCATTTTTTCATGATAGATAGACAAAATATTCACAATAACAGGAAAGGAAGCTGGGGTGGGCTTGAACCTGAGGGAAGGAGGTGAAAAAGCCAGAGACTAGTAGGTGAGTCACAGAAGGACTATCCTGGGTGGATGGCAGGTGCCATGGGATGGTGTCAAATGTGTAAAAGTTCAGTTAACTGTGCATCTAGTAGGGTCTCAAAAGCTCAAGATCCTTTTAGGCAGTGGTGTTGTCAAGGGTGGTAGGGCAGGAGGTTCTAAAAGGGACCAAGTTCAGAGTCAGGTGTGGGGGGTGCCTGGGTTCCTTGTCTTCTAACTGGTTTGTGCAGAGCCCAGCCCCCCAAAAAAGATGTTAAATGGTAGGGAGTGTTTCAGAGCCTGAGACGAACGGCCTGGAAGGCACCAACAGAATCCGCACAGGGGACCTAGAGGACAAATGGATAGAGAGACTTGATCATGTGACTATGAACATGGTGCGGGATTCACGGTGGAGACTGTCCCTCAGTGGCTTCGGGATGTCTTGGATACCCCATGTCCTGGTGAGTCCCTGACCTGGGAAATTCTGAAGTAAAACTGAATCAAAAGATACTGAGGCTGCAGAAGTGACTGCTCACCAATTTATTTATGTGTAGGAACAGACTCATAGATAAATAAATAGATACAGATACTGTTTTGTAGTTGTTAGAGTCCTTGGAGAAAACAGGTAGGTGCTTGAAACAGTTTGACTGAAAAGTCCTAAATGATGAGATTATTTACAGAAGTGCAGGGTAGGAGTACAGAAAAGAGTTAATACAGTAGACTGATATCCTTAGAAAGGACTGCTTGTAAAATTAACCCTTGGAATCTCTGAACTTGGATTTTAGGAGGGTTCTCACTATTCTGTGATAAGAATGACTCACTGTGCCTAAATCATTTGAACAAACAATAATATAGTTTATGCTGAATACCTGCTTTCCTTCTAAGAGTCTGGAATTTTGGTATGTGCTAGACAGAGGGGACCTATGTGACCAGCCCTCAATAAAAATCCTGGGTACTTGTCTTGCCAATGGATTTCAGCCCTGGGCAAGTTCACTGTGGATTCAGTGAGACTAGAGGAATGACAATGGAATGTTCTTGGGGTAAGAGGAGATCTGTCAAGCGCTAGAATTACATTTGCATCCAACATTTTGCAGGTCTGTAATCCTCCTTCATCTCTGCCTCTGCGCAGAGCACTGGGCAGACCTCTTTATATAGTGACTCAGTCAATAATAGCTTATTGACTACGGGTGTGGAAGCAGTAGCCTAGCAACAGGCCAGTTACATCATCAAGTGGTTTAGGTTCAGGTGAGGATCCTGGGCATAGGAACTTCAATTTTCCCCACTCCACCCCTTCAGGGTTCTCACCTCACAATCTACATGCTCTCAATCTTCCACGATGGTCTCTGTGCATGAAAGCTGGGGCATTGTAACCAGATTCCACAACAGCAACAGAGGATAACAAAAACATAGATATAATAACAAAAAAAAATTTTTTTTTTCTGGGAAAGATAAGGGCCCATGTTGTTGAATGGATAGGAGGATATGAAGCCCCTATAAATGGCGATAGGTCTTGTCTGGGGCCTGGGGAGACCTGTAGATGACGGCCGTGCAGGCAGCGCAATGTCCATCGCGTCAGAGTCAGAGCCCTCGTAGGGCCAAGGCTGGCGTCCGTGCTGCCCAGGGCATCGTGTGGGGCCGGGGGAGCCCGGAAGATGATGGCCCGCGTGGGTGGTGGCAGAGGTACTCAGGAGGCTGGCGGTGGTGCTGCCCACGGCCTTGTGTGGGGCCGGGGGGCCTGACCGGAAGATACAATAAAATTTTGATACAGGTAACAAAAATTATAAAAATCCTTAAACTTGAGGAGGTTATTCCAGCTATATTCAAAAACCAGTCCTACTCAGACAAGTTCGTGACTCACACTTCCCAGGAGAGGCCAGCAGTGGTACTGATCAGGAGCTCCATGCACTTCAACGAGTAGCAGTTTTTTGCTAGGCTGTGTGCCCAATCGTCAAAGACTGTAAGGGAGATAAGACACATGTTTTAATGACACCAACATAGGCAAATCTTGTCCATCAGGTAGGATGCATGCAAGAGAGTAGTCCTGTGATAGGACTGTGGCAGGAAGGGGGTCTCGTCCAGGTCTAGCATACGATACCTTTACCCCTCTCCCCATGGGAGTTACTAAGGGGTCTACATATAGTGCTGCTGGAGGTGCATGCACTGGCCATAGTGATAAAAAAAAAAAACTCCCTGGTACGATGCTCCTACCTTCTGGCCATTTAGGATATACTACTGTGATCTTCAGGGTCCACTCTGCTGTTTCCCCAGGAATACACAGGAGGCCAGATTCCAAGCCTTGTCCACAAGGTGCCAGGAGAGCCAGCCATCGTTGGTCCATGTGTCAAGATGTCCAAGGCCACATCCACTCAATGGAGTCTCCAGGGTTTTGTGCAGTTGGTGCTGGCAGCAAGATATTATTCTGGTGGCCGAACCTTGGCTTCAACAATTCTTCCTTGGTTTGTACTTGCAATTGTATAGGGGAGGCAGCAGTATGTGTTAGCATGTCTACAGGGCTCAGGGCTCTCTTTTGGGGTTTCTTGTTCAAATTCCAAAGCTCTGTCTGTAGATGGATTAATCATCCCCATGACTGCTGGTGTCTGACTTCACTCCAGATTTTAACAAACCATAGTGCCTCTCTATCATGCCTGCCACAGTAGAATTATATGGCACATGAAACTTCCATTTGATTCCTAACTGTTGCAACAATTCTTGTAGTGCGTGTCCAGTAAAGTGGGTGCCTTGATTACTCTCAGTTACCTGTGGTCAGCCATAGGCTGCAAAGAGATGCAGCCCCTTTTGTCATCTGTTGGTCTGCAAAACATGTAGGAAAAGCAACCAGAAGTCCAGTAGCTTTGTCCACACAAGATATGGCATATTGTTACCCTTCTGACACAGGCAGAGGCCCAATATAGTCTGTGTGCCACCTGATGAGGGGTATCAGCCCCTTAGCTATTGTCCCATGTTGCTGTGGAACTTGGTGTAAGTCCCTTTTAGAGCATATGATGCACTCCTGCCAGGCTCTGCTGACTTCTTCAAAGGTCAAAGGCAGCCCCACTGACATGCTACAGCCCACTTTTGTCTTTTGCCCTGCATACAATAAATGCTCATGTAACCTTGGGACACATCAGACGCAGGGTTTCCTAACCAACGTATCTGGGCCAATTTATCTGCTTCATCATTTCCTGGGGATGCCAGTGGCAAATGACCTGTCACATGGTATACTGTAATCATTTTAGTCTGACCACAAGCCCATAAGTATTGCTACAATTCTTGCCCCCAAAGGGGTTGGTGACCAACCAGCCAGTTGGCATGGTATCATGTGTCTCCATTTACTTAGACCTTCTCCATAATACTTGCTAGATTTCAATGTATAGATTGTGAACATACTATGTTAAATTATTTTTACGTATTTAAATTTTTTGTATTAGAAAAATAATAGACACATAGAGCAGTAGAACAGATTAGAGAGCCCACAAATAGACCCACACAAAAATAACCAACTGATTTTTGACAAAGGAACAAAATCAATTCAATAGAGGAAGGACAGTTTTTCCAGCAACTGGTGCTAAAACAATTGAACATCCATATGCATAAATGAACTTAAAATCAAACCTTACAACTACAAAGCTACAGTAATCAAGACAATTTGGTACTGGCACAAGAACAGACCCATAGACCAATGGAACAGAATAGAGAGCCCAGATATTAACCCAAGCATATATGGTCAGTTAATATACAATAAAGGAGCCATAGATATACAATTGGGGAAACGACAGCTTCTTCAACAACTGGTGTTGGCAAACTGGACAGCTACATGTAAGAGAATGAAACTGGATTACTGTCTAACTTCATACATAAAAGTAAACTCAAAATGGATGAAATACCTGAATGTAAGTCATGAAACCATAAAACTCTTAGAAGAAAACATAGGCAAAATTCTCTTATATATAAACATGAGCAACTTCTTCATGAACATATCTCCCTGGGCTAGGGAAACAAAAGCAAAAATGAACAAATGGGACTATATCAAGCTGAAAAGCTTCTGTACAGCAAAGGACACCATCAATAGAACAAAAAGGTATCCTAGAGTATGGGAGAATATATTCATAAATGACATATCTGATAAGAGGTTGACATCCAAAATATATAAAGAGCTCACATGCCTCAACAAACAAAAAAGAAATAATCCAATTTAAAAATGGGCAGAGGATCTGAACAGACACTTCTCCAAAGAAGAAATTCAGATGGCCAATAGGCACGTGAAAAGATGTTCCACATTGCTTAATCATCAGAGAAATGCAAATTAAAACCACAATGAGATATCACCTCACACCAGTTAGGATGGCCAACATCCAAAACACAAACAACAAATGTTGGTGAGGATGTGGAGAAAGGGGAGCCCTCCTACACTGCTGGTGGGAATGTAAATTAGTTCAACCATTGTGGAAAGCAGTATGGAGGTTTCTCAAAAACTCAAAATAGAAATACTGTTTGACCCAGGAATCCCACTCCTAGGAATTTACCCTAAGAATGCAGCAGCCCAGTTTGAAAAAGACATATGCACCCCTATGTTTATCGCAGCACTATCAAGAAATGGAAGCAACCTAAGTGTCCATCAGTAGATGAATGGGTAAAGAAGAGGTGGTACATATACACAATGGGATACTATTTAGTCATAAGAAGAAAACAAATCCTACCATTTGCTACCACATGGATGGAGCTAGAGGGTATTATGCTCAGTGAAATAAGCCAGGCAGAGAAAGACAAGTATCAAATGATTTCACTCAACTGTGGAGTATAAGAACAAAGAAAAAACTGAAGGAACAAAACAGCAGCAGATTCACAGAACCCAAGAATGGACTAATAGTTGCCAAAGGGAAAGGGACTGGGGAGGGTGGGGGATAAGGAAGGGAGAAGGGGAATAAGGGACATTACGATTGGCACACATAATTTAGGCGGGGTCATGGGGAAAGCAGTATAGCACAGAGAAGACAAGTAGTGGCTCTATGGCATCTTACTATGCTGATGGACAGTGACTGTAATGGGGTATGTGGTTGGGACTTGATAATGCGGGAATCTAGTAACCATAATGTTGCTCATGTGATTGTATATTAATGACACCATAATAAAAAAAACAAAAAAACAAAACACAAACCTTACACTTCACAAGCATTAACTCACAATTTATCTTAGACTTACATTTAAAATGCAAAACTATAGAACTTCTTGGAAAAAAATAGGAGAAACTTTGCCTGGTCTTGGGTTTGGCGATGAGTTTTTAAATATAACACCAATAGGAATGAAAGAAAAATTGATTAATTGAACTTTCTTAAAAATAAAAACTTCTGTTCTGCAAAAGACACTGTTAAGAGAATGAAAAGACAAGCCTCAGACTATGAGAAAATACTTGCAAAACACATATCTGGTAAAAGATACATCCAAAATACACAGAGGGCTCAAACTCAACAATAAGAAAACAAATAATCCAATTTAAAACTTGGCAGAAGAACTGAATGGATTCTTCAGTGAAGACACACAGATGGCAAATTATTTTATGAAAAGATACTCAACATCATTTGTTACCAGGGAACTTCAAATGAAACAACAGAGAAATTGCCACACACTATTAGAATGGCTAATATCCCCCAAACTGCTAATACCAATTGTTGGTGAGTATTGGGAGCAACAGGAGCTCTCATTCAGAGCTGGTTGGAATGCAAAATGATACAGCAGCAACGGAAGGCAGTTTACCTGTTTTTACAAAACTAAAAATAGTTCACTGTGTGATCCAGTAATCATGCTACTAGGTATTTGTCAAGCTGCTTTGAAAATTTATTTCCATTCAAAAACCTGCACATGCAGCTTTTTTCATAGTCTCAAAAAAAGCTGGAAACAACACTGTCTTTCAATAAGCGAATGGATAAACAAACTGTAGTACATTCAATGGAACTTTACAGCACAGAAAAATAAACCTTAATGTATACAAATTTTAAAAATCATTTAGGAGGTCAGAGAATTTCAGGATGGAATGTAGAATGTGACAAAACTATTTAACTGTATTACAAGTGTATGAAACAACCTCACTAAAGGTGGGGCAGAAGAAGGCTGATCCAAATAGCTTTGGAAATAAGTCTGTAAAAACTAAAGGCAAAATAAATTGTACATAAACACAGTATTTTAGTTGATAATATTGTTTCCTACAGAGGTAGAAGTTAAGAATTCTGAAACCAGACTTCCGGGAATATGGCGTCGTGAACGGATAAGCAGAAAAATTCCTCCCAACATTATATTTATCCACGAAAATACAGCAAATACAACTATCCCTAAAAGAGAGACCAGAATACACAGGAAAGTGCACAGCGTACAGCTACACCTGTGAGAACTTGGCAGCCGGTGAGGCGGACGGGACACGGGGCGGCGACCCGGGGGGACTGAGCACACCCCCCCCCCCAGAGCTCCGGCAGCCAGACACTCCGGACAGAGGACTCAGCACCCGGCGAGGCGGGACAGAAACACGATCCAGCGAGACCAGAGCGCCCCTGCACCCCAGCACTCCGGCGGGAGTCCCGGCAAGGCGGGTAAGGTACGGAGCCGCGAGCGGACCGAGCGCCCCTCCCCCCCAGCGCTCCAGCTGGAGGAGAGGATTCAGAGCCGGGAGGGAGTGGAAGTCTGCGCCCGGAGCGCTGACACACGGCCTGCGGTGTAGCGGAGATAGGAGAGACAGAGGGCACAGGGTCCCAGCCCGGAACGTGCAAGTTGCCCGCAGCAGGCTCCGGGAAGGAAAAAGAAAGGAGAAAAAAGGGAAGAAAAGCGCGCGCTCTACCTCAGCGGTCTTAAAGAGACAGGAGCTCAGTAGAGGGGCCGGATAGCCCCGCAAACTGAGCCCAGCACGCTGGGAGTCCTGGGGAGCTTTGGACCCCGTGGCTGGCGACTGGGGAAGAGTGCCCGCCATTGAGACCCCCACGGAGATCAACAGCTTACCAGTCCTTCCCAACCCAGCCAGAAATATACAGTGGGGCTGGAATAGTGGAGCAACAGCGCCACCTACAGCACTCATGCGGAATCCACTCCCGGTGGCTTTTTTCTTTTTTTTTTTTTTTTATTGTTTTTTTCTCCCCTTTCTTTTCCTTTTTTTCTTTCCCTCTCTTTCAACAGCCTTCCATTCATTCTCACCCGGTCACAGCTTTAAAGGGCCGGGTGGAGCGACGTGGCCGCGGCTCTGGAATAGTGGAGCAATAGCGCCACCTACAGCATTCACACAGAAACCACCCCCGGTGGGCGTTTTGGTGTTTTTTTTCTTTTTTTTTTCTTTTCTTTTCTTTTTTTTTTTTTTGTTGTTGTTGCTGTTTTCTTTCAGGTGTTGCTGCCTTTTCTTTTTCTTTCTTTTCTTTTCCTTTCTCTCTCTCTCCTTTTACTTTTTTATTATTAGTAGAAATCTCTTTTTTCTCTTGTCTCTCCTTTCTTCTCTTTCCTTGCTACCAACAACCAATTCTATAGGCATGAGAAGACAGAAGAACATGATACAGACAAAGCTTCAGACAAACACCACCCCAGAGAAAGAATCTGCAGATATGGACATTCACAGTCTTCCAGAAAAAGAATTCAGAATAAAAGTCATAGCCATGCTGACGGATCTACAGAAAAATGTGCAAGAGCTGAGGGAGGAAGTGAGGGAAGTGAGGAAAGACAATGCAGAAATGAAACAAGCCATCGAAGGGCTCAACAGCAGATTGAATCAGGTTCAAGACACGATCAAGGAATTACAAGACAGGGACCAGGAATACAAAGAAG
>JAQQAC010008350.1:8073818-8197356 GCA_029783875.1 Phataginus tricuspis | reverse complement strand
AATATTGCCCATGTAATTGTAGGTTAATGATACTAAAATAAAATAAATTGTTTAAAAAAAAAAAAAAAGAATTCTGAAACCACTGTATATTTATAGTGAAATTGAATACAAGTGGATGGCAGATGATGGGAGTCAGGTTTCTCACTGTTGGAGTGAGAGGTTACAAGGGGAAGAAGCTAAAATGATCCTGTAGTGATGGACTAGGCCCGAGACATCAGTATGAACTTATGTTTGGCTTAATATAGATTCCCATGGCCACATTAGAAAAAATTATAGTTAGATGTATATACACAACAAAGCGTGTACACAGAGAAATATATTCACACATACATCTTCTTCCTCCGTCCGCTGGGAGGAGCTAGAAGCAATGACACCCCAATACAAACAAACACACCTTGCGTCCAGATCTTGGTCTCCAAACCATTCCCCCAAAAAAGGACCCAGGTCTTCTTGGAGAAATGGGTGTTTCACGACTGGAGCAGGAAATACACAAGATGCTCCTGGAATGCCAAAAAGTTGGAAGCTCTCAAAAATAAAAATTTACAATGATAGGGATGTGTCACGTGGATGCAGAAGTCAACTGAAAGAGCGCCCAGTGGCCAAAACTGAAAAAATCTGAGCAACAAAATAAAGTAGTACTGGGTTATAACCCAAAGTATAAAATAAATATTCTTGGATCCATACTGATATAAATAAATGATCAAACAAATAAATGGAGAAGAATAGATAATTACTTGTGCAGAAGGATCGCAAATAATTTATGTACATATTCAATCCTTAAAGAGGTGGAACATAGCTCCTCACTCCTTAACTACAGGTTCTGCATAGAGGCTACCTTCCAAAGAGTACAGATGGAGGAGGTCAGAGGGAAGGGTAATTTTTATTGAGGTGCTAGCTTATTTTGCCCACGTCTTCCAAAAAATGACAAAGGAAGACTCTCTGGTGAGAGTTTTATTAATTCTTTTCAGCTTCCATTTAGTGTCCTGATGCAGAAAATTACTAAATGCTATCCTGGGATTTTGAAGGTATAAATATAGTTCATAAAGAACCCTGTGAATATCCTTGGAAGAAACTCTGTTTTGGGAGAATGTGGCTCATTAACTGTGATAATGATCAAACAGTGAAGGATATGCAAGCATTTTTATAACAACTCTGAATTTGTGCAAATGATGCACGCGTCAGATGTGGGTATGAAAACATTGCTACAATGTAGCAAGGGGAAAAGCGGAATCTTGGGAAATCTATGAAATTAAATAATTTTGACTTGACCCCAGTAAGAAAATAGTTTTGCATTATGATATAGTACATATACATATGTATTGTATATATATATATATGCATATGTTTTGTATATAGTTGAATTTAAACACTTGCCCTTAGTGTTTCTTCCATTTTACTTTAAAAAAATGCTAATCTAACCCACTAAATTGATTTTACCTCCTACTAATGAGTCAAGGATGGTTTCCCCAATATTTTTAATGAAAATTTTCAAATATTAGAAGTTTAAAGAACAGTATATTGTGCGATATTGTACAATTGTACATTAAAATCTCACATACCCAGTATAAACTCATACTGAAATTTTAGTTTCAGACACTTAAATGCTTCACATACATACTATAAACATGAATTCAGTATTTTTTATAATTATCTTTTTTAGATGAAGTTTACATATAGCAAAATGCACAAATTTAAGTTTGTATTAGTTTCCTAGGGCTATTTCAACAAATTACCATAATCTATGTGGCTTAGAAAACAGAAATTTATTCTCTCAGTTTTAGAAACTAGAAGTCTGGCACCAAGATGTTGGCAAGGTGGCTTCTTTCTGGGGGCTGTGAGAGAAAAGCCCTTTCAAGTCTTTCTCCTAGCTTCGGGTGGCTTTCCTTGGCTTGCAGCTATAGTACTCCAATCTCTGCCTCTATCATCACATAGCATTCTCCTGTGTTTTTCTGTATCCCTGTGTCTTCACATGGCCTTCTTGTAAAGCTGCTAGTCATTGGACTTAGGGCTGTCCTAATCTAGTACGGCTTCATCTTCACTTACTCATATATGCAAAGACCTTACTTCCAAATAAGGGCATATTCACAGTTACTGAGAGTAGGGACTTCAGCATGAATTTCTGGAGAACACAGCTCAACCCACAGTAAAATACATAGATTGCTCAATGAGATTTTACAAATGCATATAGCTGTGCAATTGAAATTCTTATTAAGATATACAACATTACTTCTATCCCAAAAAGTTCCATAGGTCCCTTCCCAGTCAGTCCCCACATTCACTTTCTCCAAGAGGTAAATCAAAGACCTTTTTTTAAAACCATAGATTAGTTTTACTTGTTCTAGAACTTCATATAGAAGGAATCACATAGTATGTATCCAGCTTCTTTCACTCAGCATTCTTTTGAAGTTCATCCATGTTATTGTGTGTATCAGTAGCTTGTTCTTTCTTCTTGAGTAATATTTTATTATCTGAATTTAATAAAATTTTCTTGTCCATTATCTTGTTGGTGGAGATCAGGTTACATCTATCCTTTGATTATTATGAATAAAACTGCTAAGAACATTCTTGAACAAAATTTTTTTGTGGACATGTGCTTTCGTTTCTCTTAGGTACTGTATCAGCTTTCCATTGCTGCTATAACAAATTACTACAGACTTAGTGGTATAACAATATCAAAGTGTTATCTCACACTTGTGCAGGTCATGAACCCAGCACAGGTCTCACTGGGCCAAAATCAAGGTGTTGGCAGAGCAGTGCTCTTTTCTGGAGTCTTCAGGGAGAATCTGTTTGCCTGCCTTTTCCACCTTCTAGAAGCCATCCACCTTCCTTGGTTCACAACTTCCTTTCTCCACATTCAAAGCCAGCAGCAGTGCATTTCTATGACCATTTTTCTGCAACTATATTTCCCTTTAACCTCTTCTTTTGCTGGCCTCCTCCACTTTAAAGGACCCTGTAATTACACTGGGTCCATCAGATAATCCTGGATAATCTCCTATTTAAATTCAGTTGATTAGCAACCTTAATTCCATCTGTAACCTTAATTCTCCTTTGCCATGTAAAACAGATCTGGGAATTAGGACATGGACATCTTTGGGAGTTTATTATACTGCTTACCACAGTTACATAGTCAGGAGTGGGATTGGTGATCATAGAAAAGATTTATTTTTAAATTTTAAGAAGTTGCCGGAACTTCCCCCAGACTGGTTATAAAATTTTACACTTCCTCCAGCAATGTATGAGTTTTTCCCATACCAATAATGTATGAGTGTTCTGATTATATCACATCCTTGTCAACATTTGTTGCTGTCTGTCTTTCTTGTTTTAGCCATTCTAGTGGATTGGGTCTCATTGTGGTTTTAATCTGCATTTCCATGATGCAGCACTTTTTAATTTCATTTGCTTATTAGCCATTTTTATATGTTTCTTTGTGAAGTTTTTTTTTCAGTTCTTTTGCCCTCCTTTGGCTTTGTTAGTGTTCTCTATTGTTCGTCTGTTTTTTTAATTGAAGTATTGTTGATACACAATCTTTTGTTGGTTTCAAGTATACAACACAGTGATTCAACAGTTATGCACATTATTAAACCCTCACCCCCACTAGTGCAGTTACTATCTGTCAAAATAGAAAGATGTTACAGAACTATCAACTATATACTCCATGCTGCATTTCCATCCCTGTGACCAACTTATATTACAGATGAATGGATAAGAAAGATGTGTTTTATCTGTTTTTTATTCATTGATTTCTGGTCTTATCTTAATTATCTCCTTTAGATTTATTTTAGGCTTACTCTCCCCTTCTTAGCTTCTTGAAATGGAATGTTAGGTCATTGATTTCATGCTTTATCTTTTTCTAATATAGGTATTTAAAGCTATGGATTTTAAATGTTATTCTAAGCACTAATTTAGCTGCTTAATTAGCACTAATTTAGCTGCAAATTTTGACATATTGTATTTCATTATCTTTTGGCTTGAAATATTTTTAACTTATCCTGATGATTTATTGATTAGTCATTGTTTATTTTGAAGTATATTACTTAATTTCTCAACTAAGTAATTGGGTTTTTTGGGAACAAAATTATTGATTTCTAATTTGCATTGTGATCAAAGAACAAACTGTGTATGATTTAAATTCTTTTTAATTTATTACTATTTTTCGTTTGACCCAGTGTATGATCTGTCTTGTTGAATGTACCAAACACAGTTGACAAGAATGTGTGTTGCACAGTTATTGAGTATAGAGTTTTATAAGTGTCAAGGGTCAAAATAGTCGATAGGATTGCTAAAATTATCTATGCTTTTACTAATTTTTTTGTCTAGCTGTCCTATCTATTGCAGTGATAAAAGATTCAACCATAAGAGTGGATTTTTCTGTTTCTACCTTTAGTTCTGTTGATTTTGCTGCATCTTTCTATGTTAACCCTTTTATTATTATGAAATGTTTCTATGTATCTTTGGTAATACTCTAAAATATTTTTTTCTCTTAAAATCCACTTTATTTCATGTTAATGTAGCCACACCAACCTACTTAATATTACTCTTTGCATTGTATAACTTTTTCTACCAATTTACTTTCAACCTATATATCTTGATGTTTATATCTTTTGCAAGGCAGCATAAAATTTAGTTTTTGCTTTTATGGCCATTTGACAATCTCTTTTATTTGAAGTCGTTTGCCTCAAAGCAAGATAATTTGCCTAAAGTAGCCATTTTAATGTAATTTTGATATGGTTGGGTTGCTCCTACCGTTCATAAATTGTTCTCGATTTGTCTTTCTGTTTTTCGTTCTTTATCTTCCTTTCATGCTTATTGTTATTTTCTCTATATAAAAACTTCTGGGTTTGCAGTTTTATTTAGTAGTTTAAAGATGTTCTTGTGTCTTCTGGCCTCCATGGCTTTCAATGAAGAATCAATGGAAATTCACAGAAGTATTTCCCAGGTAATGAGGTGTTTTCATGTAATGCTCTTAAGGAATTTTTCTTGATCTTTATTTTTATATTTTGACTGTGATATGCCTGAATGTGATCATTTTGTGTTTCTCCTGTTTTCAAGTTATCCTGGATTAACTGAGTTTTTTAAATCTGTAAATGTATTTATTTCATTAAATTTTGGGGAAACTTGGCCATTAGTTTTTCAAATACTTTTTTACTATTTGCCAGCTGTGCTCTCTCCTTCTGGGATTCCAAATACACATACATTAGATCACTGACGTCATCAGGGACCTGCTCTACCATCCTTCTCCGTCTCCTGTGATAACTCCCTTCATGTTTTAAATCAGCTACCAGAGGTCAAGACACCACATGAAGATGCAACATCCCATAAAATAAGATGTTTCTCTTTTGCGTGTCTCTTTTTAAGAGCTTAACAAAAAACAGAAATTACTTTGCTGGTTGCATGTTCTCCAGTAGAATCCCACAGCCATTTCATCAGCCAAGCCACTAAGTCCATCAATGGCCAGGCAAATGGTGCCACACCGTCAGCTTAGTCCAGTAAGAATCTATCCTTAGGAGGGTGTGGAACAAAATCTAGCTATCCTAGCATGGGAAAAGATATTAGTATGGGTTTTGGGGAGACAACAAACGCTTCCATCTCCTCTAGAAAGCCTTTCAGGTGTTTCTATTGCTAAGATCTGGCACCATGTCTCAGGAGCAGACAGTCCATATACCCTTTCCCGTGAGGGCTTTAAAGCTACAACCTCCGCTCTGTCCCCTTAGACTCCTGGCTTTGGGGTTCTCGGGTTCTTTTTATCTCCTATGCAAATGCATAGCTCTTTTCATTATAAGGTCTTTGTCTTTATGTAGGAGATTGTAAGAAACAAACAGTGTTAAAAATTAACCATGGAGAAACTTCAAAGGTTTGGAAAATTTTATAGTGTTTATTATCATGGTTCCTGAACTATATTTTCTAAGTCTCTTCCTAGATGGTACTTAGATGCCTGCTGGATTATTGTCCTCAGCTTTCCTTCCATTCCTGAAGATACCCCTAGTTGAATCCACAGTATCTTGACTTTTACATACGGGGCAATACTGAATAGGCCTTTCTTGGCCAAAGGTTGCAGAGGCCACACCTTTCTCTCAGGTGAGAGTAGCTGTGATTGGACGTCAGTGATACGCCCCACAGAGCAGCCTTCTTGGGCGCCTCCTGCCAGTCCCCCTGGCAGGAGCTTTTCCTGATTCTATCTTGCTGCTCTATTTGGGCTGTCATTTAGGGAGTTTATGGTTGAAATGGTCAGTTATGAAATGTTCTCAGGAATCAGTACTCTCTTTGCCAGTAAAATGACATCGCTAACTTTATGCCATTTCTTGGTGTTCCACTCCTACGGGAAAGCCTCATCTCAAAGTCCTTGGAATGGAATACCTAATCTCTACTAGACTTTGTTTTCCAAACACATTCATAAGAGGGAACACAGGCCTAATGTTGGCTGTGTTGCTCATTCATTCATTCTTCCCACTCTCACCCTCACCCCCAGGAAATAAACAATACAGGGCTAAATGCTTCAGAAACAGATGAGAATAGAAGATGAGGGCAATAATAATCATGACTGGAGTTAGGTGAGTCAAAGATTCAAAAACCTATGTTACATAGTAGCCACAGAAGTGTCCAGAGGGTAGAAATCATGTTTAAAGATCTTGTTGGTCAAAAATTTAGTAAGAGTTTAATACTAAGACAAAGGCTGGAAACTTCATGGTTCTCCACAGTCAGGATTTAAGGAGAGGGTTAGAAGTTTGGACTTTAGGAAAAGGATTAAGAGAAGGTAGTCAGGGAAGTTAAAGTTGCAGGGATCAATAACCCAGAAGGTTATGTGATGAAGACAAAGGAACTGTTGGCCATGGGCTAGGAGTGGATCTGGCCCAGAGGAGTTGGAAGGGCTGTCTTCTAACCAGAAGTATAGTTTCTGCTGGGCAAGGGAGGTTCTGGGCCTGAAGGTGTGCTCAGGGAGGCACAGTGCATCATAGAAAGCATGTCGAACAAAAAGCATGAGACTGAGCGTCTGCTCTAGCTCTGCCCCGCAATAGCTGGATGACCTTAGGCAAATGATTTAACTGTCTAAGCTTTTAGTTCTTTCATCTGAGAAGTGGATTATCTTTTGTGAGGGTGAAATAAGATAGTGTGTATAAAACCACTTTGAAACTTTAGAATTCTATGTACCTGTAAGGTAGCCCTGTTGTTACTGGAGGGTACTTCAGCTCTCTTCTTAAAATAACGTTCAAGACCTCCTACGGAGAAACTATCCATATGCCCCTAAAATACCTTTTTTTTCTCAACAATATGAGACTATCTTAGATGACTACTAGCAAGATCATGCTGCTACCTATCATTTTATGTATTAGTCCGAACTCCTGGCTTCAAGATAAAGGCTCCTTTATCTTGACTAAGTTCAAACTGGCTTAAGTTAATAAGGAAGTTCGTTGATTCACAGAACAGGGGAGTGCAGAGCTGTAGTTAAATTCAGACATGGCCCAACTGAAGAGCTCAAATGGTGTAATTTTTCTCTATGTCTCTCCTTTCTCAGCTGTTACCCTCTTTGTGACCTTGTCTGCCCTCACACTGCTGTCTCATCATATTGTTTCAGCCTAGCAACCTCTGCAGAAGGAGGCATTCCCTCTCCCACCTTCCATATTCTAATCCAAGGAAAGATGGATGCCCAGTAACACTGCCATCTCCCAAGTCATGGGAGACATGCTCACCCCCGAACAGATCAGGGGTGTATTTACCATGAGGCCAAGGCAGATGAGTTGTAAAATTTGCCCTGTATATATTTTAATCGTATCTCTTTCCATCCTGCCTTCTCCTCTATCGCACTTTCAGTTGAGTGGCCACTGGCACTTGTCCACAGACAGTTGAGTCAAGTGTACATTTGGTTTGGCTTTTGTGGCTTTTTCTAGCCATTCTGGTCCTGGGAATACTCCTATAGGACTTTGGCCCAACTTACCTAACATCTTGACACAAAGATGCAGAATCAGAGGTCACTGTGAATGAATGTGTCCAATTGGCACCCAGGACTTGGGGATGGATACTGGAGGAAAAACATGGTTTCAAACACACAGAGCCAGAAGCTAGTCTGTGGAAGTTTTTCCAAGCATCAGATGTGTAAAATTACAAGTGTAGAATATTTAACACTTGGGCAAACCAGAAGTTCTCTCCTATCAAGAAGCTACTTGATAATAAAGCATGTATATCACCATATATAAGTATCTCCCATTTATACATATATATAAATGCACCATATATTGTTTTCCTTTGGTGGAAATCACATGAAATAGAATGTATAAGAACTCCTGGAGTTTATAGCCTATGCTTGTGGTATTTTTAGAATTTTTAATTTGTTTTAATTTCTCTTCGTTTAGCACTTTCTATAAGCCAAGCGCTTCCCTGATCACATGGCATTACAAGTAAGGAGCAGGCTGTCTTGGAGCTTTGCACAGGAAATCGTCAGATCTTCACCATGAAAACAAGAGGGCCTCTAGCAGATGTCCCTGTGGACCTTTGGGCAAGAACTATAGCTGCTACTTCATGATACGTTTGGATTTTTTTTTTTTTTAACTACAACTATCCCAGGAACCCAGGATTGGAAGACAGACAAAAACAAAAGGGAGCCATATTGACCTCTATTAACACAAAAGAATGAAACAAAACAACAAAAACAAGCCTGCAGGAACAGCAGAGACTAACTTTCTGTGGTTATTGGAGGCTGGATCTTGAAGTGGTTGTATCTTGGAATTTTATTTTGGCTATTTATATCCAGGAAGTACATAAACTTTTAAATGCTGTTTTTTCTGAACACAGGAGTCAATGGAATGAATCAGGAAGTAGCATAAAATCCAGGCACTTTTATTCTGGGGAGATATTTTAAAGGGGAGAATCAGCCTAGAATTTGTTTCTCAGCTAAAAAGGCACAGGTTTATAAACCCCTTCCTACTTCCAGGTACAGCAACACAGAATATAGAGTAAGAAGTTCAGAAAGACAGGACAGAGAGATGCCATGATATTTAAACAGAGACAAGATATCCTACTGGTAATAAGCAACTTCAGTGGCATTTTGCAGAATGTATTAAAGAATAAATCTTTCATTCTAGCATGTAACGAAGAGTTAAAGAATGAACCTTAAATATAATTGCTGCCAAGAGATTCTTGAATTCTCAAAACAGCATTAAAATCTCTGCTATGAAGAAGCAGTCATTTCAAATGCAGATGGCGAGAGTGGTAATGCCTTCAGGAGAAAGAATCTATAGCCTGCAATAAATGAAAAAGAGACATTTCTCTTGGCCATCCTTGGCTAAAGGTTTCAGCAATATCTAGTTAAGAAGTATTGAAAGACTGGGAGTTATTACTAAGTCTATACTGTTTATTTGTTTTATGTACACACACACACAGAGATAGATGTGGGTATGTGCATGGATATGGGTATGAATACAGACATAGACATAGATATACAGACACACAATCATGCACACCTTTTACCTTTGTGCACCACACGCACACACACACACACACACACACACACACACACGCTTAAAATAATCCAAATAGTAAAGTGTATTTAGTTTCCCTTCCGCAGAATGAGTTTAGTCAATTTTACTCAGCCTGTTGGTTGTCATTACAGAGTCCCAGGTTAAATACCTCTTTTGGCGAACTAAGAACTTGAAATCAGACATGGGTTTAAATCCTTATTCTTCCATTCTTCAGACATGAGAGCTCAAGAAAATTGTTTAGTCTCCAAGCTGGTAAGATGCTGAGACTAAAACTGATGCCCAAGTCTCCCAAGAGGATTAAATGATATAAAATGGGTAAAGCTCCTGTACCAAGTATTTGCCATGCCCACAACCTGAAGGGAAACTTTATGCCCAGATTTCCTGCTGACAGGGCCCAGTCTGCCGTCTCCTGTATTAGTTTTGGCCCTGTGTCAGTGGCAGGTCAGCCTCTGAGCCGAGGAGATGGCCCAGGCCCCTAGGCCTGTGCCCCTGGGGCCAGTGGTGTCTGTGACAGTCCTGCCAGACTCAGCATCCATGGCTGTGTCCTTAAAGTCTTTCTTCTTTGATTTCATTCTGTATCTGTCCTTTTTAGTCCAGGTTGCCAGTATTTCTGTCGATGTAACCTTCTCAGAAAACTTATTGGCCTCTCACACATTTCACCCGTACCCAAGCCATCAGACAAGAGGGCCTCCGCAGATTTTTCCTGGATAACCACCATCCCTATTGCTAGCTTCTGCTGAGATGGTGGAGTGGATCCCTGAGTCACAGACCCAATCCCTTTAGCAAATGGCTGTCAGCCACCCCCTTGGCTCTGTTTCTGGTGGGAAAGCTGTATAGGCTGAGACTCTTTCACATCATCGCATGCTGGTTTCTTTTGCTTAGCAGTTCCTTCTCCAACTTATTTCTCTCCTTTTGCATTTTATTATAAGCAGCAAGGAGAAACCAGGCTGCACTTTCAACACTTTGCTTGGAAATCTCAGCTAAATGTTCAGGTTCATTGCTTGCAAGTTCTATTTTCCATCCAATAAGAAACAATTCAGTGAAGTCCTCTGCCAGTTTATAACAAGGATCAGCTTTCCCCCAGTTGCCAATAACATGTTCTTCGTTTTTGTCTGTGACCTGTTACAGACTGATTATTTGTATCCCCTCTTCCCCAAATTCTTATGTTGAAGCCCTTTTCCCCAACATGATGGTTTTCAGAGATGGTGACTTGGGAATTAATTAGGCTTAGATGAGGTCATGAGGGTGGGGCCCCCATGTTTGGACAAATGTCCTTATAAGAAGAGGAAGAGAGACTAGAGCTCTTTCTCCATCATATGAGTACAGGGCACGAAGACAGACGTCTGATGTCGGAAAAAGGGCCCTCAGCAGGAGCCAGATCTGTTGATACCTTGGTCTTAGACTTCCCAGCCTCCAGGACTGTGAGGAATAAATGTCTGTTGTTTAACCCACCCAGTCTGTGGTATTCTGTATAGCAGTCTGAGCACACTAAGACTTCATATAAAGCACTTTTCACATTCATATTCCTAGCAATGTTCTGCTGATGATGAGAGGTATTCTGTGAGACAATAGAAGCTTTCTCGAGAGCGCTCCTCTTTTCTTTCTGATTCCTCACCAGAACCTCCTTGAGCATCCATATTTCTACCAGCAGCCTCTTCAGAGCAATCTAGACTTTTTATGTCATGCACCCTAAAATGTTTCCACTCTTTCCTACTCCCCAATTCCAAAGCCACTTCCACATTTTTGGGTGTTACAGCAGCACCCCACTTTCAGGCACCAAAATCTGTACTGGTTTCCAAAGGCTGCTGCAACGTGTAATACACTGGGTGGCTTAAACAATGGAAATTTAATACCTCACAATTCAAGTAGCTAGAAGTCTGAAGTCAGGTGGTGGCAGGGTTGGTCCCTTCCGAGGGCTGTGAGGAAGGACCTGTTTACGGCTTCTTTGCTTGGCTTGTAGATGGCTGTCTTCTTCTTGTGTCTCTGCGCAGAGCTTTCTCCTTGTGTGCTTGTCGTGTCCAGATTTCTCCTTCTGTCCCTAGTTTAGGCACTAACCTTATTCCAGGCTGATCGTATCCTGCCTTAACTAATCACATATGCAATTAACCTATGTTCGAATAAAGTCACGTTCTAGGGTGCTGAGGGTTAGGACTTCAGCGAATGAATTTTAAGGGCACACATTTTAACCTTCTTCACCCTGGTTATCAGCCAGTTGGGCTAGGATTACTGACTTATAGTTGATCATTGGCTTATAACAGTGCACAGAATGGAAAGGTCACTTTGGGGCATTTGGCTTGAGAAGTCTAGAGACAATCAGGAAGCTTGCAGGAAGAGCTGACACTGAAAGAAACATGGAGAAAATCCTTAAGGTAGACAGGGGTCCCTGACAAGCCAGTTGTGTGAGACCTCTGAGTTGTGAATAAGCTGAGACCTGTGGTTAGGGTAGGAAGAGGGGGCAAAAGGAGCCTTAGTAAGCCACGCAAGGAGAACGGACGGAGGGAGAGCAGCGGAGTTCTGTGAAGATGGAGCTCTAGAGGAAAGCTGGGTAAGATCTTTCTGCTGAGACCCAAGGATAGCTAGGGTGTGGTTCCAGGCTCCCTGAGGCCTGATCCTGCTGTGGCCCCTCCTTCTGGGGTCTTGTATGACCTCTGTCTCCATCCTGTCTGCCTCCCTCCCACAAAAACAAAACACCTGAACCAGCCCAAGTACAATTCTAAGAGTCCAATTAAACCAGCATCTAGTTAAGGCATGGCACAAAGCTGGTCCTCAACAACATGGTTAGTTCCCATCCCTCTCCATCAGCTGAATAATTGGGTCAAGATTTTGGCGCACAAAGATATCAGGCTAATTAAGCAATGGCTCATCCAGAGTTATTGGTACCTGAACCCTCTTTTATCCCTAAATGAATTAAGGCACAATCAGAATTTGGTTTTTTTAGTAATAGATCTTCAGCCTGTGCAAATCTTGGTATAGGCATTAGGGACCATTGTACTTAAACAATCCTCATTTTTCTGCTTATGAAGTGAGAGGAGGTCATCACAGAGCAGTAGCTTTCCTTCCCTTTAGTCTGAAACTGCAAAGGGGGAGAGGAAACTAATGAGAGAAAAGAGATAGCTGACGGTTGCTAAGCAACCTTTGTTGGTGAGAAATGTAAAAACAAGACTCAAAGAGCTTCTAATTGGGCAAATATCTCAGAGAATATTTATAATTCCTGAGAGACTTGTTTTCAGACCATACCTTTTTTTTTAACTAAAGCACTTAATCACTTATTTTAGAGATGGTTGTCATAATTACATAAAATTTTATCACTTAAAGCTAGTTTTGGAGTGTCACTGATTGAGTTCCAAGTATTTGCAGAAGACACCTTAATTTTTTTGTTTAAATAAGCCTCAAAGTGTATATAGTTTACACATGAGTACCATGGCTCTCCATATCTATAGCCAAACAAAGCATCTCCTTAGAGCTCTAGTAGCACTGGAAATGGAAGGGTGGCACCTAAGCTTACTATTTACATAAATATGGTTTTGATAGGGTAACCAATTCATCCTGATTTTCTCAGAACTTGCCCAGTTTTAGTGCTGTAGTCCTGCATCCCAGGAACCCCGTAGTCTTGGGAACACAAAGATGTTTGGTGAGCCTGTCTCTGATTTTATTATGCCTGAGATGGTTAGATTGGATTGGGGGTGGACCTTGGGGATACAGTGGTCTTAGAAGGCCTGTTCTGGGTACAGATGAACTTCATATCTGGGTGTTCCATTGGGCAGGTGACTGGTTTAGACCTGATGGAGCTCTTAGCAGCACGGTGGAATGCCAAGAGGGGCTAGTTTGGTAGAACCCAAAGGAACTCCTTGGCAATGAGAGTGGAAGTGACCTGTTTCCTCTCCATTTCAGTTTCTTTTTTCTGTGTTGTTGGTCCATATTCTAGGTCCAGGATTTCAACTGCTTTTAGGCTCCCAGATGGTTCATGTATGTAGTAAGTTCCTATCATAACTTCTGGCATATTGCTAAGCAATCCCAACTGGCATGGATGTAGCCGGGGTCTGGCACAGAGAAGGGATAGCAGTGTGGAAGGGAAATCCACCTGGGACTTCTGTGTTGCCCAGGCAAGGGACACTGTCCCTCTCTGGGAGCAGTCACATCTTCTCACACAAATATGGAAGAATTCTCCCGACCTACCTTGGCCATCAGAAGACAGGCAGAGTAAGTTGAACAACTATGTGTCCATCTGTCCCTGAGGTTTTTGCTACATATCTAGGTAGCTCTGTGACCAACTGACCTGCATCCCATTGTCTAGATCACAGAATTTTAAGGTAGCCATTCGCTATGGATCACTAAAAGCTGAGTGCTGTGCGGAGGCCCAAGGTGAATAAGTGGTCGGGAAATAAATTAGCCAGAACAGGAGTGATTTAATGTAGTGAAAACAATCCTGAAAGGTAACAATCAGTGCTCTCGCGGGTCGGGATTTTCCCAGGTAAAGGGTATCTCTTTCGCTGAAAGAGAACAAATCAGAGAAATTGTGTGCAATCCAAATATGCCAGATGTAGATGGGATAGACTGACATCCAACACATAATGATTCTATCACATGTAATCTGGCAATGCAGGGATGAATTAAGTCTAAGATTGACAAAGGACTATCAAGGCTTGGCCCAGTAATTGTCTGTGTTATCAGTTTATACACGGCAGGAAAGACCTTAGCTGAACGCATCTTGCAGGTGTCCCTCACACTAATCAGTGGTAACTCTCACTCCTTGAATGAATACAAGGAAGCTCTACAGTGAGCTGTGTGTGTGTGTGAGCTGAAGGCTAAGAGGCTGAAAGATTAAGCAAGGATGCAGATGTAGTAGCCAGATTTACTAGCGCTACAGTTAGGTTGTGAATACATGGTGTGAAACTCAGTTGACAGCCATTAATATATCACTGAGTCCAATAAACAGAATTATGTATTAGGTTGGTACTAAGGAGGGACAAAGATGTTGTATTTTTAACTAACAAATGCTGAAGGAGTTTTAAATGCATTAAAAAAAGATAGGGTATTTTTGCAGGTGGAGAAAGGTAGATAAAAGCCGAGAGAGAAGCAAAATACCAAAGAACCCTCAGCACACTCTGTTCTCAGGAAACAAGGATGCCAGCTTTGGGCTCCTTGTTTTAAGAGAGCAATCCATGTGCTGTGCCCCCCCCCCTTAACACTGAAAGAAGACGTGGTACTATCAGAGCCAAACAAGGTTAGAATCAGTGAGTCAGTCAAACACACAGAATTCTAAAATTCTGAGTTCAGTTCTTTGAGTTCAAAGGATAATCCTACCCATTCTGGATCGGCAAGAGATGAGAGGGGGGTTGGTATGCAGTGGGGGAACTTGAAGAGAGGTTTAGAAATAGCTCTCTTATGCCACCCATCTTGTCCCCAGATCCATCCATTAGACACGTGGACTTCACCCTAGACTCCGAGGAGCTACCTTGTGGTGAAGCTCTTACTCAGCAGAGCTGGTCCTTCCTCCACCATCTTCCTTCGCCCTCACACCAGATTCTGTGTGGTTTGTTTCTTTGCTCCCTTTAGCCTCAGCTCAAGTGTCACCTTGATCACCTTGCATCAACCTCCTCTGGCCCTTATCCTGCTTTAATAGACTTATCACTGCCAAACGCGCCATGTAGCTTTTGTTCATTGCACTGAAATGCAAGCTCTGTGTGGACAGGGACTTGCCAGGTTTGCTCGGTGCTGCCCCAGAACAGCTGCTGGCAACAGAACAGAAGCTCTGTAAATATTTGTTGAATAAAAAGTAAGGATACAGGCTTCTGCGGAGCTTTATTGTTGTCTCTAGGATTCACTCCATTAGTTTAAAGCAAATAAAGTGAGGACGGAGGCATTAGGCTAAGATGTGTGATCTTCAGATGTGTGTTTTTTCTAAAATAATAAACACCAGAATCAAGCAGGCAGTTCTTGATTTGTAGACCAGCAGATACTTCCTGACATAAATTTCCTTTCTCTTGGAGTCAGTGATGAAGAACCCCTAACACGGGGGTCTATGGTCTTTCAGAAGAACCCCTAACACCGGGGTCTATGGTCTTTCAGAAGAACCCCTAACACTGGGGTCCATGGTCTTTCAGACACTGTGAACCTTCGGATGGGCAGGAGCTCTTGGAGAATATTAGATGCACAGGCAAAAGGCAACTGGGATTCCTGTTCTTTGTGCGCCAACCCCGACCACTCCCCTCCGGGTAAGTGGACTTCCTGAATTGACTGGCTTCCGTGGACTTCAAGTCTCTGTGATAATTTGAGCAGAAAAATATCAGCTCAGAAAGACATCTGATTTCCCAGAATAAAGAAGAGATAACCCCAAATTAGACAAAGGTGAGTAGTTTGAGTGGAACTCCTGGCATTTTGGTTCATCTAGGAAATGTCTTGTGTATTCCATCTTATCATAATTCCCCCTGACTTCACAGAGAACTTGCTTGTCATCCAAAGTAAATATTCCAGTAGATGAGATCTAAGCAGACCAGATAGCTCGTTGGAGTTGATCGCTAATGCGTTTCTCCTACAACAGGATTTGACACTTTTGTGGTCGTGGAGGAGGGTTGGGGTGGGAGAGCTGTATTTTTGAAATAGCAGTCTCTTCTCTAAATTGATTTTTAATGGATCTACACCTCCAGCCCTGTCAATTTTGTCAGGATGAAAAATAAAACTTTTCCTTGGAAATATCTGCCCCCTCTACTACCTGATAATAGAAAATCTGGTCTGTTTCTAGCTGTTTGTATCATTTTTGCATGTGTTTGCCCTCTCATTAGCCTGCAGGATTTTCATGCCTTTTCCTTAAATTTGATAGACATCTGAGGGAGATTTGGCAGCTCTGATGTGCTCCCTCTGAAAAAAGTCATGTCCAAAACAGAGGGGTCACCAAAATCAAAGATGAGCTGAATAACTGGCAGAGAAGGTCAATAGCTTCAGAATAGCTCCATTCCTTTGTTATTATTTTTAAATTTCTAGCCTTCCCATAGGGTCAAGCATAAAAGGTCATATTTCTATGCAAATCCACATTGTCCTCTTTGTGCAAAGCCAGATGACTACTGGACTGAAACATTTCTGCCATCGTTTCTGCCAGACGTTTGGATCACACACCTGCTGTGTGCCCAGGACTCTGCTTTGCTCAGAGGAAGCAAAAATAAGATACAATCCTTCAACATTCCTCAGTGGCTTCTGTACAGGAGGACTGCTCATGAACGTCCTAAAATACCTCTTCCCAACTCAGTCTTGCTCCTTCCAATCTGCTTTCCACACAGCAGCCTGAGTAGCCTTCCAAAAACAATTGTGGGCAGGGGGAATATTACCCTGCTGGAAACCCTTCACTACCTTCCTGGGTACTGTTCTACCTTCCTCAAACGTGCCTGTCCCCTTGCTCTCAGACCTTCAAACCTCCATCTCTGGGCCTTTGCATATGCTGTTTCCTCTGCCTCACATAATTAACCTACCCCCTTTTCTCTCCCTCATCACCTGAGAAACCCGTAATTATCTTTTCATTTTTCAGACCAGGTTAGGTCTTCCTCCATATTCTTCTGCACCAGAATCTTCAACTCAAATGTGTTCAGCTACAGAACAGATACATCAAATGGGTGAAAATGACCCTACATGGAACAATTAAGAGTGGTAGAGAGGATGGTGAATTGGAGGGTACATGCTCCTCTAAATGGACAGCCACTTCTCAGCTCCAGGCTAGTGTTGCCATTTGGGAATACCAGCCCAGTTTTGCCATCTTTTCTGACTTTTAAAGAGAAATTAGAAATTCAGATTTTTATGGGAAATACCATGATATTTAACATGCTCTGTAGGCCCAGATGTGGCCTGTAGACCATCCGATGAGGGAGGTCCTTGTTCAGTTGTCTTCATTGTCATCCCTGCTGAGTTGTAGGTGAAGACCAGGGCAAGTCTGCCTAGTTAATTGTTCTATAGTATTTACAATGCCCACCATGAAGATGCAATGATAGAGCATATAATAAGTGCTTTAAAAAAACACTGCTTGAATGAACAAATGGCTAAATGGGAATATCAAACCTGGCCTATTTCCCAAGCTGCTGTCTCTCAAATCACCAAGATCAATGCAGAATGAGCGGAGAGGAAGTGACCCCTTATACTGCTACCACCCCCTCCCAAATCCCCTCTTGTTTTTATTTTCTGGAATTGATGTTTATCCAAATGTTGTATTAGCTTATCTAAAACCATGAACTTAGGGGCTTTTACCTTCTTTCCTGACCGCTTTAGATTTCCCCAGAATCAATTGCCAAGGAAAAAGGTGGGTAATTTCATAAGCAGAAGAATGAAGTTCAGAGGTAGACTGTTGGTAGGCTGGAGAGGGGACTCTTGGCTTCTCCTGGGTCTGGACTCCTAGGCGTCTCTGGACATGGAGGCATGGCCACCTGGGTGGTAGAAGCATGTACTCTTGCACAGACAGGCTGAAGTACAGCTGGGAGATAACCCTGTAGGGCACCCAAATCTGAAGATGAGGAAACTTTTTAAAGTCAGAGAATTTGGGTGCAGGTTACTATCTGCTTATTTATTATTATATTTTTCATTCCAAGGCCTTTAGTGCCATTGGGTTTAAATGTTCCAGCTTTATTTGGAGGAAGAGGCCCTTGAGTAAGAGTCATGAATGAGGTGCAGCACCCAGAGGCCGCCCACTGACAGCAGCAGTAATGAGGAGGTGCACCTCAAGGGCGGCCCTAGGGTGCCTGTTAGAAATGCAGATGCCCAAGCACCCTGCCCTCCCCAGACCTTTGTTCCTCTAGGAGGGAGACCCAAATATCTGCATTCTGAGAGAGTGCTCAATACAGTTTGAGAAGCACTGCCCATGAGGAAGGGGAAGGGAGGCAGATTTTTCCCTCCTTCATGGCTACTTTGCAAGCTCTTGCTCTGATTTTGTTAAGAAAGATGGCGGTTTCCTTTCCAGGGCAGAGGTGATGTTTATTCCCTAATGTCTTCCACAGCATGATCGTGCAAAGGTGCACCTGGCTAAACAGGCCTACCTTGGTCCTTTGCCACAGCCTCCACTTCATCTCTGTCGCTCACTTATACTCCTGCCTGAGACTTCGGTGGGCTTATTTTTGTCAGCAAGTACATGCCATGGGCTATTTCATGGTCATCCCTTTTTGCCTGTTTTCCTAGTAGCCAACTGCAGGAATGGACTGTTCAAATGCTTAAAGAGACATGCAGTGACACTCAGCAGGGAGGGAAGTCTTTTCTAAATAAGCAGCCTCATTGTTTCTCTGCTCTGTGGTGTGTTGTGTGGGAGACTGACCAGCTTGGCTGACTCAGAAGCAGAAAGAAAAATCAGCCATCAGGGAGCTGGGGAGTTGGCTGAGTCCCTGACTCTGCATGGTCTGTGGTGAGGTCATCAGTCACCCCTCATAACCTGGACACCCCATAAAGAAAAGCAAATGACGTGACCCTACTCTGTAAGTTCGGGGTGATAGAATCACAGATTCTGGTTATTCTAATACAGTTTTCAAGTTCCAAAATGAGATTTGTCTGCTGTTTGGGAACAGAAGCAAGGAAGGGGACCCTGGACTGTTGTTGAACTATGTGTGATATTGTGGGAAAACTATTATCCCAGAGTGAGACCAGGTTTTCAGTCTTGTCTTTGACACTAGCTTGACCCTGAGCAAGTCACCTGATCTCAGAGGCTCACTTTCCTTAATGCAAAGTGGTTGGGGGTGGGGAGTCAGGTGACCTTTAAAATCTTGAAACGCTCCAGTTATTGAGTTATTGAGAGGAAAACCACCTTTGCTAAGAGCACCATTTCTGGTTCTGATGTCCTTCAAGGGCTTGTCAGGGGTGGTTTGGTCTCTGAGCAAATATCATACAGCAGAACTGACTGGACTAACACCTCTGGTGTGCCTTCATATATAATTTAAAGTTGAAACACTAATAAATAATATAAAGTTTAAAAATAATTTAAAATTGCAACTATAAAACAAGTGTTAGGAAGTGTAATGAAGTTTTCATTTTTCCTACAATGACCATTTTGACATCTTTTCTTGGAACTAGCAATCAAATTCTTTAAAGACAATTTTTTTGGTACCCCTGATTTTCAGGAGGCCAGAACGTGCTTGTGTTCTCCCTTCCAGTGACCTTGGAACTGGAAAGACTGTCTTGCTGTCTCTGCAGGGATGCTGCTGGGCATCGAGCCTCTTCCACAAAGAGAAAATTGCTCAAGGGAAATTGGGGTGGGAGGTGTGGTGTAGAAAGGAATCCTGAGAAAAAAGCAGGAACCACAAACATTCCATGATCAACCCCATGGGTCCAGCCCAGGTTCAGATCTCTGGCGCTTGTTTTGATCCAGGCAGCTGGGGAGGGAACAACGTCTGCCTCATGGGCTCTCTTAGCCTACCCCTAGCCCAAGATGGCTGATCATAAAGATGCTGGAATTATTATAAGGACTCTGAGATCAGTGGTGCTTTCGTCCCCACTAGGAGCCTGTTGACCAGGTCCCTCAGGATACAGGGCTCTGGGATGGTGCAAAGCTCAGAACAAGGCAAGCTCTGTAATCACTTGAGCCCTATGCCTCCAAAATGGGACCTCCAAGTGCCTCTCCTTCTCCGATTGTCTTGTCTTTCTCTGCCCTTGGGGGGCCTGTCACCACCTGAACACAGCCCCTCTGCCCCTGGTCTGGGGTACCTACCCCCTCCTCTGACGAAAAAGCAAACAGCAGCTCAATCATCTGCCAACACCCAGCCTTGTGGAAAAGGCCAAGAACCTGTCACTTTGTTGTAGTCTTACTTTCTGCTGTTTAAGACCCAAGGGACAAAGGGTCAGCTGATTTCTCCCAGGTGGCTGACATGTAAGATACTGATTCTCTGTGAAGTCTGGGGTGGTGAGCTGGGGTCAGGGAATGTGATAGGGGCTTGGTCAGAGGGCTGTTCTTCCTCGGGCTTGGGATGGAGACACTAAACAGTTTTAAAGAGGAAGGTAAAAAATCAGATCTGTGTTTTTGAAAAATCACACAGTGATGGCAATAGATTTCAGAGCCACAAAGTGGTCATGGTGCCATAGTGATGGCTAGAGTGAGAGGTAGTAGGGGAGGGGATGGAGAGAAGTGTACAGACTCTTGAAGTCTGGGAGGGAGCACTGACTCGTCCTGCTGGGTAACAACATGAGGGGTAGGGAGTATGCGAGAGAGAGGAATCAGATCTGGGTTTTGGTTTGAAAAAATGGGTGATATCAAAACCATTCCCTAACATTGGGGATATAGGCAGAGGATCAATTTTTGTGTGGGAAGGAGAGAGAAGGATATTGCAATGATGAGTTTAATGTAGAACATGACTGAGGTACCTATGGGACATTCAGATGCAGATGTTTCTCAGACAGCACGCATTTTCCAGCATTCAGGAAAGGGATGATAGATAGAGAAAACTACGCAGGTAGTTGAGACTGTCCAGGGAGGAAATGCAGGTAACCACAGCAGCCGTCCTTGGGCAACACCCTGGGGAGCACTTATGTTAGAAGAAGGGGGCCCTACAAGGGAGGCTGAGAGGGCGGGTGTCAGACAGGGAAGAAGAGAATTAGGAGATTTTAAAGGAGGCCAGCTAACTGTGTCAAACATAGCTAAAAAGATAGGAAAGATGGAGGTGAAGTGTCAATGGGTATAGCAAAAAGGGAGTTGTTTGTGACCTTGTAAAGGCAGTTTGAGAGGGTAGGAAACCATCATGCAGTGGGCTGAGAAGTATGTGGGAGGAGAGAAAGTAAAGGGTTGACCGTGTCAAACATATAGGCTGTGCAAAGGACAGACAGGGGAGGCTTGGGGGAGGCAGCATCAAAGGAGGCTTATTTTTTATTTATCTGTTTGTTTTGTTTCATTTTATTTTACATTGAAGATGAGAATGGCCTAGTGGTATAAAAGAAAAGAAAGAATAGCCATTATACACAAGAAACAACACACATGAATCTCAAAAGTATCATGCCAACTGAAAGAAGCCAGACACAAAAGACTTCAAACTGTTTGATTGTGTTGATATGAAATTCTAAAAGCAGTGAAACTACAGCGGCAGAAAGCAGACCAGTGTTTGCCAGGGCCTAGAGGTCAGGGGTGGGGACTGACTGCAAATGGGCACCAGGGCACTATTTGGGGTGTTGGAAACGTCCCATACAGACCGTCCTCAGTGTGCATGCTTTTGAAATGCCTACATCTAGTTACCACAGTGTGTTCCCTGGGAGAGGCTGCATAAGGTACAAGCTTTGCAGCTTGCTCTTCAGTCCACAAATGGCCCTGTAAAGAACAGGCATGCATCGTGATTGGCCACCAACCACATCACTTTTTCATCTGCTGATTGTTGACCACTGCCCACCCGTAATCGGGCTCACTCACAGACAGCAAAGCGAATCGTTGTGTTACCTCCTTGTCGCCCAGTGATAGACCCGTGAGACATTTACAAGGTGGATAATCCAAACACGGAACTGACCAGCAAAGATGAAAGTGCAGCAGAGAAATGAGAAGTGGAGACGCTGGGAGTGAAATTCAAATCGAATGTAAACAGAGCGGGAGAGAACTGGCCGACCGTGGGAATGCCGCTGCCTCTGTTCGAGAGACTCCAGATAAGCACCCAGAGGAATTTAGTGAACGTGAACTTATTATGGACATAAACGAAGAAAATGGCTGTGATGAAAAGGATGAAGATGTCCCAAAAAGTGACACTGGGAAAAAAGCAAGACAATGCCTGCCCCAACCCCCCAATTAAATGTGTTCTCAGAGAGTTGTTTCCTGACTTGCAAGTCTTTCAGAGTACAAAGGATATAATGTTGAAAGCTGACCCAAACTTAGAAAGGAGTGTGAAAATTCACCAAGGTGTAAAAAGGATGCTCACTCTGTATTGTTACGTCACAAGGGCAAGCACTGTTTAAACTGTTGATAAGCAATTTACAAGTAAATAAAAAACTTTATTTCTCAATGTTTGTGATGCTTTCGATCACAGTGTACTAAAAAATACTTATTCTACTATTTTTATTTCTCTATTCACTTATAACTGACTTCAAGGTTTTTTTTAATAGTTTGACAAATGTTTTGTAGGTCAGAGAGCAATTGAAATTTTTCCCGTTATTTATTAAGATCACTTCAAATGGTCTCAGCGTGCATGGCCACTTTTATGGTTCCATTCTACTGCGCAAAGCAAGGACTGCTTATGTCTTGATTGAGGAGTGATTACAAGACTATATATTTGTCAAAACTCATCAAACTGTACATTTCAAACAGGTGTATGAAAATTATATCTCAACAAAACTGTTAAAAATAGCTATTATATGTTGAACTGCTATTTGACTGACGTTTTACACATATCTCTAATCTTGCGACAACCCTGCACAGTATTATTTTTATCTCAATTTACAGATAAAAGAACAGAGCCTCAGAGAGAAGGTGAGACTGACCCAGGCCATACAGCTAGTAGGCGCCAGAGTGACACTTCAGGCTGTCCCTCTACCAGGGTTCTCCAACTTGGCTGCTAATCATTAGAATTACTGGAGGAGATGTTTAAAGTCCTGATGTCCAGGCTGTTCCCACCCCAGGTTGCAGAGTCGGTGTCCATACCACGGGGTATGCCATCTGGCCAGCATGGTACATGTGGTAGCATATCATATGAAAATACATTTTAAAATCTAGGTTGGGGGATGGAGTGTCTAATTTCTATACCTAAGGATTAGTGAAAGTTCATTACAGTGTTGTTTGTATAGAGGTCCAGACTGCCAAAATAAACTTTATTTATATAATTTTTAATCTTCTGTTAACATATCAAAAATACAGAAAAGTTGAGATTTCCTTTGCAAGTAGGAGATTTGGGTTCTAAGAGGCTTTTTGTTGTTGTTTAGACTTTATTTTCTTAGAGCTGTTTTAGGTCCACAGCAAAACCGAGTGGCGGACACAGTGATTTCCCATACACCCCCTGCCCCCACCCAACATGTACAGCCTCCCCTATTAGCAACGTCCCATCAGAGGGACACATTTGTTACAATCGATGAGCCTACAATGACACATCCTTATCAACTAAAGGCTGTAGTTTAAGTTATGTTTCACTTTTGGCGTTACACTGAAAAACTTTTTAATTTCAGTTTTAATTGACTTTTCAATCCTTCATTTTCTACAATTATTGAGTACTCACGATGGGCCAGGCACTTGCTAAGGACTTTTGAAATAGTACAGTAGTCCCCCCTTATTGGTGAGGGATGCATTCCAAGACAACCAGTGGGTGCCTAAACCCGTGGATTGTACCCAATCTTATCAAAGTTATGTTTTTCCTGTATGTACTTGTGATTAAGTTTAGTTTATAAATTAAGCACAGCCAGGGATTCACAACAATGCCTAATAATAAAATAGAACAATTACAACAACATACTGTAATAAAAGTTATGTGAATGTGGTCTTTCTCTCTCTCTCTCCCAGAATACCTTCTCGTGTTGTATGTAGCCTTCTCGTGATGATGGGAGAGCATGAAGCCACGGGATGAGGTGAGCGAGGGGAATGTGTGGGCACTGCGATGTGGCGTCTGACTACTACTGACCTTCTGAGGAAATTTCAGGAGGATCATCTGCCTCCAGACTTTGGTTGACGAGGCTAAATGAAACCACAGAAAGGAGACCCTGCATAAGGGAGATCACTGTATTTTATTTGATCTTCACAACAACCTCATTATCCTCATTTTACAGATGAGATTCAGATTAATTAATGTGCTCAAGGTCTAACAGAAAGTACCACAGCCTAGATTCAAACCTATATCTGACTGGGAAGCCTGCACTTTTACGTGCCATTATCTCATTATTATTACTGATAAATTGTTATTAAATGATATTACCTAAGCAAAATATCTGGTAAAGTTCCTGGTGCATAAATAACACTCAGCAACCGTGAGTTATTTTTCCTGAGGATCTCGTCATTGGGGTCGGAAGGAACTTCCTGGGGCCCAGCAGTCGGCAATGGAAAGCCAGAGGAAAGCTCATGTTGCCTGAGATCTGTGGGCTCTGAACGGGACTCTGTGCAGCCAGAAATAAAGCAGGTGGGGTCTGTGCCTTTGCTGACTAAGAGGCAGGGGCTGTGCCGGACCACAATCCTCATATGATGTGATTTGTACATGGTAGCTTGTCCCTGGCCTCATCAGGCCTAGGTGGACAAGGGGCAGGATGCCCACTGAGCTGTTGGAAGTCACAGGACATCTGCTTAGGTCAGGTTCGTTTTCTTTGGGAAGACCTAGTAGGAGCAAGTTGCTGTTATGTTGCTAATGATGAAACAAGATTTAATAGACCATAAAGCATAGGAGTTGAAGGCCTGTCAGTGAAGCACGTGAGCTTTGGAGTCAGGCATACCAGTAGCTGAACCCTGGCCTGCCCTTTTATTAACTGTGTGACCTTGAACAAGTTCTTTAACCCAGTTATCTCATTAGTGAAAAGGGATAAAGTGCCTATGACCTGCGCCTACTGTAACTACTAAGTAAGTTAATAAATGTATGCAAAAGAGTGCAATGCACAGTAAATAGGAACTTCTCAATACATGGTAGCTTTTCTTAGTGCTGCTGAAATACACAAGCATTTGAGAGCAAATGCTCTTATTTCTTGTTTCCTTTCTGTATGATTGTTCTTTTTTGACAGTCCACTATTAGAATATAATGGAAGGACAGCTGAATTTCACAGTAAATCCAAAGATAGAGGATTCTTACCTTTCTCCACGTATTCCTTGAACCACAATTCACGGTTACTTGTCTGTGATGCAATTCCTCCTTCCTTTATGGTCCCTTAGCCTGCTTTAAAATTTTTATTTTACCTTTATTACTATACTTCACAGGCTGACTATTGCATGCAAATATAATTTTGGGGGGATCTATTGTAAGTTTCAAGACGCAGACGAGTGTCCCTAGAGAAAGTACTGGTTCGATTATCTACAAGTTGAGTCTGAGAATGCCAGTGTGAATTGACGAGGTATCTCACAGTCTGGAATGGGTGACCATCAAACTATCAGAAAAGAAGTTTGGAAGTTGGAAGATGTGCCTCATCATCGGTCTCAGGCAGTTCCCCGAAGTGCCTCATCATCGGTCTCAGGCAGTTCCCCGAACTGCAAGCTATGAAGTAAGAAAATAATAAGAAACAGCTGTGATTCAACAGGGTGAATAGTGTGAAACTGTTTTTAAATTTGCAGGATCCAAGGAAGGACCAAAAATGAATATACTAATAAATACTAATTTTATTTAGTGTATATGTAGAGCAACACTAAATTATTAAGGAGGGATTGTTCTAAACATAGACTATAAGATAAAGATGTTGGATATAGTCAAGAAAAGAACTGCAAAATTAAAAATAACATGAAAAGCAGAAGAACATGGAAAATAAAAGACAAGGAGAGAAAAAGAGAGAGTCATCATTTTCAATGCTATGCAAAGAGAGATTTCCTAATAGATGTCTTTCCTAATAGATGTCTTGCCAATGGGTTTCAGCCCCAGGCAAGTTCACTACAGATTAAGTGAAACCGAGGAATGACAATAGAACGTTCTTGGGGTAAAAGGGTTTATTACCCAGCTTTATTCTTCCAGGGACAGATTGAGCAATAGAATCACATCTGCATCCAGCAGTCTGCAGGTCTGTAATCTTCCTCTGTCTTGGCCTCTGCCAAGAGCACTGGGTAGAGCTCTTTACATAGTGAGTCAGTCAATAATAACTTATTGCCTACAGGTGCGGAAGCAGTGGCCTAGCAGTAGGCCAATAAAATCATCAAGTAGTTCAGTTCATGTGAGGATCCTGGTCATAGGAACTTCAGTTTCCCCCACACTCCACCCCTCCAAGATTCTCGCTTCACAATCTACATGCTCTCAATCTTCCACGATGGTCACCATGTGGGAAAGCTGGAGCATTGTAACCACAACAGCAGCAGAGGATAACAACAATATACAGATAATAACAAAAGTTATGATACAACAAAATTTTGAAACTGGACATTTGGGATATACTACTGTGATCTTTAGGGGCCACTCTGCTGTTACTCCAGGAATTCACAGGAGGCCAGCTTCCAGAAGTTGTCCCCAAGGTTCCAGGAGGACCAGCTATCACTCGTCCATGTGTTGAAATGTCCAAGGGCACATCCACTCAATGGAGTCTCCAGGGTTTAGCGCACTTCATGCTGGCAGCAAGATATTATTCTGGTAGCCAAACCTCGGCTTCAACAATTCTTCCTCGGTTTGTATTTGCAGTTGTATAGGGGAGGCAGTAATATGTGTTAGCATGTCTACAGGGCTCAGGGCTCCCTTTTGGGGTTTCTCATTCAAACGCTGTAGCTCTGTCCATAAGTAGACTGACCATCTCTGTAGACTATTGGAGTCTGACTTCAGTCCAGATTTTAACAAACCATTGGGCCTCTCTGTCATGCCTACTATGGTAGGATTGTATGGCACATGAAACTTCCATTTGATTCCTAACTATTGCAACAATTCTTGTGGTGCATGTCCAGTAAAGTGGGTGGCTTGATCACTCTCAGTTACCTGTGGTCAGCCATAGGCTGCAAAGAGATGCTCCAGGCCTCTTTTCATCTGTTGGTCTGCACAACTTGTAGGAAAAGCAACCAAAAGTCCAGTAGCTGTGCCCACACAAGTCATGGCATATTGTTACCCTTCTGACACAGGTAGAGGCCCTATATAGTCTATCTGCCACCTGACAAGGGTATGGGCCCCTTAGCTATTGTCCCATGTTGTTGTGGAACTTAGTGTAAGTCCCTTTTAGAGGACACAATGGAGTCTTGCTGAGCTCTGCTGACTTCTTCAAAGGTCAAAGGCAAGCCCCACCGTCAGGCTACAGCCCACATTGTCTTTTGCCCCGCACACAACAAACGCTGATGTAGCCATTGGGCCACATCAGAGGCAGGCTTTCCTTCTAGCCAGTGCACCTGGTCCAGGGTGTCTGCTTCATCATTCCCTGAGGATGCCAGTGGCAAATGACCTGTCACATGATATACGGTAGCTGTCTTAGTCTGACCAGAGTCCAGTAAGTCTTGCCACAGTTCTTGCCCACAAAGGGTCCAGTGACCAACCACCCAGTTGGCATGGTACCATGTTGGTAGCCACAGGGTCAAGCCCTGGTAGACGGTCCAGCGGTCAGTGCATCCACCTATTGGGCAGGGCTCCTAGCTGATCATAAGCCACACTGCCCACAACTCTGCCCATTGACTGCTCTTCCCCTTACCATCTTCCATCCATACTGTCTCAGTCTTAGAATAGAAAGCTAAAGCCCTCCATTTTGGGGGCTGCCCACAGCTGGAGCCATCTGTGTACCAGGCATGTTTGGGTATAGGGGCTCTTCCCTCCAAATAAGGGTACCGCTGCTCCTTTCCAGAGTTGCAACCAGAATCCAGTAGATTGGTGAGTTCGTTCAAGCCACTGCTAGAGACCCTGGCCATAACCATCTTCAGTCACATGAATATCCAGCTTACAGGGTCTTGATGGGTCTATCACACTCAAGGCCTGCAAGGCCTTGACTGTCCATTTTGCTGTAAAGGCAAATACATATGTCTCATCCCAGTCCAACCTGACACCCCTCTGTACCTACCGGTATAAGGGCTTCAGAATTTGTGCCAAGTGCGGGATAAACACTCTCCAGTGGCCTTGAAGACCCCAAAACTCCTGTAACAATGCCACACTTGCAGGGGTAGGAAAGGCCCGGACTTTATGACTGCTTCTGGTGTAACTTTAGTCTTACCCGACCTGATGACCCCCAGGAACCTGACTGACAAACCGGGTTGCTGATCCTTGGTGCTGTTCACAGCCCATCCTTTCTCCTGTAGATGTTGCGGCAGTCTAGGAACTGCCCCTTCTAAATCTGCAAGAGAATCAGACGTGAGAATAATAGCATCAATGCAGTGATAGAACCACACCATTTGTGGTTTCTTCCATGCTGCCAAGTCCTGGGCTACAAGTCCATGACAGACGGTGGGGCTGTGGAGGTATCCCTGTGGAAAGGACAGTGAAAGCCAATTGCCATCCTTCCCACATGAAGGCAAATTGTTCCTGACATTCCTGCTCTACATCAATGGAAAAGAAGGCATTAGGAAGATCTACAACACAACAATATGTTCCCAGTTTGCCACTGAGGGTGTCCATAATGGCTGCTGTAGAGGGGACATGACTTCATTCAAGTTTCTGTAATACATGGTCATATGCCAGGAGCCGTCCGGCTATTTTATTGGCCTCATTGGGGAAATTGAAAGGACTATGGGTGGGCTTTATAATGCCCACCTTTTCCAGTTCCTGGAGAGTTTCTCCAATTTCTTTATGCCCTCAAGGCAATCCCACCAAGGCACAGGCAAAGCTCTGGGCGGGTGCTTAGCATGTCCCCTCAGAACTGCCTTCACCACACATATCCTCAGTCTTAACTCACCTGCAGTCGTCTGCAACCATAGGCCCTGCAGGATATCTATCCCCAAAATATATTTGGGGATGGGAGAGATACACCAAGTATACTCCTTTGGGGGTAGACACCCTATTCCCAAAGGGATTTGGGGTGTTTCACTCTGATAGTCTTACCCCCATATCCATCTATAAGAGCAAGAGTCCTGGGAAACCACTCAGGGTTGCCATAAATCAGTGAACATTCAGCCCCTATGTCGGCCAGAGCCAGGACATGTTGTTTGTTCATTGGGGACCAATGGATAGCTATTTCAGCACGTGGCCTCCGGTCAGCCCCAGTCCCTCAGGGCAAGTACCTCAACCTGCAATTTCTCCACAATAGAAAAAAGTAGAGTTTGTGAAATGGATGCAACTGTTTCCTTGGTTGCTTTGAAGCCCACATTCAAAATTGAGGATGAACACGAAAGAACCTCACATAGTCTCTTCCAGTGCTTTATTTCCATGAAGCTTTGCTTTCTGGCTTGTGCCTCTGAAGCACTACGTTTCAAAAATCAAAATCTTAAGCCTTGCAACTTGAGTAAGCAATGTATTCTGCAGAGAACTCAAATCAGATTTCTGGCCTTCTCATTCTGTAGTCATCATTCAGTTACATTTGTCAAGCAGCCAACCATACCCTATGTGAGTGGAGACAGTGGGTGTGGGGAAAATTGAAGTTCCTATGGCCAGGATCCTCACCTGAACCTAAACTACTTGATGATGTAACTGGCCTACTGCTCAACTATTACTTCTGCACACGTAGGCAATAAGCTATTATTGACTGAGTCATTATATAAAGAGCTCTGTTCGATGCTCTGTGCAGAGGCAGAGATGAAGGATTACAGACCTGCACACTGTTGGATGCAGACATAATTCTAGTGCTCGACCTATCACCAAGAGAAGAAGCCAGAAAATAAACCCTTTCACCCCAAGAACGTTCCATTGTCATTCCTCGGTCTCACTGAATCCATAGTGAACTTGCCCAGGACTGAAACCCATTGGCAAGACAGTGGGTCAGTTGAAATAGAAACAAGGGTCTCTCCAACTATTTGGACTTTTATATCAGATTCCTGATGACTTGAAATACAATCTATACACAACTGGAAAATGTTCTTGTTATCCTGTTGCTCTTTTCCAGAAGCCTAAAGATGTACATTCACCTGAAAGTTTTGTATTGCGTTACTTTATATATCTATCTATACCCAGTGAGTAGTCCCACATGGACCTGATGACAGCCTGAGTTTCCTGTGACAAAGCTCTGGGACAGGGGCGCATAACAGCGGTGAGGAAAGGGACATGATGCAGTTCTGAAATGTTAATATTTCTAGCTCAGAGTGGTTCCTTCCTTCTTGGAGTGGTCAGTGTGACAGACTAGGATATATTGAGAGGAAATCTCATGGAAGGGAAACTACAGGACTGGATTCCAAGCTGAAACCTTATCCAGTTAGGATGGATGGAGCTATAGTGCATGCCCAGGTATCTGCAGTGTCAACGAGCCCGCAAAGAATTCAGGCTTGTTATTTGCAACAGTACTTCCTAGAGTGCAATAGAATCACCAAAGGATCTGTGCTTCTGAAAGAATGTTGTTCCAGCTGTGGCTGAGAAGTTGTTGCCACATGGAACCCTCCCTGATACTAACTGAAAAATGATCTATAACTGAATTTCATAAAGTGGCTTTTTAAAAAAACTTTCCTCTGTGCTTAATATTCTCCTGTTTTCCTGTTAGTAATCTCAGGAACCACCCCTGCCTCTTGCTCCCCACCCCATCATTCCACAAATGTAATTTTTCTTTACCAACAGCTCCATGCTTTCATTATGCCCAAATTAATGGTTCTCATTTCCTTTGGTGGTCTCATTACCTCCCAAATTAAGCTTCCCATTGCACTAATATGCAAGCTGAAAATGATTTGGAAACCAAGCTTGTTTTTTCACAAGGGTAAAATGCCTGTTGAAATAACTGTAAGATTGGATCTCTCTGATGAATGCCTTTTATTAAGTGATTAGATTGAATTTTACTTCCTGCCTAAGGTCAAGTTCAAAGGATCTCTCCGTATGTGGTCTCATCATTTCTGTTTTTCTAATTAATCTGAAAACAATAACCCACCCCTGAAGTGGGTGTGTCTCTCTGGTATGTATTTGCAGATGGTTGTCAATCCCCCTTGCTTCCCAGCTCCCTGACTTACTGGCTTTGCGTGGCAGTGGTAAAGCTATTTTACTAAGGAGGAATGCAGCAGTGGCAGGGCAGCCTTATTTAGACTTTGCTTATTGACTGCACCACTTTATTTCTAGGAAGATCCTATGACCAGCACTCAGATCATTCTCTGAGATGTCTTACCACTGGATAAACCGCTTCATAGACCAGAGAAATAGGAAGGCAAATCAGTTCCTTCTCTCTGAGTTTTCCAGTGTGGGATCTGGACAAGCTGCTTAACCCCACTGAGCCTCATTTTCCTCATCTGTTAAATGGAGGTAATAATATAACCTTACATAATGTGAAGATTAAATGAGACAGTGTGTATGACAGTGATTAGCACAGTGCCTGAGATGTCAGCATAACGCAGCAAGTAAGAGCACAAACTGGAGCTGGACTGTCTTCTCCAAACACTCCCTCGGGCTCTTGCTATATGTATAATTTCAGGCAAGTCAGATGACTGTGCCTCAGTTGGGCTATCTGTAAAATGGGGCAATAATTGAATCTACTAATTAAAACTACTAATGAATAATCTAATTATTGAATCTAAAAGGGTTGTTGTGAGGATTAAATGAATTAATGACAACTGCTCAGAATAGTGCCTGGCACATGGCAAGCACTTGAAAAGTGTTTTCTATTATTATCAGAAATCACTAGCATCTTGCCTGAGGGTTTCAGCTCCCAGCCAGTTCACTATGGATTCAGTGAGACTGAGGAATGACAATGATATGTTCTTGGGGTAAAAGGGTTTATACCCAGCTCTATTCTCCCAGTGATAGGTTGAGTAATAAATCACATTTGCAACCAACAGTCTGCAGGTCTGTAATCCTCCTCCATTTCTGCCTCCACCCAGAGCACTGGGCGGAGCTCTTTATATAGCGACTGAGTCAATAATGGCTTATTGTCTATCTGTGTGGAAGCAGTAGCCTAGCAGTAGGCCAATTGCATCATCAACTAATTTAGGCTCAGGGGAGGATCCTGGCCATAGGAGCTTCAATTTTCCCCACAACTAGTATTATTCCAGTTGTCGAAATAAATTGGGCTTTAATAACACTGTCTTGAAAAACTGGTAATATCAAAGTGAAGCTGTAAAGATTTAATCATTGGTCATACATGGACTAAGGCATTTCATTTTTTTCTCTTTTTCAGAGATGTTGTCGTGGGGAGACCATCCGGGAAAGGAAGAAGTCCCAGGTAATCTGGGTATTTCACATTCTTAGGAAGCCCATTGGCCCTAGGAAGACCTGCACAAAGGGGAAATCTTACCTCACAACTGAACAGAGCTACTTTTTAAATCTGGAAACACAGGAATAATGGGGTGATTATAAGGGGTTTTATTTCCCTGTAGGGAGAGAATTGTATATACCTGGAGGTCAAAGGAGACAATCCCCAATATTCATTAACAATTTGTACTTTGCTTATTTTAAAAGGTAGGGGCCAGTTCAGAGCATGGTGGGGATTCTATGTTGAGGTCAGTCCAGTACTTGCTGGTGAGGTTTGAATGACCATGCATAACTCTTTAAAATGCCCCTTTAAGTCCTTTGTAAAGCTTATCTATGCCAATTATTTTGGCTTTCCTTATTTCTAAAATTCTTGGTAGAACCTATAAGTGTTGTTAAGTGAGAGGTGCATGAGCCATGTAATAACAAAAGCTGTTTTCCTAAACCTATATGTATTTTGTGTAGCTTTTTAAAACATGTGTCCAAAAGAGCCATCATTAATTTCTCTTTAAGGAACATAACTTATCTTGGGAATTCCTCTCTTATAGAACCAAAAGGAATGACTCCTACTCCCAGGACTTGTATTCTGAATTTCGTTGTCTTTGTCAGTAATTTTGTGATCGGGCTGTCCAAGGAGGCCTCCCTGCTGGCTAGGTGAAACCTTAGCCCAGGAGAGGTTTTTTCATTCTGGTCGAGAAAAAATTCCTGAGCAGGGTGAGCAGGTATAAGAAAACAGGAGTTTATTAAGGCAAAAGTACACACTCAAGAAGGGAGTGCAAGCATGCTTGAGGGGTATTGTCTTGCCAATGGGTTTCAGCCCCAGACAAGTTCACTATGGATTCAGTGAGACTGAAAAAATGACAGTGGAATATTCTTGGGGTAAAGTTGAGTTTATACCCAACTTTATTCCCATGGTGGCAGGTCAATCACTAGAATGCCATCCACTCAGAGCAAGTCTGCATGCAGCAAGCCGGTCTCTGCCTCTGGGCCCCTCCGCTCACACAGCCATCTCAGTCTCTGTCCTCGGCACTGCCACCACTGCAGTCTCTGCTCTCCTGCAGCCTTGCAACCCTGCCACCGTGTGGCCCAGAGCACTGGGTGGAGCTCTTTATATAGAGTCAATAACAATGCACTGCCCACACGTGTGTAGTGAGCTAGTTGACCAGGGCCAGGTGAGAATCCTGCACAGGAACCTTCACTTTCTCCACAGATATCTGTTCTTGAACTCTTATAAGAGGTTTAGCTTACTGTTGGGTGGGGGTTCAGTGGAATATTCATCAGAGTTGGTGGTACTTTCTCAGAATAGAGAGGGTTAGGGTCTGTGCCCTCCAGTTGTCCTGATATGGTCAGCCTCAGAACTGACGCCAACGGGTGTGATTTTAATATGTTAATGAGTGCATAATGAATCGGAGGTAACTGCAGGCTGCCTTTGTTCCCCATCTAGAATCTAACCAGTTTGCTTTTGCTTTACCTGTTTGGCCATCCACTGATCTTCCTAGAATCTAACTGGCATGTTTTTGCTTCACCTCTTTTGCTAGTCAGCCACACAAACTGGCCTCAAGCTCCTAATATGTGTGCTTTTGTGACTCACCTAGGGACTGTCTCTCTTCCTGAGTTATACCACCTATGTCAGTTTTACTCACTCCACATTAACCAAAGTACACCTACAGGAGTTCATTGAGTAAAAAAGCTCTTTGCTAGTGTCCTTGAATAAAAATGTAGCTGGAAGATGCTATTGAACTGTAAGGTTTTAACACATTTAGTAACCCAAAGTTAAATTATTCTTATTCTTTTATATTTTTTTTCCAATTTATTTTTCTTCTATCTTATTCTATACAGTCCACATATACTTTCATCATACCATTTCCTTTATCATTTTGCTGAGGATCTCATTTACTCTTTTTCTCTTCTTATGGCAATCCAGTTAAATATAAACTTCCTCTATTTCAAAAAGAAGAAAACTTATTAATTTGAAACGGACTTCCCAGAGGTGTTGTTCTTTCAGATCAAATTCTTCTGAGGCTGTTAATATTTGTTGTGGGACCCATGTCAGCCAGAACAGAACATCATCTCGTGGGAAATAGGACCATGGTAGATAAGAAGCCGAAGGAGAACGAGGAGAAGGAGAAGGGAGAGGGGGGAGAGACAGGAAGAGAAAGAAGCGCAGGGATGTTGCCAGATTCTTGAGTAGCAATGAAGAACTGTCATCTCATCTCCTTAAAATGTTTACTTTGTTCCTAAAGTTAGCATAGAGCATTACATAATGACCTTGAGAAAAAAAAGAGCCCTCAGGTGAGTCATCTGGTGTAGACACTAAATGAAGAGTCTTCAGGGTTAAGTGGCCTCGGGCAAATCACGTCTCTGAATTTTACTTTGTCCCCTAATTATCCTAAAGGCTTCCTGTAGACACCAAAAAAGATGAAGGATGTGAGAAAACTCTCTCCTTTTAAATTCAAAAGTGGTCTTAATGAAAAGATGTTATAAATGTACATTTATAAAAATAAGATTAGGAGAAGTGGGATGAGAAGAGGGAGAGAGAGACAGAGACAGAGAAATATCTCTGGGGAGAAGAAGAGGGCAAGATGTGGGGGGAAAATCAATTTTCAAGATACTAACTTCAGGCATAAAAAGTGAGCAGTTTGGAAGTTAAAAGATACACGGGAAACGAACAATAGAAGGAAGCTGAGAACAAATCGTGGGTATGCATAAGACAGACTGTTTGGTGGGCTATACTTATGAAGTGTTTGAATGGCGTGGAGGACATTTATGATGCAATGCTAACTAAAAACAGGATATGTATGGAGAGAATGAGGCCAATTGTATAAGAAAAACATCAAAGACTTTGCAAGGAAATATGGCAAAATTGGTTGCCTCTGAGAAGTAAGCAATTAGAGATTGTTTTTATGGTTTTACTTTTTCTGAAAAGTAAAGTTTTCTTTAGTAAACATAAATCAATTTTTTCATTAAAGCTAAATTAATAGTGGAAGGTGTGAGAAGAGCTAGATCAAGGAGGCATATCACTTGGAGAGCATCCTGAAGCTTCTTTGGGCCTAAATGTGGGACTTGTACCTAAGAGATCCCACACATTGCCTAGTTACTGTATTTATCAGCAGTTTCATGTGTCAATAACAGCAATAACAGCTTTCAGTCGTACACTGCTTAGGGGATGCCAGGACCCACTTAAAGGGCTTTACATGTGATAGCTCACTGAATCCTCACTGCTACCCCCATTATATTTGTTTGCTAGGGCTGCCCTAAAAAAGTACCACAAAGTGGCTTAGACAACAGAAATGTATTATCTTGCTGTTCTGGAGGCTAAAAGTCCCAAATTAAGGTGTTGGAGGGTGAGCTCCTTCTGAGAGTCGTGACGGAAGGATCTGTGCCAGGCCTCTCTCCTTGGCTGGCAGATGGCCCTCTTCCCCCTGGGCGTCTTCCCTCTGTGTCCCTTTACACATGGTCTTTTCATAAGGACATTAGTCACACTGGATTAAGGGCCCACTCTACTCCATATGACCTCATCGTAACTAATCACATTTCCAAATAAGGTCATGTTCTGAGCAACCGGGGGTTAGAGTGTCAGCATGTGAATTTGGGGGGATGCAGTTCAACCCCTGACACCCACGTAGAAGATAGTTTCCTGCTCTGTTTTACAGATGTAGAAACAAGGCTCAAAGAAACACAGTCATTTTCTGGGTACCAGAGCAAGTGAGTCCATTCTAAGGTGGATGGTCTGACTACAGAGTCCCCACGATTATGACCTTGGGACCCTGGAGCGGACATACTCTAGAAATCGATTCTGGTTTTCTCGCAGAGCCCGGCACAAGAACAGTGTGGGCTGGGAGACCTAAGTCTGAGACTTCACTCCTGTGGAAAGTCTTAAAAATTACCTGCACTAGCTAAGGCTGGATTCAGTGAACAGGTGTTTCCCCAGTAGTCAACCTGTGTCTAGTTTGTACCCTAAGATCCTCTTACACACTGGTTTCACCCCCTTTAAAACACTGGTTTTGTGTTCTCTGACTTTATACAAGGTCAGGGCACAAAGCAGATGGCATTAGAGCCTCAAAGTTCCTGCCAGGTTGATCTGCTGATTGGATGGGAGGGGGGCTCACAGGAGCCCCAGCCACGGGGCCAGCATCCCAGCTGTGCGGTTCAGCCTGTGGGATGACTCCAAGGCTGTCTCACATTTTCCACATTTCAGGATTGTCTGGCGCTATAGGTTGGCCGGGAGATCAGATGGGCGTTACCAGGAGGTGTGGCCATGACTGGCCAGAGCTTCGTCTGCTAGGGCTTAGTGGGCCTGGAGTAGGTGAGAAATAAATGGACAGGCTGAACAGCCATTGTTTTCAAAAGAATCCTCCCCGTTCAGAAACTTTGCCGACATGCTCCTACTGGACTTTCTGTGCCTGCTGCCTCCTGGGAAAACTCCTGCTCCCTGAGGCCACACTCTCTTCCCCAGCAAGCCCAGAAGCTGCCTACCAGGGCCCACATGGTAAAGGAGAGACCACCTTCACTGGCCAGTGCCGGGACCCAGCATCGTGGTGTCCTGCTGGTCCCCCAGGCCCTGGGGCCAGATGAACAGGGCCACATCTAGGTGCCTGCCCATAGGCCTGCCTGGAACACCAGAGCCCGTGTCATGAGAATCAGCACAGCCAGTTTCATGGAGTGTCTAACCCCGACTTCAGGGCACCTCTCGGCCCCAGGTAGTCACCACTATTTGATCACTTGAACCACAAGTTTCCAGTAGAATCTTAGACTTTTGGGTGGGGAGGCAACTCTGAGATCTTTCAAATCTCCCTCATATTTCCTCTAAGGAAATGGATACCCAAGAAGTACTACAGGTTTCTTGTGGCAAAATCAAGGCCAGACGCATTTCCTGACACCCCACCCCATGCCCCATCCAGAAGGCCTGTGCCAGAGCATGCCTACTCTTGAAGGCTGCTTAGATGGTTTGTTTTATTTACAGAAGAACAAATTTGCCCATTGCACATTGCAATCAAGCTTTCCTTTGCTTTCTATGCCTGCTTCCTCATCTGTAAAAGGAGGGGTAGTAACGAGTCACCACCATAAGACCAGCAAGTTAATACATATAAAGTGCTTGGAATTGTTGCTGGCACATAGAAAGAAAACCATAAGTGGGACACTGTTATGATTATTATAATAACCATGTATTAGTTTCCTTAGACTATTATAACAAAGTCCCACAAACTAGGTGGCTTAAAACAAAAGTTTTGTTCTGTCCTGGTTCCAGGGGCTAGAAGTCTGAAATCAAGGTGTGGGCAGTGCTGTGCTCCGCCCAAAGCCTCTAGAGGACAATCCTCCCTTGCCTCTTCCAGCCTCTGTGCTTGCAGGCCTTCCTTGGCTTGTGGCAGCGTAAGCCCCGCCTGCCCCTCTCCCCACGTGGCCGTCTTCCCTCTGTCTGTGCTTTTCTTCTTACAAGGACGCTAGTCATCGGGGTTAAGGACCCACCCTCCTCCAGCATGACCTCATCTTACCTAATGATATCTGCAGTGACCCTATTTCCAAATAAAGTCCTTTCCATAGGTGCCAGGGATTAGGAGGTCAGCATACTTTTAGGGGGATGCAATTTAACCCACAGCACTCCTTATTGCTGTCAAAGCAGCACATTTTAGGATGGGTATTTTTATGTGAGGTAAAAAGTGATCCCATCTTTCTTGTCATAACCCCAGACAGAACTGCCTCAGGCTCACCTGTACTCAGTTCAGTCAGAAAACTGATTTAGATACCAGGCATACAGAAGTTTCAGATCTGCTGGAGTGAAAAGAAAAAAGAAATTTGTGAAGAAATTGCAAAGTCAATGCATTAATGCAACCCTCTTGTTTTCATTTAAGGAAGCTGCAAAGAAACTCAGAATTCATCAGTAGACCATTTCATTGTGGCCCTTTATTTCTGACCAGCAGTTTCTTAGTATTCTGGGTTTGCATGACGAATTCTTCCAGAAATTTCCTAGGGGGAGAAAAGACAGCAAAACTGGAATAAAATGATGACCAGCACTCACTCCACGTATATCTTAACCAGTATTGAGATTGTCCAGGACAATTTGCCCTCACACTGTGTGCAGAAGAGGGTCTGATAAGAAAAATGCACATGTGTATGTATATGTATATAAATGTAATATATATGTGTGTATGTGTAAATATGTGTGTGTATATGCATATATACATATATGTATAAACAGCTTTCATATGCTAAGGATAAGTTGCTATCATTTCTCCCCAAATTGATTCATTATTTGCCATTAATAATGTAAGTGGAGATATACAAATTAATTCTGAGGAAATGAGTAAATAGGAAAGATAATTCAGTGACATTTGATGATGATTTGAAATCCCCACATTTACCTGGCAACGTGTTGCAAGATCTTGCCAAGTGACTTAAGAACCGTGGAACAGTTCCCCCACTTGTTTTCTATATCACAAACATCTTAAATTCGTCATTCTTTCTATGGCCACTATTAAAGTCTTGTTGCATCATCGTATCGGAAAAATTATGGAATCATATTTGGGTCCTAATTTGTGAGCTCTGGGTTGTTCATTGCTTTCCTGTGAACCGTTTTGAAACCAAGGATGCTGCTCGGACCTCAAATTACAGTGATTTTATATGCTATTGCTCAGGTTATTCCACAAGGAGAACAGATTCTAACGTGTACCTAATTGAGTTAATATAATAAGTGCACTTTTCATGTGGGCAAGTCCCTGGTGGGCTGCTGCTTTCCCTTGGAACATGAATCATAGGTTATGAAGTCTATAAATACCCAAGCAAACTTGCTTGAGAATCTAAAGGAGGAAGGATACCTTGTCATATCTTATTTTATATTCAAAATTCCTTTCCAGGGAAGGTGAGATATTTACTTTCTAAACCTTAACTAGTAGTAGATTTCGCAGTACTTTTTTTGAGTGAGGTGAGTGAGCTGAGACAGGCAACAAAATTTCCCAAAACAGGAATGATAATGAGAACCCGTTCTGAGTCTCACCCAAACTACTTTTTCAAACATCACACAGGAGTTCTTGTCAGCGCATTTTGCATTGATTTATTTTTCTTTTAACATTAATGGTTTGCTCAATCCTGACCCTTGTTCAAATTGAAAAAGCGGCAGTGACAGGCAGGAATGACTCTATTCTCTCTCACCTTCTAAAAGTAACCTCAGGCAAATATCATTTTCTGCCTCTGCTTTCCTGATGAATTCTGAGAGTGGAATGGCATCTGGCCCAGAAAGAGAGCAGTGCCGTGAGGTCTGTGGTGCAGTCATTCCGATTTGAATCTGTATTAGGTAACTTGTAGGCACCAGGCGCTCCTGCCATTGCAACCAAGCTTTTCCCCACCCTCCCACCTGTTACTTAACTACCTCACTACCTTCACCGAGCTTTGAAAGTCCCCCCGGCATCATGCATTCATTCATTCACCAACATTTATTAGGCGACTGTGCTCTGTACCAGACACTGCCCTAGATGATGGGGACCCAAACATGGTGTCACTATCTCAAAGGACAAATTCTGTTGATCTTTAAATCCCTTGGGACCCCTAGAACACCTAGGCATTAGGCCTTTAACACCCTCACATTACTTAGGCATAGGCCTTAATGACTCCATTCTGGGTCCCATAGAACTGAAAAATCTAAAGGAAGTGAATATTTAATCAGATTTTTATCTTCCCATCTGGCTTTGTGGATGCGGGGGAAGGATTCAGAAGAGGGGAGGGCAGCACCAGCTGGCATGTGGCTACTTCCTTTACATACTCTACAACCAGCCTCCTCTGGAGGCCTAGTGACTTCTGGGAGTGGCTGGTGCCATTTCTAATCCCAGTTATGTTGTTCTGTAAGCTTAAATCTTCTTCATGTCTCCTCAGCTATATCACCAGCTAGGGAGAGGAGGAGGGAACATGCCTTCTATTTATTTGGAATCAGCATAAGCTATTATGCACCCAGTAGGTTCTAAATACATGCTCTTGAGAGACATAAATGCATTCTACCAGTTTGTCATTAAACTCATTCTCAGTGTGAATGCACAGATTGGTTCAGCACTAGCTACTTGAGAGAGAACTTCCTCCTTGCTCCCTAAATGACTCCTGTAAACCCCAGCCTGTCAAAACTCAGGCCTCTCTTCTTTTTATTTATTTTTTTATTTTGGTATCCTTGATGTACAATTACATGAGCCACATTGTGGTCACTAGACTCCCCCCATTATCAAGTCCCCACCACATACCCCATTACAGTCACTGTCCATCAGCATAGTGAGATGCTATAGAATCACTACTTGTCTTCTCTGTGCTATATTGCCTTCCCGTGCCCCTCCACCCACATTATGTGTGCTAATTGTAATGACCCTTTTGCTCCCTTATCTCTCCCTTCCCACCCATCTTCCCCAGTCCCTTTCCCTTTGGTAACTATTAGTCCATCCTTGGGTTCTGTGAGTCTGCTGCTGTTTTGTTCCTTCAGTTTTTCTTTGTTCTTATACTCCACAGATGAGTGAAATCATTTGACACTTGTCTTTCTCCGCCTGGCTTATTTCACTGAGCAGAATACCCTCTAGCTCCATCCATGCTGTTGCAAATGGTAGGATTTGTTTTCTTCTTATGGCTGAATAATATTCCATTGTGTATGTGTACCACTTCTTCTTTATCCATTCGTCTACTGATGGACACTTAGGTTGCTTCCAGTTCTTGGCTATTGTAAATAGTGCTGCGATAAACATAGGGGTGCATATGTCTTTTTCAAACTGAGCTGCTGCATTCTTAGGGTAAATTCCTAGGAGTGGGATTCCTGGGTCAAATGGTATTTCTATTTTGAGTTTTTTGAGGAACATACTGCTTTCCACAATGGTTGTACTAATTTACATTCCCACCAGCAGCGTAGGAGGGTTCCCCTTTCTCCACATCCTCGCCAACATTTGTTGTTTATGTTTTGGATGTTGGCCATCCTAACTGGTGTGAGGTGATATCTCATTGTGGTTTTAATTTGCATTTCCCTGATAATTAGCGATGTGGAGCATCTTTTCATGTGCCTATTGGCCATCTGAATTTCTTCTTTGCAGAAGTATCTGTTCAGGCCAGGCCTCTCTTTTATACATTCAACATAGCCTGTTCATCCATGATACCATGTTCATATCATCACAGCTTTAATAATCTCCAGGGTGATTCCAAAATTCTGAATGAAACCAACCCTAAGCATAAGGCTAGACATACAATACAAGCTTAAAAGATATTTGGAGTTGAAACCAAATGCGCCAAGAGAGAACGCTCAGGGGATCCTTCTGAGATTCAGACTTTGTGAGCCTGACTTGCTTCAGACCCATATAAAAATATACTCCCACCCTGTCGCACTTCCCCTTGTTCCCCACATTGCCCTGGACGGCATGCTTGGTGCTGAATCCTGAGTGACCAGAGTTTACCTTCCTGGTACCACTCCCCTGCTGCCATTTGCAATGGAAGAAGACAAATACATGTAACCCGGAAGCCAGAAGGCCAGCCAAGAGGTGGCCCGTCTTCTTGGTGACAGGCTCAGACTCTGGAATCAGGCAAATGTGGGTGCAAATTCAGGATCTCTCACTTGCCAGTTTTGTGACTTTGGACCAATTAAGGAACTTCCTTACTGCTTGTTTCCGGATCTATTTGAAGTGGGCTAATGAGAGTGCCCACCTCATTGATTTATTGTGAGGGTTGAAAGATGGAATGAATGGTAGCAGAGAGCCTGGCACAGAGCAAGAACTTGAAATAAATGTTCCCCAAGGGCATTCTTCTGAGGTGTTCTCTTCACAGGTTTCCCAGGACCCATCCTGGCCTCTTCAATTTGTCATCGTTCATAGAATCCCTGTTCTTAGGGGTCCCCTCTGCTTGGCTGCCTCTGCTACATCCCTTTTCCCATTGCTCCAACTGCAGGTACAGGCTCTGATGTACCCCAGGCATGAATGTTCCCCACTAGCACTTTGTGGGCAGAAGCCTTTGCAGGGAGACCTGAGAGTCAAAGGTCTTTCATCAGAGGACCCCAGATCCTCCCCACAAAGCTCCTCCTGGCTGGTAAAAGGCAGTCTGTGGCCTAAATAAGTCAATACAATAAAGGAAAGCTTTGCTTAATTACAAGTTATAAACATGTTTTGATTTTACAGGTATCAGCAGTATATATACAAGCTTTATGTTTGTTCTTATAATAACATATCATAAAAATGATTCAGGTGAACACCGATGACCTGCAAGAGTTTCTTTCCTTTAAAGGACCCTGTGTGTTTTTCAAGCTTAAAAAGACCAGTTTGGATGACTAAAGTTATAATATTTTGAACTTTGTCTGTGAAATGTATAATAAGCTAGTATTCACTTTATTAATATTTATGTAAATGCCTGTTAGATTGTAAGATTTTTTAGCAGAAATGGAATTCTGTTTATTTCCTACCGTGCCTACCACTGAGGTTTGTCTATGACATGTCCTCAGTAATTAGCTCAATCATGCTACAAATACTTACTGAACATTGGCTGTGCAAGAAGAATTCTGCAAGGCTGTGAGGCACACACAGCTGAGTAAGACACAGGTTTGTGACCTGGGAGTGCTGGTGATGTGAAGTGGTCAGCTACGATACTCAGCATAAGGAAAGTGTGCTTGGTGGGTTTGCAAGTACAAATTAAATGCTGTAGATTCAGAGAAGGAGCATGTGCTTCTGGCTGGAGACGTCAATGAAACTTCGAAGAAGTGGGGGGATTTTTGAGCTGGGACTTGAAGTAGATATAAGATTTGGATCTAGTGAGCTGGTGCAGGAAGGCTTTGTAGGTAGATTTGACAGCCTGACCAAGGACCAGGAAGCACAGAGCACATGTGGGACATGGCCAGACGTCTGATGGTGTGCTACGTAGGAGATCAACCTCGGAAGGTAGATTGCAGTCAGATCTTAAAGAGGCTGAATGCCAGGCTGTGGGGATTTGTTTGTGGAAGATTTTGTTTACGTGAACATGAATGAATTGTTCTGGTGTCTCTGATTTGATTTTCTCAGATCAAAGAACAAATATCCTGATGAAACGTGATCCAGAATCACAAAGTTCTGAAGGTTGTGATGAAATTGAAAGGGTGAGGGATTTTCTGGGGTCCTCTGCAAAGGCCAGAGTAAGAGTTCCTCAGGTGTTTCTGGCCTATGTGGCACTTGGAGCTGAAACCATGCAGGTCAGCTCTTTGTCACCCATATTAGTGTGCTGTGTACTGACCGGGCCAAACAAAGCAGCCTATTTATGAAGCACTGAGAGCCTCAAAGTCCATGCTGGCTGACAGAATGGGTAAATCTTTCTCAAAGATGAGTAAGATGCTGTCTAGTCCTGTCTTCAAAGAGATTTCAGGGTAATAGGAAGAAGAAGACAACAATTCGGATGCCTATTGTTGCAAGCTTGTGCCCAAGGTAAAATGAGCCAATGGGAATGGAGCTGGCCGAGCGGGAGGGGGAGAGACCGGATGTAGAGATAGCCGTGAAGAGGCCAACTGGGCCCTTTACGGGAGGGGAGGGGTAGTAAGGAACTAACTGTGAGGGCCTCCAATATAATGGATAAAAAGGGAGGATGGGAGTTTAAAATGTAGAATAAAAACTAACAGGACTTGTCACATCATTGGATATCAGACAAACCAGAGGAAAGAGGAATCCAAGATGACCCTGGTATTTTGGGTGGTTAGATAGATGATGGGACCATTGCCTCAGCAGTAAGAGCATGTTGGGAAAAGAGGGCGCTGATGATTTTAGAGTATTTAATTCATCAGTGTGAATGGAGCCTAGGTATATTTATTTGGTGGTTTGCCAAAGGAGGATTTGGGTGATGTTAGCTGGTAGCTCTACACTATAATACCTGATGCTGAGAAATTGCTCAGTTGGTGTTGTGGAGCTGAATTATTGACTTGAACTGCTCAGCACACAGATGTGCTGGGGAGAGGAACGCATCCATGAGAGGCGAGAGTTGACGAGGAAGAGTGCGGAGCAGAGAGGCAGAGGGCAGCACGTGGGGGGTGGCCACAGTGAAGCCAGGAAAAGGAGGAAAAGCCCACCATGGAAACAGAGACAGATCCTTGCAAAGGAGAAAAGAACTGGATAAATCAGGGCCCTAGAGACCCTGAAAAGAAAAGACTTCAAGAATAAGGGTCGGGAGACCAAAAGCACTAGCCATTGAGGAAAAGATTGATGAACATAATTAATTTATATATATAATTCTATAATATATACTTAATATATATTTATGATAAAAAAAACTCTGTCCTTCAAAAGTAATCATTGAGAGAGTACAAAGCAAGGCACAAGTAGAGAAGATACTGGCAACAAAGGATTGATGTTGGATATGATGAAGATGATATGAAAAACTGCTACAAATAAATAAGAAAATTAAAAGCAGCACAGGGGACAACCCAGAAAAGACTTAAATGAGCATTTCATTAAAAAGGTTATCCAGTGTCCAAAAAATGTGGGAAAGTTTCCCATTTAGTAATCATGGGAAAGCAAATTAAAAGCACATATCTACTTTTATGGCTGAAATCAACATGGTGAGGATTTAGAGCTGTGGAAAATGATATATTGCGGTGGGAGTGTAAGTGCAAACACTTGGGAGAACAGTTTGGCCTTGTTTACTGAAATGGTAGACACATGCTATCTATTACTCAGTAATTTCATGGGCATATCCCCAAAAGCCATGTGTGTGCCCACACATCAAAAGACACATATAAGAATATTTATAGCAGCCTGATTCATACTACCTCCATCTGAAAACAACCCAAATGCCCATCAGCAGAGTAGGTAAATGTGGTATATAGTGTGGGACACTAGCAGGGCAATAAAAATGAATAAACTACAGCTGAATACAAGAAAACAGATATGTTTCACAAATATGATTTTAAGTAAAAGAAGCCAGATCCAAAAATGTATATGCTGTGTGGTGGTTCCATTTATATAAGGTTAAAAAACAGGCCAAACCGAGTATTTAGGTATGAACACTTGTGGCGAAAGAATAAGGAAAAGCAAGTGACTGACATAAAAGCCAGAGCAGCGGTTGCCTTCAGGAGGGTGGGATGGGGCTGGAAGAGTCGCAGCCCTCCCCTGGGATGCTGGCCCTGTTTAGCTTTTTGCCCCAGGAAGTGACTACATGGACAGCAGTCTATCAAGCTGCCTATTTATGTGACATGCACATTTTGTGTGCATTTTTCATTTTAGAGTTAACAAAACTTTTTTAAAAGAGGAAGATGAAAAACTACAGATGTGGGATTTGGTGGACAATAACAGAGAGAGACTTTGGGCTTTGTGAATTATACACTGTCCACCTTCAAGAAAGAAGTTTCAGTGAGACTGGGAGGGCAGCAGCCACAATTTAAGAGATTAGGAAAGAAATCGGCTTTAAGTAAATGGAGGCTAGTAGTGAAGACAAGCAAAAAGTTTTCAGATGAAAGGGGAGAGATGAAGAAGTAACTTAATTGGGTAACAAGCTAAAATTTCTATTCCATTTTATTTTTTAGGCTGTGAAAGACTTCAGTAAGAAGACATTAGGACTAGATTGAAAAATGCAGATGATAGAGGAGATCATTGATGATAAGGTCTGGGGTTATAAACTGTAGGTGTCAGGATTGGCTGTCACAGGGCGGGGTTGCCTCCTCAGTGATGGACATAAAGGAAGAACTCTAGGGCATGGAAGGACGGGATCAGGGAGGACAGCTAACCGTCAGAGGGCCCCCTGCTGCCCAGAGGGCATGCTGTGCTGAAGTAACCTTGGGGACCTAAGGAGGTACACATGACCTAGGCAGAGCCGGGTCTGTGGGTAGCCATCCAGGCCCAGCTGCAGTTGGTAGTAAGAATTTAGGTGGATTCCATCAGCAAGGATTGGGGGATTCTCTGACAAGCACAATATCTTGAAAATAATTACAGTGAATGGGGCAGTGCCCCTTCTCATGGTGTGCATATTGGTGGTAAGGGCAGGCATCGTTGTAGACAAATTTGCGGAGAAAGTTCAGAAACCTGATGAGATCAGAGATATGCTTTTCCTTCTTTTTCTCAATAAAGTAATAGATTGTTTTCATTGCTGAGGGTGGAGGGATTGAGTAAGAGTTTTGAAGAAAATGGAGAAAGTTTGAGTCATTGAGGGCAATGGAGGAAGGAGTGGAATTGCCTGGCAACACTGAGCCTTGCAGAGGTTCGAGGCCATAAACCTGTTGCGTGAATCTGTGGGGTTGGAGGGTTTTCTCCATTAGCACTCAGCTTCTTGCAGAAGGAAAAAGAAACGTGTTATCACTGATCCATACTATTATTTGTGGGAAGAGTATAGTAAGGGGTGGTGGGAAAGGATAGCAGCAAGGCATTCGAAGATGCTGGCAGAGAGCGGTTTAGGCTCTCACAGTGGGATCCAGGAAAAGAACTTCTGGAGAACAATGGAGGTGCCAAGACCAAAGGCCAAGGGCAGAAGCAGTGGTCATGAGAGCATTAGAAAGACTGAAAACTGTTGTCACCTGGAGGGTATTAGCTAACTACTGTTCCAACTAATAATAGTATCTAAGGTGGGAGTGGGTGACTGAAGTAGAGAAGAGGTCATTAAATAAGGAGGTCTGGGAATTGCAGGGCTAGGTTACTGAATGAGCATTTTAAATGGACATTGAAAGCTTCATAGGACCATAAAGAGGTTTCAAATTTTATGACAACTGTGATTGAATATTCTGGCTGCCCGGACTGTTGTGTTGAGAAGAATTTGAGGTCATTTTAGGGGTCAGATAGAAAGAGTACCATAGTACCTCAGCAATATTTGCCCCTAGGAGGAGGGGGGCATAATAACTGTGCCATGTATTTGTGACACCTATTCACAGGTTATGGCAGGAGTTGGGATACAGAAGAAAACTGAGTAAGGTATGACCCAAGAATTCAAAGAATGAAAGGTAGTGACTAGTTCAAGATTAATTGCATGCATGTAGCAAGTATTAATCACCAAGTTGGTGTTCTTTTCTTTCTAACAAAGCCTTATATCTTTCTTCCCTCATCTCTCCTCAACTAGCTATCATCATGAATCCAAGTCTCCATGCATTTTAGGTGGCCTAAATTCTTCTTTTGCCAGAGTTTTTGAAATTTACCAAGTAAAGGTCACTCAGTGGAAATCTTTACAGCAATGTCCATGTGCATTTAAGGAATTCCAAACTGTCCTTGCAGAACCCCTCTAGACGCTTAGGAATGTTCCCAGTGTTCTGCAGAAGAGAAAGATAGCAAACTGGACCTTTTATAGAAGTCATGCTTTTATTATAAGTGAAACTCAACTGGCCGTTTAGAGTATGATTGCTCTGTACTCAGAACAGTGGAAAGATGGACTAAATTATAACTCCACCTTTTGAGCCTGCATGTTATTTCAGTTAATACTTATGATGGCCTATGGAGCAGATTTTATTGTCACCATTTATTGTGTATTTGTTATTTAAGATTTTTTTCAGGTACAAGAAAATGCATTCTCCTGGAAACAGAGTACCAAGGGAGGCATAGTATAAACTGAAAGTCTTTCTTAACCCATCCCCTCTCGCCCTTGCTGTCTTGCGATACAGACAGGCGTAGAGGCAGAAATGAAAGCCGGGTTTGTCTAACTAAAGCCAGCTTAGTCTCCATTTCATTACTTTAACACTACTGCCTAACACTGGTCTTTTCAGGAAGGGTATTGAAATGAGCAGAAAAGATTACCAGCAGAGACCCTGGGACTACTTTTTGTCCATTACCATCTCTGCTGTGAATAAAGAAGTTTTCTCAAGGCAGGATGACCTCAACTGGCTTTGTGTGTGGTTCAGGACATGCTCAGGAGAGCAAGTGAACATATAGCTGACTTCCACTCCGACCAAAGAAGGAGTAATAAGGATAGGATTTACCTTCCCATCTGAGAAAGAAAAAAAAACAATAAAAAGAAGACCTGGACAAAATATATGGAATAACCAAAAAATGGGCATTAGCAGTGAGGGACAGGGAGTGCTGGTATTGCCCCAGCCTACCGCCTGGACAGAACATCCAAGCTGCGGCTCAGAAGCATGGCTGCAGGTGGGCCTGGAGCCCCTCTGACGGAGGAGATGAAAAGGGAAGTCGTGGCTGCAAAGTCAGCTTAGCGCTCTCAGGGCAGAGTGGCAGAGAGGTGAACTCCCACACCTCCAGAAGGTCCCCTTGAGTCTCAGCTTCATACCGACTGACACAGGTAGGAGAGGAAACTATCTGGGCCAGGACATGAACCCACCCAAGGGCTTAGACAGAACACAGCTGGAACTCAGACAGAGCAGGAAGTCATTTCTGATCCCATCAGCTAGAGGAGAAAACCCCATAATCCACAGAGCATCAGACAGAGTGCTGAAAAGGTCTTGGCCTCAAGAGAGGAGCAAATTTCGCTCTAGAATAAATACTGTTCTAATCCCACCTAAAATACATTCAAATCAAGGCCCAGAAGGAGCAAACTGTTTCTAGGTAACTTAATCATGTCCAAGAACAAATGTCATGAGTGGTCATAGGAAGGCAGACACATCCAGCCTCCAGCCAGGTGGAATGGTCGCTGACATCCACTCGGAACTTAGCCAGCCTGCCTCTCCCTCAGCCCTTGTTCCCAGGTCTGGTCAGTCTGTCCCTGGGCGCCCCCACATGCACATGGCAGGTGTTGAACGTGTCTTTCACTCATTTCTGCCCCTTCCCTGAATCTCCATAAGACTTTTTCTCCCCCAAGAGACCTGCAAGCCTCACTTCTGTCTCTGCTCTCGTTCTAAAGTTTTCTAAAGCCACCTTTTAGAGGACAGGGAAAAAGACCAAGCTACACGTCCCCAGCTATGTCTTTATACTTCATTTATTTAGAGCTGCTCCTTTGGAGGTGAATAATACCATTTGGCAATTTCTTGATGTTATAATGCCACTTAATACAAAGATCAGCCGACAGTAGGTTTGACAGGTACCAGTTTAATGATGGGAAGATTTGCATTCTGGGTATTCTTGTAAGCAAACCTCCTCAAAGACACAAGAGGCAAAATGTTTAAGGTTTAAAGGCAGAAAATAGGGAAAGTTAAAAATGTGACTTAACTAGGTAAATAGGACCAAAAATATAAAATTCAAAACATGTACTCTAAAAATATCCACTTCTTCCCATGCAGCATGCTCTCCTTGGGTAGTTAAGCCCTGTATTTTAGACACTTTTTGGAATGTGTCTGATCTGTACATTTTGTTCTTGGAGAAGAGCTATTAAGTTACAAGACCTGTGTGTTGTGTGATCTCAGTCTCCTTCCTGAAAAGCCACAGGCAGTAATAATACATCAGAAACAAAAACAGCATTGAAAAGATTTGAAAATGGAGTGAACTACAAAGTTCTCCCCCTTTTCAGAGGAAGGTCTCCCAGGCTGGGGGGTAGACTCGTAGGATTCACCTGGACCCTGTTGGTATCTTTGGAATGTCCTCAGGTAACCAAAGGGATAAATATTCAAGTATTCCTCATATTCCTACTATGAGCAGATTCTGTGGTATGTGTCAAAGGCTCAGAATAAAATCAAGTTAAGACCTAGTCCCACACCTGGTGATGCTCTTATTTGGGTAATTTTGGTTCAGTCTCTTCCGACAGTTTATTCCATATTATCTAATGGTTAAAAAAAACCCACCCTATTTTGTAGACAGTACATCTTTCTGTGGGTATCAGGAGAAGGCAAGACTGTGAAGTCGGGGAAACACTGCTTATCCCTCTTCCTTTCAGGGCTGTGGTGGGTGGGGACGCAGGTGTTCTTAGCCCTGGTCGTGAATTGTCCCATTCTGTCCAGCTTCCTCTCTAAGTATTGCTCTTTGCTATGATCATCTCCTCATGACAACCTCATCCTTTGTCTGGTACTGCTTATTCTTAGAGTTCAAAGATCCCATTGGCATTTTTCGCTCACTTCTTCTGGCCCAGCAAAACTCATCTCTGCTCTCAGCTGTGATGCACCCAGAAACAACTCTACCACCTGCAAGGAGCTGCATCTTTGCCGGGCGAGCCCCAGGGCTCCCGTTGGTATCACCACGGCCTCTGCCCCTGCCGGGCTGGGCTATGAATGGCTGTGCGTAAGTGGTCAGGGGCCTTCCTGGAAGACTCGCACCTCCCCAGGAGCTGTACTTGGCTCTGTCCCGCCCCCTCCCCTTCCCATCTTTATACATATTGTTCCTTCTCCCTGGAGCTCTTCTCTTGCCATCCCTCCCCACGGCCCCTGTTTTCAGCCAGTCAGCTCCATTCTTCAAATGCTGCCTCCCAGAAAAGTCTTCTATGGTTGAGTTGTGGCCCCCCAAATTCATATGTTGAAGTCCTGACCCCCAGTATGTCAGAATGTGACCTTATTTACAGATAAATTCTTTATAAAGGTAATCAAGTTAAAATGAGGTTTTTAGGTTGGGCTCTAATCCAACATGACTGGGATCCTTATACAAAAGGGGAAATCTGGACAGACAGACATGCAGCAAGAAGATGATATGGAGAGACATAAGGAGAAGATGGCTCTCTACAAGCCAAGGAGAGAGGCCTCGGGAAAAACCTCCCCTGCCGGCACCCTAATCTCAGACCTCTAGCCTCTGGAACATGCCGCAGTGGTTTTGTTATTTAAGCCAGTCTGGTATTTTGTATGGCAGTCCTTGCAAACTAATTCTGCTTTCCCAGGAAAATAGACTCTGACGTGAAGATTTGCATAAAGCAGGTTTACCGGGGAGCGTCTTCAGGCTCAGCACCTGTGAGGGTGGCAGAAGGAGACTGAGCAGGGGCCAGCATCGAGCAGCCATGCACCTGCAATGGACAGCTCAGCTGATTCTGAGGCTGCCCTGGCGCTGGGATGGCCTTTGGAGTTGCCCCATCTTGAGAATAAGGAGGCAAGGAGGGCAGGCCAGGTCTTCATGTCCACCCTTCCTCTCAACATGGAGCAGTGGCTGAGTGTAGGAGGGAACTTGTTCGGACTGAGGGCAGTTCCACAGAGGGACTCAGCAGAGAGTGGGCTGCACTGACCCCAACAGCTGGGATCCAGGGAGCTGTCCCCCAGGGGCATCCACTCCTCCCCCAGCCGGATTTGACCCCCTGCTACGTTCCCATGACATTGCTGACCTCTACTTCTCAACCAATCTCACTACAGTCATGATTTAGTTGTACTTCATTGTACATTCTTCTTTCATTTGTAAATGTTAGACTTTGAGTGAGTCCTGGGCTGTAAATGTGCGCAGGCCTGGTTTCTTCTTGCTCACTTTTATATCCCCTGTGCCTCAAAAACGTTCCTGGGCTGTGATAGGCATTTAATTAATATCTGCGGCTGAATGAATCAGTTGTTACCGCTCAGTTCAGACCTGTGTATGACACGCTTATCACACTAACTCCCCTGAACTCTGGAATCCACCCCTCTCCATTTACCACCTACCGTCTATTCTGAAAAGTTAGTAAATGAGAGCAGATAAAGATGCTTTCAGTGGGAGTGAAAGGGCCTGAGCATGGGTCCTTGTGCTGTGTGGGTCCTCTGGTGTTATGGACTAAATTGTGCCCCCCAAAATTCATTTATTGAAATCTTAACTCCCAGAACCTTAGATTTTGACTGTATTTGGAGCTAGAACCTTTAGAGATAATTACAGGTGAGGTCATACAGATGGACCTCATCCAGTAGGACAGGCGTCCCTATAAGAAAAGGAGGCGGCACCAGGGATTCAGGTGCACAGAGAAAGGCCATGAGAACACAGTGAGAAAGTGGCCATCTGCAAGCAAAAGAGAGAGATGTCAGCACCTTAATCTTGGACTTTCCAGCACCCAGAACTGTAAGAAAATTAATTTCTGTTGTTTAATCCATCAAGTCTGGTATTTTATTACAGGAGCACTAGCACACTACCACATTGGCCTCTCTGAACCTCAGTTTCCTCATCTGTTAACTAGGAGTGATGATTTCTATTTCGTGGATGATGTGAGGATAGAATGAGTTAATATGTGAAATTCCCCGGGTGCATGGTGGTGCCATTAGTGTGGGGGACAGCAGGGACGTGTCTGCCCAGCAGTGGGGGATGAATTCAGTTTGGGACTTGCTGATTATCAGATGTCTGTGGCACATCCAGGTAGACATTCTAGTAGGAAATGGCACATACAGTGCTGGGTAAACATTATATCAATGTTAACTGAATCCCTTATATTCTCTTTCCCCAAATATCCCTCTTCCTCATTTTCATGCATTTCATAATCCAACAAGTTAGGCTTTCTCCACCCTGCTTCCCCACCTCTACTCTCTCCCACTCCTTATAATCTATCAGCACAAGGAATAAAGCATCTATCTACCTGCCTCAGGTAGCTGGAGAATCATTGCTTTATGGAAAAGTATAAATAATGGAAATGCATGGAGTGTATGGGAGATAAATAGAAGGCTTCAGAATGGATCAGGGCTCCCTTTGTGTTACAAACAGTCAGGTGGTGTGGAATGATTTATGAAATTTTTGGGAGCACTTACTGTGAGGAGAGAGCAGCAGAGGCAAGCCAACTTGTTTATTAATATGAACTACTCTCTTCAAAAATTGTATATGGAAACATGTAAATAGAATGCCCTGAACGTGGATTTTTCAGTACTTTAGTTGCTTCTGGGTTTTAGAGAAATAAATTACAGTGCATTAAGTGATTATATGTGGGAAAGTATAGCATATTGTTTATGCTTTGTAATGAGAGAAGCTCTGTCCTAAGCTCAGCATGTGTGTGCTGTTTGTGCGCACTGCAGAAATGTGTGTGCATGTGCAGGTGTGTGCATGAGCAGGCATGTGTGTGCATGTTTGTGTGCACTGCAGAAATGTGTGTGCACGTGCAGGTGTGTGCATGAGCAGGCATGTGTGTGTGTAGGCATGTGTGTGAGTGTGTGTGTGCGTGTGCAGGTGTGTGCATGACCAGGCATGTGTGCGTGTAGGCATGTGTATGAGTGTGTGTGGGCGTGCATGTGTACATACATGTATCTGCATGCCCTTGGATAAGAAAGTGAACTCTTAGTCCTATCTCAAGCTGAAATCTTTTTTCTCTGGATGCCTGTAGTCCTCTGGTCACAGTGGTAGTCAGGACTAACAAAATGGCCAGAAAGAAGTTATCCAGAGAACAGCTTAGACTGGACTCTCATGTCTGACCCACTCCCTGACTTTTGCCATTCACAAGACTTGAGCCACAGCATTTTATAATAAGGAAGAGATGCTAATGTCGCCTAATTCGGCTCCCTAATTTCAAAGACAAGAACAGGAGGAATAGAAAAGTTAAGTACCTGTCCAATGTCCAAAGCCCATGGAAGAGTCAATGAAACAACTCCATACAAGTTTGGGCAGGTTTTCATGCTCTGAGACCACTGTGTGATCCACGTAAGAGGCAAGGGTGATGTATTTTTGAAAGGGTATCATTTGAGCATGGCTTTTTAATTTACAAAATTGAAGCCTACTTTTCAGTAAGGCAGTTCATCTGCTGATGGGACAGGCCCCCTAGTAGCACATAAGGAGCCTTAATGACAAATGAGGAAAAGGCATCCCTTCCAAGTACACGACATGAGAAAAGAGACATGCTTTTTGAGTTAAATATGAAACTTTCTTCCTACTCTGAAGAGGTACAGTCTGTCCACAATGCATGGTTGAAAGTGGAATGCAGGCTGGATTTCAGCCCCACTTGGTGCTTTGCTGGGTGCCCTTGTACAGAACAATCTGCCCAACTGTCCAGGGCAGCCCTCTGCAGAGCTGTGTCGTCACTGGGGCCGAGAGAATGGCTGAGAGCTTGGATAGCTAGGTGAGACCTGGGCTTCCTGGAGCTGCTCCACCATCTCTTTCTCTGCCTCCTTTATGTCCTTCCTCCTTTATTTCTTTTTTCTTTTCTTACTATCAGCTAAAATGGTTGGTGTGGCTCTATGCTGGGCACACATACTGAATAAAATACTGTTATTTCATAATAACATACTGAAATGTATACACTTGTACCTAACCTTGCAGGTCATTGGCTCAGGGAAAACCTGGCTTAGACCCACTCTTCCCCTCCTGAAAGATTCCCCCATCGAAATGTCTGTAATCATTTCTTTGACAAATATCAACCATGTCCATACCGCACAGTGGCTAATAGCTTTCTTGGAACTTTGCCTTAGCATAATCAACACAGTTTTGGTAAAGTCTAGAATTCATAATTTAAGGTCATAAATATGTGTTTCAGTCCATTTGTTTCTTTAGTTTGTTTTCCATAGATCTTCAACCTCTTTCTCTCTAGTTGTCTAGCATTTTTATTTAGGGTTGCCAAAATAAATGCAAATGGAAAATAAAAGGAATCCTTTCCATATTCCCTTAAGGCTAAAATAGGCAGTAAAAAGTAATGGGAAAAGAATGAGCCAAATATCAGAGAAGACAAGTAGTGATTCTCATCTCACTACACTGATGCACAGTGACTGTAATAGGGTTGGTGGGGGGGACCTGATGAAGGGGGTAGTTTAATCATCACAATATTTTCATGTAATTGTAGGTTAATGATACTAAAATAAAATAAATTGTAAAAAAAAAAAAAAAAAAAGAATGAGCCAAATAGACAGAAGACTAATATAAGCCACTGTTCTGTCACTTCTGAGACAAGTGATATTAGGCAAGTCACTGAATTGCTCTATGTCATGGATTTTTCCTATTTTGAAAAATGGGAGTAAAAAAAAGACTAACCTTTACAAATGAGATGATGTTTGTAAAAATATCGTAACTCCAAAGTACTATACAGATGTTTATCATCATTCATTTTTATTGTATTTGTGGCTGATTAAAGATGGCCACAGATTTTTTCCCACTCCTCCCATTAAGAGGTAGAGGCTACTTCCCCTCCTCATGGACTCTGGTCTGGCCTGAGAACTGTTGAGTAAAGACTGGAGGTGAGGAAGTAGGTGAGACAAACAGGAACACAGGAGGGAGAGGCCTGGACCTCTGTGCGGCAGGTGATGGGAGACTTTTCTATTAGTTACCAGGGGTAGAGCTAAACTTTGCCTCACATAGTCAATAACAGCTTGGGGATTTGCAAAGCTGAGAATGCAGTCATGGAATAGTGGAAAGAGGCCTTGGGAAGGAGGCAAAGTAGGGCAGCTGAGATGTTAGAAAGAAAAAAGGTTTTCATATCAATAACCCAGGCTTATGTTGGGAGAAGAAAGGAGAATGGATTATATTCCTTTTCCCCCAAATCCTCCCCACTCTGGAGAATGTGGGGAGATTTAAAGAGGAGAAAGTAATGAAGAGGTGAAAATGGGATGGGGAAGCTTACATAGGAGCTGGGAGGTGTAGTGGAAGCACGTGGATTTTCAAGTCCAGCAAACCCGGGCTTGATGCTGCTTTACTGCTCACTAGCTGGGAGACTCTGCAGTTTAAACTCTAGAACAGGGGCTGGTACAAAAGACTGGAAAAGAATAGGATCAGAGGCAGGAAACCTTGTAGTAGAGACCACCACTGGTTCCCCAGAGCTGCTCTCCCCTTCTCTGGGCATGCACTTGGTCTATATTTCCCAGACTGTCCTTATCCTGGTGGAATGAGAGCAGACAAGATGTGTGCCATTTCCAAGTCTGGCACTTAAAGGACTCCCATGCATGGTTTTCCATTCTTATTCCCCTTCCCAGCATTCATGCCCATGGAGCCCTTGGAAGCTACATATTGAACACCATCTTCATCACTCAGTGTCTCTGAAAGACTGCGTCAGGAGAGCTGCCCCATCAACCTTGAATAAGAAATGAATTTTTATTGCGTTAAGCCATTAAAACTCTGGGTCTATTTGTTTCCACAAGCTAATACAATCTACTTAGGAGATTGTTTCATGCCCCATAAGAGAGATGATGAGGATCTGGACTAAGGACGTGGCCCCACGGGCCAGAAGAGCAAAGGTAAACTGGGGCTCCATTGCATTCCTATTCAGAGGATGGTGAGGAGTTAAGCAGTCAGGCATCCTTTGGAGTGATAAGAGCTCTGCCGTCTGGAAGGAATGAGTATCAGGACCCACAAACAAGCAGCCAAGCCCATTATCTAGAACCCAGATAATGGAGCTGATGGTGGAGGTGTCCTTGGCAAAGGCTGTAGCTGTGGCAACAGGCATCCAGCAAGACCATCAAAAAGCTGGGGGCACAAAGGCAAACTTTCGTAGCAGAAACAGTGTGGACGCAGTTTGGAACTTCTGACGAGGCCGGGGAAGGGCTCCTGGGTTTAGACCGGGGATGTGTCTTGCCCCTCCCCTTGCCTCACTCCCCTCGCCCCAGTGCAGAAATAAAGATTTGGGAGATCCAGGCTGCACAGGGAGCAGCGGAGGATGAAGAGATCCTGGAAGTGAGATTAGCTTGAGTCCTTTCCTCTTCTACTTTTCCGTGCTCTTCTTGAGAGTTTCTTGCCCAGATCCTCCCTAACTATTTCCTAGGATGGGTAGAGCCCAGGCTTCTGTGCCAACTATAACATGCCTGGGATGAATGTAGCCCCAAATGCTTGCTAGTAACCCATTTTAAGAGTTTATGTGGAATGTGGGGGTGGAGTAAAACAGCTCATTACAGGGATAACTGATGATTTGGGTGGGTCTCAGAGGCAATTGCCTTGAGCCATTATTTATCCTGTTTTCCTCTATCCACCTTCTCTCATCTGTGCCTAATTTCTCAGAGCGTTTATAAGTCGTTAAGAAATCCATGTGCTCTTCGTCTCTTCCCCAACCTATTTTCCTTTGCTGTCAAGAGTCTCCATTTCCATTTCTGTTTTTTTCCCCCAGATTTTAATGCCGGAAACCCTGTGAAAACCTAATTGAACTTTTATATTTTTAATGTGAAGATTAAATAGAGCTGCAAGGATGTTGTACATAGGGTCAATTTAGTCCAGCAGAGCATCCTTTTTCTGTGCTGGAAAAGACATGGTATTCATTAAAGGATAATTAAAAAAAAGAGAGACAAAATTATGACTCTCATAGAGCTCTAAGATGAACACATGTTAAAGATTTAGTTTCATTAAATACATGATAGAACCAGGCAGATGTTATAACTGGATTAAAGAAAAAGCCAAAGAAACATAAATTTATACTCCAAATTTATATAGAGGAAAAGAATATTGAAAATGAATGTGCAAATGGAGGCACAATTTTCAGAGTAAAATAGTTCCCATGGAATCAGACAACCCAGAAGGGTGTCTAAACAAGGTATATTTTTTCATCAAAGCATACATTTTTTCTTATACATTTTGACCAAATGCTTCTGGCCAGGGAACTCACTGGCTTCTTCTATGTACGACATGGGCTACCTCAGAGAAAGTAGATTACAATTAACATATTAAATTTATAACAACCTTGGTTGAATTAATATTAACTTAACTTCAATGGTGTATAAGAACTCTGCTTCTAATCAGTTCCATCCCCTTTATCTTGTCATTGTCACAAATTACATCTTTAACATTGTGTTAAAAAGGCAACTGTCCTTATTGCAATTTGCTTTGCATTTGCCACACAAATACCCAAAATCTAAACTTGACCCTGTCCAATTTCCATGGAAGGGCATTAAATTGTGTCTCATGCTTAATTAAGTAACCAACACTGAATTTGGCAGTCATAGAAAGAGTCAGAGAATCAAGTTCCAGCTTTCTGGCTGAAGAGGTGTGTAATCTCTGAGCCTCCATTTTCTCATATGCAAGACGGGGGAGGACAGACTAGATGTTCTCAAAGGTTCCTTTTCGTTCTCAGTTCCTGTGATTTTATTTCTCATGTCAGTGGGCTCTTTTCTGTTTTATATTACTGTGATGGTTAATTTTATGTGTCAACTTGGTGAGGCCATGGTGCCAGATACTTGGTCAAATATTATTCTGAATATTTCTATGACAGATGAGGTGAACATTTAAATTGGTGGACTTCGAGTAAAGCAGGTTGCTCTCCATAATGTGGGTGGACCTCATCTAATCAGTTGAAGACTGTAATAGAACGAAGACTGACCTCCCCCAAGAAAAAAGGAATTCTGCCATCAAACTACCCCTGGACTTGAACTGCAACTCTTCCCTGAGTCTCCAGCCTGCTAGCCTACCCCATCAGACTTTGGACTCCCCACGCTTCCACAATTGTATAAGCCAATTCCTTAAAATAAATCTCTCTCTCTCTCCATATATTTATATATCTATATAAAATCTATATATACATAGATAAAGTTAAATTTACATATCTAGCTACATAAATATCTATCATGTAAACCTCTATTTATACATATTATAACATATATAGAGAACCAACAGGAGATATGTATCTCCTGGTTGATATATATTGCTTGGTTCTCTCTCTGTCTGGAGAACCCTAATTAATACAATTACTGTGAGGAAAAAGGGAGAGGGTTGTTAAAAATAGATGTCTCCAGACTCCTCTGAAATCTGATAAACCTATGATCTTCTGCCCATGCTCAGGACAGAAGAACAAAGTTTTGCATACAATGTCTACCTGTTCAAACAAACTTCCAGACTTATTTCATAAAATCCAGGATATTTATTGAGAAGGAAAATAAACACCACTTCTTAATGCAGAAATCACCGGCAAAGGAAACAATATTGCTGGGAAAACATGGCACCCACGATAAGTTATTAGTGAGGAGATAGAGTCTAGATTGTAGAGCCGACAGGTTAATTTCATGAGTGTTTCTGACTGAGGGAAATTCCCAAGATTCCTCTATATGCTTTTCCCACAAACACTCCCCATAAAAAGACATAATTTCACATTATGTATAAGCATGATGGTGAAAATGTAGGGCTTTAGCCCCTCAGTGGAATTTATTAAGCATCTATTACCATGAAGACTCTGATCCCAAGGAAGCTAGAGACGAGCAGCGACCTAACAGAATCATTGGGTTCTGCCCTCAGGAGATTTTTACCCAGACTCACCAAGGAAGACTAGAATTAGACCTGGATAGATGCACAACCAGTGTGCCCTATTAGCTCCCTGGGAGAAGCATTTCATTTCAGTTGGGGAATTGAGAAAGTCTTTATAAAGTACGTGAAATTTGAGCTGGACCTTTCAGGCAGGCTGAGAACAACTTCAGTTGGCAGAAAATGGAGGAACTTGCATTTCCAGCTAAGGAAACAGACATGGAAGTGTGAGAGGATGTGGTATTTAGAGGAAAGGAGACGGCTGATGTGGCCAGAACACAGACAAGGTAAGAGATGAGGTTGACCCTACTATGGGATTTGAGTGCTAGGATAGGAGTGTGTGATAGCTTTTATTATTGTTTCCAGCTCTTCAGCCTTCCTTCTGGCAAAAGAAGTGCACATCTGTAGTCATTGCCATGGGGTCTTTGATGCCTCCTGTAAGAGGATAGCATATTTCTGCTCCTTTGACATTGGGCTTGGTCATACGACATGTTTGGCCATGACATGTGGACCATATATGCCATGTGTGAATAGACCCCACAATGACCCATAATTAACACATAACGTGAGTAAGAAATAAACCTTTTTTGCTGTACATAATGAAAATTTGGGGTTGTTTGTTGCCACAGAAAAACTGACTACTAAGTGTGTTCATTTATATATTTTTTCTTTATTCTGAAGGCAGTGAGTTTTGTAAAAGACACACTTTTCCTTGTCTCCCTGGAAGTCCCATGGATTTCAGTGGTGAACAAAACTTTATTTTGATTTCTGACTCTATTCAGATTCAATTGCTTCTTCCATAGCAAAGACATTCTGGGGGAATAGAATAACAATCAGCTTAATACTCACTCCCTGTAGCCACTGGATCAGATTTACCTGGAATCCATGTAAATCTGATAAATAGCACTAAGGACTTCCAGCTCTTTGTAGATGATGGCAGCAGAAACGTCCTGTCCTTCCAAATTGTTAAGGTATTGCCAATTTGCCAGTCGGAAGCTTTATTTTCTAGTGATGGAATATTCCATTCAGCTCAGCAAAGAAATAAATGGACAGGCATTCATGCTGAGATGACCATCAGGTAAATGTCTTAGTAATGCTGGCCACATGCTGAAAATTTGTACTGTCACCGATCTAAGGAAGCTCGGAGAGGCTAAACCTTCATTAAGTTAATGAGAAGAATTTAAGAATACATTTATTTAGAGAGAATACTTCTATTTCATATGTATCAGTTGATCAAGTATCAGTAAGGGTCACCATCTATCCTGGAGTGTGAAAGGGAGCATGATGGGTGGACAGTGCATGAGCTTAAATAACGTGATGATAAGGAAAGACAGTGAGCTCTGGATTAAGTTAAACCTCAATTACAAGAATGGCTTACAATTTACTAGTTATAAGTTCTGAGGAGAGTTACTTTTTAAAATTCCTGAAATAAAGTTTGCTCATTTATAAAATGGATGTAATAATACCTCTCTACTAGAGGCATCATGAGAATAATATGAGATAATGAATGTAAAATACTTGGCATGTAGTAGGTGCCCAATAAATGTCACTGGGTTTTTTTCTTTCTTCAACTTTTCAGTGTTTAACCTGCTTCTCACCTGAAATCTTTTCCCTAACCCTGTCAAAGTTCTACCCATCCCATAGTGTCCGATTTACCGGGTCACCAAGGCCCTCTCTGAATTCAGTCTGTGAGACTCTACCTCTTGTGAAATAGCAGTTAAGGCCATAGATGTACATTTTTCAAATTTATAATTAATTTATTAATTTATTCAATAAATGTTTCTGGAGTATATACTCTGTACCAAACAGTGTTCTAGGTGTCAGAATTACAGCTATAGAAAAGTTTCTGCTGTCACTGAGCTTACATTATAGGAGGATGAGAGAGAATTAATAAACAAACAAATATGTATTAAGTCAAATAATAATAAGTGCTATGAATAAAATAAAATAAAATAAAGCAAGAAGAAAAGTGAGTGCCAGACCAAGTGGGATACTGTTTTATACCAGGTAGCTGAGAAAAGCTTCACTGAAGTGGTACTGGAGTTGAAACAGTGAGGCATGAAAAACCTATGGGATGAAATTTCAGGGTAAAGACTCTAGCCAGTGCAAAGGTACTGAGACAGGAGAAAGCCTGGTGTGTTCTAGGAAGTATGCTAGAGTGGCTGAGCCCCGTGAGCCAGGGGAGACTAGTGGGAGTTGATGTCAGAAAGGGAGGCTCTGGTAACTGATGTGAAGGACTTTGATTTTCAGTCTCAGTGAGTTAGGAATCCATGGGAGGGTTTTGTGCAGAGAAGTTACATTATTTTACTCAGATTTTTTAAAGACTCACTTCATATGCTGTATTGAGATAGATTTCAGAGGAATAAAGACAGAAGGAGAGACAAAGTTAGGGGCTTTTCAGTAAAAGGTGAGAGACAAAATGGTAGTAATGGAGGTGGTTAAAAGTGGCTTGACTCTGAGTATGTTTTGAGAAAGGAATAAAAAGTTTTTTTGGACGGATTGAGGATGTGATATGAGAGACAGAAAGAAGTCAAGCATGACTCCTAGTTCTTTGGTCTGAACTAATGGGAGAATGGGGAAGGTTGGGAGGAGTAGATTTTGGGTGAAGGGAGAATTATGCTCATGTTGGCATCTGTTGAGTTTAGTTATGGATTAGATATCCAAATGGAGATTCATCAGGTGGTCGGATATGTGAATCTGGAGTTAAAAGGGGAAATCTGGGCTTGAAATATGAATTTGGAGGTAAAAAGAATACAAATAAAATTTAGAGCTGTAAGACTCCTCAGTATTACCTGTTGAATCTTTTTCTTTTATTTATTTACAATTTATTTTGGTATCATTAACCTACAATTACATTAAACTACCCCCTTCATCAGGGCCCCCCCACCAACCCCATTACAGTCACTGTCCATCAGCGTAGTGAGATGCTATAGAGTCACTACTTGTCTTCTCTGAGTTGTACAGCCCTCCCTGTGCCCCCGCTACCTTACGTCTGCTAATCGTAATACCCCTTTTACCCTCTTATGCCTCCCTTCCAACCCATCTTCCCTAGTCCCTTTCCCTTTGGTAACTATTAGTTCGTTCTTGGATTCTGTGAGTCTGCTGCTGTTTTGTTCCTTCAGTATTTTTCCTTTGTTCTTATACTCCACATATGAGTGAAATCATTTGATACTTGTCTTTTTCAGCTTGGCTTATTTCACTGAGCATAATACCCTCTAACTCCATCCATGTTGTTGCAAATGGTAGGATTTGTTTTCTTCTTATGGCTGAATAATATTCCATTGTGTATATGTGCCACCTCTTCTTAATCCATTCATCTACTGATGGACACTTAGGTTGCTTCCATTTCTTGGCTATTGTAAATAGTGCTGCAATAAACATAGGGGTGCATCTGTCTTTTTCAAACTGGGCTGCTGCATTCTTAGGGTAAATTCCTAGGAGTGGGATTCCTGGGTCAAATGGTATTTCTATTTTGAGTTTTTTGATGAACCTCCATACTGCTTTCCACAATGGTTGAACTAATTTGCATTCCCACCAGCACTGTAGGAGGGTTCCCTTTTCTCCACATCCTCGCTAACATTTGTTGTTGTTTGTGTTTTGGATGTTGGCCATCCTCACTGGTGTGAGGTGATATCTCATTGTGGTTTTAATCTGCATTTCTCTGATGACCAGCAATGTGGAGCATCTTTTCATGTGCCTGTTGGCCATCTGAATTTCTTCTTTAGAGAAGTGTCTATTCATGTCCTCTGCCCATTTCTTCATTGGATTATTTACTTTTTGTTTGTTAAGGTGCGTGAGTTCTTTATATATTTTGGATGTCAACCCCTTATCAGATGCATCATTTATGAATATATTTTCCCATATTGCAGGATGTCTTTTTGTTCTCCTGATGGTGTCCTTTGCGGTACAGAAGCATTTCAGCTTGATATAGTTCCACTTGTTCATTTTTGCTTTTGTTTCCCTCGCCCGGGGGGGATATATTCATGAAGAAGTCGCTCATGTTTATGTCCAAGAGATTTTTGCCTATGTTTTTTTCTAAGAGTTTTATGGTTTCATGACTTACATTCAGGTCTTTGATCCACCTTGACTTTACCTTTGTGTATGGGGCTAGACAGTAGTCCAGTTTCATTCTCTTACATGTAGCTGTCCAGTTTTTCCAACACCAGCTGCTGAAGAGGCTGTCATCTCCCCATTGTATATCCAAGGCTCCTTTATCAAATATCAATTGACTGTAGGTGTTTGGGTTAATGTTTGGATTTTCTATTCTATTCCACTGGTCTGTGGGTCTGTTTTTGTACCAGTACCAAATTGTCTTGATTACTGTGGCTTTGTAGTAGAGCTTGAAGTCAGGGAGCATAATTCCCCCTGTTTGATTCCTCCTTCTCAGAATTGCTTTGGCTATTCGGGGTCTTTTCTGGTTCCATATGAATTTTAGAGTTATTTGTTCCAGTTCATTGAAGAAAGCTGTTGGTAGTTTGATAGGGATTGCGTTGAATCTGTAGATTGCTTTAGGTAGTATAGACATTTTGACAATATTTATTCTTCCTAGCCAAGAGCATGGGATGCATTTCCATTTGTTAGTGTCCTCTTTAATTTCTCCTAGGAGTGTCTTGTAGTTTTCAGAGTATAGGTCTTTCACTTCCTTGGTTAGGTTTATTCCTAGGTATTTTATTCTTTTTGATGCAATTGTGAATGGAATTGTTTTTCTGATTTCTCTTTCTGTTAGTTCATCATTAGTGTATAGGAAAGCAACAGATTTCTGTGTGTTAATTTTGTATCCTGCAACTTTGCTGAATTCAGATATTAGTTCTAGTAGTTTTGGAGTGGAGTCTTTAGGGTTTTTTATGTACAGTATCATGTCATCTGCAAATAGTGACAATTTGACTTCTTCTTTACCAACCTGGATGCCTTGTATATCTTCTTTTTGTCTGAATGCCGTGGCTAGGACCTCCAGTACTATGTTGAATAACAGTGGAGAGAGTGGGCATCCCTGTCTTGTTCCCGATCTTAGAAGAAAAGCTTTCAGCTTCTCACTGTTAAGTATGATGTTAGCTGTGGGTTTGTCATATATAGCCTTTATGATGTTGAGGTACTTGCCGTCTATACCCATTTTGTTGAGAGTTTTAATCATGAATGGATGCTGAATTTTGTCAAATGCTTCTTCAGCATCTATGGAGATCATCATGTGGTTTTTGTTCTTCTTTTTGTTGATGTGGTGGATGATGTTGATGGATTTTCGAATGTTGTACCATCCTTGCATCCCTGGGATGAATCCCACTTGATCATGGTGTATGATCCTCTTGATGTATTTTTGAATTCGGTTTGCTAATATTTTGTTGAGTATTTTTGCATCTACGTTCATCAGGGATACAGGTCTGTAATTTTCTTTTTTAGTGAGGTCTTTGCCCGGTTTTGGTATTAGAGTGATGCTGGCTTCATAGAATGAGTTTGGAAGTATTCCCTCCTCTTCTATTTTTTGGAAAATTTTAAGGAGAATGGGTGTTATTTCTTCTCTATATGTCTGGTAGAATTCAGAGGTGAATCCATCAGGTCCAGGGCTTTTGTTCTTGGGTAGTTTTTTGATTACCGATTCAATTTCGTTGCTGGTGATTGGTCTGTTTAGTTTTTCTGTTTCTTGCTTGGTCAGTCTTGGAAGGTTGTATTTTTCTAAGAAGTTGTCCATTTCTTCTAGGTTTTGCAGCTTGTTAGCATACAGATGCTCATAATATTCTCTTATAATTCTTTGTATTTCTGTGGGGTCTGTCGTGATTTTTCCTTTCTCATTTCTGATTCTGTTTATGTGTGTAGATTCTCTTTTTCTCTTAATGAGTCTGGCTAGGGGTTTATCTATTTTGTTTATTTTTTAAAGAACCAGCTCTTGGTTTCATTGATTTTTTCTATTGTTTTATTCTTCTCAATTTTATTTATTTATTCTCTGATCTTTATTATGTCCCTCTTTCTGGTGACTTTGGGCCTCATTTGTTCTTCTTTTTCCAATTTCAATAATTGTGTCTTTAGACTGTTCATTTGGGAATGTTCTTCCTTCTTTAAATATAGGCCTGGATTGCAATGTACTTTCCTCTTAGAACTGCCTTTGCTGCGTCCCACAGAAGTTGTGGCTTTCTGTTGTTGTTGTCATTAGTCTCCATATATTCTTTGATTTCTGTTTTGATTTGGTCATTAACCCATTGATTAATTAGGAGAATGTTGTTAAGTCTCCATGTATTTGTGAGCCTGTTTGATTTCTTTCTAAAATTTATTTCTAGTTTTATACCTTTGTGATCTGAGAAGTTGGTTGGTAGGATTTCAGTATTTTTGAAATTACTGAGGTTTTTTTTGTGGCCTAGTATGTGGTCTATTCTGGAAAATGTTCCATGTGCACTTGAGAAGAATGTGTATCCTATTAGTTTTGGGTGTAGAGTTCTGTAGATGTCTGTTAAGTCCATCTGTTCTAGTGTGTTGTTCAGTGCCTCTGTGTCTACTTATTCTCTGTCTGGTTGATCTGTCCTTTGGAGTGAGTGGTGTGTTGAAGCCTCCTAAAATGAATGCATTGCTGTCTATTTCCTCCTTCAATTCTGTTGGTATTTGTTTCACATATGTTGCCGCTCCTGTGTTGGGTGCATATATGTTTATAATGGTTATATCTTCTTGTTGGACTGACCCCTTTATCATTATGTAATGTCCGTCTTTATCTCTTGCTACTTTCTTCATTTTGAAGTCTATTTTATCTGATACAAGTACTGCAACACCTGCTTTTTTCTCCTTGTTGTTTGCATGAAATATCTTTTTCCATCCCTTCACTTTTAGTCTGTATATATCTTTGGGTTTGAGGTGAGTCTCTTGTAAGCAGCATATAGATGGGTCTTGCTTTTTTATCCACTCTGTTACTCTGTGTCTTTTGATTGGTATATTCTGTCCATTTACATTTAGGGTGATTATTGATAGATATGTACTTGTTGCCATTGCTGGCTTTAGGTTCGTGGTTACCAAAGGTTCAAGGATTGCTTCTTTACTATCTAAGAATCTAACTTAACTTTCTTGTTAACTTATTGTGAACGCCGTCTGATGTTTCTTTATTTCTCCCTTCCTATTCTTCCTCCTCCATTATTTATATATTAGGTGTTTTATTCTTTGCCTTTAGTTAGTATTTGGATGATCTGCTTTATTTGCTATGATTTTATTTTCTCTGGTGACTTCTTTTTAGCCTTAGGGGGTGCTTCCCTCTCTAGCAGTCCGTTTAAGATATCCTGTAGTGGTGGTTTATGAGAGGCAAACTCTTTCAACTTTCCTTTGTCTGGAAATTGTTTAATCCTTCCATCATATTTAAATGATAATCATGCTGGATACAATATTCTTGGTTCAAGGTCCTTCTGTTTGATTACGTTAAATATATCATGCCATTCTCTTCTGGCCTGTAAGGTTTCTGTTGAGAAGTCTGATGATAGTCTGATGGGTTTTCCTTTGTAGGTGATCTTTTTTCTCTCTCTAGCTGCCTTTAATGCTCTGTCTTTATCTTTGACCTTTGCCATCTTAATTATTATGTGTCTTGGTGTTGTCTTCCTTGGGTCCCTTGTGTTGGGAGTTCTGTGGGCTTCCGAGGACTGCGAGACTATTTCCTTCCCCAGTGTGGGAAAGTTTTCAGCAATTATTTCTTCTAAGACACTTTCTATCCCCTTTTCTCTCTCTTCTTCCTCTGGTACTCCTATAATGCGAATATTGTTCCGTTTGGATTGGTCACACAGTTCTCTCAATATTCTTTCATTCTTAGAGATCCTTTTTTCTCTCAGTACTTCAGCTTCTTTGTATTCCTCTTCTCTAGTTTCTATTTCATTTATCGTATCCAATCTGCTTTTAATACCGTCCATTGTGTTCTTCAAGGATTGGATCTCCGACCGGAATTCATTCCTGATTTCTTGAATATCTTTCCGTACCTCCGTGAGCATGTTAATGATTTTTATTTTGAACATCCTTTCAGGGAGAGTCATAAGGTCAATATCATTTAAATCTTTCTCAGGAGTTGTATTCATAATTTTACTCTGGACCAGGTTCCTTTGGCGTTTCATATTTGTGTATGGAGCCCTCTAGTGCCCAGAAGCTCTACTCTCTGGAGCTGCTCAGCCCCTGAAGCAATGTCAGGGATTGTAGGGGAGTGGTATTGGTGCCTCGGGGGAGGAAAGAGCTGTTTCCTGTTTCCTGGCTGCTATGCCTGTCTCCACTGTCTGAACCAGTGGGCTGAGCACACAGGTATAAGCCTCTGTGCTTTGCCTTTTCAGTTGCTGTAGACAGATCTTCCCTCGGGCTGGCCTAACACCAGGGAAGGGTTTCCAGGTTTGCAAGCCCGGTGGGGCTGGCCAGGCGAAAGGTGCACTAGTCTGCCTGTCACAGAAGGGGTTCTTGGAGCCGTGTAGGCAGCCAGGGAGCTGGCACACCTGAAGATCAGAAAACTCCCAATCTGCTGGGCAGAGTACACCCAGACAATCTTGTCTACCTGTCCTTTCTCCCGAGCAGCAAGCTCTGTGCCGTCCTTGCCCCCTTAGCAGGCCTCTTGCCAAGGTCTTCTTTGTTAGGAAGTCTCTCAGACTGCCTGCCTTTCTTTTGTCCCACAGCAGCTGGGTATGGATCCCTGATTTCACAAGCAGCTGGAACCTTAGTCTCTCCAGGAATTCTGCCTGTCTTAGCTTTCCAAGCTCCTAATTACAAGAGTATCATGCAAGCACCATGAAACGTAGGTTTGTGCTCCCAGGGTAGATCTCCAGAGTTTGATATTCAGCAGTCCCAGTTCTCCACTCCCTCTCTGCTCCGTTCCTGTTCCTCCCGCTGGTGAGCTGCGGTGGGGGAAGGGCTTGGATCCCTCAGGACCACAGCTTTAGTACATTACCGTTTTCTGTGAGGGCTGCTCTTGTCTCCAGGTGCATGCAGTTTGTTGCAGTCCTCCTTCCCGCTGCTCTTTCAAGAGTAGTTGTAGTAGCTTTATTTTCATATTATATGCGGTTTTAGGAGGAAGCCTCTGTCTCACCTCTCACGCTGCCATCTTTAATCTCAGTAAGACCTACCTGGTGAATCTTATGTCCTCTATAATGTATCTTTCACTGAAAGAGTGTTCAGGGCTTGGGAAGGTGAGAAGGAGCTAAGAAAGGAGACTGAGAAGGAGCCCCAGTGAGGGGAGCGGGCGTGATGACCTGGGAGCCAGGTGAGAGAGGATTTGAAGGAGGGGGAAGCGGCTGACTGCATAAAACGCTGTCAGTAAGTTCAATAAGATAAAGACTGAGGATTGGCTGTTGGATTCGACAGTGGGGAGGTCCCCAAAGATCTTGCTAAAATCAGTTTGGGAGAGCAATTCTGAGAATGAAAGCCTGCCTGGAGTGTATTTAAGAAAGACTGGAGGGAAGGTGGAGGAAGTGCTGGTCTGGGAGGCTCATTCAAGAAGATAAGCTGTAAAGGAGACCAGCAGCTACAGGGAAGTTTTGTTTGACTTTTGTAAGACAGCTGGTACGTCAGCATGTTTGTAGGCTGCTGGGAATGACTCAATAGAAAAAGAAATATTGTTGATAAGGAAAGAAAAGAAATAATTGTTGGAAATACATTTGTGGATTAGCAAGAAGGGACGGGATCAAATGATCAGTGGAAGGGTTTGGCTTCAGATAAGAATCCAACCAGACCATCCAGAGCAGCAAGAGAGAAAGCAGGGCCTTCGGGTGCCGAGACAGTTAGTTGGGAGAAGTAGGAGTTGGGAGAAAAAGGAAGTTATCTTCTGAGAGTTTCTATTTTTTCCCTCCAGTGAAATAGGAAGAGATGAAAGGGTGGAGGAGGTGCTAAAGGTTTGAAGAGTACATATAAAGGAATCATCTCAGGAAGGAGAGGACTGAATGGGTCTCAACAACGTAGAAGGATTTGCCAGCCGCATAAGGGTTCACTGAGGTCGGGAGCCCTCAGCTGGAATGAGCCTTGTCGATGGGCTTACGGAGATTCCCTCCAGCCACCATCAGCTGCTAGGGTGCAGTGCTGAGTAGGATGAGAGTTGGACTTAAGCAGGGTTTTACCCAGCAGATGAAATGAAGAAAAAGTGACTTAAGAGACAGTGAAGGAATTATTAATGATGGTCCATGGAATGTAGGCTGGGCTGGGGAGTAAAGACATTAGTGGGGTGAGGGGCAGGGAAAGGGATGGATTTCAGTTCTGCTGAGATTGATTTGTTGCAGTTTGAGTATTAGAGGAAGTAGCCTGGAAAGGTAGGGTCAGTAAGTAAGAGAGTGGGGTGCACAGAATAGCCATGTCGGCATATGACTATGGAGTAAGTGACTAAAGCGAGGCAGAGGACCGCCATTTGTCAGTATTACCTGGTGGGTGTTGTGTCCTCAGTAAGGACTTATAAGAGAGGAGCTGTATCTTGTAAGTTTTGCCTTTTTCCCAAGCATCTATGGGTGTGGCAGCAGTTTTGTAATGTTTGTAAGTAAGTGTTGAATGAAAAGTTGAGGAATACAGAAAAATCAAGGCAGTGAGTCTCAGGCTTTATATTATAAGCTGCCACTTCCACATTTCCTTCCAAAAATATTACCAAGCTGTTGGGGTCAGCCAATGAGGATCCCTGGCTTTAGAGGGATTACAGCAATGGTTTCAGTTATTCAAAGACAACATAGAATTCCACAGCAGGGGGTCATTTATGATTTGTGAAGCATGAATTTGGACATAACGGTTTTGAGCCTTAGCTGGTGAGAGTACTCAGTGTGGCAACACGTTATTTTATAGCTATTATCAGATCTGGGGACACTCTCTGAAGGGAAGAAAATGAATTATTTGTGAAAACTGCCTAAATACGAAGGCAGTGCTTTCATTGGGGAATCCACAGAAACCTCAAAAATGTAAAAACAATCAAATTTCATATCCATTTTATTTAAAAGGACTTGCTGCTTTAGTCTGTATTTCAGCATGTTGCTAAATACTCAGGTCAAAAAGTGCCAAGCATTGTGGAAAATCATTTTCAGCCAAAACTAGCATTCGTGATGAGCTCAGGGAAACAACTGCAAAAAATCTTTGGGGGGGGGTCACAGGCTGGGGGAGTGGAAATAAGCCAAGATCAAAAATAAAAAAGTAAATAAAAGACCCTGTCAGATAAAATGCACTGCCTTACCCAGCAGTGAGGGATGACTGGGAGGCTGCGGCTCGCAGCAATCAATCAAATCTGATCCTACAGCAGGTCTGGCAAGGCAGAGGGGACTCTTGCTCTGCCCAGAGAGACCGGCCCTTCAGAGAGACCGGGCACACCAGTACCGCCTGCTCACCCCCCACCACACTCCGTGGACTCCTCTCCACCCAGTGGTACTCACACCGCAGGGTCATCAGCAGCCCACGAACCTCCTTCCCTCTCACAGCCACCCTGTGCAGTGGGTGTTAGTATCTCACTTTGAGGATATGAGCTGGAGGCTCAGAGGGGCCAGGTGCTCTGCTCAAGGACCCGCAGCTGGGACATGGTGGAGCAGCGATTCAAAGCACATCCTCTGGGTCCACGTCAAGCCTCTTTCGCACCACAGCCAGGCCACATTTGCGGTTGTCTTACATGAGGGGCACCTGGTCAGCTTGCATGGGGCATCTGTCCTGGCTTATTGATGGCACATTTTGATCAGCATTGCCATTTGGCAGAAAGAACGTCCCAAAAGGAGGTTTCCAGCCTTGACTTTAGGAGGACTGTGTCTTCCTTCATGACTTCTCTTCGGCTTCACCTTCTGTTCCCCCACCCCGTTGCCTCCGACTGGGGTATAGCATCGGAGCTGAACATTTTACCTTTTGTGCCTCTCCCTTCCAAACCAGTTTTCACACTGATGCAGATTTTTCCTAAGATGCCAGCTTCATTACTGACATAAAAACATTCACTGGCTGTTGTCTCAGGATCAGATACAAGCTGAAGGTCTGGCCAAACCTTCTTGAAGGTTTGGCCTTCACAATTTGGCTCCAGACTATTTTGCATTCTGATGCCCCACTCCTCCCATCGCCACCTCAGAGCACGCTCTATACCCCAATGTGGGCCTTTATATGCGTATTCACGCTGAAGGTGCACCCTCAGCTCTCTTACACCTGTATATTCCACTTCCAGTCTTTCAAAGTGTGGTCCATTTTTACCTCCTCACTCAACAAAACATTCCAGCCCTTGGCAACTTTTTCAGAGCTGACGTCTTCTGTTTACCCGCCAGATCTGCTTTCCATCCCCACCACCCTGCTCTTTGCCCCAGGAAGCAAGGCTGGCTTCCTTAGTCCTCAAAAACTGACTCTCCCTGCGGTTTCCTTCCACCCAACACTCACCTTTGTAAATAGCCTTTTTAAAAAATTAAAGTCTCCTCAAATTCCCTATTTGAATTTGACATCTGCTTCTTGCCAGGACCCTGACTGATATCATTCCACTGCTCTATATACTTGCAGGACTTATTTATTGTTTCAAGCCTTCATATGCCATATCAAAGGCTGCCTTGAATTAATAGCTATTTTCCTCAGTGGTTATATTTTCCCAACCTGACTACAGTTTCCTAAAGGCAAGAAATATGTATTGTTCTCCTGTGTATGTTTGAATATCCTCCTTACCACCTCCTATCCCAACACAACTTAGCATGTCTTTTATTATTATGCTTCTATATGTAAAGAACACCTAAATTGGTTAGAAAAAGCAGACTTATTTAAAGTCTTAACAAATGCATACTTGAAAGTATCCAATTATAAAGAAAATAGTTATTTAAATGACAGTGGGAGTTGGTAATGATATATTGCACCTTCCTTCCTTCCTGGTAATTGGTCCCAATTTAATCTTGCTCAGAATTAAGCAAGTCATTACATTTAACTCAAAAACATCGCCAGTGGCCTCAGTTTACTTCTTGTTCAGTGGGGGACAGCTACTTCTTGTCCTGTTCTGATGGTACCAATTTTAAGAATCTGACAACAAACTTTTTGTCCTGTAGAAATGGGCTCTAGAACTAGGAAATAATTTTCCAGAAATCAAAGCAACAGCTAAAGTTGTTGGTAAATTTAACTGGTAAATCTACTTCCCATGCCTTTTGTGAAGAGCAAAATAATAAATATAAAATACCTAGCTCAGTGCATGGCACATGGTATGATTCAATGGGGTAGCTCTCTTCCCCTTTATATTTAGAGGCATATACATCATATGTATATATACACATTATGTTTGTGTGTATGCATATAATTATATTAAAATGTATCATTATATATACAAAGTGTACATAGGTTTAATTATAATTGTGTTGCATATGTTAAATGTAGCATCAACATAACACAGATTTTACTTCTGGAAACTTAAACTAAGAACAAAATATATATGCTGTTAATTATAGTAAATATGGCATAATTAAGGTAAGTTACCATTTCCCAAAATTCATAAGCAAGACAATTGCTGCCTAAGACAATTTGCTGAAGATTAAATGTGAGCAGTACAGTATCTTCGTGGCTATTGTGAATTGCAAATATGGAACCGTTTTGATTATTTTACTTAATTGCCTATGCATTACAGTTAGCCATGAGCTTAATCTCTATGGGTTTTAAAAAGATGCTTTAAGAAGAGCCACTGAATCAATTCACAAGAAAAGAGAGTTATCAAGGACCAGCTAAAAAGTATATTTCCTTTAAAAATCTCAGAATTAGTGCAAAATTGAGGCATGCATTGCACTGAATCCTAACTCTAGGGTGAATTGGTGTGAACTGGGCTTTTTCAGACTGCCTCCATTTCTGCTTCTTTCCCTTCCTGCCTTCCATCTTCCTCTGCTCTTTGTTTCTTGGGCTCTGCTTCTTTATGGTTCTCCTTGCTCTTGGCTTCTACTCTCTGGCGACTTCTGCTCTCTCTCTTTCTCTGGGTCCCTGGCTTCTTCTCCACTCTATTGCTGGCTGAGTCAGTGGGTCCCAAATGTCCCAAGTCAGAGGACCTTCAAGGGGGTCACTTGCCATCCACAGAGCGTGTCTGCTGGGCTGAGCTCTGGCGCCCATCAGGGCCAGCACAGAGGCGGCTGCTCCAGCTTAGAAGCTGCGTTAGGCTCTGTTCCAGGCAAATGTAGCCAAGGGCTGGTGTCAAGTGACCACATCTGAGAACCTCCTCAGAGTGGTCTGTGGACACAGTTGGCACCAGTGTGAGTGGCAGAAGAGTGGAACCACTCCAGGAAGAGGACCTTTGAGGTCACTTCTGATTCTGAGTCTGTGACTGCCAATGCCGAGTGAGAGTCAGTTAGCATGCTCTGGATGGTTGTTGCATGCCAGGTATTCTCACATATACTGGCTCATTTATTTATTTCTTATAATAAACCATGAGTGTTTTTTTTTTACCACAGTTCATGAATCTAAGATGCCACTAGTTGTAAGCTGAACCACTATTTTATGTACCATGAAGATCAAAAGAATATTGCCAATTAAATTTTGACACAATATTCTCTTATTGCTTAGCTTTTTATTGTGTACATTTCAAAAGAGCTCTTATGCTTAAAGATTTTTACTACATTAGATTTTTATATGTACACTGAAAGGAAAATACAGCAAAATAAATGAGTTAAGGTGTTCTGAAAACCTCTTCACGTTTACTCTCTGACTCTTCTGAATTACTTTTTTACTAAGATGTCCAAATGTACCCATGTTCTTGCAGTCGATACCATCCTCGGGGCCATCAAGTGTATTGGTGATTCTGGTGTGCTTTAAAAAGTGCTCCACTCTGGGCTCTGATATGTTTTTCATGCTGCTGATATTCATTTTGCAGGTTTTTCTGCTAGGACAACAAAAAAATGTTTGTTTTTAGCTTATCAAAAGTTATGGAAAATTTTCCTCCTGTGACCAGGACTTACAACCCTGCCTCAAATTGTCCTCAAGTGGTTAGGAGGCTATAGTCGTCCAGTCATGCCATCAGAAATAATAGTAATTTCATTCATTTGCGAACAATATTAGCCGTGTCACAACTGCCCTCTGGTTATCCAGGACTATAGGATGCTGACGATTATAAGATGTCAAAATGGCAAACAGGTGTCTTAGAATCAACAAAATAAGTATTACTATCAATTTATGGGTGAGGTTCAGGGCCATTTCACCTGGTTCCCTGTGGAAGAGGTGGGAAGAGAACAAGTGGTCGCTGAGCATCTACTTGCTTGGTGTCCCGGACGCTTCATTTGTGTCATGCCATTGGATGCTCAGAAAAACTCTCTGAAGTATGTGCTGCTCTACCGAGGAGAAAACTAAGGCTAGAAGGTTAAATACCTTGCCCATGATCACAGATCATGAAATGGCAGAGCTGGATTGTAAACCCAGGTCTTTCTTGTTCTGAGCTCGGCCAGTCCATAAAGGTTGGAGTGGGATTAGAAGACTGAGCGAGAAAGACAACTAGGATTCAGAGAAAGCATTTGTCAACAGACTGGCAAACTCTCAGTGCCAGGAGTACACATGAATGAGTGGATGCAGCTCCTTTGGTCTGAGGTCTGGGGGTTAATGCTGCCTGCTTGGAATGAGGCACCAGCTCCGGGCCCACGGCCTTGCGCCCTGGGCTTTGAGTGGAGTTTCATCAGCTCTCAAGGGCCTATCACCGACCACCCAGGAGAGTCACACACTAGGCCAGTTATATTCTGCGTTCATTTCTTACCATTTCTTCCAGCCTGCTGCAGATCTCATCGTGGCTTAGTACTGAGTCTAAAGTCCTTACTTTCTTTTTTCTGTTTTTTGGTAATGCCGGTGTCGGTCATGGTGATGGTCGTTTGTTTACTGGGGCCTAAAGTACTGAAATGATTCCATTTTGTAAGGCAATTCCAAATGATTGAAATGATTTTCCCTTCGTTTAATTCCACAGATAGACAATAATGAGCCAGGAAGTTACCTAGTATGAAAAGGACTTGAAATGGGAGCCCATCTGCTGCAGAGCATTGGACCTGAGACTAGGGTTTCCACCGCGGGCACGGGGAACGGCTAAGCCTAAGACTTCATTATCACAGATTACACTGTTGTTCTGAGCTTCTCAAACTTTTGGCAGGGAGCCAGGGAGCCGTGCGACTAAAATGAAAGTCAAAAGGCAGGAACTCAGACCAAACGGGGCTAGACCTCGCCATGAGATGGGAGCGTTCGATGAGGTTCATTTTGCAGCTCCCATGGCCCGGACCTTCCTGAGGAGCAGCCGTAGGGAGCAGGGCCCCGCCACTCCTGCGCCGCCAGGACAGCAGTCCAGTTCCCAGCTTTGGGAAGTGCCCGGGGACCAAAGTAACTGTGTGGACTCGTCTGCTCACCCCATCCTGGAGCCCCCTTCACGCCCGGGAGAAGAGGTCCATGGAGAGGTCTCTCTGTAAAGTCTGTGAGATGGCGGGGCTTTCAACAACATTTGTACATCGCTACCACCTAGGACACCTGCTCCTTTGGCACATTGCACACCCAGAGCTCTTGTCGGCACACCTTTTCCCTTGAGTTCAGCAGACCAAGGTGGTGAGACGTACCACCCATGTTTCAGATGTTTCACACTTCATCTCATTCAAGCCTCACAACCATCCTATGAATACCTATTATTACTCCCATTTTAAAATGAAGATACCGAGATTTGAGTGCATCAAGTGACTTAAAGTTCAAACAGCCAACAAATGGCTGGGTTAGCCCTCGAGTCGAGTCAGAGTGACTGTGCAGACTGGCCGCTTTCCGCTAGGCTGCCCTGTCCCGCCTTTGAACACTCAGGGCCTGACCACATCTGGTCAAAGATCCCTACTCCAGAAAATACATGAAATGCCTTCAGGTTGAGGCGAACTCTGCTTCACCTCATGGAATCATAGATTTCAAAACAAATAAATGAATGAACAAAAACAAGAATTTTGTGCTTTTTCCTGCCTCTAAGTCTGTCTGCCTGAGTTTCACACTGTGTGGGCTTGATGCCAACCCCTTCCTCTTTCCTCAGCTCTTTGACCACCAGCCCCCACCTCCCATCTAGCTTCAGGCTTTCTGGGGCCCTGGACCGGCTCTTTTGACACCCTGGCTTGTATCCTTGCTCTATCCTGGCTCACCCCAAATTGAAAACCTACTCTTTGGGCACATTTCATATCTATAGCTGTTATCTGCACATCTCTTCCCTTGAGTTCAGCAAACCAAGTTGTGAAACAACTCCAGACAGGGGGCCTCTGGGAAATGGGTGGGAGTTAAGAAGATGAGTCTTCTAAATTTCCCCACAAGGCTTTGATCTTCACACAGCACCACTTGAATGGGAACATCCAGGACACAAAAAAAACTGCCTGGCAAACCAATGTCAGGTGGTCTGGTTCTGTTGGGATTCCGTTACTGGTTGCTGGGTCTCTAACGCTGGAGAGCTGGCACCAGGAAAGTCTGTAGGGATTCGGGTCTCCTGGTCCAGCGTTCAGTGGTGGGGCCCATCGGCAGAGATGAATGGGAGCGGAGAGAGCATGTGTGTGATTCTGACTGAGCTGGTGCAGTGAGGGAAGCATACATAGGGTACTTGGGGGCTTTGAGGGATTTTTTCCCTCTCATTTTCCATCTTTTACTTTCATAAACCCTTCTTCCCTTTTCCTCATTGGTCAATTTATTCACACAACAGAGACTCTATTGTATCTGGTTTCCTGGGACTCTGCATTCCCTTTACACAGGGGAAAATTCTCATTCTCATTCGATTTCATCATGAAGAAGAACATTATTCAAAATATGCCTCCACATATCCTCTCTGGAGAGCATTATTGACTCTATACTGCATCATCTCACTCTCTAAGATATTCCTCCTCAGGGGGACTCAGGAGATGCTCAGCTGCCCCCCACAAAGGAAGCAGGAGGCAAGATTCAGGCCCACCATCCGTCCAGAGGCGTGTTGTTCCCTCAGGGCTGTTAAGTCCCCCAGGACACTCCTAGCATCACAGCCTGAGTGATTCCCCAGTTCAGAATGGATGATCTGCCCTTCCACTGACAACCCATTGTCCTTAAAATCATGGACAGAAAAGAAAGGAGGGAAGGGAGTGAAGCAAAGGAAAAGGAAGAAAAGGCAAGGAAAAGGGAAGGGAGGGGAGAGGAAGGAAAAGGAGAGGAAATAGCCATTTCACTCTACTGGTCTGAGAAGAATAACTCGCCAGGTAATGAAGAGCCTCTTGATCCAGGATGCAGGCATGTGTGTGTGTGTGTGTGTGTGTGTGTGTGTGTGTGTGTCCATGCACGTACACGTATGCAGGCATGTGTGTGCCTGTGTGTTCATGCACGTACACGTATGCAGGCATGTGTGTGCCTGTGTGTTCACGCACATACACGTATGCAGGCATGTGTCTGTGTGTTCATGCTGGTACATGTGTGCAGGCGTGTGTGTTCATGCACGTGCATGCATGCGGACATGTGTGTCTGTGTGTGTTCATGCAGGCACACATGTGCGGGCATGTGCATGTGCATGTATGCAGGCATGTGTGTCTGTGTGTTTATGCATGTGCATGTGTGCAGGCATGTGTGTTCGTGCACGTACATGTATGCAGGCATGCACATGTTTATGCACAAGGACGCGTGTGTAATTTTTTTTTACTGCTTCAGAAATTTTATTAAAACTTATCACACTTGATCCATGGCCAGGGGGCTATTTATGTGCTTTACAACAAAAGTACAGCTCTACTTAATAAATAAGCCAAGCTGAAGAGCCCCCAAAACCGGAAATGAGATGCCCCTCTTTCTCTGGCTGTCTTTAACTTCCTTGAATTAATTACTGACAAGTCTGTTTCAATTTAGACCTATTTCTTTTCCCCAACAAGGGTTAGTTTTGGTCCAAAGAGACCATATATTTTCAACTTCTATCCAAATTCAATGTCTCGGTGATTACACTAGTACAGAGGGCAATTATCAGCTGAATAAAGTCCAAAGGCCTTCTGCACAGTCTTCCCGTTTGGTCTTCAACCTCATGGACAGCCAGAGCCTTTCCAAAGCTTTGCAGGGACAGATGCATCACTGCTGTGGTTTAGTACCAATGGGTCTTGGCATCTGTTTCTTTTGTTCTGAGTTTTCACAGACTCCTACACAGGAAATTCTTTTTAAAAGAGTTCAGCCCTGTGTTCTTGGTCATTCTGTCTCACCCTTCGCCAGAGTCACTTGCTGTGTGAGTGTTGTCAGTGGGTCACCACAGACACTGCAGTACCTGTGTGCCTGCGTGTTTCACTCCCATAGCTTCTGACACTGTGGGGAGCAGGAAACTGGTCCGCCTATTCGTGTGCCTACACACTTAGTAGATGCTCAATAAATATTTGTTGCAGAATCCTTGAGTAACAACAGAACAAATGCTCTTCAAGAGTGGATATGAATTTTCAGGTGTTGACAAAGAGTATTCCTTTTTACGGAGCAAGTTCCAAATTGCTGAGTGGCTTGGAATTGGTTTAATGGCATCAGCTTGGCCTGGACATTATTATTTCAAGCAGCAGTTACCATTTTTAGGTGCTTACTGCCTGCCGAGAACTGTATTTGACATGTAATTATTTTCTAATCTATTCAGTAACCTTGGATATATATTTTATTATTTTCATTTTAAAGATGAAGAAAGTGAACCTTAGAGAGGTTATGTCTACTGCACAAGATCACATAGACTGTTTGTAGTGTGGCCAAGATTCTTACCCCAGAAGGTCTCTATTTGTTCCCTACATATTCATACCTCTCATAAGTGAACTCTAAGGAAGAAATAGAAACCCTGGTAATTACTTGAGATGTGTACTTTGTGCAGTGGGTAGCTTTTCTGAAAGCAAAACCACTTTACCTTTGAATAGCTTTAGAATGTATTAAGTATCTATGCACATACTGTCTTATTTGATCTTCATCCAAGCTTTATGAGATACTATCTTTATTTTTATAGTCTAGGGAATTTATAATTGTATTGGATAAGAAAGATAGGAAACCCTGCTCCAGGACACATGGACCGAAGAGCATAGCCAGAACTAATCACAAGATTTTTGTGGTTTCCAACACATGATTCAACATCCCAAAGATAGCAAGGAATTCTAAAAAACTGAACAGAGGAGCAGCCAGCAGACGGGCTCTAGTCTAACACTATGGAAACAGAATTGAAAATCAAACATGTGCTAAGATGTACATTTAAGAATGTACAGAGCAACCACATTTTAGTGGTGATTAGGGATGTTTCCATAGCAATATGATTTACTTCCAGTAGACTCTGTTAATTTGAAATGTTTCCCCTGATTAAAAATAAACATAAAAAATTCATCAATATTTGCCTCTCCATTATACAAAGCTCATACTGTTTGGTTAGGCAAAGAGACAGTAATTCTCACCACAGAGCAAACAGGAAATAAGGTGGCCACTGTTTGTCTGGAGCAAAATGTTGATCTGGAGTTGCTATAGCAAACAAAGTACCAGACGAGCCAAGACTGGAGGGCGACACAGCGCCAGCGAGTGTATTATAATACCCAGAAGTTTACACTGGCTTTCCTTGGGTAGAAAAAAAATTAAAGAGAAAGAAGAATGATTTCCTCAAGGAAGGAGCACTTAGCCCTAAATGGAGCAGGGAAGCCCAGACCTGGAAGAAAACAACAGTAATGAAAGCTCACGTGTGTTGTGCCCTTTCTCTACCAGACACCATCTTGAGACCCTTCTGTAAATGATCTCAGTTGCTCTTCCCAACAGCCCTGTGAGGCAGGTGCTGTTACTCTCCCCCTGATGTGAGAACTCATGCACGCACAGTGCAGGGTCTTGCCCCTAGGAACCCAGCTGGGGAGGCAAAGCTGGGATTTAAGTCTTGGATGTCAGGCCCCAGAACTTCTAACCACTTCCCTATGCAGGCAAGACAAGAAAGAAGAAAGTTTACAGTGTCTTAAGTGACCAACATAAGACCTCACCTAGACTGCAGCTTCACTGGCATCTCTGTCCTGCCAGTCGGGGTCCTCATGCACAGGCTAGGGGTTCAGAGACTGAAGACACTCACGAGGAGCGCAGCGGTGAAAATGCTCAAGGCACCTGTTTTTCTCCTACTTTTTAATAAACACACTCATCCCTCTAGTTTCAAACCATTCCTTCCAAACTCTCTGGACAGCTCAAACCCTGTTAAAGCCACTTTAAGGGCATGCCCCAGTTTGGGGGGAGCTACAATTTGATTAGCTGGCAGAAAGGGCACAACACATGTGAGCCTCGGGTGTGCACTTGAAATTCCTTTGCGATACAGCAATTGTTGTGTTAGGAGGAGTGAGGTTTGATCTGCATTCCTTTTAGTCAAGGAGAGGTTGTATTGTAAAATGACTGCATTCTACACACCAGCTTTTTTTGCTGATCTTGATTAAAAACAGGGACTTCAGCAGCTACTTGATGAGACTAAAAACCAAAAGAGCTTGTCTGTGAGTCAGAGTACAGAGATAAGCACAGGGAGGCAGTTGTGTACAGTGATTAATAATGTCATCTCTCCAGAGGGTCAAATCACAGCTTTAGCATCTACTTCATCAGTAATCTTGAGCATGTTATACAACTCTAAACCTCAGTTTCCTCATCTATTAAATGGGGGTAATAATACCACCTTCATAGTGTTGTCAAAATTAGGCAAGATAATCAGTGTAAAGCAGTAAGGACAGTATCCGTGGTGTGAGGCTCGCCCCTGCTTCGCTCCCATTCGCACTCCAGCAATACCGAACTTCTCCTAGTTTGCCCGAGTGCCATGTTCTCTAAGCCTTCTACTCTGCCTGGAAGGCTCTTCCCTATAAGTCCTCTTGAAAGCCTGCCCCCCCTCATTCTTCAAGTTTAGCTCAAGTGCTTCATGGCTCACCTAGGCAGTCTTACATTTCCCTCCCATCCTTCCACTGTTTCTAGTAATTCACCCTTACAATGATCATTAAATTGTAATGATTTGCCACCATGTCTTTCTCTTCATCCCACCCCTTGAGTGTGCATTAATCCTTCACACCCAGCTCAGAGCCTGGTACGTGAGGAGCATTTGATAAACAGTTGTTGAAAAGATGAACAGGCAAATGCTGAGTTTCAGTATGAAGCCCAGGCTTATATTCAATAAAATAAGAAAATCTTCTGGAGGTAATAACAATCTAATATAATCAATGAGGAAGGCTCTAACCACAAAATCCAAAGTGCATTCTCATTTTGGTTTTAATTGAACTTCAAAGCTTTAGAAATTATAGCCCAAACATAATTAGACCCAGCTAAGATTCTAAATCATTTTGTGACAGTAGGAGACTCATGAGGCTGGTGGACGGAAACTGAGATATGATCCGACTTGCACCAGAGAAATTCTACATGACTCAAATACATGTCCCAAACAGCAAGTTATCATTGATTTTTTCTACCTAATAAGTATTCTGAATAATAATTCACTAAGAGACATGTATATAAAAACACATCAAGAATAACTAAGTAGGTATTGTCTTTACATGAAACTAAGGGGCTATAGAAATAGTTATAACCAGTTCATTCAAAGGATATCTATCCAGTTCTTAGGCAGTTTCTCTGTAATGGAAATAGAGCTAAGAGCTAAGTCAGGAAGCCAGCCCATCCACACAGTTCAAAGCTTTTCTGGCCTAGACTTCTCTAGCAAATTTATAAGGGCAGAATATTTCCATATTTTCTAAATGTGAACTAGGGGAATATTAGTAAAGAAAACTTTGTAAAGACGCACTTCAGAATGCCACCCTGCATGCAGCCTGCTGACTGGCCAGTGTAAAGCTGCCCCACTCACAACTAACGCAGAGAGTGGAAGTCAGCCGTATCAGGGTAAAGGTCCGGTATCCCAGAGGCAAAGCTTACCCTCAGGTCCCATGAAAGCTTCTCACCTGTGGCTACATCACACAGGATGCCTCAGGCTTGGAGGGGAACCGTGAGGTACTCTAATAGCTTTTTATAGACTGCAATTGCTTTTGTAGACACTATCTGCAGGGTCATGGTCAGAAAAGAGGTGTGTGTGTGTGTTGCGGGGGGCGGTGTGTACATAAGATATTCCTCAAGATACAGGACAATCTGATACTTTTTAAGGCATTGATACCGGGAAGGCAGAAGCGTGTCCAGATTAAGACCCACAGAATCCAGTTTACAAGGCTTCTGGGCATGGCAAGTGGTAGCTATGCACGTTGAAGTACACAGGCTGCAGAATTTGTGCCTTTTGCAAGATCGAAATCGTGGCAGATCCAAAACTCATGCTCAATTCTTTTCACTGATGTTAAAAGATATTTCAACTCTTATACTCTCATAGGAAGAATGAATCATGTACTGGCCACAAAGGGAGGCATTACTCTGATGGTCTTACAATTCAAGATCTAAAAAACTCCAGCAGTGAAAGCAACACATAGATCCTGAAGTGTCTGTACCTCATCTGTTAATTTCCCAAGCCTGGAGAAGCTAATGTCAATTCATCATATGACACTCAATTTGCACAATAAATTATGAATCTGGGAGAAAAAGAATACTTCATCACTTTCCTACTTTGTTGTTTAGAGCTTTTCACAGGACAATGGTTATTTCCTACTCTGATGTTTTCTTCCATGTGGCCGGCCCCCAAGGTGAGTGACACATACACTTGCCTCTCTGGTCCCTCACTGATTCCTTCCCGAGTGGAATGACAACGCTTACTGGTGCCTTTGGGACAGGAACCAGGCAAAGGGAGCTCAGTCCTTTCCCCTCTCCCTCCTTTCAGGAGTCAGCTGCTCACAGAAAGCAGGCATCCTGTTCCCATTCTCTGTGCGAGAAGTTTTGCAGTAGGAGAGCACCACCTGAGGGGGCTGGTGGTTGTCCGGATGAGCTGTGACAAGGTGGGTAAGCCTGCCTGGTTCTGGGGTGCAGTATTAGGAAGCTCTTCCTGCCACCGCTAAACCACCACACTCAGCAGCCCCGCCTTTATCAGCAGCAGAGCTGATACATTGGACTCCGTCTGCCTGTCTGCTCTGTATATCCTACTTGGTTCAGAACTGGGAGAGAGAAAAGGGGTATACTTATGGGTCCCCAAAACCCCAACAGGTTTGTAGACACAGCTGATGTGTCTACACTGTGTCACCACCTTGTTTTTGTTACAACAGGACAGATGGACTGTCTAACGGGCAGTCTCTGGTCCTTCAGGGAGACGCCCAGTAATGACACCCAGGATCTCCAGGATAAGAGCCCACATCCGTGGTGTCTGTTGATTTCCATGGTGTAAACATCCATGCCCTGGTTCATCAAACCACCCGCAGGACACCACCGAACAGAGTTGGAAGGAGACGTACACAGTCCACTCTCCACTGCCTGTAAGGAGACAATTCACCAACATGCTGCACCTCTCTGGAGCCAGAGACAGCTTCCTTCCAGAGAGGCAGGTGCCCTGGCGCACGGCTACATGCTCACCTCTAAGCTGGGACTCCTGGGTGGTGACTGCCTGCTACCAGAGCACCGGCTTGGCGGTAGGGAAAGGCCAGGCTTCTGTGCCATGGTCAGGGGTAAGTCTACGATCAGTTCAGTATACACAGAAACAAGATGAGAACAAGGTTACCCGCAGGTGGCCACACCAAGAGCCAGGCCAGCAGGGACTAGAAGGGCTTTCTTCCTAAGTTCCTGCAGTTACCCATCTCCCTGGTCATATTTAGGAATTTGGTCGTCACTTCTTCATCACATAAAAAAGGTCGTTTTCTGTTCCTAGCCCTGATTTTCTAAGCGACAGAAATACTAGCATTTGAATTCTGTATAATCATTAAGCCATCACAGAATGGTTGTTTACACCACCTTGTTCCTTCCTTTCCATATTCAAAAAATGGAGATATTTGCCCAGAAGTTTGTTTGAAATACTAAAATGGTGTTTCTAAGACAGTTTGTGGCATGTAGTAAACTCACAGAAGTGGCAGGCATTTCATTGCCCCTTTGTTGGTGGCAGGGGTGCAGATGACACCCCGAGAGGTGGGGTGGCGAGCAGGGTTCTACAAGTGCGGTTCCATTTGCTTTCCATTTCTTCCACTTCTGGGGTTCACAGTGGTTTTGCCAGACCTCATGCCTGTTCCTTTTCCAGCTCCACGTCTTCTAGGCCTCCCTCTCAGAAGTCATCACTCTTCAGGGGCTTCGGGAATGTAAGCAGAAGTGTGTGGAGACAGCGCCTTTGCTCTTGAAGGTGGATAAAGAAAACATGTCCTTAACGTGCTTATACTAGTAGTATTTTTTAATGTTTTAGAAAAGCATTTTAAAGGCATGCATAATATTCCATTTCGTATATGGAAAACACAGCATATTTTGTCCTAATTTACTTAGCTAGAGCCTCAGTTAGGTTGTTTTTTCAGTGTTTCACTATTATGAAAAATTCCTTCTTTGACCATCTACCTCTATACAAAAATTCTTGCTTCAGAGTATATCTTTAGAAGGGAATATATCTTTATATCTAAAGATTATATCTTTAAATTTTATGTCTTAGAAGCATATATATATATATATATTCTTCAAAATGTTACAATATCTCTATGGATAACAAGCCAGAAACGCATGCCTGCAAGAACTACTTCTGAAGCCATTTGGAACCCTACCCAAGGAAAGCAGGGCTCTTCTACACTCATTTCCTCTTCCCTCAATAGTTCTCCCATCATTTTTATATATAACTTCCTAAAATAATCCAGTATATCCAGAAACAGTACCTCAAGATTTTGGTAAACCTATTTCTTAGGTTGGGTTCCCCCAGAAGTCCCATGAAACAAAGATTCAAGTGCAAGTAGTTTATGTGGTTGTAAAGGAGTAGAAAGGCGAGATAAGGAAGAGAAGACGCCAATAAACGATGCTTATCGAGCCCATGACTACTATGGGCAACAGGAACTAATCCCCTGAGAGAAGCACTCAGAGTGTTTATTTACCAAATCCCGTGAGTCTCTGATTGGTAGCCCCGGCTGGAGGACGTTAATGGCCTGGCACTTCCTGTGGGCAGGTCAGCAACATGGCTTCCTGGCCAGGGAAAGCCCTCAAGCAAAGGAATACAAGTATTAGTGGTTGGAAGGCTGCTGGCAGGCACTGAAGTTTTAGAGGTGAGGGTCTATGGGTGAGAGGCCAGTAGCATCTGCTAGAATCTACCGTAGGGAGCACACAGCTGAATTCCAGGAAAGTGACTCTCGCTTTAACTTGTGACAAGCCAACCCTTAAAAGAGGGCATTCATGAACTAAAATCCATGCTTCCCACTCTATTGTATACTGTTTGAACTTTGGATAAGCTATGAAAATGCACTATAACACTACAGGAGAAAGGTATGGCTTCACATTTAGAAAGGTGACGATCATTAATTTAACAAGCATTTGTACTCAGTCCTGTAGTCTGTCAGTCTTGGTGGTAAGTGCTAGAATACAAAGATCAGGTTGACACAATCCCTGCCTCTAAGGAGCTTACTTTACAGTCTGGTGGAAGAGACAGAACCCTCAGGCCAGAAGGTGGGACCTGAGAGTAGACCCTGTGGCCTGCTACCCAGGTAGATGGCCTGAGAGGCAGCAATACCCCAGAGAAGGAAAGCCTTCCTGGTATGTCTAGAGCCTCAGAGAGCACACAGAGTCTGCCAGTCTCACCATGGTCCAGAAGCAGAGAAGAGCCCAGGCAATCCCCAGAAATTATGCAGAAGGACCATCAGATGCCCAAGAGGCACACAAAAGTGGCAGAAAAGATTCATAAGCATGAGGGTGTTTGTTAGGGGATCAAGGAATGCTGCTCACGACCTGAGGGCAGGATAGATGGCTTAGAAGGACCCCGTGTTGAAAGATAACAAGGAAGAACCAGGTGCCTCCACTCCCACCAGGTCCTCCCAGAGCTGGGATGGAACCAGGGAAGTCAGGAGAGAGGCAGCCTGGGTTTTGACAAAGAGTTCTACCTCTGATAGAATGAGGTCTTGTCATACAAATTCTACTGAGTTAGAGAAAATGAAGCAGTGACATTTCTTCTATACTCAGGTTGGAGGATTGAAAACTGTACCCATTGCCCAGTGATAATAACATGCTCTCATCAGAAAATCTCCCAGATGGTGGAGGACAGAGTATAGTCTGGGGAGTCAGACAGACTTTGAGCCAAGTCCTAACCCTCCTGGTTCCAGTTTCTGTTCAATGTGTGATTATGGGCAAATTAACAGTGTGTTAAAACCTTGTAAGAGTCAGGTGCCTCACCTGAAAAATGGTGGCTAGTGTGAGGATTGGTGAGACAAGATAGGAGATCATTTCTTGGGGAGTCTGAACAGAGGAGGCCTCCAGGGGGCGGATGATGAGGTGCTGTGATCCCTGGTTTCCTGTGCTGTGGGGTAATGTCCCCAGGCTCACGGACAGAGGGAAACAAACCCTGACGGATGGGGCCACCGGGGCTCTGCCCAGGATTTCTGAAGACTTCTTAGGCTTTATGGAGACATTCCAGATGCACAAACTGAGAGGAATTCAGAAGGGAGAAGCTCTGCTGGAGGAAACAGATGGCACTGAGAAATCTTCTCAGAGGAGCTACCACATCATTCTCTCCTTCCAATCCGAGATGAAATTACATCAGCTCCCAAGGATGAGGGAATTTGCCACAAATAAACAAGCATTTCCAAAGAATAAAAATTGTACAAATGTATGTACATACACATATATATCACACCAGTTTTAAAGTGATGAGAGCATTGCAAATTCTGATTTTCATTATAGAAACACTAAATTGGATGTATTATTTTTGTATATGTGCTTACAGGTCTGAAGATTAAGGATTTTACATAAGATGCTATTTTCCCCTTTTTTCATATATATCCAGATGTTTTTAATTTATGCAAATTAATTTCATACGTATTGCATCCTTCAACTCATTTGCAAGATATATTTATGCAAAATAAAAGAGTTTTAAAAACACATTTCTTTCAATATTTGTATATTTTTACCACATCTTATAGCCTGGAAAGATATTTTTCTGTATTTCATTCTTTGGACTTTAAGATATCCTAACTCCAGAAATATCCTTAATCTGGGACAAATCAATTCTCAGAAATTTTGAAAACAATTGCTTCCTATAATATATGTAGAAATATTATTCACAGTATCTGGCATGCAGTTAGCGCTCAGTGGAAGTCATTTTCCTCAATTCTAAAGGGCCGTATGGGAAAAGAACCTTACTTTCTTGTCCTTCCTGCATATTGGCATTCCCATTCCTAGTCTGTCTCAAAACATGAAATATCTTCAGTGTTTCTGTTTAAACTGCACCAGGCACCAAGACGCAGAGAAGTGTTCATCCCTGCCCTAGAGAGCTGACAGTCTAGGGAGGGAGAATGGCATGCAAACCCTGGACAGACTGGCGGACCTGAGAGTCCGACGCTCACCTGTCTAGATTTAATTCCACAGTTTCCTGTTACATTATACAATGAGCTCCCTGCCTGGCTGGCCCCCACTGGCTTTCTTCTTCCTCAGGCCACCTGGTCTGATGAGTGGGGTCAGCCCTTGCAAATTAGGCCTGTCTCACAAAGCCCTTCAAAACTCTAAACTGCTAAGAAGACTAAGAGTGCCATGGTTAGGCTTGATAGAGTCCCTGAGCAGGCTTTCTAAATGAAGGAGAATCTGCTCCTGATTTGAAGAGGGAAATACTTTTTCAAAGTAATGACTATAAATTAGAAAAGAAAGAAGAAGGTGGGGGGGGGGGCAGAGGGAGAGAGACAGACAGAGACAGAGACAGAGACAGAGAGAAGGAAGGAAGGAGGGAAGGGGGGTGGAGGGAGGTAGGGAGGGGGGAGAAAGCAATGATTTTATATGTAGCAAAGATATCTACCTACTCAAAATTTACATTTTAAGAAACAAATTCTCTCACCCTCTTTCATTTTTACCCACCTAACCTTTCATTTAATAAACAAGTGTGGGGTGCCTGCCTTGGGCCAGCAACTGTACAGGCACTGTATTAACATGAGTTAAACATAGTGCCTGCCCTCACCGGAGTTCAGGGCCAGGTAGAGAAGAAGGGCAGGTCGGCAGGCAGTTAGAGAGAGTGCAATGAGGACAATAGCAGAGCCATGCCCAGACACTTCGACTGGGGAGGGTCACCTCAATCCCTTCGGTAAAATTTGCTCTCTCAAGTGTGCCCCTGGTCAAGTTAATCTCCCTGGCCAAGTTAAGGGCCATGATCCTGGCACAAAGAATGAGTTGTTTTTTCCTAATTCCAATTTGGCTCCCCAGTGAGGTGGAATGGTGTGTCTTAATATTTGCATTCTTCTTACTAACCCTGTAAAGCCTGTTGAGAAACTGGTCTTAATCTAAGTGTCCTGGACTCCGCATTCTATGCCACTGAGGACTTCTCAGGAAATGGCAACAGCAGGACTGTCAGTGGCATTTTCAGAGCTTCTTCCAATAGAGTCTGGGTCTAGCACTGTTACCGTCCATCAAATGGAAGCCTATCCCCTCGGATGTCCAGTCTTGTCCGTCGGCACCCCCCCGACCGTTGGTGCCCATCACCGTCTCCCTGCTCGTCACATGCCCAAGCTGGATTAGGTCAAGTACGAAGTTTTTACTCCTTCTAGTTCTCGCTTTCAAAGGTGTGTCCCCTGAGCCGGTTCGTTCTCATACTGAGGATAGTGAGCTGAGAGGCTGAAGGCACGCTCTCGACTGACTCCAATCCGGAGAACTGAGATGTGGCACACCTGCCTTTTGGTTTCCACCGCTGCCCTGTCTAAAGAAGGAAGCTCACTTTTGCCGTGCTGGTGATGGAAATGGGGTTGGAAGAAGAGAACCAGGAGAGGCTGTGTAACCTGTGGCAGAATGGGAAGGTGGCAGAGACCAGCAGCCACAGTGGGCATGGCTGGGGGGAGCTAGGAGCTGGAAGGAAGTCTCATCAACCAGGCAGAACTCAGCATGCAGAGGCTCTTCATAGATGGTGAGATTAAAAGTGCTTTTTTTAAAAAAGTAGTAAATTCTTAAAATAACATTAAAGAATAAATAGAAATTGAGCTTAAAATATTTTATGCTTTGAAACTGACAGTTGTTCATATATTTTTTGATAGGGATGGAGAACTCATTTATAAATTATGGGAATTGCTAGAAACATCACCCCAGGTTCTAAGGAGATGTTCTTTATGAGTTTAGGGGAGAATTGAAAGCTTCTCAGAAAATGTTTGTTTTTCTGATTGAAAAGGTTTTTACACTGCTGTGTAACTATAGTGTGACCATGTTACCTTTTCTGGTTTTGCTCTCTAGAAGGAAAGGAGAGGCACCCTGTAGGGAGGGAAGCAAAAGAGATGCTATGTTTTTCTAGCACTACCCACAGTTCTTGCTAGTTTAGTGAACAGCAACAAAATGAAAATAACCAAGCTCTAAGAACACTATGTTACTCCATTGCAGCTGAAAGACTTCCATGGCAAATCAAAAAGGGAGACAAAAAAGCCAGGGTCTTGTCTACAGAAAGATACAGAAATTTTAGGAGCCATATCACTGAAGCTTAGTTAATAAGATGCTAAAAACATGCATAGGTGTTTATTTCTTTAAATTGTGCTCTATGTGAATAGCATGTTGCAGGGAAAATCCTTTGGCCAGGATCCTCATCTGAACCTAAACTACTAGGTGATGTAATTGGCCTGCTGCTAGGCTACTGCTTCCACACCCATAGGCAATGGGCCATAACTGACTGATTCACTACAGAAAAAACTCTGCTCAGTGCTCTGGGCAGAGGCAGAGACGGAGGTGGATTATGGACCTGCAGACTTCTGGATGCAGACGTGGTTCTAGGGCTCAACCTACTGCCGTGAGAATAAAGCCGGGTAGAAAACCTTGTACCCCAAGAATGTTCCATTTCATTTCTTGGTTTCATCAAATCCATAATGAACTTTCCCTGGGCTTGAATAATCAGGCAAGATACATGTTTACAGTATTTTTTAATGTTCATAGATATATATGTGTGTCTGCATATATATATATATATATATATGTATGTAATTTTAATACTATATATATTATTTTAATAATATTATGTTTTATAAGATGATGGTTGTAAAGAAAAGCAAAGCTTCTTTCTCAGTCCACTTGCCTGCTATGAAGACTCTCTGACCAAGGCTAAGATATCTCAAGTGACCTCATGTCAGGACATCCAAATTGCAGGAACCCTCTGTAAGGGAGTTGGAAGTAGCAGGCTTTTAGGTAATAAATTACCAACTTAAATAAAAAGTGACAAAAAGTATTCAATAAATGCCTATCTGAATAATAATACTGTCAATGTCATAATGATCAAAACATCTCAATGACTGAATTTAAAGTACTGCAGGGACACCATTTCCATGAGCTCTGAAAGCAGTCAACATGAACTAAGACCTCTGCAGAAATTATTTTGAAAGTGAAATGGGAGACTCTGTGGGGGAGTAATTGTCAGAGTTGGAATCAAAGTTAAAAGTAGCCTCTGAGAAGGCAAATAGTGACTCTGTGGCATCTTACTACACTGATGGACAGTGGCTGCAATGGGGTATAGGGGGGACACGATAATAGGGGTGAATGTAGTAACCACATTGTTTTTTCATGTGAACCCTTCATAAGAGTATATATCAATAATACCTTAATTAAAAAAAATAATAAATAAATAAATAAAAGCAGCCTCTGAGAAAAATGCAGTCCCCTGAGATTGTTCTGAGATATGGGCAGGTAACTGAAAAACCATAATCAGAGTTCATTCCTTGGGATGCCATATCATGAAAAAAGCTAGATAACAAGAAAGCCATATTCTTGTCTCTTGCTCTCATGGACATTGCTTTTCGAATCAAGCCACCATGCTATACGGAAGCCCAAACAATCCCAGGCAGAGAGGCACCCTGTAGGGAGGGAAAGAAAAGAGATGCTATGTTTTTCTAGCACTACCCACAGTTCTTACTAGTTTAGTGAACTGGGATCCACATATAGGTATTCTGGCCAACTGAGCCCTGCTGAGACCCTAATCAACAGCATCAACTGCCAGACATGTTGAGTGGAGACACCTCAGATGATTCCAGAGCCTAACTATGGAGTCCTTCCAGCTGAGAAGCCCCAGACATGCGGAGGCAGAAACAAGCTGTCCTTGCCATGCACTGTTTGAAATAATTAACTCATAGAATCTCTAAGCATAATTAAAATGGTTGCTCTATCCCATTAAGTTTTTTTAGGGGAGAAGGAGGGGAGTGCAGTAAGTAATTATGCAGCAGTAGTAATTGCAATAGTCAGATCGAAGTGCCCCAGCAGAGACCATCTGTTATAATATCCAGAGACTAAATCTTCAGTCTTCATCCAGGACGGAGAAGAGGCAAATACTAGACATTTGGATTTGGTGAGAGGATCTCAGGATCTGATTCCTTCTTTACTATACTTTCAGTCCATCTTGTTGTCTTTAATCACACACATACTCCAGCTTCTAGAGGTTATGGTGCCATCAAAACTGCCCCTCTGAGAGTTCTGCTTGGGTGTTTTTTCTCAGCTTTTCCTTCTTCCAGCTCAGGCTTCAGCTTTTTCTAGACTGCTAATGTCAGCTGTCACTCATTCATCTACTATCCCAGTTTCCATAATTTTGTTGCTTTGGTCTTCTCTTCCATTTCTTTCTCTAGTGAGTTTATACTTCTAAAAATTTCTTAAATCTTATTGACGATTTAGTGGCATTTTCAGAGGAAATGTAATGAAACACATTATGTTCAATTTAACATCTCTAACTGGAATATTACCTAGAATTTGTATACCTTCTCTGGCTATGTCGACTCCTTTTCTTTTTATTTACTTAATTAAAATAAATTAAAATACTGGATACAAAAGGTCTTGTGCTTTATTGGAAAACAGCAATAACAACAACAACATCGATAACCAAACCCTCTGAGATTGGTCCAGATGTATGTGGGTCTGAAGGCTCTCCTTTCTCTAGCTCCAAGCGTCATCATCTGGAGCTTTCCTGTATGGTCTGTGTTGCATGTTCACAGGAAGTTATAAAAACAGAGGCTCATCTCTGCAGGAGAAGACAACCTAAGGGTAGAAAACAATCTAGAGAAAACACAAAGATGGTCAAAGAATATGCCATGACTGTAAGTGAGTAGATTGGGTAAAATACTTACAGAATGAATGGGCCCAGGGTTGAGGACACCAGTAGGTGTTTTGGGCCATGAAGTCAAGAGAGTTTGATGTTTTTGCTGTGGTCATAGCTTTTACCACTTACAGCCACCAACATGCTCCTCCCTGCCCTGCAGATGGGGTCTTGGGGATGCTGTTTCTACTGTTGGACTCTCGGGAAACAAGAGAGCCTCCCTTTTCTAGTTCTTTTTGCTCTGGCAGAAATGAAAACCCTTTCCTACAGGACGTTCTTCTCTAGCCTTTCATTTCTGAGTCACAGCTTGTCGTTCCCTGATGCAGGTCTTCCTCAGTGCCTCTGCTGGATGGCCCCAAAAGGCTACACAGGGAAGCCATTCCCCATATACCACATGAACTAGCACCTCTGTTCTCCCACTTCTTGATATGCTAGTGTTGGACAGCCATTTTGCTAGACTTCTGCCACACACTGATCCATTCCAAACTCCAATTCTTCTCTACTATGAAACTTCTATCTCATTAAAAAGTAATAATAACACACACACACACACACACACACACACACAAACAGACGCAAAATAGAGGCCTCTCAAAGATGTCTACATCATAATCTCTGGAATCTGTGAAAATGTTAGGTTCCATAGCAAAGGGAAGTTAAGGTTACTAATCAGATGACTTTAAAATAGAGACATTATCCTTTAGGCGCACCCAGTGTCATCACAAAGGCCCTTACACGTGGAAGAAGGAGGCGGAAGGGGTCAGGGAAATGAGATGTGAGGAAGATTCAAGCTGCCACTGCTGGCTTTGCAGACGGGAGGGGGCCAGGAGAGACGAATACAGACAGCCTTTCTAAGCTGGAAATGATAGGAAAATGAATTCTCCATTAGAGCCTTCACAAACGAACACAACCCTACCAACACCTTCATTTTAACCCATTGAGATTTATTTAGAACGACCAGCCCCCAGAATGGTAAGATAATAAATTTGTGTTCTTTAAAGCCACCAAATTTGTTAGTGCGTCAATAGGAAACTAACACAGACATTGGGAATTCCTCAATAAATGGCCCACCCAGCTCACTCACCAGGGAAATTCAGAGTCAACGAGGCTTACACACAGTTTCCAATCAGCTCTTTCCTCTACCCATAATCATGAGCACAGACAAGAATCTGCAGACATCTGATGATCCTCATAAGGAAAGATGAGAGAACAAAACAACTTTTAAAAATTCTTGATGTAGCCACATCTGTTCATCTTCTAGATGCTGTGACTTGCAAAGCAAAGCCTGCCCTCTTTTCCCATCAAGATGTTAAAATTCATTTCCTAAATTTTCTTCCAATTCTTGTGATGTTTTAGTTTTTTCAGTTTTAGTTCTTGGATTCTCTCCTTTCTACTTATAATGAGCCGAGTCTGGTAGTTTTAGCCTTCTAGAGCACAGAGTATCAATGCCATTATATGATTGTCTCCCTTTCTCTGAATAGTTCTAGCGCTCAAGGTTTTGTAAGAACAAATGGATTAATAAATACAAAAGTAATTTGTAAAAACAACTTTTAAAAATATTTTTTAAAAAAACGACTCAAATATAAAGTTCTAGGATGATGATGATGGTCTATATTTCCAACAGCTCTAATCTCCCCAGTTATCTGTAGGTACTTCTTGCCCATTGTCCCATCTCTGTATTTCTGATTTTGCTTTTATTACCTCCTCCTCTCTCAAGCCCCCAGAATCCCAGTGTAGAATTCTGTACTGCCTGGGAAGACTAACTTTGCATTATTAGAAAACAGGCCTGGGCAGGAATCTTAGATTTCCAGTCATGACTCCAATGTTACCATTTGGAACAACTTTGATAGAAGCAGCTACTCCACATAGACACAAACAGATCATCTTCTGACTCGACGCTGCAGGAGTGTATTTACCAGGCTAGTATTCCAAACAGAAGCTCCATTCACTTCATCTCTTTTTCAGGGTCCCGAGGGTGGCAGACACACCCTAGGCCGTGGTTGATCCTGGGTAATCAAAATTCCTTTAGCTTCATCTAACAACAGGGGTGTGTTGACTAAAACTCCGCAAGTCAAGTGTTGGCTCAGCCTCCTTGAAAGGAAAGCAGTGAACCAGGAAAGGCATCCAACCAAGATAAAAGCTAAGCCAACAGATGATAGCATTTCCAAAACAAATCATTGGACTTCAATGCCCTGCATGAAATAGAAAAGGAGGGAGTGTCAGAGGAGAGCACAGGCTGAACTCAACCCTCTGATCTACAGAAAGCAGGGGGCTGACAGATGACCTTGGTGTATGAATGCCTTTCTGACAGTTTTTCCAAGAGCCCACCCTGCCAGTATTATTCTACTCTTTCTGTTTTCCCAAAATTTCCTGTCTTCTTCACAAGATGCATACTGAGAGGACATGTTAGGCTGTCATTCTGTATCGAAAATTATTTCCACCGTTTTCATCTAAGAGAACAGCCTATTGGAGAGAAACACAGAACTGGCTGAGAAGAAATAGCCTCATTTTAGCACAGACAAAAAGTGGTGAGATTTGTGGACCAAATGTGACAATGGAGAGCTGTTTAATAGTAGAGCCAAAGTCAAGCCCACGCCTCTTAGGTCACACGCTTGCTCCTATATCCTGCTCACGCCTCCACTACAAATCAGCTGATAAGATACACACATAGGTGATCTCTGAATCAGAATGCTAAAGAAATACAGATGGCCACATGGTGTGCTGCAGGAAATCATATCAACATATGATTTCTGTGCCAGGCACTGTAGTAAGTTGGAAGGGGCATAAAGATAACCAGGACACTACTGTGCCCCCACGGGCACATCATCCAGCAGAAGAAATGGAAAAGCAGGAACACATGACCCTGTCAAGGAACAGTTTCAACAAGATATGATGACTGTTTTCCTTAAAACTCTTTTGGTTTCAAGGATGAACTTGAACTAGCCTTCAAGTGAGGATGGATTTTATTGGTGTTGCATTATAGAAAAACAAAGCATTGAAGGACAGAGATGTAGTGAAATCTCAGAGTCCACTGGAACCAAAGACTTGAAGACTGCTTAGAAATCTTTTTCCACCTCAAGCAACGGCATCCTTGTATTGCTCTTTCTCTGTTGACCATCCTTGGCTTCTCTAGTAGAGTATTCAATGACATTCAGGTATTGGAAAGAAACCGTTTGCGTTCTTTCTTTATTTCAAGTCTGAACATGCTGGGAAGGGTCTCACTGAGCCATCTTGATTCATGCTCCCCCTCTGACCAGTCCATTGAGATGAGAGAGCAGATCCAAATAAGAGCACAGAAGCTCCAGTGAAAACCTTACGTCTGTTCTCTTCACCTTGGTAAATAAATGCCCCTAAGCTTTGCCTCGCACACTTGCTTGGTTTCTCTCGGTTATCTAGTTTTTCTATTTTTCTCATATAGTCTTGTACCCAGATTTTCCTTCTCTGCCCAGATCTTTCAGAATGATGAGCAATTTGAATGATCTGTGTGGTTTGAACAGCTTCTCTACAAGACGTCGCCTCATGGATCTCCCACCTCAGCTCCATGAACATTGACCATAGTCTCCTGGTGCACATTCACCTCAGACTCCCAGATTTCAGACACACTTACCTAGATAATGAAATTATAATGTCCATCAAATGACCACATGGAGTTTTCCAGAGGCTGTTAAAATGTGGGTTTGGGGCCCAAAGAAGCATTAGAATTGAAGGCATTGATTTGGGGGAATCATCTGCCTGAAGATGACTTCTGAAGTTGTGGAAATGTATATGATCACAAAAGAAGAAAATGGTGTGCAAGAAAACAGAACCTGTAGTATCCTATAGACAAGGGGTAGGCAAGGAATAAGGAGTCTTCAGGTAAGAGAAAGGCAAAATGAAGAAAAGGATGGGAATTTGACTTAGATCATCAAGTTGTGTTACATGGCAAACAATTCTTGACTATCCAATGGTTAGCATGTGGTAGACTTTCCGGGTCCATGATTTTTCCCTATTTTTCAATTTTTAGTCCTCTATTTCACTTCTGGGTAACATTACCCCTTTGGGACTGAGAAGGAAGGTGGATCAATCTCATTCTGTTTCCAAGCACTGGGCCTGATAAAAAGGAATGACTGGGTAGGAATGGCTAAAGTGCAAAATAAAGATGTTTATTTTCTTATTTATCAATTTTTATTCATCCCTCAAAAAATAATAAAATTGTACATAATTCCATAGTTGCTAGGGTTCTAAGCAACAAAGTGACAGATTTCCAAGTTTAGGAGACCAAGATAGGTAAGATTGCTTATTATTCTCTAGAAAGATCTTTCATTATAGGATATCCATTTTTTATGCCTTTCTGTTGTCCTTTTATTTACACACTTGGCATTTAAACCATAGCAGGAAATTAACAGCCCCACTGAGAAAAATACACGTCTGTGTTTGCAGCATTCATTGCCTAACTGCTCTGGTCCAATTCCAAGCCTCTGAGTGTATGTCTAAGATGGTTGTACCTAGCAACTGTAAAAAGATGTAGTCATGAATTAACATAGACATTGGAGGTCATCGATGATTTGTATAAGAAGTTCCTCTCTCATTAATGATGTAAAACCTACAGGCTTGGAAAATCAAATCCTGTGGGTCAGATTATGGTTTTTTGCCAGACAATGTCCATGTCCCATGATGTGTTTTAATAAGAAGCTCCTACCAATTTTCTGCAAAAGCCATTCATCATCAACTTCCGAAATCAGCAATAAAGAATAATTCCCTGTCCCCTCTAAAGGTTCCTTTCTTTTTATACTTCTGAGACAGAGCAGGGAAATGGGACAAAGGTCATGACATTGTAAAATCTATTTAGCCTTTGAAAAAGGCCCAGATTATTTTTTAACTTAATCTATATGCTGTTCTTCCTCTTCCTTCAGCCCCTTAATCAATTAAGTAGCTTTGTAACTGGGCGAGACAGACCTCAGGAGTATAAATGAATCTGCATGGGTAAAGAATGCTGAGATCCGATCAACACAGTCACCTAAATAAACCTATTCTTAAAATAAAACCTCAAAGGAATTATGAATCACCTGTATACATATGCCCTATGCCAACCCCTCCCCAAAAGGCCTTGTAGACCCTAAACCCTTATGCACATCCTCTCTGAGGTCACCCCCAGTCCTGTCTTGTCTTATCAAACAAACTTTCTTACTGCATAAGCCTATTGCACTCGTCTCTGAACTCTTTTTCATGATAAAGACATGAATTAGCCAACCTCCACTTCTGGTGGTAAATGTCTTTGTCACTTTGTTATTTCACTCAGCCTTCTAGTCTCAACACAATCTTTTTTCTCTCTCTCTCTGTTTTATTTCAGACCAGTAGGGAAGTGGAAATTCTCAGAATATAATCTCAGCCCATCCAGTGCTCTGTGGCTCCCCCAAATCCTGGGGTGGTAGGGATCTAATTCCCATGCCGTGCAGATCAAGCAGACACTGGGCACCAGGTGACCCTGGCTTTAGGACTTGGCAAGGGATTTGCCCTATGCCAAGCAAGAGTTCAGCGAAATCCCTTCTCCCTCTGTTCTTCCTTGCTTTCTACTGCCTGTATGGCTGCTGACATTCACTTCTACTCTTGCTTTAATGAATTCCTTTCTTGTTGGCCCTTCTTCAACCTGATAGAGAATTCTTTCTGGATCAGAGTCAACAGTCTTACCCCATGAGGTTGAGGTTTCACCTAGTGCACAGGGACCTCCCCAGAAGCAGCTGCCCCAGCAACACTTTGGACAACTGAATGAAATCAGCCAACTGAATGAAATTTGGAATGAACCAACTTAATGAAATCAGAAGAATCTTTATAAAGAAACAATAACAACAATTACAGTAAGCAGAAGTAGCAATTCTACCAGAGCTCTTGTGACTGACACCTTTTTATATATTTATATTATTATAAACAAACAAATATAAGACAATTTAAAATAAATATGTAAGTATAATATGTATAAAAACATTATCCTCATCTACCTCTAAAGAAGCCAGGAGAAGTCACATGACCCACCTGGGTCCCTCACGCATGCACGCTCTTACGCTCGCAGTACTCCCAACACCCTCTTCACAATGCCACTAGGGGGAGCGGGCACCTGCACTTCTTGAGGCGGGGTGTTCATTCTCTATGGAGATTTAAAACCCCCTGTTTCATCTGTTTTACACTTGTTCCATTCTCCTCCTGTCCTCTGAGCCCAGAGGAGTGGGGAAATAGAGACATTCAGAAATGGCATTTTTTCTAACATGGTGGTTCTCACTCTGCCCTTCCATCCTCCCCAACCAGGGGTCCTGACTCACTTGGTCTAGGCGAGGGTGTGGTCTAGGCATCAGAAGCTTGAAAGCTCACCCACCTGATTCCAATGTGCAGCCAAAAGCAAGAATCTCTGCTCTAATGACAACTCCCCCTCTCACCCCCACACCTGGGAAGAGGTTCCAGTTTTAGGCCAACCTTTCTCAAACTGCTCTCCCCTTGAGGCTTCATTCAGGAGAAAGACATCCTTGGGCATTGTTTCAGCTGCATGGGACAAGTCTGCGCTGCTACTGTAAATGCAATAATGGTGAACTTGGACTTAAGGCAGTGTCAAGGAGCCCATAATATACTCTCTTTTTCCCAGCTTGCTTGTTATTAATACCATTTTTGGCACAGATAAAAAAATCAATATAAAAATAGCTTACTATGAGGGCTGGAACTTAAATACCTAAATCATCTCACTGTTTTAAAAACACAACTTCAGGCAATAGTTTAGATCAGGACTAAAAAATATTTAAGTGAGATTTTAAGTACTAACATTTTAATACTTTTTCTTAATAAGTATTTGTCTTTTCATTTGTACAGAAGTCTTTGCATATGAATCTGAAGGTAGTCAGCTCCTTTTTTTCCCAGAAAGGATGTAAGCAGCGCTGAAGTGTGCACTGCGGTCCCTGCAATCCTCACTCTGACCACCGGCCCTCAGGCCCGGGACAGCTCTCCGACGTCCTGACACCGACAGCCTGGCATCACAGACTGGCTGCTGAGTCCAAGATCCCTGTATTCCCTTGCAGGACTGTACTTTTTCTATTTGACAGAAGACATTGAGGAAGAACCCAGCAGAGAATTTAAAAACAAAAATGAGTAGGAATGCCGCTGTTAATGGTTTTCGCCTCTACGAGGGGAACAAAGTGAGTTAACCCGAAGGACAAAGAAGGAGGGGGCAGGGTTGATGACACGGAAGGGGTCAGGAGTCATTGCAATCATAATGTAAGACCATCCAAAGAGCTGTTTTTTAATTTACAATGGCATCGACTCTGACTAGCTTGAGGCTGAGAAACAAGTCATTTTCCACTTCACTGGTGATAAGTCAGTATTTTTACTCCAAAGAATGACCGCTTTCAGCTTTTTCTTTTACCTAAGTGAATTCCTAAGCTGACTAGTATTTGGCAATGAAAAACATTCAAACAGAGATGTTGGGAGAGCATCTCTTGTTCAGCTCAGAGCAGCATTTTCTCAAGAACGTGTCGGCGCAGCCCGGAAGCCCATCCGCAGAGCGGGCACTCACGGCTGCAGTCGGAGGCTGGCAAATGCACTACCGACAACTTGGGAAGAGTCTCTCAGAAGCTTTCTGGAGGAGAGAAGGGAGGAAGCTTGCTAAACACTCTAAATATAACCTCAGAACAACTCTGGAGGTCGTAACTATTTCCATTTCACAGACTGGTATGGCAGGCCAATGAACAAAAGCAGGGAGAAAGACAAAGGACCATGAACACTGAACACACGCCTGTCATAGGAAAATGGATGGGCTAGGTTTTCAACACAGCCTTAATAAGTCTGCTTTAGTTTGAGTTCTACTTCTTTGGAGGGTGGTTTGGAACACCACCCTCCATGTGACTTGCATGTAGGGCAGCCCCACGTCCTGGGATATAGCATATAGGTACACACATGCCTGAAAAATGTGTATGTGCATATTTATTTCAGCCGTGTTGAAATAGCAAAAGCTTGGAAGCAAGCTAAATGTTCATTGATAGAAGGCCAGTTAAATCAATTTCTGGCACATCCATCAGTAAAATATTATGCAGTCATTAAAAGGGAGGCCACTGTTTTGGAGGTGGGAGGATTTTTCAAGGTTTATGAGGTCAAAAAAGAAGACACAGAACAATGTGAAAGTTTGTATAGAAAGCATACACACATTTATTCATATATGTTATGTATTTGTGGGATCTCTCTGGAAGGATGCACAAGAACCTGGTAACAGGGGCTGCCTCTGTGAGGGGAGCTCAGTGGCTTCAGCAACAAGTAGGGGAGATTTACTCTTTACTTTGTACCTTTTGAATGTTGTACTATGTGCATGAATCACTTATGAAAACAATTGGTTTTCAAAGAGGGTCTCTAGTCCTCAGTTGAGGCTCAAGGAGGTAAGGCCACTAGCCCAAGGTCATACAAGGTTGAAAGCAGTGAAGCCAGGTTTGACCCAGTTTATCTCATTCTGAGTCCACTGGCTCTCCTCCCACTAGGCTGCTCTTGTCTTGTTCTGCCCTCCACCGCTTCCGAGAAGGAGCATTTAGGGCTGACCCAGAGCACTCATCATCTGAAGGGGCCCACTTCCCATCTTCAGGAGGACTGTCGTTAACCACACCTGAAAGAGACCTGTCTAGAACAAAAACACTAAAAGAAATCCAAGGTGATTATCTTTGCTTTCTTGTTTCAATATCTGAATAGATAATTTTATTCAGCAATGCTCCTTTTTAATGTTTTGTAGCAAACCAAGCTTCTGAATAATTTATATGAAAAAATATCACAAATCTATATACTGTGACTTTAGGTTAGAGCCTTGAAATACTCATTCATTTATTTCAAGAACATTTATTGAGGGACTATTATGTGCCAGAGGCAATACAGAGTCTCAGACTGCAAAAGCAGGTCAGACATGCGTCCAGCTCTCAGAGGGCTTATTAGAAGCCTGCTGGGAGACAAGGCCGGCGAACGAGATCTGCCGTGTGAAGCAGAATGCGAAGCCTTGCCTACTGTTACAGAAGGGTGTGGGCCAGAGGGCTGGGAAGTCCCTGCTGTCCTGCTCCTCAGAGCCCTGGCCACACGCCGCAGGTCCAGAGGTCCCGGCGGCCTCCGCGAATGAGCCGTGGGGCCTGGGGCACAGGGAAGTTCAGGCCCCATCTTAAGGGACAGCCACCGCTCCCCTCCCTGCTACTGATGCCTCATTGTTAGGGCCCAGCATTGCCAGATCTTCCTCCTTTATGTGAAATCTCTTAAAATTTAGGGAGCAGATTGTATTTCTAAAAAACCATCAAGCTTCTCAAACAAAATGTGTCTGTGGGCAAGTTCTGTCCACAGATTACCAATTTGAAAGCCCTGTTCCCATGTTTTCATGCTCTTCCTACAGTTTCCCCATGGATCAAATAGGTCGTTTAGTTTCTGGTTCAAAAACGAAGGCCTCTAACTTTCTTTCCTCAGAGGGAGTCCCAGTGCAGTAGCTTGTCCTCTCAGCCAGCTGCACATTTAATAATTGTGTCCCCCTTATACTGTCATCACTTCCGTAGAATGTCCTTGAGAACAAATTCTCAATTCTGCATCTCCAGGACAGATTTTCCCAAAGGGTGTTCTGCAGCCCACCACTCCAGAGAGTAACTGTACCCATAACAGGAGTTCTGCTCCCCTGCTGGGTGCTCCCACCACATCCTCACTGTGGGCTTTACCGCAGGCCTCACTCACATAGGATGACCTCAGCACCGGAAGGACAAGGGAGCAGGTACCAAGCCCTAGAGCTCTGGGAAAGTTTCCAAAGATGACTTGAATGTGGGGGCAGCCTGGGCTTGGAGCCAGGAAACTTGGATTTGAGTCCTGTTTCTGTCACTCACTATGTGACCCTGGGAAAGTCACGGCCAGTTAAATATCCATTTGTTCATCTTTACAATGTAGTCTCATGAGAATATTCCTAATGTCCCCCCAACCCTTATTTCAAGCTTCTTTCATCCTGATGTAAATGGACATAGAGAAAGTCACTCTCGGAGAGAACTCGGTGAGTTGACACATGGCAGATTTAAATAACAACTGCAGGGCAGGGTGAGAGGAGGAGGCATCTTCCAGAGCCACCATATTCTTTATTAAGCAATCAGAGAATCATGCACAGATTTTTGTCAGAGTAAGTACTTGTCCTCAAGTGCTTGAACCAGAGGTCATGCAGCCTGGGGCCAAGCGGAATGAGCTGCTGATCTTCTTTTCTCCCCTTGTGAGCCCAGCTGGCAACTCCAGGTGATAGGCGCTCTGGAGCAAAGGGACAAGAGGCCGCGGCAGCACAAAGGGTAGGCATCTAAGCCAGGGTTAAGAGGGGTCCAGGAAGTCTTCCAGGATGAAATTATCTAGGTAGAGGCCTGAAAGGTGAGTAGGAATTAGGAAGGCAAACAGAAAAGGGAAATGCATTCTAATTAAGAACAGGGAAGGTTAAGGGCCCAGAATTGCAGAGTCACCACATTAGAAGAACTGACTGAAATTCAGTATGGCTGGAGCATGGACATATGTGTCTGGAGATTTAAATAAGTGCCATTTCATTGCAATCATATTAAGGGATGAACTTTTATGACCATTCCTTGGTTCATTCCTTTATATATCTATGCATCCCATCCATCCAGTCTACAATCATGTTTACGATGTGAGTAGAAAATCCTTATATGTGGCAGCCTTGTACAATGCACAACCTGTACAACCGTATATGATGACCCTCACTTAGTCAGAGAGGTCATGTGATAATAGCTCCCTAACTCTCCAGTCTAAGCCTAGCCGACTTACTCACTGGCTCCTTTCTAGCAGGATGATCCATAAATAAAGGGAATATATTTCCAAAACCTAAATACATACCCTTGGCACTGAGGAAGCTTTTGTTTTTCTGACTAGTGGATTTATTGAAATGAAAAAGCCTGTAAAAGGCATAGAGATTAAATCATGTTTATTTATTTAATGAGTCATCTTTATTAAAAATAATTATGTGGCATGAAATTGGAACTGTTCTTGAAAATCTGAGAAGGATGGCTGCCAAACTCTAACTTCCAGATGAAACTCTGCAGTCTGACCCCTAATGCCCCAAGACAGGCCATGTGTGCCCCACTCAGCTCTCTGTGCCTAACAGCTTCCTTGTAGTTGAGAGGCCAGTGGTGACTGGGAAGGAGAGATGTATAGAGTGCTGCCTTGCTGTGCTATCCCTCCATGGCCTCCCATGCACAGAGATGGCTGCTCGAGAAGGAATAAAGAAGTCTGCAATCTCTCTCTTTACTAACCCTTGGTGGGCACACCACAGTGGTGCGGCCATGGGGAACCTGGGCTCACTGATGGCCCAGGAAAGGAGAGCCAAACATTGGCAGGATAATAATGGTTCCAGAGACCCACATGTTGGGGCATCTTGCCCGCCTCCCCACGTTGATGTTTCCCACCATCATTCTTACTACCATGTAGAGAATTTTGAGGTAGTGTGAGACAAGAACAAAACATGTATATTACCAAAAAATATACTTAGTTGCTGTGACAGACTGCCCTTTCCAAAAATGGCTACAACAATATTTTCAGTCCTACATCTTCTCCCGGAACCTTGCCACTTCCTTACCAAGAGGTGTTGAGGTGCCCTCTGCTTGAACACGAGCAGGCCTTTTGATTGCCTTGACTAATAGAGTATGCTGAATGTGACACTATGTGATTTTCCAAGGCTAAGTCCACATAAAGTCATATGGCTTCTGCCAGCTCTCTCTCTCTTGAAATACTCAACTTGGGACACTGAGCTGTCATGTAAGAAGACCAAGGCTGCCATGCTGTAGGGCAGCCCAACCTAGTCCATGTGAAGACCCCACGGTAAAGACTGAGGCCACCTGAAAAGAAAGATGCTGGCCAGCCTCCAGGTGCCCCAGCACCCCACCCCATAGTCTAGCCTCTGCTGGAACTGAGTGACCATCACTGCATGAGAGACCCTGAGCCAGAGCCACCCAGCTGAGTTGTCCCCCTGTTCCTGACCCACAGAAATGGTGAGAAATAGTATGTGTTCTTGTTTTAGGCCACTGATTTGGAGTGATTTTTTTCTGCAGCAATAAATTGGACAAACTGCTTGGCAAAAGCATAACAAGAAAGTCTGGTTTATTCAGACCCACTTCTCTCAAGCTCCAAATGGCTACTCGGTCCTTAAGAATGTTGGGTCTTTTCAGGCAAGAATATGAACACAGCTTTCCCCAATCCACCTGGGAATTTTCCTCCTGACAATACATCAAAACCCTGAGCTCCTGCTTCTCCAGTTCAAGACCAAAGCACCGAGGGTTCCCTGAGCCTCAGCCCCCAACCTGCTGGCCGTCGTCAGGTTACACGGAGACCTACACTCTTCAACAGGGACCCTGTTTTCTCTCTTTGCTTCCAATAACTCCTAGGCACCTCAAAAATCCTTTTCACTGGCTCTTTCTTGAGAGGTTTCACATTTCCTTCCTTTCCCCACCATTCACCATCATTGTCCTCAAGTCTCCAGATGACAGGAACTCGAATGTCTTTCGTCATTAACACTTGACTGATTGTGAAATTGAACACCTATAAACCCTATATCCACACTATATCCACAAACATAATAAAGAGCTGATTCTAGGACGTTTGGTTCCATTTATCATGATGAACTGGGAACTATTTGTCATAATGGCAATCAGGGTGCATATTTACACTTTTTAAAAAGCTACCTATACTTCGGGTGATGCTTTAGAGTAAAATGAAATCCAGCTGCTCTTTACACAAATCTCCTTCTTTGATACATTAAAGGTTTGGCTACTCTTCTGGGAAGAGAAGTCAAAGAGAGAACAAGCTCTGGCTATACATCACACATCTTGGATGCCTGAAAAGTTCCCCAAAGTTGAGAACAGAAAAAACAGAAAAGTGTAACTCCAGGGCTGCCTTAGGGGACAAGCCAGGTCTGACCTCTCACAGCAGCCCACAGTGCCTTGGAGACAGCCCAGAAGCTGGGCACAGAAACCAGCATTGACCTTCTAACCTGTGACTTACTAGCTACATGACTTGAACAAGTAAGATCTCCAAGGCCTAATTTCTTCGTCTGTAAAGTAAGATATTAATACATTTATTTTTAAAGGTATGTAAATAAAAAGAATTGAAAAAAGGTGTTCAAACAAAAACGTGTGACCAAGTCTGCATAACTATACTGTTTACAATAGCCAATAAGGTAAAAACTATCCAGATGTCCACCAACTGGTGAATGGATAAGCAAACTGCAGTATATCCATACATGGAATATTTTTCAGCCAGAAAAAGGAAGCACTGATACATACTGCAACATGGATGAACCATGAAAACATGTTGAGTGAAAGAAGCCAAACACAAAGGCCACATTATTGTATGATTTCATTTATATAAAGTGACCAGTACAGGGAAATCCAGAGGCAGAGCAAGATCTGTGGTTTCCAGGCCGGGGAGCAGGGAAGAATGCGGAGTGACTTCCTTACGAGTATTAGGTTTCCCTTTGGGGTGATGAAAATGTCCTGGAACTAGATAGTGGTAATGGTTGCACGGCATTGTGAATGTTGTGAACACCATTGAATTGTACAGCGTAAAACGGTGATTTTATGTTATGTATGTTCACAACAACAAAATATAGTACGTAAAGCACTTAGAACATGTGCCCTCCCCGTGATAATTAGGCTGAAAGGAAACCAGCAGCAGCCCAGTAAAAAGTCAGTGCAGGAGAAAGAACGACAGATGTCCGAAATTCTACTTCATTTGCTTTGGGTGTGAGAGAGGCATGTGAATTTTGCAAAATCTCCCCTGGGGATTTTCATGTACGCCCCAGATAGCAATTTCGTTCCCAGATCAGGCAGCCTCCCACCAATAGGTCCTGGCCAAAAACTACTTCATACTGAGGATCCTGTTTGCCACCTGAGTTCACCCACAGGGAAGTTCTGTCTGGCATAGACACATAGCTCACAAGACCTTCTATTTGAGGACCCTTTGGAGAGTACAGATAAGCCTCTTGGTGGCTCAGTTAAATGGAGCTCATATCTCAGGCGGGCTGGACTGTAATCAAAACTCCATCTTTGGCTTTTGATACTGTGAAAAACAGCCATTTAAAAAAAACTTCTAGGGCTCTCTTGTCCCCTCCTGGCATGAGCCGGGAGCTCTGTCCTATCACTTTATTTCTAAATAAAAGCCTGTACCTTGCTCTCCTACCTTGTCTGTTTGCTAAGCTCATTCTTCGGCTTCGTGAACAAGAACCCCGGCATCATCTCTGGGGGCTCGTCCGGGATAGCTTCGGAGGTGAGTGTCGGCATCCAAGCCTGCCTTTTCATTCGCCATCCTTATAGAAGGAAGCCGTCTATGGCACACAGCATCGGGCGCTTGTCAGCCACTTAAACGGGACTAGCCTGGCTGCCGATCTCAAGTCTCAAGTGGCAGGTTCCCCTGCGTCTCCCTCAGTGGATGCTCTGTCTCCCCTGGGAGCCGGGAATGTCACCTGAGCGGAGGCCAGGATTCCCTTTCAGAGGCATCTCCTTGGATGCGAGGGACTGAGGAAAGCCGTGGGCACCTGCGAGAGTCCAGGCTGAGGCTACACTTCAGCGGCTTCTCAAAGGTCCGCATGTCTGGAATCAGACCCCGACAGCCCAACTGGGTATCCGTGAGGAGTGTCTCTCTTTCTGTCTCTGACCTCCAGCCTGCTTCTCCAGGCCGCCCTGGCCGCCAAGTGAGGCAGGGGACACTCCTAACTCTTTCCTAACTTCATCAGTGTCACGGAACCCGATGCTCACCACCGCAAGGTAGGAGATCCACGCTTCGCTCTTATTCCTGACTTAATACTGTGCTTTTTCTATCTCATGAAAAATGTGTCTGGGCACCCGTTAGCCACTTAAAAGATGATTAGCGTCGGCTACCAGCCTTCAAGTCTCGGGTGAAAGGTTTCCTGGTGTCCGCCGCTCCTTGATCCCCCGCCTCCGGACGGACGGGGATGTCGGGGAGTGGCCGAGCCGATTTCCTACTTTCCTCTCCTAATCTGCGGACTCCGAGGGCAGACCGGACTACTGGACTGTGGTCCTTGGATCTCGGCTCCGGCCGATTGCTCTGACGGCGCTGAGTGAACCTCCGGCTAGGCTGCTGCCTATGTGAGAGTCGCAGATGACCCCCGACCTCTTGTCTCACAGATAAGATTTGTCACCCCTGGGCTCTCTTGTCCCCTCCTGGCATGAGCCAGGAGCTCTTTCCTCTCACTTTATTTCTAAATAAAAGCCCGTACCTTGCTCTCCTGAAAAAAAAAAACCCCTTCTAATTATTTTTCAGAATTGCTATTGAATACTCTGCATAGTGAATTGAAGAGTTGTCCTAAAAATGGTATGTCTGAGCCCTAAATCTGATACCTGTGAATGTGCCCTGACTTGGAAATAGTGTCTTTGCAGATGTAATTAAGGATTTCGATATGGGACCTTCCTAGATTGAGGGTGGGCTGGTGTCCTTACAAAGGAAAGGAGGAGGTTTGAGACACACAGGGACGGTGTCACGTGAGACCCGAAACAGAGATGGGTGATGCATCTACACACCAAGGAACACTGAAGATTGCCTGCGGCCACCAGGAGACAAGAGGGAGGCACGGACTCTCTCTCAGACCCTCCAACAAGAACCAACTCCACTGACACCTTGGTTTTGGACTTCCAGCCTCCAGAACTGTGAGAAAATTTAATTTTTGTTGTTTGAAGCCACGCATCGCAGTAATTTGTTATAGCAGTCCTAAGAAACTAATATCCTTAGTATCTTACATCACACTTACTATCAGAGATTAGATAACAAGTTTCTTTTTACATGTCAAGGAAGCAGTGTGTCTCTCCAGATGAATGTGCAGGTTCTCCCTTACCCAGCATGGAGGAAGACGGCTGCATCCTGAAGCATTTTGCACTTTTCTTGTCAGAAAGTTCAGACATTAGGGCTCAAGTTCCATGACTATACAGCCTGGGTTCTTCCTATAAACATCTCCTTGTTTCTTATGTTTCTGTTCTCTCTTCCATTTTGAATTTTATCTACAAATCACCTAAAATTCTTTTTGAAAAGAGATGCCTATACAATTATAAGTAATAGCAGAGAGGCTAAGAGAGTGGTCTCAGGAACAAAACGTCTTGGTTCAAAGCTCAGCTCCATAACTTAGGAGCTATGTGACTGTGGGGCACTCCCTGCCTCAGTTTCCTCAGCTATGAGGTGAGAATAGCATTAGTATGTGCCCTATTGGCACTGTTGTAAGGATTAAGTAAGTTAATACGCACATGCAAAGTACTTAGGATGATGCCTGGGGTATCGAAAGCGTTCGTTCAGTAAATGTTGGCTATTACTATTATTTGTCCATTTTACTGCTTTAGTTAAACCCCTCTGCTGGTGTCTCACTGCCTGCAGGATGGGGCTCTGGCTCCTACCATGGCGTGCCAGGCTTTCCATAACCAGCGTCCTGGAGCTGCAGCAGGTCTCCTGCCAGAGTGTCCAGCCTGACCCTCCACAACACTCACTTGGCCGTCTGGTCCAGGGGGATGCCCTGGCCAGCTCCTATTCACCTTTCCAAACTCAGCATTGGGTATCTTCTCCAGAAGCCCAGCTCCTGCCTCCCCCTCTGTGGTAGATGGTCCTGACCCCAGCTTCCTGAGCAGCCTGCCTCTGTCTCCAGCCCACGTCTTCCATGACCTGGTAGTGATTTGCATTGTGTCTCTTCTACCCAGGATGTATCTGAGTCTCCTGGTTTCAGTTGTCTCTGTGGGTGGAGATTGAAAGCACTGAAGCCCTTTGGAAGGCTGGGTGTTTAGGCCGTGGTGGGGGAGGACCTGTCTGGCCTGTCACCTGGCTGAGCAGGATGTCCCTGGAAGAGATGCGTAGCACCGGACACATTAAAGCTCCACAAACCACTTCTAGTCTACTAATGCTTAACTAAAAGTCCTTTCCCATCAAGACCTTTAGTGTTAGTCACATGATTAAATGTCATTTGGCACTTATCACCACCACCCTTGCTTTTGAGGGAGTTAAACAGTAACAGCTTCTTGGAAAAAAAGAGTTTCCAGATGGCTTTGTTTAATCAAGTTTGTAAGTGTGACATTAAATCTGAGAGGTTTGCCTTCATGCCCTTTTTTTCTTGCTTATTGAGGTATAATTGACAAATAAAATCTGTAAACTACTTAAAATGCACATTGTGGAGATGTAATACACATATGCATTGCGAAAGGACTCCTCCCATCTAGTTAATTAGTGCATTCATCATTGCATACGTTTGTCTTTTGTGTGTGAGAGCATTTAAGTTGTACTGTCTTAACAAATATCAGTTACACATATAGTGTTATCAGCTATAGTCACCAAGGTTTATATTAGGTCCTCAGGCTTTATTCATCTTACGGTTGAAAGTTTGTGCCCTTTTACCAACCTCTCCCTACCTTCCCCACCCTGGCCCCTGGCAGCCACTTTCTGCTGTCTGTTATTATGAATTGGACTATGTTTTTTACATTCCACATGTGACACCATGTAGTATGTGTCTTTCTCTGTCTGACCTAACTCCCTATCACAATTCCCTCAAGGTCAGTCGATGTCATCACAAATGACAGGACTTCCTTCTTTCTCATGGCTGAGTAATACTCCTCACGCTCTTTTTGAGAATCTCAGATACGGGGCTTCATATGGAGGGAGAGAGAGACAGAAAGAAAATTGGTCAAACACTGCCCTGCAGTGTCATGGAAAGATCCTCATTTGAGTTCAAGGGACACTGAACTCAAGGGCCTTGGTTTTGCTGGCCCTGGGTCCCACCCCAACTCACAGCCCGGATGTCTCCTCCCCACAAGGTTCAAGGCCTGCTCTCTGGAGACCCCTTATTTCTCCCAAGAGCAGGACCCGAGGGTGTGAAGGCTCCAGATCTGGTGTGTGGGCCTGAGCACCCCTGAGAACAGGACCCACATCCACCCAGGAGGAGAGGGGCAGCCACCAGGCCACCAGTTCTCAGACCCCCAGGGGCCTCCTGCCTCCCCCAGCCCTCCCAAGACTCCAGCACTGTCCACCAGGGAAGCCCTTAGTGGTCTGCATGCCCACTATCCAGATGCAGAGATTGAGGTGTTGGTGGGTGAATAGAAAGGGAGTACAGGATCATTTCTCTCTGGACAGGCCCACAGCCATCAGCCAGTGTGGAAACAAAATCAGCCTCACTCAGTCAGGCAGACCCGAGTGAGGGCCTGTGGTGGGAGGAGGAAAGAAAACGGGAAACTGCCCCACCCAGGTTAGAGTCTACAGGCCTGTGGGGGGTGGCAGGACCTCCTCCCAACAACCAGCTATGCAGGCTGGCGCTGTGCACATTTGGTAGCACACAGAAGTCATGGCACATCAGCCTCTACCCCATCCCCACCTCCCAACTCCTCACGCCTCCAATCCTACCCTGCCAACACTGAAGGGATAGGAAGCTTGGTACTCCTTGGAGATCATCTGGACCACGCTCATCATTCAGCAGGTGGGAAAATGAGACTCAGGTGTGTTCATGCCAGTATTAGGCTTGTCTTGAGCCTGGGTTGTGAGTGAACACGTCCCTGGCTTTACGGCAGGGCTCAAATCATATACAGGAAGGCCACAGACAAAAGTCAAGTGCAACCCAGGAGGGAAGGCTTGAGGTCAAAGTGGGTTCAAGTGCAGCACAAAAGATGCTGAGTGGAACAACCATCTGCCTGAATCGTAGTCTGGAGCCAGCAGCAAACAGGTGGCTGTCCGTCAATCAACAGGTATTTACTGAGCACCTAGTGAGTGTCATGCACCCTTCTAGGCACTGAGAATAGGCTTACATTCCCTTCTGAGAAGACAGCATCAGTGGGCCAACCCAAGTCAAAATGTGCTCTGTGGTGTGGTGAGGAGCATGGGCTTTGTCTGGCTTAACTCCTTCCAGCCTCATACGTCTGCACCCTTAGGCAAGCCATGTAGTGTTCCATGACTCAGTTTCCTCATCTGTAAAATGGGGGTAATAATTTTCACAGACACTGTGAAGATTAATTCAGTTAAGTAAAGCACTAAGCATAATGAGAATTTATTTATTATTATCCTGGACACTGCTTTGATAAAAATTCTGGGAATGGCTAATGCTTGCATTACAGAGCATTTCATAGAGGCCACCCAGGGGTCTGAACAGCTTGTGTTCCATCAGGGTGACAAATCACTGCCTGGCCTCAGACAGGTCACTAATTGTGCTCAGCCTCCATTCCATTCCCCAGTCTGCAGACGGCAGAGGACGGACGGTGCCAGCTTGCTCGAGAGGCATTGGGAGGTAGATGAGGTCATCTCCGGCAGAGCCAGGGCAAGTGGCTCTGTTTGCCAAACAAAGAGATGGCCGACAGCCTGATCGCAGAGGGGACGCTCAGGGCCTCGTCTGGGTGGGAGCTGCGGGCTTCCAGAGGTTGTCTGTGCGCTCGTGAGCTGCCTGGGGGGCAGCATCTGGAGTTGTCGTGAACTGATTTATTGAAAGCTGTGCTCGACTTCAGTCAAGAGCGGAAAGGTTAATTACTGAACTCATAGTTTTAAAAATACATAATTGGCTTCTTTTGATGAAGGTGGGATAGGAGCCAACAAGGAGAGGATTCAATGTCCTGCAAATAAGACACAGGAAGACTTCCTCCATTTGCTCTGGTTCGCTGTCTCCAGGGCACAGTCTGAAATAAGATGAGGGTCCAGACACTAAAAAAAAAAAAAGTCCCTTGTCTGTGTTTAAAATAACTACTGTCCAATATGGTCAAGCACGTGTGGCTCTGAAGTGTGGCTGGTCCACGTGAGATGCGTTGTATGAGTACAACCTAGACTTCCAACCCTTAGGATGAAAAACTATAAATAGCTCATTAATAATTTTTTTATTGATTACATACTAAAATATTAACATTTTTGATATATATATATAATAAAATACATTATCAAAATTAATTCTACCTGTTTCTTTTTACCTTTTTTAATGTGGCTACTAGAAAATCTACTGTTACATATGTGCCTTGCGTGATATTTCTATTGGACGGTGAAGTCTAGATAGGAAACGGGGGCAGGGCATCTGCTTTTCCCTGCAACACTGATTGGGCCAGAGTTGATTCTTCTTGCCCAAATACTAAGAAAACTTTGAGATGGAGAAAACCTGGGCCAGGAGACTGCAGGCCCAAATGTTCATTTCACGTGGCCATCAAGGTACCGCTGGCCTTGCTAATGACAGAAATGGTAGCAGACATTTCTATAGTGTTTTGTATAGTCCAGGCTCCATTATACGCATTGGGCACATGTCATGGACTCGCAACAAACCTATGAGATGAGAGCTGTCATTAGCTCCATTGTTCCACGGGAGGACAGCGAGGTGAGAAGAGGTGACGAAACAAGCCCACAGCTCCCATTTGGAAAGTGGCATATCCAGGGTCCAAATCCAGCTCGGCCGGTTCCAGGGTCTGGGCTGTGCTGTGAGCCACCCTGTTGCCTCTCAAGTTATCCAAACTAGCTTGGATTCAGTTTCTTTATCTAGAGAATAAAATCAACAGTATCTGTCCTATCTGCCTTACGAGATTGTGGTGAAGACTGGGTGACCTGGGTGACCGTAGGCTGTACTCGTGTGAGGTGGCAGAGGTTTAGGAGAGGAAATCAAATTGAAAGAGCTTCCAACTTTCAAAGCTATTAAAATCCAGAGCCAGTTCCTTCATACAGTGTCTTCCCAAATGCCCACAAGTGGAATTGTTTCTTCCTCTTCCTGGGCTCCATTGCACCCTGTGATACATCCCAGTCCCTCACACCTCTTGTTCTTCCTGCATGTTTATGCCCATTTCTTTCATTACACTTCAAGTTTCTTAAAGACCGACTGTCTTGAAGATCAGTGCTCCTCAACTGGAGGGGACTTTCCCCCGGGACATTTGACAATATGTAGAGACATTTTTAACTGTTACAACTTGGGGAGGGCTCCTGGCATCTGGTGGGTAAAAGTTAAGGACCCTGCTGAATATCCTGCAAGGCAAAGGACAGCCCCCAAAATGGAGGCTCATGTGGCCCAAACATCAGAAGTGCTGAGAGCGCTGCATGACCCACCGGTGCCTCAGACACACACAGCACAATAGGTGCTCAGCAAATGATGAAAGACTGAGTGAGTGGATGAATCATAAATATCATAATCACCAATCTGCTGTGGACATAATTTCCACACTTTCAGTTACACTCAACAGAAACACACTAAATACTCACTGCATGCCAGGTGCACCCAGGGGCTGGGGACACGGAGGGATGCAAAGGCCTGAGAGGGCCTGTGCTCAGAGACCTGGCTGTTGCCTAGGGAAGTCGGTCACAGCAAAGATACTGGCACATAGTGTGGCAAATGATGAGCGCCACAGTCCTCACCAGATCTGGGCGGGAGCACCACTCAGGGGCTTCCAAAAAGAGAGGGAACTAATAAGTTCTCCTCAACTTTTTATTTTGAAAAATTTCAAACACCAAAAAAGCAGAATAACATATAATAAACACTTATTTATATATATTCAGAGATAGATATAGATAGATGATTGATACATAAACAGATAGAGAAATATAAATACACTCACACATGCTTTTTCTCTGAACCATTGGGAAATACGATGCAGACATCATGACTGCAGCTAAAATACCAGCTTGCCTAGGAAAGACCTGCTAATTTAATAGGCCTGAAGGGGGACTTGGCATCAGTAATTCTAAAAATTCTCCATACAGTTAAAATTGAGAACCCCTGAGATTGAGGGATTATGAGGAACAGGCCATTCTTGGGGAAAAAGGAAGGCTTTCTGGAGGACACAAAGCCAAAACTGAGTTTTGAAAATAAGAGTCATCCAGGTAAGTAGGATAGAGAGGAAAGTTCTAAGTAAAGGTAATAATGTGAACACAAATTCAGAAGTTAGAAATGTCAGGGTATGTTTAGTATCCCTGGAGCACAAAGAAGCAAGAGGTGAGGCTGCAAAGGAGGGAGAGACCTGTCACTAAGGCCTCATATGTCACTGGGAGGAGCCATTGAGTATTTTAGGCAGAAGAGGGATATATTCAGATCTGGCTGCCAGGCGGAGAGCGGATTGAGAGAGGCAATGAGGGAGGAGATGACTGCCGGCCAAGTCATCGCATTAGTCCCGGAGTGGCATGGGAGTCTGACGAAGGCAGCGGTGGGTCTGCAGACGGAGGAAGCAGGATTGGAGGGCAATCTGTCTAGGAGGTAATCAGAACTACCTGGTTCCCAGCTCCCTTCTCCGCACTCTGGAGCTTATTTCTCCAAGTCTCTAGAGCTAATTAGGGACTGACAAGGTGATACAAGCAGCTACTGCTTAAAAACCAAATCACTCTTGCTGGCATCTCAGTTTTGACAGCTGCACTCTGCCCTCTCCCCATGGGGTGCCTCAGTCTTGGGACCTGGGTCCTTGCCTCGTCCCTACCCTTGTGCTTACCTCCACTACTTGACAGCCTGCCCAGGGACACATGGGCATCCAGATCAGAGCCTTCACTAACCCCCTCCCATTATCATAAAGCCTTTTGCCTGACCTCTGGGTCCCACCTGCTCCCTTACTAATGACTCCATTTTCTGTGCACTGTCGGGCCCCTGCCCCATGCTGGTCGTGCTACTGGGGAGTGAAAATCTGTTGCTATGCCTTCCAAATACCTTGCTCTACCTGCCATAATAGGTGTTCCACTGCTCCACACACTCACCACCGCATTGAGTGGCTGGGTCTGCTTCCAAGGCTCTTTCCCTATCAGTTATCACAGCCCTGATGTACTTCCCCATTTCTGGTTTCCATTTCCTCACCTGTGCACAAATAAGAGGCTTGCTTGAGTGGTCCAAGGGCATCTTGCAGGTCAAACACTGATTCTCAGATCTGGTTGGTGATAACAGTGCGTGTCCGAGCCAATGCGTCAGACCCATACTTTAGCTGTGGCTATAAGACAGCCCAGCAGCCACACAATCTCAATATTTGGCGAGGGCAAGACCATCAGTGAGGCTTGTTTTTAGTCAGTGTATCAACAAACATGCACTGGCTGACCGACTGCGTGGTTGAGTCTTCTTCTGCTAAATCTCTCCTTAATGCCCACCTATCCCCACTATGCTGGCTAATGCTTCATTTGGTTCATCTTAGGTACATTTATCTCCTTCGTTTCCCTCAATTCTGTAAATTCTGCAAAACACCTCTGATTTTCAGAGAGTCTGCCGAAGCAGCTACCTTTCAAGAGGTCAGAGCAGAAGAGAGAAGTCACTTGAGGACAACCGAGGTCATCCCTGGTCCTTGGGCTTGTTTCTTCAAGTTCTGCTCTGTGGGCTGAGTGCAGGATGAATTTTGGCTCCCGGCCGGCTGAGGCGGTCTTGACCCAGGGCCCCTGCGTCTGCGGGCAGATCACACAGGCGCAGCAGTCCTCCTTGCCAGGCTCCTCCCGGGTGGGAGGCTCGGAACCCAGGCACTTCCAAGGTGGGAAGGACCTGCAGGTCATCTAGGCCAACCCTCCTGTTTTAGTACAAATAAAAAAAGCAAGGCCCAGAAATAGCAAGGATCTTCTCCAGGGCGGAACATCACATTAGTCTGCATTTGCTGTCTCTTTCTGTCTGACCCAGAAATTTCACTGCCTGGACTTTATTTCAGAGATCTGCTCACACACAGGCACAATGATGTGTGAGCAGGATTATTCATTGCAGCACAGAAAAGACTAGAAGCAGCCTTACTGTCCGCCAGTAGAAGACCAATGGAAGATAAATGGGATTCTAAGTTGCTGGAAGAAAGAAGCAGCTCTCTCTGTACTGATGTGGTGAGTTTCCTCAAGTACATGAAATGGGAAAAAAAAGAAAAAGAAAAGGGCAAGATGCCAAACTGTGTGTATGGTATGGTATTATTTGTATGAAAATTGAGCAAAAGAACCTTAATCTGTGTGTGTGTGTATTTGTTGATCTTTATGGGAGGTGACGCTATGGCCCTGTTTGCCCACAGAGAAGGGAACGGCATGGCCGGGGATGGGAGGCAGAATTTTCACCACATAATTTTTAAGTTTTTGAACCATATTATTATGTATTCAAAAACTTAATACACATATAGGCCACGTGGCAGACTGGAGGCGCATCACTGGTCTGAGGCGATACAGCCGGCTACATGGGAGGGCTTCTGGGGCCAGGCCTCCTTATACTTGACCCACGCAATCAAGTCTAAAAGGAGAAAAGTGGTCAATTCAGAAGAAGAGGAAAAAGTCGAAAATGAGGGAGGGGCATTGAACGGGATCAGATGGAGCGAGGGGAGAGGGGAGGATGGCGAGCGGGAGCCCCGCGGGTGGGGCGGCTTGGAGCCGTGCGCCTCAGGCCCGAGGCACCGGGACTCCACAGGCACCATGGCCGAGGCTCCTCTGCGGGGTGGCAGCAGCACGCCTGTCAGGAAGCGGCAGGAGGTTGCGGAAGCGCTGGCACAACCTCTGCAGAAGGCTCATCAAACGCCCTGGCCACGTAAACCATCTCCACACGCTGCGCCTGTGTTCCTCGGGCGCTGACCCACCTCCACCCAAACGCCACAGTGTAAACGCTTGCAGGACCGTGGCACCCGCCTCGCGGTGTGAATTTCAACTTCACCAACGGCCTTGCCCCAGGTGGCTGGGTGCCAATCCCTCCAGCCCCGACAGCCTCTGCGGGCACTTGGCTCTCCGCTCCAGGTCTGCCAGAACCTTCTGAGGGCCTCGGCAGGGCAGCCTGGCAGGGCTTGCTGCTGACTCGGCTACTCCCTCTTGGCCATTTCCTAAGTGTGCCTCCTACAGTGAGGGGGACTCCTCAGCCAGGGCACCACTTAAGCTCTCTCCCTCCTCAGCCTGACCTTCTCGGGGGCAGAAGAGGAAAGGCCTGGGCGGGTCAGGCACTGTGCTGTCATCGCTCTCATCGTGAGGCTGAAGCTACAGGCCCCAAGCACTAAAGCACAGCCCCTAAGGCCTCCCCTCCTCTCCACACCCTTTGGGGTCATGGCTCCGTTGTTCAGTATTCATAAAGCACAGAAGCAGTTTTCTGATTCTGTTTAGACAAGCTAGTGCAAACAAAATGAGAATCTTAGAAAAGACCTCAGCCCTCCCACAGCCCAGCCCTGATTTTGCACCCAAAGCACCGAGGCTGAAGGGTCCCAGGTGACCCCAGGGAGGGGTGCTGTGTGGCTGCCTTGAAGTTCCACTGTAGCCTGGCTCCCATGGGCCTGTGTGGCCCCGCCTCCTGCCCTACCCCACCCCCCCACCCCCCCACCCCCCCACCAAACTGAGTCACCGGTTTTATTGACAGCAGCAAAGTCCCTCACACTGGAGGGGAAGCAACAGCAGAGGTTTCAAACAGCTCGCCTTGCTCCGTGTATTGTCAGAAAGGACGTAAGACGGCACCAAAGAAGGTATTGGTCTGGCAGAGGAAATCCCTATGTGCAGAGAAGACACAGTAATACTTCAGTGAACAAGTCCCTGGGAACCAAGAGCCTTTTACTGAATCCACTGGGCGCAGGGGTTGTGGTCTCCCTGACCCTTCCACCCGGGTCGGTGCTAACGCTGCTGAGAAGAGGCAGGAGCGTGTGTGGCCTCTAGAAGGTGACCCGGGCGTGTCTGAGGCAGACAGCTGACACAGCGGCCCCGACAGCGCCTCAGAGGTCTTGGAAAGGGGCATTCCCTCCGTCTCAGCAGGACAGGAAGTGGACAAGGGGCCCAACAGGGCCATGGGCAGGGAATGCTTATCCAGATTTCAGCCTGAGACTCTGGTATCTTCTTCTGATTATAATATTTTTTCTAGTAAAGATGGCCACTGGACTCTTCCATGGTAAAAATTTTATCCGGGAATGAATGTGGAAAGGAGCGGGAAGCACTGGCTGGCTAATAGGATGCAGTCTAATTGTGAAAAAAATAGAATGTCTACCAATTTTCAACGGCACAACAGGTTGGTCTTAACTGCAAACTAACTCTGTCCCCTGACAACATTTCCACATTCTAGGTTTTATCCCACCCTATAACAAAGCCCATTCTTGCCCTATTACATTTTGAGTCTTGACTGAGCCCTAAATTGTCAGTCCCTGTCCTAATACCAGTCCTGGGAGAGTGGGCTGGCATTGCCGGGTTCTTTTTGTTGTGGTCCAACCCTGGAGGCAAGACTAGTTCTAGAAAAAATGTAAGAATGGGTTTCTCTGCCTTTGTTAACCACTCATGTGATCCAGACTCAGGCACTATCCCCAAGAAAATCTTTGAAATTCTCTCCATTTCAGACCCGTTGCTTGGATCTAGCTCCAAGGGACATTCATTTTCCATATGTTTTGGTGTCCAGCTGATAGCCAGGCATTTCTACATTTCACTTAATCATACTAAAGGCTTTCTTGTGGAAACATGAAGAAACTGGATTCACTAAACTAAGATCAGGTGACAGACAGATGCCTCTATATACCAGTGGCCAGCTTGTTGACAGACATCTTTTCTGAAGCCAAGCCAAGACCTAAGCTCCTTAGGAAGAGAAGGCCTGCATCTAATTTAGCAAGGAGATGAGATACCAGCTCCTCAGCATTGCATCTCCAAGTCCCTTATTTCTGTCTTCAGACATCTGCTACTTTTGGCTTCAACATTATAGTGGTATCCATTTGAGGATAATTAGTGCATTCCATTAGTATCTATTAGATTTCAGAATCTTTATACATCTGGGGTAAAAATATTCCCTTTTTATATCAAGGTATTTGATAAATTGGTGTTTAGTTGAAGTATATATTCAGCCTCTTAAATAAATACAGTTTTATTCAGCCTCACAAATAAATACAGTTTGCACACAGATGGCTGGCCAAGTTCTAGGCATCTTCTCAGAGTGGAAGCCTGGGGCTGGAGGATTAAGGGTGAGACACACCTTGGGCTCTTCCCTTGTTGATGTTGGTTATGGTTTAGTAAAGCACCTTTGACCTTGGACTCATGTTCTCCCAGAACAAGCAGGAAAGGGTCACCAGTTTATTAGTTAAGTAGCTTTGCCCTAGACTTCTGGCCATGTGCACAGTTAATCAAGAGGCCATGCAAATTAGATGGTCATTAATTCTTGGTAGCAAGAACTTTTCTGTTTAAACTGCTGCTCTAGCCGCTTATGCTGTGTGGTGACCGGTTTCGTGATCAGGGAAACCTTGGGTCCTTCTCCTAATGTTTGACAGTTAGACTTATGTAAAGAGGGCAGGGCCTTTGGAAATACCAAACTCTTTACTCAGTCCCACAATTTGCATTGCCCAGGAACAGAGAGGCAGTGTGAGATTATACACCCTAGGGCCCTCAAGTCTGTGCCCCTCCTACCTTATCTAATGTGTTCTCCCCACCCCACCCCACCCCACCCGATCCCATATGTGGTGGCAATGTCAATCTTCCTAAAGTTTTGCCATGTCACTTATCTGCCAAGAACCTGTGATGGCCTCCTGTTTGAACTAGGAAGTGATGTCTAAACTCCTTAGTGATAGACTTACTTAAAGTACTATGTTGTAAGAGAAATTTCCCATTTTCTTATGGTTGTGAAGCTGAGGTCTGCCCTTGGATTTTGGCTGGGAGCTTTCTCCATTCCTGGTAGACCATTCTTCCAACATGTGCCCTCTACGGGCTGCTCCTTAAGGCAAGGCATGGCACCTTTAAGCTAGGGTTTCATCTTGCTTGGCAATTACCATTGGCTGGTAGGACCATCATAATCATCAGCTATGAAAATATGATCTGACAAAGGTAGGAAAAAGGGAACTGATTAGCACCTGTCTGTCCCTAGTATCTGCCATTCATAGTTATAAACCTGAGAAAAACAAGCGTGTGTGTATGTGTTTGTACACCACATAACCACAAACTATACAGAGCCCTCCTTATCACTAGCAGTACTAACGGTTGGGCCCAGAAGACATTAGTTGGCCCCAAATTGCAAACAGGGCCTGAAGACCCAGCTGTAGACACTGCAGTCAGAAGATCTTAGTGCAGGCTGGGAATGCCTACTAGGAAGGGGCTCCGAGCCAGGGAGTTCAAAGGGCTCGAGTCAGGAAGGAGTAGAGCATTGAAGCTGCCCCTATCAGGAGGCTGAAAAACAACTACAGGACAGGGACGGGGGGAGGAGGTAAATGTGAGCTGAGCAATTAAGGGAATAGAGGCAGACAGAGGGAACCTTGGAGCCGAAGAAAGCCCAGACCTAGCCCTCTCCTAGCCTCCTGCTGCGGGGGCTCCCAGGCTGAGCCCTGCCCCGCCCGCGCTCTGCACTGGTCCCTGCACCTGGCCTGTGAGGCCAGCCTGCGCCCTCCACAGCGGCGCGCTGCCTCCCTCCACCACACCGTTCTCTATGTCCAAATCCTCCCTACCTAGATCAAATGCAACTATTTTCTTCCTACAGGAAGAAACTGCTATGTGCCTCCCAACCTCACTTCTACACAGATTTTTGTTTTTGCCCCAGAGTTCATCTAGACCAGAGGCTCTCAACTCTGGCCACACATTGACATCACCTGGTGAGCTTTGATAACATTCTGATGACTTCACACCAAAGATTCTGCTTTTACTTGGTCCTGAGTGGAAGCTGCATGGCTACATTTCAGAAGCAGCCCAGGTGACTCCAGTGTGCAGCCAGCGCTGAGGAGGACTGCTCTGAGCCGTCCCTCAGCCAGCAGAACCTCAGCCGGAGAAGCCACTCCTCCAACCCATGTGTGTACTCACCACTTCCCAAAGGTTCCCCTCTCACACCCGGAGCGAAGCCTGGAGTCCTGTGGCCCCCACTCCTCTGAGGACACAGAGCGCACCCTCCCCTCGGGGACTCCGCCTTGCTGTCCTTCTACCCGGAACGCCCTTCCCCGCAGCCCCATGGCTCGCCGCCTGCGTTCCGTTCCGGCGGGACTCCTCAGGCGTCCCCTTCCCAGGGCGGCCCTCCCTGGGGCTCCTGCCTAAAGGAAGGTCTCCGCTACCTCTCTCTCCCTTGCTTTGCTTATTGTTATTCGTAGCACTTCTCTCCGCCTGATCATATATTAAATTTCTATTTAATTAGGTTTTTATTGTTTTATTCCCCAGCAGAATGTAAGCTATGGGCAGGGCAATTGCTTTGTTTGCTGTGGTATCCCCAAAGCCCGGGACAGCTCCAAGACATAGCAGCGTCTCCACAGATATTTGTTGTCCGAATAATAAACTGATTTAACAGATGAGGAAATTGAGGCTCAAAAGGGAGGAGTGGCTTACAGAAGTCAGGGAAGCTCCTAACCGTCCAGGAACACACAGGACGCCCCTGCACAGCAAAGCCATGATGTCCACGGTGCCCAGTCCAGAAACATTGGGCTGGAGCCCGGCTGGGCAGACTGGGAGGGAAGAGGAGGCGTCAGAGCTGGACCCAGAATGATGGTGCATCGGCGCTTCGACCCGGGCCGGGCTGGTGAGGGAGCCCATGGCTGGTTCCATCACGTTCTGTGCGGGTGTGTGACCTCTGTAGTCACACGCTCATTTGGAGACTAGCGCCCACTCCCCAAGTCGGGCCGACCAAACAGTTCCCCAGACATGGGCAAAGACCCCCCGGGACAAATCACCCCGGCTGCGAACCGCACGAGCGGCTCACTGAGTGCTTCGCCCCCGAGAACCGCCCTCTTCCTCCCCAGAACTCGAGCACTCCTTTGCCGCAGCCCTTCTCAAAGCCCCGCGTCCCACCTCGGGGTCAAGAACACGTCTCTAATTTGCATATCTTCTCGCCCGCTGGCTTGTGGGCCCTTCATTCGCCGTCTTTGGGCCTCTCTGCATCCCGACCCTAAGCTCACTCGCCCCTCTGCCCTTCCTGTTTGTCACACGCAGGGGCGAGGGGCATCCGAGGGGGTTGGTTTCTAAAGCACTTGGCAGCCTTTGAAGGAAAAATGGCCTCGCCTAAGGGCCAAGCAGAAATAAGCAGAAGCCTGCAGTCTCTGGACATCCCTGCGGCCATGGGGGCCGATGATACTAAGCCACTGTGCTCGACTGATTTGTGAATGACCAATATAGCGCTAATATTATAGCCTAGGCTTTTGAAATAGAAGACCAACAAGTCCCTATTAATCACAGCAGAACATTTGGATGAAAGCTGGGAAAGGAAGGAAGCACTCGAGGGCAGAAAACTAAGTGACTTAACTGGCAGTTCAGACAACAGTCCCTGAGGGCACCAGAGAGGGCTCAGGACTGCATCATTTAGCATTTAAAGATGTTGCTATCTGCTCATTCAAAGGGGAAAACAACCTGCTTTTTGTTTGGTTCAGCTTCCTTTCTTTCTGGTTTAAAATTCAGCACATCACCCAGGTTGATGGATTTCATTGAAATATTTTCTCCAAATGACCTACAGTTCCATTTTCTAATATGCTGCTATCCACCCACAGCAAAGAAGTTGGTGATTGATATTCTGTAATTTTCAGCAACTAGCTGAAGCTTTCCTGTGTGCTTGAGTAATACGGCTGCTCGTTACAGGTAAGAATAAAGAAAGTGATAATTATGCTGGTGGAAAACTCAGTGGCAGATCAAAGATGATATAACTCTCAGTTGGAGAAGGATTAGGAATCCATGGCGGGATCGAGCAAGTACAGGTTAGCAATTTCGCATTAAATTGCTTATTGCAAGGTCGAGCTGAAAGACACTGCAAAGCAAATTCAATTTACCTTGAAAATAATTAGTGAGATGCAAAGGCCTGGAGATGGAAAATTTCTTTGGAATTAATTATTGCTATTCAAATCGAGTCCGTCTCTTTCAACAGTCTGCAGTCTGCGGCTAGAGATTTCATCTCTGCGTGTTGCCGAAAAGATCTGTCAGATTCTGATCTAAAATCAGCTTGAGTCTAGCATTAGAGGGGAAATCCATGCTGTACAAGCAGCTGAATAATCAGAGGGTCAGATGAGCTTCAAAGTGCACAGGGGAGAGAAAAATTGGAAGCAATATCTGAACTGAACAATCCAGTCAGATTTAGATACCTTAGCCTGGTCTAGTAACCCAGGTAACTGTCTATTCCTTTGTGCAGATGAGGAGAGATGAATGTCTTCTTCAGTGTCTATACCTAGACACCCTTGGCCGCTGAAGACATAAAAATCAAACGGAATGACACATCCTATTTCTAATGCGCCATTCACAGCACCCTTACTTGGGAGCGTTCCAGGCACAGAGCCTGAAGTTGTGAAACCAATTAAAATCATCAGTGATGATTGGCAAGGAAATCTGAATAATAGAAGAGGTGGGCGTTTAAGCACAGCCGACAGGACTGGAAGGGAGGGGGCATGAGATAAGGGCAGATCATTCCCTGGCACTGAGGCGTCTTTGCCCTTTGGATCTGTTCCCATGGGCCGTGCTGGAGACAGGAATGGTAAGAACGGGTCCTGCCAGCCTTACTGCTGGCCCCGCGTCACACAGGCCTTCTGTGAGTTGGGAGAAGGTGAGCCTGCAGGAAAACACAATGAAGGAACGGGTACAATGAACTACCTAGGGCTGCTTTGCCCACAAAACACCCAATCACCAGAGGAACTGTTACGGCTGGTTTATGGTCTTCGTGCTTCTGTAGGAATGGCCAAAATGGTCAGACTTGGAGAGCAGCCAGGGCCCCTTGTTCCCGCTTGTGTGGCTGCAGCTGTGGATAGAGATGACTCACTCTGGCTGCAGGACAAAGCGGGAGGGAGGGACAACAGAAAAAAA
>JAQQAC010008350.1:8029300-8073318 GCA_029783875.1 Phataginus tricuspis | reverse complement strand
AAAAAAATGGATCTATCAGCAAATTGTATTTTATAGTAAGTTGATGCTCATATAATAATACATTCAGCCCAAGGTGGCACCAGCGCATACTCTCAGTCGGAGCACCTCTTCCTGTCCTCAGGAAAAAGCCCCTCTTCTTCCAGGGCACACAGCTTGCTGAGCAGATTGCAGGCTGACTTTTAGGGTGCAGCCACTAAACCAACATTCATACACCTGTGACCATCTGTATGGGCCATATGCCAGCAAGGAATCAACGGCACCTTCACATTAGGATAATCCAAGCAGAGTCTAATAAAGGGACATTTACCAAGGTGGGGGCAGAGCGTAGGGAAGGAATCACAAGGGAGACCGCAGAACTCCTAGGCTGGAGGGATAAGGGTCAGAGTGTCACTGGAACCTAGAAAGAGAGGATGGGATAGAGGGCCACCTGACAGGTGCCCTGACTTCTGGAAAGAAGCCAGCAGTAAACAATCCTTCAAGGAGGAAGTTGAGGGAATAAATACCCCAACCTCATTCTGCTCCATCCCTCCAAACTCCTGGGACTCTCCCTGGGCTGAACTTACCTGGAAAGCCAGAGGAGAAGGGAGCCCGTTGGTGTGGCCTGTGTGAGCCAGCCTCCTGGGCAGAGAAGAGGTAGGGGGCAGACGGCAGATCCGGAGCACACACAGGAAGGCATCCACCGTCAAAGGCAAGGCTGCCCCAACACTCACTTGTCTTTTCAAACCTGTTCAGGGCCACCTCCTAGGTATGCTGTCAGGTCCACTGACATGTCCATTATGGAACCCTAACCTCAAGCAGCTTTTTCCAGGAGGGAGGGATGGTTTTTTCTGTTTTGTTTTGTTTTTTTTTTTTTTGACTGTGAATGAGAGATCTCTTCCAAAGAATTGATCTAACAATCTTGGGAAACTGGACTCCTTTTCTCTTTATTTCTAGCCATGTGGCTTCCACTTTAGGTGACTAGAGGGGACTGATGTTATCTTGAAAGCTCCTGACAGCTTGCATTTTATGAGTTTGTCTGCTTTATAAAATATTAACCAGAAAAATATTAGTTTGCAAATGCAGCAACAGACCCAGAGGGACAATAGGATGATATCATTTTTTATATGTTTTTAAACACACAGAAAGCATATCTGACAACAAAAGGGAAAAAAAGCAAGGGGAGTCTTTTTCTCCTTTCAGTGCGTGCAGGGTGGTATATGTTTGTTTTCTGCGCATGGTGCTGATTCACCAGTGATTTAAGGATTACTAATGAGTGTTTTCACTTCTTATTTACAAATGGAATAGATTAAGACATTACTCAGCCACTCTGTATGGCTTTTAATTGAAACCTACCTCTCTGTATGGATGAGAAGAATTTGTTTTTCACTGCATATAGGAGTTGTTGATTTTCAGCTTCAGAGAGCCTGAAATGTGGTGGGCACATTTCCTCTTTTCATACGAAAAACCCATGCAATCTGCTTAAGTAAAGTCACCGAATTGTTTGACTCTTCCCTGAATTCAGAACTCATTGCCTTAGGATTCTCTCCTCTCTCTCTCTTCATTTCCCACTCCTCCCTTTTAAGTAGAAAAACTACAGCAGAAATGGCATATTTATTAGCCCAACTTTTTACTCTCTATTTCAAAATATGGAACAAACCATAGACTGGAAGGAATCACCAGCCCAAATGTGACAGGCAAAGAAAAATCACATCTACTGAACAAAAATTGGGGGTGGTGGGAGTGGTGGGGGTGGTGAGGGTGTTCATGTTCAACCTCATTTACTCATTCATTCATTCACTCACTTGTTTAATAACATTTATTGAGCAACCACTGGGTGACAGGCACTACACAAGAACCTGAGAGCCTACAGATGAATAAAACACAGAGCTCATCCTCAAGGGTTCCTACGTTAGCAAGAGAGACCTGCAAACAAGATCCATGAAACAGGCTGTTGTGCTCAGGGAGCTGTAAGCAGTTAAGAAAACTGAACTGCTTAGGCTAGGAACAGGGAAGATGTCCAAAGGAGGACTCAGCAGCCATAAAAGAAAAAAGAACTCAAGCAAGTGCCGTTTGTAATGAGGAAATTAGCAAATATTTTTAATGATAATACTTAATGCTGTAAAGCAATAGGAATCGGGCTGACCCTGTGACTATTTAAATAGTAATAACCATTGCTCTCTAATTCTATTTCTGGAGTTCCATATTAAGGGTATAATCTATCGGAAATGCCAGATGCCATAAGATGTTTATGCATCATATAATATAGTGTTATACAGAGTAGCAAAAAACTGAGTCACCCTAAATGGCTAACAATCAGAGAAACATTCAGTGAATCATAGTATATCTGTTTGCCTGAATATTCTTCATCTATTAGAAATGTTTTTGACTTATTAACTGGAAAAAATAAAAATTACATGCATACTAATTTATAATTATTTAAAAATATACACAGGAAAAAAAAAACAACCCTGGGAAGAAATATATTAAAATGTTAACAGTGATCACATGCATGGTATTTTTCTTTTTCCTATGTTCCAAACTTTTGTAATAGGATAGGAAGTCAAACTTGTATAAAATGCTAGTTAACAAGGAAAATAAATACTACCCGTGTCATATGACCAGCAGTTCTCCACTAGCTTGAGTTCAGACAGTGGGAAAAGCAGTGCTGTCTGTCATAAGTCCTGGATGGTGGGCTTATCTCTAAACGCTGTGTAATTCCCACCAACCCCTTTACCTCTCCTGTTCAGCTTTCAGGAAGTAGGAGAGATGCACTGAATTATTTCTAAAGATCCTTGAGGCCCAAAAATCTATGAATCTTGACATCCTAGAAGGAAGGGTATGTGCTTCAATTCACTGAAATCACAAACAGGCATTGAGACACTTCTTCACATAAACCAGGTACAAAATGTCAGGCGGAGAAGAGACAGAATCAGAAAATAATGTGTAGTTGTGTCATCAGACATTTCTCCGAAGAGATCAGACAATGTCTTTTCCCACTGAATTCATTACATTCTCTGGTTTTTGTTTTTAAAGCCAGGCTTTATGAAAGAGCCAGCTTTATCAATTTTTTAACACACGCCAGTCTATTATTCGGCCATGTGGAGACGGTGCCTTTTATGTAGGATTTGGGTTTCTTGAAGCCAGTACAAACCTGTCTTTCTAATTTATAGGTCCACCTGCCTTTTTTTATGGTCATTCACAACATAGCCGGCTCTGAGCCTCTGCAGGTGCAGTGTCTCAAACTAGAGGTGATCCTGGATAATATAATCTACTTCATTTCTTCAGGGAAAGGGAAAGCATAGCATTAGTAAGATATATACTTCAGGCAGAGAAATACTCTCAGTTTCTCGAATTAGGGAAGTTTTAAACATTGGATTTTGCTTTTCTCGGGGGCCAAAGTAAACAACTCATTCCCTGGATTGAAGTGCTTTTCTTGATCAAAGAAGTTGATCAGTGGTTGGTGAAATGAAGCCTGAAATACTTTTCATTTCATGGGTGGCCATGCGTGAGTCAGGTCCCTCACCTGTAAAATGGGATACGTGGCCTTTATGCCTTCAAAGCTGCCTTCCAGCTCCGCGCCCTGCAGCCTCCCTGTAGAGCATCGACAGGGCTGCCAAGTGCTGGCAAGCTACTGGAAGATGCAGAGGAAAGAGCCTGCAGGGCTCCGCCTCTCAGGGAAGACCCACTATAGTCATTTGCACCCATGAAAACAGAAAAACAAATGGCAAAATAGTCTCAGCTGGGCGGAGCTTCCAAAGTACAACTGCTTAAGGCAACAGTCCCCGCGGTCACTGAGCGCGGAACCTCACCCACACTTGCTCTCTCTTCTCCTCATAGGAGGGGTTGTAGGGTCAGGGGATACCAGGGTTAGAGAGACAGGCAGGAAGGGAACTAAAAACCTGAAAGAAAAAAAAGTTCCCTTATAATTTCTGTGACCATTGAGGGTCAGTCGATGATGAATGACTGGGGATTTACTCTTTCTTGGTCGTTACTGGGCATCCCTGAGAAGGCGACAGGCTCCGTCCTGGGACCCTTTCTCTTCCCCAGCCGCACATCCTCCTTCAGAGTCTGATCTAGTCTTCAGGCTTTAAATATCATCAGGCCGCTGATACCCTCTCAAACCTCTCAGGCGCGTGTCTCTTACTGCCTAGCTGACACCTCCACTTGGGTGCCTCATGGGACATCTGCAAGTTAACTGTCCAAAGAAGACTCTTGATTTCCTGTGTTCCACTTCCAAATTTGGGGCTCCTCCAGAAACCTTGGAGCCATTACGGACATCTTCCTTCCCCTCCCCTACCTTCATAATCTTCCCGTCAGCTCCGTCGCCAACTGGGGTCCACCCTGCCCTCCCTTAGTCTCCATCCCTACTGCCACCACTGAGGTCCCAGCCATGGCCCCTCATTGTGGTGGCAACGCTAACAACCTCCTAACTACTCTGCTTCCACACCGGACCTCCTCCAGTCTGATTTCCACACAGCAGCCAAAAGTCCTTTTTAAAACATGGTTTGAATGATGCGGTTCGCCTGCTTAAAACTTTTACCTGGCTTCCCGTTGCTCTTACTATGAAATCTAGGCCCCTGCCACAGTGCCCCGGAGCCCCTGGCCTCCTCCCCGCCCCGCCCAGGGCCACACTGTTACCCGAAGCTCTGCAGCCCCACGGGCCACGCTCAGCATGCCCAGCTTGATGCCGCCTCACACCTTCCCCCCGGCCCCGTTTCCCCTGTCCCCTCTTCCCCCCCAGGCCCCTCCCCCCCCCCCATCCCCTCTTTCCCCATCCCCTCTTTCCCCTGCTCTGTGTGTCTGACTGACCCTGTATTCTTCAAATGTCAGTGTTGGTATGTCTTCCTCAGAGAGGCCTTCTCTGATCACCTACCTAAAGGATGCCTCACCTTCCTTTCTACCCGTGATAGTGCCCTGTTTATTCTTTCCTAACACCTACTAAAACTTGTCATTATTTTATTATTTATTTCATTACTGTTCTATACCTTGTCTAGATTATAAACTCTACAGGAGCAGAGGTTATCTTCTTCCCTATGTATTTCACATCCAGCATATATAATAGGTATTCAATAAATATGTGTTGATGAAGTTAATTAATTAAAGAAGGCCATTAGTGATTCATATTTGTGGCTGGTTGTTAGGAAATCCATCTGATTACCCTGATCTGACTGAGGCATACCTATTTTGTTCTCTCCACCTCTGTGAAAGCTTGCAGCCCCATTTCTTGAAGCCAACTCTTAAAGGAACAGAGAATTCTATTCATTTTCAGGAGGGCATCTGAATAATTTCCTTTCTATAGCCTCTTCCCAAAAAGTTTTTATTTCGTACAGTATAGAGAATATTAATTATAATTTACATGAGCTGCGCTCCGTTTTATAGTCAATTACCTTGTAGCTCAATAACATTTATGTATGTCATTAATATATGTCAGATTGATTTTCTTTTAAGTTTCGTTTAATTATAGCTCAGATAATACAGTTATCCCTTTTTTAAATTAGAGGAAACAATATATCAACTGGATGAACTAGTATGCAACCACATAATATCATCATGTAAACATATTAACAAATAGCAATGTTTATGATTCCCTTTAATTGCCCAGATTTGTAATTAAAATAATAAAAGAGTGGATACAAATGAACAAGTACTAATAAGGAACAGGAAATAACACCCTGGTTTTCTAGTGTAGTGGATTTATGCATGATTCTTTTTTAAGGTATTATTATTTCTTGGTACAACATAATTGCACAATAAAATCAGAGGGGACATGTGCTATAAATACGATTGCTGGTGCATACCTGCAGTTTTTATATTGACTAGAAACACATAAAATGTAAAGCCTTACTGTTTATTTTCCTGCTTGTTTGGACTGCCTAAAAATTGTGCCATTCTCTTTAATGCCTATGGCTTTAATGACTGATTAAATCCTTCATTCAAATATTCCTATCAGGAAATGGCAGCAAGAATGAGCCTCTTTAAAAGTTCTATTTCCTGTTGGAAATGTCATATGGGTATCCACATGGAAGTATATGGTTAGGGAGGAGGAAGCAGGGAGGACCACACACTTAAAATAAGCGCAACAAAATGAGTTACCAAGAATGAGATGGATTTGTGTGTCCTACACGTAACAATTCCCAAGACAAATTGCTCAGCTGATTCTCTTTAAAAAGTGGAACCTTGTGCGTGTTATGATACCACTTGTTAAAAACAAAAGAAAATCAGAGAGGAGAATATATATTTATATCTATACATACCTGTAGATTTTCATAAAGCATGTATTTGCATAAATATCTATGCTATATATCTATAATACAGATGTGTATACTTTACACGTACACACACATTTTTTTTGGTATCATTAATCTACAATTACATGTGCAACATTATGTTTACTAAACTCCCCACTTCATCAAGTCCCCCCCACCAACCCCATTACAGTCACTGTCCATCAGTGTAGTGAGATGCTATAGAATCACTACTTGTCTTCTCTGAGTTGCACAGCCCTCCCTGCGCCACCCCCCACATTATGTCTGCCAATCGTTATGCCCCTTATTCCCCCTTGTCCCTCCCTTCCCACCCATCCTCTCCAGCCCCTTTCCCTTTGGTAACTGTTAGTTGATTGGGGGTTCTATGAGTCTGCTGCTGTTTTGTTCCTTCAGTTTTTTTCTTTGTTCTTATATTCCACATATGAGTGAAATCATTTAATACTTGTCTTTCTCTGCCTGGCTTATTTCACTGAGCATAATACCCTCCAGCTCCATCCATGTTGTTGCAAATGTCTGGATTTGCTTTCTTCTTATGGCTGAATAATATTCCATTGTGTATATGTACCACATCTTCTTTATCCATTCATCTACTGATGGACACTTAGGTTGCTTCCATTTCTTGGCTATTGTAAATAGTGCTGCGATAAACATAGGGGTGCATCTGTCTTTTTCAAACTCGGCTGCTGCATTCTTAGAGTAAATTCCTAGGAGTGGGATTCCTGGGTCAAATGGTATTTCTATTTTGAATTTTTTGAGGAAGCGCCATACTGCTTTCCACAATGGTTGAAGTAGTTTACATTCCCACCAGAGTGTAGGAGGGTTCCCCTTTCTCCACACCCTCACCAACATTTCTTGTTGTTTGTGTTTGGGATGTTGGCCATCCTTACTGGTATGAGGTGATATCTCATTGTGGTTTTAATTTGCATTTCTCTGATGATTAGCGATATGGAGCATCTTTTCATGTGCCTGTTGGCCGTCTGAATTTCTTCTTTGGAGAAGTGTATATTCAGATCCTCTGCCCATTTTTAATTGGATTATTTTCCTTATGTTTGTTGATCTCTGTCAGTTCTTTATATATTTTGGATGTCAACCCCTTATCGGATACGTCATTTATGAATATATTCTCCCATACTGTAGGATCTCTTTTTGTTCTACTGATGGTGTCCTCTGCTGTACAGAAGCTTTTCAGCTTGATATAGTCCCACTTGTTCATTTTTGCTTTTATTTCCCTTGCCTGGGGAGATATGTTCATGAAGAAGTTGCTCATGTTTATGTTCAAGAGATTTTAGCCTATGTTTTTTTCTAAGAGTTTTATGGTTTCATGACTTACATTCAGGTCTTTGATCCATTTTGAGTTTACATTTGTGTGTGGGGTTAGACAGTAATCCAGTTTCATTCTCTTACATGTACCTGTCCAGTTTTGCCAACACCAGCTATTGAAGAGGCTGTCATTTCCCCATTGTATATCCATTGCTTCTTTATCATATATTAATTGACCATATATGTTTGGGTTAGTGTCTGGACTCTCTATTCTGTTCCACTGGTCTGTTCTTGTGCCAGTACCAGATTGTCTTGATTACTGTGGCTTTGTAGTAGAGCTTTAAGTCTGGGAGCGTAATTCCTCCTGTTTTATTCCTCCTTCTCAGGATTGCTTTGGCTATTCGGGGTCTTTTGTGGTTCCATATGAATTTTAGAACTATTTGTTCCAGTTCATTAAAGAACACTGTTGGTATTTTGATAGGGATTACATTGAATCTGTAGATTGCTTTAGGTAGTATAGCCATTTTAACAATATTTATTCTTCCTAGCCAAGAGCATGGGATGAATTTCCATTTGTTAGTGTCCTCTTTAATTTCTCTCAAGAGTGTCTTGTAGTTTTCAGAATATGGGTCTTTCACTAGCTTGGTTAGGTTTATTCCTAGGTATTTTATTCTTTTTGATGCAATTGTGAATGGAATTGTTTTCCTGATTTCTCTTTCTGTTAGCTCATCATTAGTGTATAGGAAAGCAACAGATTTCTGTGTATTAATTTTATATCCTGCAACTTTGCTGAATTCAGATATTAGTTCTAGTAGTTTTGGAGTGGAATCTTTATGGTTTTTTATGTACAGTATCATGTCATCTGCAAATAGTGACAGTTTGACTTCTTCTTTACCAATCTGGATGCCTTGTATTTCTTTGTTTCGTCTGATTACTGTGACTAGGACCTCCAGTACTATGTTGACTAACAGTGGGGAGAGTGGGCATCCCTGTCTTGTTCCTGATCTTAGATGAAAAGCTTTCAGCTTCTCGCTGTTAAGTATGATGTTAGCTGTGGGTTTGTCATATATGGCCTTTATGATGTTAAAGTACTTGCCCTCTATACCCATTTTGTTGAGAGTTTTTATCATGAATGGATGTTGAATTCTGTCAAATGCTTTTTCAGCATCTATGGAGATGATCATGTGGTTTTTGTTCTTCTTTTTGTTGATGTGGTGGATGATGTTGATGGATTTTCAAATGTTGTACCATCCTTGCATCCCTGGGATGAATCCCACTTGATCATGGTGTATGATCCTCTTGATGTATTTTTGAATTCGGTTTGGTAGTATTTTGTTGAGTATTTTTGCATCTATGTTCATCAGGGATATTGGTCTGTAATTTTCTTTTTTGGTGGGATCTTTGCCTGGTTTTGGTATTAGAGTGATGCTGGCTTCATAGAATGAGTTTGGAAGTATTCTCTCCTCTTCTATTTTTTAGAAAACTCTAAGGAGAATGGGTATTATTTCTTCTCTATATGTCTGATAAAATTCAGCAGTTAATCCATCTGGCCCAGGGGTTTTGTTCTTGGGTATTTTTCTGATTACCAATTCAATTTCATTGCCGGTAATTGGTCTGTACAGTTTTTCTGTTTCTTGCTTGGTCTTTAATTCTTTGTATTTCTGTGAGGTCCGTCATGATTTTTCCTTTCTCATTTCTGATTCTGTTAATGTGTGTAGATTCTCTTTTTCTCTTAGTAAGTCTGGCTAGGGGTTTATCTATTTGTTTATTTTTTCAAAGAACCAGCTCTTGGTTTCATTGATTTTTTCTATTGTTTTATTCTTCTCAATTTTATTTATTTCTTCTCTGATCCTTATTATGTCCCTCCTTCTGGTGACTTTGGGCCTCATTTGTTCTTCTTTTTCCTATTTCAATAATTGTGACTTTAGACTGTTCATTTGGGAATGTTCTTCCTTCTTTTCCTTCTTTAAATAGGCCTGGACTGCAATATACTTTCCTCTTAGAACTGCTTTTGCTGCGTCCCACAGAAGTTGTGGCTTTGTGTTGTTGTTGTCATTAGTCTCGATATATTCTTTGATTTCTGTTTTGATTTGGTCGTTAACCCATTGATTCATTAGGAGAATGTTGTTAAGTCTCCATGTATTTGTGAGCCTTTTTGATTTCTTTCTAAAATTTATTTCTAATTTTATACCTTTGTGATCTGAGAAGTTGGTTGGTAGAATTTCAATATTTTTGAAATTACTGAGGTTCTTTTTGTGGCCTAGTATGTGGTCTATTCTGGAAAATGTTCCATGTGCACTTGAGAAGAATGTGTATCCTGCTTCTTTTGGGTGCAGAGTTCTGTAGATGTCTGTTGGGTCCATCTGTTCTAGTGTGTTGTTCAATGCCTCTGTGTCCTTACTTACTTTCTGTCTGGTTGATCTGTCCTTTCGAGTGAGTGGTGTGTTGAAGTCTTCTATCTATTTCCTCCTTCAATTCTGTTAGTATTTGTTTCACATATGCTGGTGCTCCTGTGTTGGGTGCATATATATTTATAATGGTTATATCTTCTTGTTGGACTGACCCCTTTATCATTATGTAATGTCCTTCTTTATCTCTTGCTACTTTCTTCGTTTTGAAGTCTATTTTGTCTGATACAAGTACTGCAACACCTGCTTTTTTCTCCCTGTTGTTTGCATGAAATATCTTTTTCCATCCCTTCACTTTTAGTCTGTGTATATCTTTGGGTTTGAGGTGAGTCTCTTGTAAGCATCATATAGATGGGTGTTGCTTTTTTATCCATTCTATTACTCTGTGTCTTTTGATTGGTGCATTGAGTCCATTTCCATTTAAAGTGATTATCGATAGATATGTATGCCATTGCCGGCTTTAGATTCGTGGTTAACAAAGGTTCAAGGGTAGCTTCTTTACTATCTAACAGTCTAACTTAACTCTCTTGTTAAGCTATTATAAACACAGTCTGATGATTCTTTATTTCTCTCCCTTCTTATTCTTCCTCCTCCATTCTTTATATGCTAGGTGTTTTATTCTGTACTCTTTTACGTTTCCTTTGACTGTTTTTGTGAGTAGTTGGTTTTATTTTTTGCCTTCAGTTAGCATTTGGATGATCTGCTTTCTTTACTATGATTTTATTTTCTCTGGTGACATCTTTTTAGCCTTAGGAGTGCTTCCATCTAGAGCAGTCCATTTAAGATATCCTGTAGAGGTGGTTTGTGGGAGGCAAATTTCCTCAACTTTCCCTTGTCTTGGAATTGTTTAATCCCTCTCTCAAATTTAAATGATAATTGTGCTGGATACAGTATTCTTGGTTCAAGGCCCTTCTATTTCGTTGCATTAAATATATCATGCCATTCTCTTCTGGCCTGTAAGGTTTCTGTTGAGACGTCTGATGATAGTCTAATGGGTTTTCCTTTGTAGGTAATCTTTGTGGCTGCCTTTAATACTCTGTCCTTGTCTTTGATCTTTGCAATTTTAATTATTATATGTCTTGGTGTTGTCTTCCTTGGGTCCCTTGTGCTGGGAGATCTGTGGGCTTCATGGTCTGGGAAACTATTTCCTTTCCCAACTTGGGGAAGTTTTCCTCAATTATGTCTTCAAAGACACTTTCTATCCCTTTTTCTCTCTCTTTTTCTTCTTGTACTCCTATAATGTGAATATTGTTCCATTTGGATTGGTCACACAGTTCTCTTAATATTCTTTCATTCCTAGAGATCCTTTTATCTCTCTCTGCCTCAGCTTCTCTGTATTCCTGTTCTCTAATTTCTATTCCATTAACAGTCTCTTGCACCTCGTCCAGTCTGCTCTTAAGTCCATCAATCGATTGTTTCATTTCTGTAATGTCTCTCTTGACTTCCTCCCTTAGCTCTTGCATATTTCTCTGTAGGTCCATCAGCATGGTTATGACTTTTATTCTGAATTCTTTTTCAGGAAGATTGTTTAAATCTATCCCACCCGGCCCTCTCTCTGGGGTTGTCTGGGTGAGTCTTAACTGACCATATTCTTCTGTCTTTTCATGGCGATAGAAGTGGTCACTGGTAGTTGGCATGTGTGTCAGCTGGGAGAACAAAGTCCTTTCCTGTTTGTTGTTTGCCTTGCCCTTCTCTGCTGCTTGTGCCGGTTACCTGCACACCAGGAGGCAGTCTCTGGGACACTTCCCTGAGCTACAGTGTGTGGGGCCGCCCTCAGGCTAGCCTAGAACACTGCGGGGGTTTGCAGCCATGCTAGGTGCGTTCTGTGCCCCTTGGTGCCTTCCAGACCTTGCTCTGGCTTCCATGGCTCTTCCCGGTTAGCTGTGCACCCGCCGAGAGGAGATTCTGTATGGCTGCTGTGGGCGGGCCCGCTCTCCTGCTGTTCTGCAGCTGTGGTGGATCCACTGGACTGTTTGCGGCACTGGCCCGGGGAACGAATGGCAGGCTGCTTATAGCTGTGAGGGGCTTTGGCGGGGCTGCTTTACCCAGCAGCCAGTTAGGGGGCCTGAAATTCCTCAAGATTCCCAGCCTGCCGGGCTTAGTGCGCTGGGACGATTTTGTCCCGCCTTTGGGCCCTTGTCTCTTTAAGACTTTTCAAAAAGTTCCCGCTTTTCTTTTGTCCCAGGGGAGCCAGCTGTGGGGACCCACTCGTAGTCTCCATCTCAGATCCTGCCCTTCCATTTCTCTAATCTCCAGTACACTATGTGATGTGTGTCTGTGCTCCCGATGCAGATCACCAGGGCTGGTTATTTAACAGTCCTGTGCCTCCACTCCCTCCCCACTCTGATTCTTTTCCTCCTACTGGTGGGTTGGGGTGGGGGAGTGCTCGGGTCCCACCAGGTCTCAGCTTTGTATCTTATCCGCTTCATGAGGTGCTGAGTTCTCGCAGATGTAGCTGTAGCCTGGCTGTTGTACTGTATCTTCTGGTCTCTCTTTTAGGAATAGTTGTATTTGTTGTATTTTCACAAATATATATGGTTTGGGGAGGAGATTTCCGCCACCCTGCTCACGCTGTCATCTTCCCAGAATCCTCACACACGTGTTTTGAAGCAAAAATGTATCTGGAAAGCTAAACACCACAGTGGTAATAATCATTGCTTTTAAGGAAGACAACTGAGGGACTGAAGTGTGAGTGAGATTTACCTTTTACCATACAACCTTCCATATTTTAAAAAATATTTGGAATAAACATACTATCTATTCAAACAAATAATTAATCTTTTATTAATGAAGATGGAGAGCTGTTCACCAACAAACCAAAAAAACACATGAAATGAATTATCTTAAATATGTTTCATGAATAGATTTCTTTAATACAAAAAAAGATTAGATAATGCAACTGGTATTATTAAGTACTGTTAGAATTATGAGCTGAGCATTTTGTGAGGCACAAGACAGAGATATATCAGAGAAGTATCAGATATCATGATCTGCATTTATCTGCTGTGGCTGCCATAACAAAATACCACCAACTAGGTGAGTTAAACAACAGAAACTTATTTCTCACAGTTGTAGAGTCTGGAAGACCAATGTGTCAGCAGATTTGGTTTCTTCTGAAGCCTCTCCTCTTGGCTTACAGACAGCCACCTATTCACCATGCCTTCGCATGGCATCTTCTCTCTGTGTGCTCTTTCTTGCTGTCCCTTGGTGTGTCCTCAACTCTTCTGCTTATAGGAACACAGTCAGATTGGTGTGGGGCACAGCCACAGCCTCATTTTAACTTTATAACCTCTTTGAAAGGCCCTCTCCTCAAATACAGTCACATTTTGAAGACTTCAGCCTATGAATTGTGGGAGACACTATTCAGTCCACAACACTATTCTTGAGGAGTTTTCAATGTAGTCAGTGAGCTAAGCTATATATGATTGGAAAAAAAAAGAAAATAATAATAAAAGACAATGAACAATTAAACATCAAAATGAATAACAATATAGAAGCTAATGAGGTGAGACTTTTCTAAAGCTTCCCAGGCACAATCTCCTATTTTAAGAACATGAAAATCAGAAACACGTAAGGAAGAAAACATCAGGTAGTCCTTGCCATAATCACTGTGCAAGGCCCAGTGTGCAAGAGTCTGGGAAAACAATTAGTTCACCAAATCATAATATGATAGGTATATTACTAAGGCAACTCAATTAATTTAATCAATTTAGTGGAAAAATATTATCCCTAATGCTATTTGAAATTGTCTAGGCAAGAGAAAATTAGATTGTTGGAATGTTTTATTTGTTACCAGTTCTTTTATAACAAGAACAGATGAGTGGGACTCATACACATAAAAATACAAGAACTTCTCCATCCAGAAGATGTCGTAAATCATCCTTGTTAATCAACTCAGGCAGCAGGTATTGAAGTGAGCACCCCTACAAGGTGCTTGGGCCATTCTAGGCCCTGTGATACGTCAGAGAAGAGAACCACCGATGGAGCTTTCAATCCAACCAGCTGGAGCTGCCAGCTGGCTAAATGCTTTACCTGTTGTTTTAACACCCTGACTTATCTTCCTTTCTTGCTTCATCTTACTCAATTTCCTTTTTTCTTGCTTTCCTCGCTGTCTTTGCATTCTGTGCACCATTTTTACAGGTAAAAGAGCACATGATCCAGAATCATATCACAGAAAGTGACATAGTCCCTAACCTCCCTGACCCACACAGTATGTTGGGGAAACCATTAGATGACCTGCTATCTACAGGAGACCCTAATAATATTATGTTCAAACTGCTCTGTAAGAATTGTGAGGCCTAGATTAGGCAATGCACATAAAAGCATTGTAGGAGTAGGGAAGCCCTCTTCAAATGCTCATTATTACTACAGTGGATAACTAAACAAAATGAAGAGCTAAAGAAAAGCCAGTCCATCAGAGCTGGTCAGCTGGCCAAGCCCACTGCAGCCATGGTGTGGCGCTCTTAAGAGTATTATAGGCATCATATAGTGCGCTTGGCATTCCTGGAGCTAAGAAGATGCTTTTCTTCCCTCAGATGGTGAAATGAGGGAAAGCCTCACTGGTAAATATATCAGGAACTGACATGCATATATATTGTGGAACCAAGGGAATTCCGGTTTCCTCTTGCTGTTTGTAAAGTGTTTATAGATCAGTGTTGACCCTTAGTATTTCTACAAACTGTCGTGGAACTTTCAGAAGGACATATTATAAAACAAAGCAAAACGGTATTTTTATTATCTGAATTCCAGGAAAACAAAAAGAGACCCAAGCAACTCAAGTAACAATGAGCTCTTCGATATGATCAACCACGTGGGGCAGATTACGGAGTGGCTCCAAGGCAGTTTAAAAGCAACAGAGATGATGGAGCTGGCGGCCTGCAGGTTGACTACACAGTCTCCTTGCCCGTACACGGAAGCTCCGTCTGCCGCGCGCTCTGCCCTGCGGCTGCTCGCGGACTGCCTGCTCCCCATGGCAGATGCCAGGAAGGTGACTCTTCAGGACAGCTCTCCATTGACCCGGCTGGGTTTTCCCTGCAACCCAGAATCCTAGGGGGAAATTCAAACAAAGAAAGGGGTTATCAACTCCACTTTCTCAGTCTAAATCCCTGAAGAAAAAATGCCATAGATGTTTGAGAAAAAAAGCAGCGAAGTGGGACCCCTTTTTTGTTCAGCTGAGCTCTTTGCACAGGTTGTTGGTTTGTCCGTCTGTTACTTTCTCTCCACTGACCTGACGTGACCAATCAATCTAAGAAACAAAATCCCATTTTGCCTGAAGGCCCGGCCTGGTTTTCATTAGAACAATATGTGTTTTAAAAGAAGCACTTGGACGATTCCCCTTCCTACAGGGCACCGTCCACATCCCGTCTGGACGGGCTTCCCAGTTACTCTGGGGTGTCTACCAGACCGCACCAGCCCCGGCACAGCTGAGCCAGAGAGAGCATCTGGAGAGCCCTCTGGTCGGAGCACAGAGCCCCTCACTGTCACCACCTGTTCTTGCCACTCCTGCTGTAGTGATTCCAGGAAGTAGAAGCCTGGCTTGAAGCTGGGGCATCAGATCTGCTGTGGGTTACATTACATTCGCATCTGGGGGGACTCCTCGGTAGATGGCTGTGCTCTCCTCAGTCTCAAGCTTCAACCAGGCATATGGAGAAGGAGGTGGAAGGAGAGACAAGGAGATGCCGTGTGCTGCGCAGATGTGTTGGGTAAGCCTGGTGTTTTCCCAAGGCAGGGGCTTTGGAGTCAGAGGTTCAAATCCTGCCTCAGTCACTGTATTAATCAGTTTAGGCTGAGTTATGCGGCGGTAACAAACAACCTGGGAATCTTGGTGCCTTGCAATAATAAAAGTATATTTGGCACTCAGGCTCCTCTCAACTGTAGGTCGTCCGCAGCTCTGTTTTATGTTGTCTTCATCTTGAGACCCAAGCTAAAGGAGCAGCCTCTGTCTGGAAAGTTGATCTTGTGGAGGAAGGAGAAGACACCGTGAAATCATACACTGACTTTTAAATCTTCTTCTCTCATCACTTCCAGTCATATTTTACTAACCAAACTAGTTTTATGGCTAAGTCTAACACCAACCGAGCAGGGATGTTTAACCCATCCCCAGGGAGGGACAGCAAATGTACTGAACAATAATACATCTTTCTGTAGCCGCTTACAAACTGCGTGTCCTTTGGTAAATCACTGTGAGGTTAGAATGATGACATAAGCCTAGAGTTCACGATAGGATGAGTAAATAAAATATGGATTTAAAAATGAGTACAATATAGTAGGAACTAGATAGATTAGTTTCCTCTCACATTTCATACATAAGACTTATCAAAGAAATTCTCGTCCTCTCGAAATTAGAGTATTCTGAGACTCTAATAGGCAAACGTGCTGATGTTAATTATTTCTCTTGGGAAATACTTGCATTTTAATAATGCCTTTAAATGCCATTTTAATATAAAATCTTAGTTGTAATGGTGGAAATTGCAGGCACCAAAAGGTGCCAATCTGCTTGATCACTTGCCTCCCTGCACCTGTTTGTTCTCTAGGCTTTCCAGTTTGGACTATTTAACCTTTACCTGTGGGTTCAGTCCTGGGCCAGACTCTAGGACAGTCCTCTCTCCCAGCACAGAGGACTACATGGTGACTCAGTACCAAGGTGACCTTGAAAATAGTTCCATGAACCTTTTCCTGTAGTTCCTATGGGTCCAATAGGAGCCCATCCTGGTTCCCTTCCCTGCACCTGAAAGCCTCTGAAGCCTGCCCTGCGGCCACGCTGGTCTCCTTCTAGAGCCTGGAGCCCTCTTGCTGGCCCCATCCTAGGATTTCTGATCTTCTGTCTTCTTATACAAATTAAGCAATGCCACAGTTTGCCCACCTGCCAAGACATCCACAGTTGCTCCATAGGACCCCCCTGATACCCACGGTCCATGGGTCTGGATCGCTACCTGCTGCCACTTGATCGTACCTCCCATGGCCACTGATATCTTGGCCTCCGTCTGCCCCATTCTGGTGGTCCTGACACCAACCACACTGCAGCTCAGCAGCGAGCAGGAGAGGAGGCATCTGTGGAGTGTGTGGCCACTTCCACCGAAGCCAGGCCCGGCTGGTATTCCTTCAGTAATTCCTCCAGCTATTAAACCACAAGATGTTTTCCTCAGCCACTGGGGTCACTACTGCTGCCTCTCCATGAAGTCTCAACACTAGCTGGGCAGCAACAGGGAACAGAGGCAACAATAAACAAAAGCAAGAAGTCCATGTCTGTGGTCACCAAACTGGGGCTTCTGCCTCCCTCCAGGCTTTGTGATGATGATAACAAGGAGTCCATGAACACATTTTCATATTTTCAAAAATTCCTGTCACAAGATGCTGAGTGGAAGGTTTTCTATCGTCCTAACTAGTTAACTTTACTTTCTAATTCACCCATCAATGGTTGGACCACACAGTGCTCCCAGAGCAAACTGAGAGCCAATAAAACATCCTCTCCTACTCCCAACCTGCGGCCCAGCCCCCACTTACATCAGCCTGGTTGGGGAAGTGTGATGCAGCCCATGAAGGGAGTCCCGTATTCTTGGTGCGAAGCTTCCTTATCCCTTCACCAGGGGAGAGGACACGTACTCCCTTCTCACATGTAAGGGTCTGTGTGACTTCAGTCGCCATAGCCAATGAACCCCAACTCTATTTAATAGCTTGAACACAACAGTTTATTTCTCACATAACAGTTCAAGGGTGGTATTCCTGTTCAGCACAGAGTTTTCATCTGTAAGTGACTCAGGGATTCTGCTTTCCTCCGTCTTGTGGTTTGGCATCATTTTCTCATCACCATCTGCAACCAGATGATGTGGAAAGAGTGCCTGGCGGAGGCACGTCTGCTTTTTAAATGCTTTGGCCTGGCAGTGTATGTATCACTTCTGCCCGCATTCCAGTCACACAGGCAGACCTAAACACAAAGGGGGCTGGGAACTGTAGTCCCTCGTTGGGAAGCTCCTTCCTAGGGACACCTCTTGACATGGAAGGAGAACACAATCTTGTTGGGCCTCTACCGACAACCACATCACCCTTGTCCCAAACAGGTATGAAAGGGCGTGAGGCTCCCAGCCAGAGAAAAGCGTCTCCTCATTCCCATCTGCAAGAATTCACACGTGCAGATGGTGAATAGGGGATGGAGTGGTTCCAACTGCCTGTGATTTCCTAAGGAAACTAGGTCTGCTTCCTCCAATCAGGGGAGAGGGTAAAGGTAAACCTAGACTGATGTGCCCCATTAGCTGAGACTATCCTGGAGAAAGTGGGCATAGCCCTGAATCTTAACAAGAGTGTCAAGGCCATTTCTCCACTAATTAAGCAGATACATTCATTCAGCAGATACTTACTGGATACCACAGTAGGTCAGACATTCTTCTGCTTTACTGTTGGGATACATCAGAGAACAAACAGGAAAATCCTTGTGCTTGTGGGGCTCTAGGTGCAGTGGGGGAAGAGTGATAATAAACAGTGGTCATATAATATCTGTTTTTTGATCAAGTAAGGAAGCAGGCTGTGCAGTTCTCTACAGCAAGAACATTCGTTACAGGGGTTCTCAGGGACAAGCTTTGCTTGGGGATTTTGTTTCTTTGTATTTGAAGATCAATGAAGAGATCAGTGTGATGGGAGTAGACTTTGAGGAATGGAAAGTTTAGTAGCAGATGTGGTCGAGAGGACAACCTTTCAATGCTGAGTCAATTGGTTATTTGAATTGTTTTTAAAAAAGAAATGACCCCTACTTCACCTTATATAAAAATCAGTGTCAAGAGAACTGAGGATCTATTTGTAGAAGGTAAAATACTAAAACTTAATGATGATAATATAGACTTGTATCATCATGTTAGACTTAGAGGTAGAAAAAGATTAATTAAACAGATACAAAAGCACTAATGACAAAGGAAAAATTGCTAAATTATTGTATAAAAGCAAAAAATTCTACTCATCGAAAGATGCCTCTAAGAAAATGAAAAGAGCAAGTCATGGAGTGGGAAAATATATTTGCAATTCACGTAATGAACAATTTATTTAAAAATTCCCATAAGCCAATAAGAAAAAGAGAAATGACACCATAGAAAAGTGGGTAAGAGATTTGAAGAGACAATTTACAAGAGAAGTTACCCAAATGCTCAATGAAATGAAAAGGAGCTCAATATCCCTGATCGTGAAAATACAAATTAAAACTAAAATGAGCTGCTATACATTTCTTAGGATGGCTAGACTTAAAAAAGTGATAATACCTAAGCTAACAAAAATGTGGAGTAAGTGGAACTCTCATACATTGCTGGTGGGCATGTAAATTGATACAATCACTTTGAAAAACTTTCTGGCATCATTTATTAAAGTTCAATACATGCATCTCTATGACCCATCAATTCACTCCAAGTACATACCTGTCAGAAATACATATTTATATGCACCAAAAGTTATGTTCAAAAATCATTCATGCAGTATTACTTGTAATAGCCCCAAACTAGACTCAACCCAGACCCATGAGTAAATCAACTGTAATATATTCATATAATGATACATACCACCCAGAAATTGAACAGAAATCTGCTATGCTTGAAAATGAATCCCACAAATGTAATTCTACATGAAAGAAACCAGATAGAAAAGAATACATATTGTATAATTCTATTTCTATAAAATTCACAAGGAAGAAAAACTGAAAGATGGTAGGTAGAAGTAAAGGGACTTTTAGGGTTGGATTTAAAAACATGTCCATAAATTCTTTGAAATTCTTTCCTTTAAGAAGAGGGGTCTATTTCTCTGCCCTTGAGTGTGGGCTGGACTTACAGACTAGCTTCTAACAAATAGAATAAAGGGAAAATGATAGTGTGTGACCTCAGAGACTAGCTCAGAAAAAGGCACTATAGCTCCTCCTCCCTCCTGCCCTCCTCTCTTCCGCCCTCCGCACCCACCCCTCACTCTGGGAAAGTTAGCTCACGCTGCTCTGAGCAGTCCTGGGGAGAGAGGCCCAGTGGTGAAGACTGAGGCTTCTTTCAACAGCCAGGAGGAACGGAGGGCTCCAGCCAACAGTCGTGAGCTAGACTTCTTGGAAGTAGATCCTCCAGTCCTAGTCAGACCTTCAGAGGGCCGCAGCCATGGGCCACATCTTGACTGCAGTCTCCTGAAAGCCAGAGTTTAAACCATCCAGCCAAGCTGCCCCTGGATTCCTGCCACTGAGAAAAGGTGTGAGATAATAAATGTTTATCATTCAAGTCACTAAATTTGGGATAATTTGTTATAGAAATAGATAACATAGGAGGTTTCGTGTTGTGATAAGTCATTAAGCTCTACACTTACGATTTGTACAAAATTTTATATCTCTGTTATATTCCAGTTACAGCCCAGTCTGAAAATTCTACTGAATTCAACTATGCCATTCAGAAGATTTTTGTTCATTAAGAAGACATTACAGGCAAAGTTAACAGGTGACTGGGAAGAGATGTTTATAATGTCCATGACTGACAATAGATTAATATCTAAAATACACAAAGAATTCTGCAATACAAAGACAGGTAAGCAAATAGGAAAGTGGGCAAATAATAATAGTAATTCATGGTAAAGGAAACACAATTACTTAGTAACTATGTAGAGCAATGTAAAAACCTCACCAATAATGAGAGAAATTCAAATAAAACAATAGAAAGATATCACTTTACACACATGAGATTAGCCAAAAATAGAAAATCAGATAACATCAAGTGCTGATGAGGATGTATGAAAACAGAAACTCTCTTGCACGGCTAATGGAAATGCAAGTTAGAGTGGCTAACTTGTAAAGCATTCGGGCCTACAGAGCATGCTTATATTTGACAACTCTGTCATTCCGCTCCTAGATGTAGACCCACAGAAACTCTCATACAAATGCGCAAGGAAGCATATAAATGAATCTTAATTGGAGTGTGGGTCCAAACAGTAAAGAGTGAGGTCCACCAGCAGAGGATTTCATAAGTGAAATGCAGCAGATGTGTAAGAGGGAAATCTATGCAGGCATCTGATAGAACTAGGTCTGCATATTTCAATAAAAATAAAGCTCAAAACATAATCCTGAGCTTTAAAATAGGAAACAAAGTGAGACTTCTGACAAAATGCCATTTCTGTACATTTAAAACACACACACAACATATTTTTCAATTATTTACATATGTATAGACAAGTGAATAGTGACATAAAAAGACATTCATAAAATAAGCAAGAATGCATACCTTTGGGTGAAGGAGGAAAGAGGAGGAGGGGATCGAAGAAGAAGGGAGGAAATACTGAGATAAAATATAAACAAAGGAAGGGCTTTCTATGGAGCAATGCTGATGAGCATAAACTTAGGAGATAATGAGGCATGAACTTAGGAGTAGGTATGATGAACTCAGTTTCACACTCCAGAGTGCAAATGAAGGAAAACAACCTGTTCCTAGACTACCGAGATAGGAAATTCAGCTTCAAAGCCGTGGAAGGCTCATTCCTGACTGCCCCAGCCTCCACCACAGGCCCACCAGTCAGCTGTCAACGAAAGAGAAATGAAGGTGGGCTGGGCCTACCTACAATGAGACTATCGGCTCCTATCAAAAGGTAATATTTTCTGCATCTCTGCCCACACACCCACTGCCGAGAGAGAAAGAAAAAAAACCTTACTGGAAATAGTAATATTTAATTTAATAACTACTATTTATGGAGCACCTATCTGTCAGGAACTGTGCTGGCACTTCACAGGTATTATGCCTGTAAAGCCTCCCTGAAATCCTGTAGGTTTCTTAGCCCATTTTATAGATTAGCAAACCAATGCTTAAAGAATTAATTTCCCCAAAGTTCATAGCTAGCAGATAAATAAACTGAGCTTCAAATCTGTCTGGCTTCCTACTACTCTGTAGTGCCTCCACATTGGTCTTTTAGAAAAGAAAGAGATACAAGCCCTTTGGGACAGAAAAATCTAGACATCATATGACTAAGGAATCAAAAGTGGCCTCATGTTTAAACTTTTTTTTTAAAGTGTGTGCCCAGAATTAGTTCACTTATAAAAACAGTCTTGGCCGCAACGCGGACAATAGCTGCTAGGAAAGCAGGACCTGGAGCAGATAACTCACTGTGAATTTCCACACACCCACCCCGGCTGCCTACACGGACCCATGGGTTCTGCTGCGGCAGGACCTGGGGGCAGAGAGCCCCTCCACTCACTGTGCTTCCCCCACTCCAGTGAGGTGAGCCTTCCCTGGAGCCAGTGAATCACCGAGGAGCTAGGCTGTGAAGCACCTGGGCTCTCTCAGATGGCTGCCCCTGAACGCTTCCTTCCGTGTTAGTCACAGCGCAGCCCGCCCACTCTCTGCCCAGCCTGCCCTCTAGATAAATTTCTCCAGCACGCCCCATTTTATTTTTAATGGTTTTTATCACTTCGAATTTTTATTTAACATTTATTGAAAGCTCTTTCAGGTTTACTGAGACATAGATTTTAATCCTATTGCTTTCGTATGTACATAAAAAGGAAAATGTAAGAGAAATAAATGGATATTCCTACAACTTCTTCACATTCAGGTTCCAACTCTTCTGAATTACTTCTTGTTTCAAAGTCATCACTGTCCGTGTGGTTTCATGTAATGTTGTCCTCTGTACTCTGTTTATACAATGCTCTACCTACACAGAAATATATGTTGCAGCATCAAGGACAGAGACCTGTGGTTTCTTAGGTCTGTGGTTGGGAGACCCTACCATTCTAAGAACCACACTGAGTTTAAGGAAAATGTCTTCATCAGGTGAAAGGGACTTATAAATATTGTCTGATCATTCCCACTTAATTGCCTAGACCCTAATTTATTTCCAGGCCAGCTCTTGAAATTAAAGCCATAATCACTAATGAGTGCTTTAGGCAACCCCTGACTCTCTTAGAGTTTTCCAATAACACACACCACAATGTACTGCAATTTTCAGAGTTCTTCTCGGCCTCCTTCATTAGATAGTAAACTTCTGGAAAACTGAAGTAATATCTTCTACCTGTTTATTCCTAGTAACTAGCATGATGTTGGGTACATAAATGGTTAATCAATTGAGATCTAGAGCCTGATGAAATAAAATTTTAATGAAATAAAATGTCTCCATTGGAAGAGAATGTTTTTCATGGGCCTACAGAAGCTTTAACAGATCGTCCATGTGAGTGGCTATGACTTCCCATATTGATATCAACTAAAAATATATTATACACTGATGATTGGAGCTCCTAGATCATTGAGTAATGTGTTTTACTACTAGTAACAAATATTTCAAATAAGAGTGGCTTAAAATATTTAGAAGTTAATTTTTCTCTCATATAGAAGAAGGGTCTAGGTAGGAAGTCCAGGGCTGAACTGGCAAATCTACAGTCATAAAAGGCCCAGGGTCCTTCTATCTTTCTGTTCCACCATCCCCAGTGCACGGTCTCCATTCTCAAAATCACCTCCTGGTCCAAAACGGCTGTCTGGGCTCTGATGATTATATCCTGATTCAATGTAAGGAGCAAGATAAAACAGAAAAAGATAAGAAAATCACGTATCAGTTTTCAGTTCACCTTTTAAGGAGATTTCCCAAAAGCCTTAGAGGCAGAGTAGACTAAGAAATATAGACTATAGCTGGCAATGTTCTAACCAGAGCAAAAAGAAGTTGTTGTTACTAAGGAAAGAGAAGAATGGATATCAAGTGTGTAAAGGCCTCCATTATTTGGATAAGGAAAATAAAGCTCAAAACGGCTAGCTGGCTTGCCCATTCTCATCCAGATACAGTAAGGACAGACCCTAGACTAGAGTATGGCTATCCATTCTTCTCTTCTGCTTTCCTAACAGAACCCTGATGTTCTTCAGGTGTCTACTCCTCCCTCACGCTGGGCCCCTGCACTGACAGAGGCTTCCCATACATCTACCCCAGAGGTGGGCTTGATTGGTTTGAAGGCCATCTCATCATCCTGGCTATAACTGGCTCCAGACTAGTCACATGATGTCAACTAGGTCAATTAGATACATAAAGAAGTTTTCTCGTGGCTTCTGGAAAAGTTATTTCTCGCTCTTCTGGGGGAAGTCCCCAGATGCTATACTTAATCTCCTTTTGTATTCTCTTAGTAGTAGATGAGGTCTAATTCTTGGGCAACACCTCAATACCAGCATGAAGCTGCCATACAGGGTAGAGAGAAGAACCAAGAAAACAGCAGGAAGAAAAGATGGGGTAAATGGATTAAGCTGACATAGATTGTACCTACACCTGGGTCATTGGTAAATTTCCTAATGCTTATAGTGATTTGAGTTTGGTGGTTCTTCCTGTTGTCAGTTTCTCAGACACACCTGGTCTGACACTGGTCCCAACTTGTTGTCTGCCCCATTCTGAAAGACTCTTTCTGAAATTGGAGCCATACTATTAACATATTAGGGCCTGACAGCACTTCAAATAACATACAAAAGACCATGTGAGTAATAATAAGTGTGTTCTTGAATTTAGGATAACCCTACGGATATTTCCATATTTAGCTATTCACCACAGTAACTATACTTAAAGTCTGCTTTTTTTCTTCTCCTTTCACAAAAAGCCTTGTTTTCTTTCTCCAGCAAAGCCTGGTGTCAAAGCAAGGGTCACAGCATGTCTTCTCAACTGCCAACCATCGTGTCAGCTTTGCTGCTTGACACAGATCAGGCATCTTTTGACTTCCCATTGCTTAAGTATGAATTCATTCCTTATTGTGTCTGATCTCCAGCTCCTGTAGCATGTCAGCTGTCTCCTTAAATTGTTACTTGCTGGTGCATATTTAAAGCAGCAATCTAATCTGCTGAAATTGATGCTGTTACATTTTCTCCTAGGGGAGTTTCTGTCACATATGCTACTGCAGCTTGAGTGAACATGCCATGTCCAAAGTCCACCAGCAGGTTAACATCTATCGATGCTGGCCTTTTAGAATTGCACACAAGCTGTCTTTACTCGTGGCTGTTTACACATCCAACAATGTTTGTTGATCCTGGTGCTTATCATAATTGGACATTCTCAAGTTTTGCTGTTGTTGTGCTAAGTATTTTTATGATTAATAATTAAATAAGAAATAGACCATTAGAGAATATAAGCAGACGTGTCAACAAATGCACGTATATTGATTAGAGGATTTTAATGAATTTTAGCCAGTTGGTGGACATTTGCTGTAAAAGCACATACATAAATGGATAACAATGTCTATATTTGACGTTATGCATTTATATTAAGGTTGAAGAAAGCACTTGATGCATATCTGTTAATAAGGGAAGAATATTAGAAAATTTGCTTAAAACTGACCTGTTTATATTCCAATAATCAATATAGATTACTATATTCATAAGTGTCTATATAAAATAATGTACTTCAATCTCAGAATTAATCATGAATTATACATTTGGAGCTTGCTTCCTGAAGACTGTTCTTACTCAATAGCTTTAAACAGTAATTGTTTTTATAAAGGCACAATGTCTTACTTAAGATTAAAAATAGTAACATTTGGGCAGTAACTGTTCATAAATTTGCTACAAGTTATTCCCAGTTTTCCAATTATAGCCTAATTTGGTTTCTATTTTTTTTATTAAAAACACATACTACAGAGGCAAGATGCAGGCGTGAGAGGTGAGACGGAGAGCTCCTCCCAAAAACCACAAATTCTACAAAAATATAGTTAATTAATACAACCAATCTTAAAACAGCAACAAGAAAGAAGGCTGAACCAGACCGCAAACAGACCTCACGAGCAGAAGGAAAGTCTTAATCCAGTGGGACCCAAGTCCTTCCCCCCACCCCAGCTCACCGCAGGAGGAAGAGAAACGGAGTGGGGGAGGGGGTGGAAGCTTGGGACTGAACACCTGGCTCTGGAGATCTGCTTTGTGAGCAGAATCCTATAGTGTGTGGTGCTCTGGACTTGGGGAGCTCGGGCAGGCAAAGTGCTTGAGAAACTGACATTCCGGCTGTTTGTGGAGGACGGGATTCACACCCTGCCACTCCTTGTGAAAGACAGGCAGTCTGAGAGGATTCCTAGCTGCCCGAGGGCTGCTGAAGGGGCACGGTTTGCACAGAGCTTGCTGTGCAGGAGAGGGGGGAGTTGGACAGGGTTGCCTGGGCGCACTCTGCCCAGCTGGTTGGGAACTTTGGGGAGCTTCAGGTGCTCCATCCCCCTGACTGCTTACTCAGCTATGAGGCCCCCCACTGTGACACACAGCCTGCCAAACATTTGTACTGGCCTGCAGGCACCTGCTCACAAACCAGCAGTCACTGCACAGGCGTCAGGCCAGCCAGAGGGAGGCCCTGCCTACCACAGATAGAGACACCAGGCACAGAGGGTTTACACATGTGTGCTAGAGGGTTTACACATGTGTGCTTGGCCCACTGGCTCTGACACTGGAGACAGGCACCACAGATGGGAATCAGGAAACAGATCTTTCCTCCCCCCAGGTACCAGCTCTGCTCCCCTACGACCCCCAACCTCACACTAGGGGCTGAGCACTCCAGAGACTGGAGTTTCTGTGCACCAGTGGGCACCACACAGAAATATGAAACGTCAAAAGAACATGGTTCAGACCAAAATCTCACAAACCCCAGAAAGAGGGTCAAATGAAACTTGAACTCACAAATCTTCCAGAAAGAGAGTTCAAAATAAAAATTATAAACATGCTTATGGAGGTACAGAAAAATATTCAAGAACTCAGAAACGAATTTAACTTGGAAATTCAATCCTTAAGAAATTCCATATCTGAAATGCAACATCTAATGGAAGGATTTAAAGGCAGATTAGATGTAGTAGAAGAGACAGTAAATGGAATAGAAATTAGAGAAGAGGAATACAAAGAAGCTGAGGCACATAAAGAAAAAAGGATCTCTAAGAAAGAAAGAATATTGAGAGAATGGTGTGACCAATCCAAACGCAACAATATTTGCATTATAGGGGTACCGGAAGAAGAGGGAGAGAAAAAGGGATAAAAAGTGTCTTACAGGAGGTAATTGCTGAAAACTTCCCAATCTTAGGAAGGAGATAGTCTCTCAAGCCATGGAGGTGCACAGATATCCCAACACAAGGGACCCAAGGAAGACAACATCAAGACATATAATAATTAAAATGGCAAAGATCAAGGATAAAGACAGACTTTTAAAAGCAGCTAGAGAGAAAAAAAATCACAGACAAAAGAAAACCCATCAGGCTATCATCAGACTTCTCAACAGAAACCTTACAGGCCAGAAGGGAGTGGCATGATATATTTAATGCAATGAAGCAGAAGAGCTTTGAACTAAGAATACTCTACCCGGCAAGGTTATCATTTAAATTTGAAGAAGGGATTAAACAATTTACAGGTAAGCAAAAGCTGAGAGAATTTACCTACAACAAACCAGCTCTACAGTCCATTTTGGAGGGACTCCTACAGATGGAAGTATTCCTAGGGCTAAAAAGATGTCACCCAAGGGAAGACAAAGAGTACACAATATATGGCCACCATCCAAAAGACTAAGAACAACAAATGCTGGCAAGGATGTGGAGAAAGGGGAACCCTCCTACACTGCTATTGAGAATTTCAGCTAATTCAACCATTGTGGAAAGCAATGTGGAGGTTCCTCAAAAAACAACAAATAGAAATACCATTTGACCTGGGACTCCCACTCCTTGGAATCTACCCAAAGAATACCTCTCAGATTCAAAAAGACATATGCACCCCTATGTTTATCGCAGCACTTTTTACAATAGCCAAGATATGGAAGCAACCTAAGTGTCCATCAGTAGATGAATGGATAAAGAAGATGTGGTACATATACACAATGGAATACTATTCACCCATTAGAAGGAAACAAATCCTGCCATTTGCAACAACATGGATGGAGCTGGAGGATATTATGCTCAATGAAATAAGCCAGGCAGAGAGAGACAAATGCCAAATGATTTCCCTCATTTGTGGAGTATAACAATGCAGCAAAACTGAAGGAACAAAATAGCAGCAGACTCAGAGACTCCAAGAAGAAACTAGTGGTTACCAAAGGGGAGGGGTGTGGGAGGGTGGGTGGGGAGGGTGGGAGAAGGGGATTGAGGGGTATTTTGTCTAGTACACATGGTGTGGGGGATCATGGGGAAAACAGTGTAGCACAGAGAAGGCAAATAGTGAATCTGTGGCATCTTACTACACTGATGGACAGTGACTGCATTGGGGTATGAGTGGGGACTTGATAATATGGGTAAATGTAGTAACCATATTATTTTTTCATGTGAAACCTTCATAAGAGTGTATATCTATAATACCTTAATAATATATATATATATATATAAAGAGTACAGAATATGATTCATAACATACAAAGAATGGAGGAGGAAAAAAAAAGAACCTTTAGGTTGTGTTTGTAATAGTATATGAAGTAAGTTAAATTAGACTGTTAGACAGTAAGGAAATTGCCCTTGAACTGTTGATAACCATGAATCTAAAGCCTGCAATGGCAATAAGTACATGCCTATCCATAATCACCCTAAATGTAAATGGTCTGAATGTACGATTCAAAAGACATAGAATCACTGAATGGATAAAAAAACAAGACCCATCTATATGCTGCCTACAAGAGACTCCCTTCAAACCCAAAGAGATACACAGACTGAAAGTGAAGGGATGGAAAAAGATATTTCATGCAACTAATAGTGAGAAAAAGGCAGGAGTTGCAGTACTTGTATCAGACAAAATAGACTTCAAAACAAAGAAAGTCACAAGAGACAAAGAAAGACATTACATAATGATAAAGGGGTCAGTCCAACAAGAGGACATAACTATTATAAATATCTATGCACCGAACACAGGATCACCTACATATGTGAAATAAATACTAACAGAATTAAAGGGGGAAATAGGATGCAATGCATTCATTTTAGGAGACTTCAACACACCACTCACTCCAAAGGACAGATCAACCAGACAGAAAATAAGTAAAGAGACAGAGGCACTGAACAACATATTAGAACAGATGGACCTAACGGACATCTACAGAACTCTACAACCAAAAGCAACAGGATACACATTCTTCTCAAGTGCACATGGAACATTTTCAAGAATAGATCATATACTAGGCCACAAAAAGAATCTCAGTAAATTCAAAAAGATTTAAACTGTACCAACCAGCTTCTCAGATCACAAAGGTATGAAACTAGAAATAAATTACACAAAGAAAACGAAAAAGCCCACAAACACATGGAGGCTTAATAACATGCTCCTAAATAATCAATGGATCAATGACCAAATAAAAACAGAGGCCAAACAATATATGGAGACAAATGACAACAATAATTCAACACCACAAAATATCTGGGACACAGTGAAGGCCATGCTAAGAGGAAAGTATATTGCAATACAGGCCTACATCAGGAAAGAAGAACAATCCCAAATGAACAGTCTAAACTCACAATCAATGAAACTAGAAAAGGAAGAACAAATGAGGCCCAAAGTCAGTAGAAGGAGGGACATAATAAAGATTAAAGCATAAATAAATAAAATTGAGAAGAATAAAACAATAGAAAGAATCAATGAAAACAGGAGCTGGTTATTTGAGAAAATAAACAAAATAGATAAACCCCTAGCCAGACTTATCAAAAAAAAAAAGAGAGTCTACACACATAAACAGAATCAGAAATAAGAAAGGAAAAATCAGAACGGACACCACCCAAATACAAAGAATTATGAGAGAATACTATGAAAAATTATATGGTAACAAACTGGATAACCTAGAAGAAATGGACAACTTTCTAGAAAAATACAACCTTCCAAGGCTCACCCAGGAAGAAACAGAAAATCTGAATAGACCAATTACCAGCAAGGAAATTGAATTGGTAATCAAAAAACTACCTAAGAACAAAATTCCAGGACCAGATGCTCTCATTGCTGAATTTTACCAAACATTTAGTGAAGACTTAATACCCATCCTCATTAAAGTTTTCCAAAAATAGAAGAGGAGGGAATACTCCCAAACTCATTCTATGAGGCCAACTTCACTCGAATACCAAAACCAGGCAAAGACACCACTAAAAAAGAAAATTACAGACCAATATCCCTGATGAACATACATGCAAAAATACTCAACAAAATATTAGCAAACCAAATTAAAAAATACATCAAAAAGATCATCCATCATGATCAAGTGGGATTCATCCCAGGGATGCAAGGATGGTACAACATTAGAAAATCCATCAACATCACCCACTACATCAACAAAAAGAAGAACAAAAACCACATGATCATCTCCATACATGCTGAAAAAGCATTTGACAAAATTCAACATTTATTCATGATAAAAACTCTCAACAAAATGGGTATAGAGGGCAAGTACCTCAACATAATAAAGGCCATATATGACAAACCCACAGCCAACATTATACTTAACAGTGAGAAACTGAAATCTTTTCCTTTAAGATTGGGAGCAAGACAAGGATGCCAACCCTCCCCACTTTTATTCAACATAGTTCTAGAGGTCCTAGCCATAGCAATCAGACAGCACAAAGAAATAAAAGGCATCCAAATTGGCAAGGAAGAACTTAAATTGTCCCTGTTTGCAGATGACATGATATTGTACATAAAAAACCCTAAAGAATCCACTATAAAATTACTAGATCTAATATCTGAATTCAGCAAAGTTATGGGATACAAAACTAATACACAGAAATCTGTTGCATTCCTATACACTAACCATGAACTAGCAGCAAGAGAAACCAGGAAAACAATTCCATATCCAAGTGAATAAAATACCTAGGAATAAACCTAACCAAGGAAGTGAAAGACCTCTACTCTGAAAACTATAAGACACTCTTAAGAGAAATTAAAGAGGACACTAATAAATGGAAATTCATCCCATACTTTTGACTAGGAAGAATTAATATTGTCAAAATGGCCATCCTGCCTAAAGCAATCTACAGATTCAATGCAATCCCTATCAAAATACCTACAGCATTCTTCAGTGAACTAGAACAAATAGTTCTTAAATTCATGTGGAACCACAAAAGACCCTGAATAGCCAAAGCAGTCCTGAGAAGGAAGAATAAAGCAGGGGGAATTATGCTCCCTGACTTCAAGCTCTACTACAAAGCTACAGTAATCAAGACAATTTGGTACTGGCACAAGAACAGACCCATAGACCAGTGGAACAGAATAGAGAGCCCAGATATAAACCCAAGCATATATGGTCAATTAATATACGATAAAGGAGCCATGGATATACAATGGGGAAATGACAGCCTCTTCAGCAGCTGGTGTTGGCAAAACTGGACAGCTACATGTAAGAGAATGAAACTGGATTATTGTCTAACCCCATACACAAAAGTAAACTCAAAATGGATCAAAGACCTGAATGTAAGTCATGAAACCATAAAACTCCAAGAAAAAAATATAGGCAAAAATCTCTTGGACATAAACATGAGCAACTTCTTCATGAACATATCTCCTGAGGCAAGGGAAACAAAAGCAAAAATGAACGAATGGGACTATATCAAACTAAACAGCTTCTGTAAAGCAAAGGATACCATCAGCAGAACAAAAAGGCATCCTACAGTATGGGAGAATATATTCATAAATGACATACCCGATAAGGGGTTCACATCCAAATTATATAAAGAGCTCACACACCTCAACAAACAAAAAGCAAATAAGCCAAATAAAAATTGGGCAGAGGAGCTGAACAGACACTTCTCCAAAGAAGAAATTCAGATGGCCAACAGGCACATGAAAAGATGCTCCACATCACTAGTCATCAGAGAAATGCAAATTAAAACCACGATGAGATATCACCTCACACCAGTGAGGATGGCCGCCATCCAAAAGACAAACAACAGCAAATGTTGGTGAGGATGTGCACAAAGGGGAACCCTCCTACACTGCTGGTGGGAATGTAAACTAGTACAACCATTGTGGAAAGCAGTATGGAGGTTCCTCAAAAAACTCAAAATTGAAATACCATTTGACCCAGGAATTCCACTCCTAGGAATTTACCCTAAGAATGCAGCAGCCCAGTTTGAAAAAGACATATGCACCCCTATGTTTATCATAGCACTATTTACAATAGTCAAGAAATGGAAGCAACCTAAGTGTCCATCAGTAGATGAATAGATAAAGAAGATGTGGTACATATACACAATGGAATATTATTCAGCCATAAGAAGAAAACAAATTTCTAAGAATCATTAAATTTTCTTGAATTTTGAAGATGAAGGATAGTTATTTCCTAAAAAGAAGGCCCATAAACTTTTCGAAAGGTTAAAACTAGACCTATAAAGTGACATACTGATAACTAAATGGATGGCGATCTATGCATTATATCCAAATTTGGCAATAGAAATCAACTTAGAAATGAGCATACTAAGACACTTTAAGAGGTACCAAAATCACTGCCTCATTTTAAATATCTTAATGTCATTTCTAAATCAATTTTCCCAGGATTAAAAATATAAAGAATTCTATTCAAAATGTTTATGAACTTCTGTGATTTACAAAAGAAAGCTTCAGATATGAGGTCCTCCTGTTATTGTTCATGTCTGACTTACTGATTACTAGGCATCCAGAGGGGTTAACATTTAGTAAGCAGCTATTATGTGTCAGGCACCATTTGGCATACTCGCCAACTTATATAATTATTCCTCAGATATTATGAGGTCAGTGTTATTATCTCCTTTGTCATATAAGAAACCTGAGGATGAATTAAAGAGGTTAATGACTGGCTCACAGTTATGTGATAATTTGGTGTCTGCCTGTTCCAAAACCCACGTATTTTACCTCTGGATGTTCCAAGGGGAATAACTAGTACAGCATTTTATACTGCGGAGCATAATTTCTCCCCATATGACACTGTCCTAAGATAATGAACATATTTCTAAAAATAACTTGTTTGATCATTGAAGCATCCATCTGGTCTTTCTCCAGCTATTCCAAAGTCATTGTTTTTTGGACTCAGCACCATATATATAAAAGCCACTGCTGCTGCTTTTTTCTGCAACTGGAGGTTTGGTACAGAACATTTTCCAAGGCAAATCTGCTGCTCTGAGTGATTGCTCTGAAATCTTTATCCCTCATTAAATGATAACAGCCATGGAAAAATAGCAATAATTTACATTTGCATTGTAAACTAGAAAATGCTACTAAATTCATGATCTTTTCTTTGATCACAATAACCTTCTGAGGTGGATAGGGTAAATATTATTCTCATCTATCCAGTGAGAGAGACTGAGTTTCAGATGTGATACGGGACTTACCCAAGGTCATAGAGATGGAATGTGGCATCACTGAATTCCAAATCCAGTGATCTTTCTGTTATCCCCAACCCCCTCCTGTAGATGGCCCCTGTCTGCCTGAAATCCTCTGTAAAATGAAGACAAAAATATAATATCTCAAAGAACAAAGAGAGAGAGAGAATACAATACAATCCTACTCTAATGGGCTTTGTTTGAAGTTGTCTCTCCCGTGTCCCATTCTCATTCCTTGGTAATCACCCAGTTCACTCAGCCCCCATATGACTGAAGGGAAACTAACCCAAATCCAAACCTCTGGTTAGGGTTTTTTATCAGGAGAGGGCATTTGACCTAATCTAAGCCAGTGAGACTGGAGAGAATGTTTCCTGGGGGCTCATGGGAAAGAAAGGCATACTTTCTCCTTCTGGAAGGTATATGTGAAGGTAGGTGTGAAGCATGGAACTACTGCAGCCATTTTGACACCATGCAGAGAAACTCTTTTGATGACTATGTTAAGCCACTGAATCAAACAAATTATAAATTCTACCCTACATATACTCTGTCTATCTATCTATCTAGTCATCCCTCCTTGTCCTAAAAAGGATCTAAGACAGATATAGGATTATAAATACCAATAAATTCCCTTTATTTTCAAGTCAGTTGGAGTTGGGCTTTCCTTTACTTGCAACCAAACACATCCTCACTGATATATGCATACATTTATACATCCTTGGGTAAAAATGAATTACCCAGTGGTCAGTGGTGCTCAGAGGTGGGACATTCCAATGCCACTGCTATTGAATATAAATAACTTGGAACCTGGGCCATTGTTTTCTGTTACTTTTCAGATTGACAGCTGGGATCAATTCGCCAGTCTCCTTCCTTCAAGCAGCCCTTTCTTCTGCTAATTTTTATGGCACTAAAATAAAAGGTATTTTTACCAAAGTCAAGTTAATTAGCACAGTTAGCATCTTCATTAGGAGCTTTTGAGTCCAGCAAAGTGACAGTAGAGCTAAAAGAAGCTGGGAACCAGGTATGATATTTTGGCAACTAATGACAAGAAGACTGATGTCTGTTATCTGAGGTCACTGAGTAATTAACTACAGTTGATATTTAAGAACTAATGAGACAGTATATAAGGAAAAGACTTGATAAAGTTTAAAGCACTGAACAAAGGCAGAATGGTACTTAAAGGAGAAATTTAATCACTATTATTATTGTCAGTATGTCAGTTCCTAGGGGTGTAAAAATCAGGCAATTTTTCATCCTTACTTACAAGCAACTTTAATGAGGTCAGATAAAAATCTCTAGACACAAGACCATGAATCTTATGAGATATTTTTTAGAGATCAGACCTTTTAAGACTACATTTCTCCAAAGAATAGTAATCTCAAGAAGAAAAGACTCTATGGACAGTGAGGTTTGGAAAATACCCCACTGTTCCCACCTGCCTAGAATCTATTTCTTTCTCTTAATAACAGCATCTTACCCCCATTTTCAGTCCATGTGGTTTATGAAGTACTAACTGTTCCTGCCAAAATATGTTGAGCACAGAGCATAAACTGGATTTCCATAATGCATTTCCATAAACTAAGTGGTTAATTAAGAAATGGGCAAATGACTTCAGTCAGTCCAATGAGAGTCAGCTCTGGGACTTGTACTGCAGCTAGTGGAATAGAGATACTCTCCTTCCACAGGGGGCATTAACCTGGGAAAAAAGTAAGCCTGGGCCTACTGGTGGCCCTTTGCTACTCTTGAGAAGAGTTTGGCTGATAATGAAGCTAACTCAGAAACAAACAGAACTAGAAATGTAATGATAAGCACCTTGTAATGTCCCTTCAGCACCTGGACCCAGCTGCAAAACTGAAGTCCCTAACTCTTCAGTTACATGAGCCTTCCATAGAAAGTTGTTCACAGGAAGACTGAAAAGACGAGGTCACAGCCACATTCTCCTTATTGCATGTTCAATTTCACATCACAGCAAGGTTCACAAAATGCTGGACACCAACCGCACTCACCTCTACCTGCTCCGATTCACACACACCATCCTAGGGCATACATCAAAAAAAAAAAATTCTCGGATCTCCTAAGTAACGCAATTTTAGGCAATTCTGTTTTTCCCTCTTTTATTTTATCACAAAGGCCCGCCTTGGTCACCATGCACATAGTAGGCTCTTGAGAAATATCTATTTGATGTCCTTTAAATGAATTTTCCATAGAGCAACTGTTCCAAAGTTCTCCCTGAAAATTCACACATCAGATCCTGCCTCTAATTTGGCCATTCAGAGTTCCTTTTGTCTAACTTAGTCAATGAATGACTTATATCTGTGACATACTTAAACCCCATCTAGTCAGCACCCAGTAAATATTAGCTGCTATAATTTTTATTTTTAAAAGTTTTCGGGATTTCTTGACCAGGTTGAAATCATCCAAAAAGATGCTTTTTACTTTCAACTTCGCCATTTTGTTCAAACAAGTACCTCTTACAATAACTGTCCTACCCCAGTCCAAGTCTCCTCAGGTGAGGCTTCAGGGACACACCAATCATCTCCACATCTCGTATCACTGAGAGCTATTTTATCCCCCAAATAAATACAACATGTACAGTTTGGAAGTTCTTTATCTTGTAATTCACTTCAGTGACATGGGAAAAGACCTAATATTCAAAATATTTAGTGTTATTCCCTTGAATAGAGGCATACCCCTCTCAAAAGCCAGAGGTCACATCACCCTCCTGAACAGGGCAAACATTTGACTGTTGCTCTCTCACGTTGACCCTTTTTTCCTTGCTTTATGAGGGTTCCTTGCTTTGTCTGTTCCAAGACAAAAGCATTGGCACATGTGAGATAGCCCAAGTTTTATGCAGCGTTCATTTAGTAAAGAATCAGGGATGTTAAAGCTACTTATAGAATTTAAAGGAGATGGGCACTTGCTTGTTAAATCAGCCATTGTCAGCATCTGTGCTGGACAAAACAATTATAGTCTTTAAGCTATTGTGAGATGAGATTAAATTTGCCTCATTTCCCATCTTGCTTAAAGTATTTCTTCTGACGATTCATTAATTGGTGCAAATGTTTTCAAGACTGATCATAGTGAAAAGAACAGTGGCTGATTCAGCCAGGGTAGAGGGCCTGAGGTGACGGAGGGAGAGGGAAGGCTTGGGCATTGTTACTGCTCCGTCACCATCAGCTCCACACCACATCTTCACATCAGAAAGCGGAGATCCAGAGGACAGGAGGAAAAGCTCAAGACTAGAAACAACCCCCATAAATGAGGAAAACTTTTGCAATGACTTATCAGGGCAGGGTAAAGATAAAGAAAGCCGTCCTTATTTCTCATAACTGTTATTATACATTAAACAGGTCTTTTCTGTTCAATCACCATTTTAATAGAGGATCAAGCTTCCAGTGAACATAGATACATAAACAGATTAAAACAAGAAAAAATTCAGTGTATCTCCTCTGCAATAACACAAGGTTTAGTTTGATAATTAAAAGTGGGGCCTGCAGGGTCAGAACCTATAAAGCAGTGAGCTGATGTATGGTTCAGGATGTGACCCAAGCGGCTGAGTCATGTTTTGAGACTAAGTTCACTCGTACTTGTCCCATGCCACACCAACCTGAACACAGACAAGGGCCAGGGCCCAGAATGACCAGGCAATCTGATGACAGAGGGTAGGGGGTAGGATGACTTAATCCTCCAAGCAGGACATAGTGGTTCTTGCCTTGAATCATCTTAAAGGCACTCCTAGTACCTCACGCAATGGGGTATAGGAAACCTTAATGAAAGGATAATGAAACACCGTAACATTTTGTGGAAGGAGGGGTAGTAGGGCAGCCAGGCTATGAACCTGTCCTCCCTGGTGATTCTGAAAACAGACATCTACAGTAGATGATTTAGATCTTCCCCAGCTGGGACCTGGAGGAGATAAAGGCTGGAACTTTATTGCTTTTTCTAAATTGTGTCATCACTTTCATTGAATGCACTGGAATGCTTTGCAGAGTCTTTGATCTTAAGAGCTTTAAGAAATGAGTAAATGGAATGAAATACTCTCATTTTCTAAAAGTCATTGAATTAAACAGGAGAAATCTTACACACACCAGGTGAATACATATCTTTAAAAGACTGACAATAAAATAATCACTGTCTGGCATGGTGAATGCTTACTCAGAGGGCAATGACTTGCCTGCCCATGTTATGAAGGGAATCTGCTATGGGCAGCATTGACCCACTACTAGTATAATCCATCCTCCACTTGGTGGCAATAAGCATAGGCTGCTGAGACCGGAGCAAGCTAAGCCCCGTTAACGTGGGCTTCATTCCTCGCCCTCCAATTCTCTCAGGTGCTTATTGTCATTTTTGTTTTGCATTTAAAGCTGCAGCCAGGGCTGCTGCCTCTGTGGGCACAGCTTCTGCTGGCGACGTGACCTTTCTTACATGCAAAGGTGGCTAACAAGACCACCCCTTGAGCCACAGACGCCCCAACATTGTGTATTATAATGGGTCATTGGCTGGTGGCATTGGCAACAGAATGAAGTCCACTGCTGTCTGGGGCTTGGGAATGCCGCCTGTGGGCCCTGGGACTCCTTCACTCAGCTTGAGCTATTCCCCTTCTCCTTGCTGCCCTGGGGTGGCTGCTCACCAGGACTATTCCCTGGCTTTCCCCAGGAGAACGCCATGACTCTTGGCCCATTGACTTGAGTCTGTGGAAGTGCTCTTGGGAGAAATCTGCTCCCATTACTCATTTTGCTGAAGAACAGATGGAGGCTCAGAACAGGAAGCTGCCATGGCTGGACTCCCTCAGGTAGGTGAAGGCTGAGCTGCTTCAGTCTCTTTCAGATCCATCTTCCTAATACTAATAATACTGAGAACAGCCGTGATACTGAGCAACCACATGTGCTGAGCACTTTATGTATATTATTTCCAGTCTTCACCACAACTCTGCAGTTAGGCATTCTTATCTCCTTTCACAGGTTGGAATACTGAGTCTCAGAGAATTTGAATGATTTGCTAGATACCATAGCACTGCTGAGTAGTTGGGTTTTGCATACAGACCCAGGTCTATCTCAGTTCAGAGTCCCTGCTCCTTCCCACCATGACCTCAGCAGCCATAGGGCAATTCTAGCCCCCATAATTTTCAGGCTCCTGAGGAAGACCCCGCCCCCCTGATCCACAACGGCTTTAACTATGACATCATCCTCTCAGTGGCTTCAGAAGAAGCTTGGTCTCCCAGGAAGACAATCATCCCACACAGTAACCACTGCAAGGTCAGGATGTTTCAGCGGTCGGTCTGCACCCGCCTGCCGCAGCAGAGCCGAGTCTCAGGAGTTCTGACCTCAGTGTGAACAAGGGCTCTTCTCCTCAGGCCCCATCCTGCCTTGTCTGTAAGAGTGACTGTCTTAGCCTTCCCGAGACGCTCTAGGTTTATAGTCTAGCAGGGACCCTGATTTACTCTCCACGTTGACCTTGACAAGTTAGCCTCTCAGCTTTTGTTTTCTTGAGTGTAAAACAGGCTAGTATCAACCTAACAGGAATGTTATGAGGACAAAACCATACAAATGTCCGAATACAGGGCCTAACATTTAGTAGACCTTTAAGAAATCACTGTTTCCTTTCCTTCCTTCCTCTCCAACAAAGAGAAAGCGAGCTCAGGTCTGTTTTCTCTGCACCCCTATCTCTCCTCATCACCATGGCTACTTTCCCTGGCTGGCCTTTCTATTTTGATGCCCTTGCTATAATCAAAGTTTCCTGGATTCCGGCATTTCCTCTGCCATTATACTGCCTTTTCCTTCTGTAAGATACACAAGGGCCCGGTGGGGTGGGGTGGACTAATGGTGACCCCACTGGCTTGGGACACTTGGCTAGGGGAGATCCTGAGAAGAAGACAAAGATTGAATGACACGATCAAAGATTGTTAGTGGTAGAAAAATATATATTTGGTAGAGACTTAGTGTTCACTGTATCTGATTTTACTCTCCTTTGGGAAGATGGCAGCATTATTCTCTCCACCCCCTGTGTATTTGCAATTGAGTGGAGCCGTGTTCTGGCCAATGGGCGGTGGGCAACAGTGACGTGCATCACTTCTAAGCCAGCATTAGTCGCTGGTACAAGGTCCTCTGGCCTTAGTCCTGCCTACGGAGGTGAACTCTGAGGTATCCTGTTGAGATGGAGCATCACAAAATGGAATAGAGTGAGAATGACTACATGGGGCAGAGCCCAGAGTGACCAGTAATGGAAACATAATGAGAACAATAAATAAATTTGGTTATTTTAAGCTACTGAGAGTTTAGGCTTGTTGGTTACCACAGCATAACGTATAAAATACAATAATCCGACCCTTGGCTTTCATGTCACAGTTCTTTAAAAAAAAATGTTTTTCCTTGGGAGAGGGGTGGGTGCCTAGTAGCAAGTCAGTGACCTTACAGATCTTTTGGAAAAGAGAACTGGACTGAGAGACAGGAAGCCTGCAAAATGAGTTTTAGCTCTGGCCCACCTACCAATTATGGGAACCTTGGGTCATTCACAACCTCCAAGTCCTCCCTTTCCTCATCTATAAAATAAGAAATAGTGTGTCCCAAAATGGGACACATACCATCACTGGTGTTTTAGATTCTTGCTACTCAAAGAGTGGTCTACCAACAAGCAACACCAGCGTCACTGAGATTGTGTTCAAAATGCACATCCTTGGGTCCCAGACATACTGACTCCAATTCTACATATTTATCACAATCTCCAGATGACTCCTATGTACATTAAACTTAGCAGAAACACTGATTTAGGTGGTATGAGGACTCAGCAAGCACTAAATTGCCTATCATCACAGAGTGAGAAAGTTATTTCTTTTCCCTTGTCTTTCAACCCTTCAGATTACTTCACAGAGGAAAATTCTCAGTTTGATGCCAGTATGTCTATAACACCTCTCTAACAGTTGCTAATTTTCTTTTTCAACAAAGAGAAAGCAAGCTCAAGTCTGGGCAGACAGTAGTATTTGTTTTGACTATAATAGCATTGTTTCATTTCGTTGCCTTTATTTAAATGGTTATCTTGTATTTATGGCAACTGATACCAGTCTTCCACTTAATGATAGAAACCTCTTTAAAATAAAATAATTTAAGTAGAGAAGTGAATGTTTTTGAAGAAAATAATATGTGGAAAGAAATTTTTGCTTTATTTCCTTCCATGTCAGGGAATGCCATTGATTTGACATCCCTGACTTCTCTCCACAGCTTCCTCTTTAAGCAACTTTATTCACTCTGCATGGGGTGGAGGTGGGGGAAGAGCTATATCTCTTTGTAAATTTGGGAAGAATGAGATCAGGCCAGCACCCCTTTCAGAATTTACATACCTAGAGGATAAATTCTCATAGACAATTGGCTTTATAAATTCACAGTCAAATTGGTAGGATCCTTGCAGCAGATTATTTATTCAGTGTATCTTTATTTTGTGCCTGTGATATGCTGCGTTCTGGTTCTGTGTCTTCTCTTCTCTCTTCTGCTGACCAGAAGCACCTCTCCCTTTGGAGGGCTCTGGACCAGCCTATGGCCAGGCTGCTGCAGTGTCTGCTTTCTCAGCTTCTGAGTCTGCTCAAGGGCAAAAGTCAGGGGCATTGATGAGCTTGGGATCCTTCTAGAAGAAAGCATCAAGTATTCATCATCATGAATCATGAGACAAAAACAAGCAATTGTTTTTAAGGCATCCGGCCTATCTCTCAAGTAGCCTAACCATAATCCATTCAAGCGGGTCAGTCATGAAGGATTTTAATGACTACCCTGCTAACGATAGGCCTTAGGTAAGAGGGCAGTGCTCCCTCCTTGGAGATTAATAACCTTTGTTTCCAGGCCCCTGCATTTGTTCTTATCGGTTCCCCACCCCTTAACAAAGTGGTGCCCCTCCAGTCCTTATTATAGCGCTGTTTGACCTTGGTCGGTACTGATCTCCATCTCTTTGTTTACTTGCTTACGGTCTGACTCTCTCCACCAGACTGTAAGCTCAAGGACAGCAGAAATCATTCCTGCATTGTTCATGCTGAATCTCAGGTGTTTAGAACATACTGAATAAAAGAATCAACATTCCCATATTCCAATGTTGAAGCAAGAAACTAGGATGTGTATATCCAAGATCTAATTAGCAGTCACTCTGCAGTATCATTGCTTAACCCTAGAACTAAGATATGCATCAGTTGTTCTTGCTATGTGTGGCTCTAGTTTTTATCTACTGCATTTCTATTCATTGGTTCATTAATACTCCGCCAACAGCTGGAAAGTGTCTGCAGTGGCTTATACAGGCAATCATCAACAGGCAAAAGATAAGAGCTTATAAGTAAAGGAATAGGACCCAAGGGAAACCTTATCAAGAAATCATTGTTAAAGTGTAAGTTTCTATTACAATCTATGCAAGATCTGTCCAGCAAGCTCCCTTCCCTGCCCTTTGCTAGGTAAATCAACTTGAGCATTCAAAACTGGTTTAAAAAAATTATTCAAAATACCAGGGCAATTTTTGGTAAAACTGTCCAAAGTTTACTGAAATTTTTACTCATCCAAGTAATCGCTATACGGAACCATTTTTGAGGCAAATATTAAATTATTTCATGCTTATTTTTCCATTTCTTATATTTCTTCATGTCAACACAGAGGTGAGTAGCAGTCAGAGGCAGCATTTTATGTAGCCTGGACATAATTTTAAATTATATGTATGCAAACATGGGTTGACATCTTCTGGTCTTTTGGTCTCCCTAATATAAATAAAAAATAAATATAAAGAAGTTTAGAATGACCCTTTTTAAGAACAAAAGGAATACTCACTGGACTGGAGTCTGTTTAAGAGTAAGGGAAGCTTCTTGGGAGCTCCTGACTTGTGTGAGGATTTCACTGGGTTTATTGGCAGTGGATTGGAGAGGCCTATCACCAGTCAAGGTGCTGAGGAGTAACCAGAAGTTGTTCCTGGAGGCTAAATACTTTTCCTTTGGAATCAAATCCATTTTGAATTTCCAATCCAAATCAATTTTACCTAGCAAAGGCATAAGAGTCTAAACCCTGTTGTCCTGAAACAGAGGCACGAATTTATCTCAGATAGTAAATATTCATAACCACTGTGATTGTGTCTGGTATTGTTCTAAAAATGAAAGGCATGAAAAAATAAGATTTAATTCAGGTATCCATCAGAGAAGAGAGTGAAAATGAAAAAACAGCATTCAGAACACCACATCCCTTGAACTACATGAGCACCACAGACTTAGAGAGATACACCATGTTATTAGCTGCCCATTGCATGACAGATACCATCTTCCCATCCCTCCATGCCCATAATGCATCTAGTCTAGAATAAATCCAGGGTTTTCTTCATTCTGTAATATTAATAGCTTGCATGTGTTTATTCTTAACTTTCATGGTGTGGCTTCTCATACATTATCCCATTTGAATATTACATCTATCTCATGGAGAAGGCAGATAGACACTCTATTACCATTTTAAAGACGAGACTGTGAGAGCTTGAGTGATTTGCCAAAGATCATACAATAAATAACTGATAGGGCTTGTTCTAAGACTCCAAGCTTCTGATTCTCTAATTCTTCAATGTTTCACAGCGTTTTGGGTATGCCAGGAGGTCTGACAGACCCTGCAGGACTCTTATAAGCTTAAATTATGGGGCTGCCCCCAGATACCAGCCCTAGATGCTGACCCAAGGCAATAATGAGCTTGAGCTAGGTGGATTTAACCAAGACTGCCCTGGCAGTGATCAGTCATTTTCTGGTGAGAACCTAGGGCCTCTGAGCTAGAACTCACAACCTAAAGGTAGATTTGAAATGCTCCATCCTAGGGAGAGGGTCTCAATCATCCAGTATTCTGTCAAACAGAAGCCCAGTGAATTTGTTTCCAAGGACAGGAAGTTACAAGTGTTTTGAGGGCTTGGACCAAAGATGCAAGAATTCATGTAGGTACGTTCCATCTAAATTAATGCACTTAATGCATGTTAAACAATTCACTCTCTGATGAGGCCACACATGCCTGGGTTGGTTCCGTCTATACCTCATCCTTTGGGGATATAACATAGCTCTGTGATATGCATGTTGATGGAACCAATGAAAAATATAAGCTGCATGTCTTTCCTGTCCCCACTCAGTCTAGCCTGACATCAGAGATGCACCCTTCCAAGTTTACAAAAGATATCTCCATTCTACTGGCACGAATCACAATGTTCTTGTTTTCTGAAATTTATTTTAACAGAGGCAGAGGAAGGACTCTGATGTATTGAGTTCCAAATATGTGTCCAATAGTGAGCTATGCAATTTCAAGAACATTTCTAAGTCTTATAACTGTCCTGTGAAGTGCTTATTTTGCAGATGAGAGAAGAAAGGCTAGGAGAAGTTAAGTATCCTAAGGTCACACAGACTGAAATTCCTGGTCAGTCTTCAAGTCTAAAATTCACGGTCTTCCCATTCATAAGATGTTAAGAACCCAAAGATGAACTTGGCCTATTTGAACTGTGGAGTAGGAAGAGGGTCTTGTCTTTTTCAGGAGAAAGCAAATGAATCTGTCCCATCCTTTTCTTCCAATAATTGTAAGGGAGGAGAAAGAAATTTCAGAACAGCAAGGGCTCCCACGCGGAGGAGGAGGGAAGCTCCCAGAGGGCATGAAGCAGGTCTGGATAGCCAGTTTTGTTCAATGCCAAGTCCAGCAGAGGCGGATCTGCTAGCAGATGTCTTCTCAACACACGGATACTGCAGACACTGCCCACAAATCCTTCCTAGTCCTGATTTCCCAGGATAGAGAACTCTCCCAGCTCTGGCCCCTCAGCCTTTAGATAGCCAGAGATACTGGAAGCTCGAGTCAGTAGGCCAGGGAGGAGTTGAGAGTAGCTGATAGCAGTGTGCGTGTGTGTGTGTGTGTGTGTGTGTGTGTGTGTGTGTGTGTGTGT
>JAQQAC010008350.1:7837824-8028800 GCA_029783875.1 Phataginus tricuspis | reverse complement strand
GTGTGTGTGTGTGTGTGTGTGTGTGTGTGTGTGTGTGTGTGTGTCTGTGTGTGTGTCTGTGTGTCTGTGTGTGTGTGTGTGTGTGTGTGTGTGTTGAGGGGCGGGAGCGTCTGGTGAAAGGCCTCGGCTCAAATAATGTAAGGAATCGGTCCGTCCACGTGACTCCAGAAAGGCGGAGACAAGAGAGCTGGAGGGTGGATTGACAGGCCGCGTGGAAGGATGCGGGGTGGGGAGGGGGCGATCTGAATAATTGAGGAGCTGTTCAGCAGCAGCGGCTGCCTCCTGCCTTCCTTTGCCATCACCACCCCGCAGCGTACTCGGAGAGAGAGCCCTGCGCGGTAAGTGCGGACCGCTAACCACCAGCCCCGGCAAGCCAGTTCATCGCCTCCAGCCCTCCGGTAAGTGAGCGTACCCCTTCGCCGCAGCCTGTCCGCCTCCCTGCTCCCTGCATCCCAGCTGGACCCCCGTGAACTGGATGATTGCCTCTCGGTGAATGAACCACAGAGCCAGAGCCACAGGGAGGGGGGAAGCAGTGGAACATGGCGCGGAGGCTGAGGGCGCCCTCCGGGAAGGGGTCCCCTGGAAGAAGGAAGGAGCTGGGTCGGAGCCTCTCCAGCTCTGGCCCGGAATGGGGCCTGGACAGCCTCCGGGGTCAGGGGAACGGAGGCTTTTGCTCGTGCGAGCTGCCAGGAGGTGCTGGGCAAATGCAGCCCTGGCGCGGCCAGAGCGGAAGGAGGAGGAGGGAGCGATGAGCAACGTTCGGGCGCCCGGGTCTCCACAGACGCCGGGCCCGTCCTTTCCTCCCTGCCTTCTCTCACACCCGGCTCCCGCAGCTCGGCTCTCGGCCTCGGAATGAGCCCACGGAAAGAAAGAGAAGCTTATCGGGCCTCACCTCAGGGGGAGGGCGGGACAACGTCTGTCCTTTTACTGGCAGCAAACTCTTCAAAGGGACTCCAGCTGAGCTCGGTGCTCTCCGAGGGCGTATACCCCCAGGGAGCGGGGACGCGCCGGGGACCGCGGGGATTTGATGGGAGAGATGTCCAGGGAAGCTTCCTGGCCAGAGTGGGCAGCCCCTGGGAGAGGACTCTCGTCCGCACTCACTCACCCTGGTCAGAGCCTCCCCTCTCCCCCCTTTCCCGAAGCAGAGCAGTTCCTAGAATCCAGAGGGCGGAGTAGGGCAGTGTGGCCTCTCGCGACGCAGCGCCGAACCCCCTTCTCCCTGCCGAGTCGCTCACCCCAACACACACACGTGTATTTTGTACTGTGATTGAAAAGTAAGGTACAAGTAGCCAAATGACTAGAAGCGGAGGAAAGATATGGGGACGGCTCGAAAAACAGGGCTCTCTGCTGCTACTGGCACTCTTCACCCCACTGTCTGTGCGAATCTCAGTTCACTGAGTTCTTGAACCGAGAGGCGCAAAGGAACCGGCTCTGGGGTGGAATTGGCGCCAAAGTGGTGGAGCCAGCCACTGGCCGGAGTTGGAGAAAGACTGCAGAATGATAACCCACCTCTCCCCCACAACCCGGTAAGGGTCCGGGAGAAAACCGCGGCAGGATAGCACACGCAGGAGCCTGGGCCGCAGAACGGACGGCGGGAAGGGCGCTGTCCGTGGTGCTGAAAGGTCCCCGCGGCTGGAGCTAATGCTACCGGGGAACTGGCGGCTCACAGCTTGCCAGCATTTCTCACAAGCAGTAACTCCGTTAAAACCACGTAAAGGGGGTCAGGTGGGGCAAACAACCAAGAGAGACGGGTAAAGGTGCTCTGTCTTCCCCGGTTCTTTGCCTTCCCACGGACACTGCGTGGAAAGAGGTTTCCCGCACTACTGAGTAGAAGAGCAAGGAGCGCGTATCACTCCAGGATTCAGCTTTGCTAACTTTGGGTGGGAAGGAGACGAGCGGCGCCTTGTTCTATTTCCTCTGCCTGCGCGGTGAATCTTCCTATTAGTAAAGTGTTAGAAAAGCAGTTAGGGATGCTGTTCTGATAAACACTTTTGTGGCTTTCAGGAACCAGAAAATTGTGAGGTTACACAAAGGAAGAGTTTTCATTGACTGAGAGACTTGGCTTTCTATTCCTGGCTACGGCTTTTCTCTGCAACACCCTTCTCTCCCCATCATTCATTGTTTACATCCTCTAGATAGAGATCTCTAAGCAGCCCTGTATGCTTGCTCCTTTGGCTAGTCTTTTATATTATGGGCAAGATGGGGAAAAACTAAATAAATTTTGGGAAGCCAGGTTAAAAGCACATTTACTGAACTCTTATATTTATAGTTTATTTACCCACTGTCTGCAGGGTAAGATGATCTCATTTAAGTGTCACAATAGCTGGTAACCATAGTATCACAAAGATAAGAAAGCTGAAGTTAGGTATCTCAAATCCAGAGCTTGGATTCAAATTCAGGTCTGCTTAACTCCAAGGTCGAAGCTAGTTTCATGTCCTCATTTTGTCATCTGACTTTGGATAGCTGTTATTGGGGAATATAGAAGAGAATGTCAAAGGAGAAGGCCTGCTTTCTTTTTCATACACAGTACTCTCCCTTCCAACACTTTCCTCTATAATCTGTTCACCCACCCACTGTCACTCACTCCCACCATACCAACTGCTTTTGTGCATGCTAATAGAGATACCACTGTTCACACAACTTGAGCTTCAGGATTACAGAAACAACTTAGAGGAATAAAACAGCAGGCTTTTCTGAAATAGCAGCAGTGCTTCAGGGAATCTGGTGGAGAGATGGTGGGAGATGGTGGTATGGAACTTCTTTACTTGCCCTGGTGTTGTCTATATTTCTAAGACCTATTTTCAAAGAAATCATTTCCCCAAAATCAATTGCCCTAAGCATCTTCCTATATTCTCACAGGTACTTGGAGGATGTCTTAAAAAGATCTAGACAGAAATAAATGGTCATTGTAAGTGCTGATATCAAATGCTAGGCACTATGCTAGGTCCTTTCATAAATCATTTCATTGGATCTTCATAGTTGTGTCAAGGAAATATTTCATTAACGATGGCCCTAGAGACTAGTGGTTACCAAATGGGAGGGGTTGGGGAAGCAGGTGGGCAGAGAGAAGGGAATTAAGGGTCACTGTAATTCGCAATCACAATATAGGTAGGTCACAGGGAAGGCAGTACAGCAAGGAGAAGACAATTAATGACTGTAGCATTTTACTATGCTGATGGACAGTGACTGCAGTGGGGGGGGCTTGATAATATGGGTGAATGTTGAAACCACTGTGTTGTTTATGTGAAACCATCATAAGATTGTGTATCAATGATATTTTAATTAAAAAAAATTTTGGCCACTCTAACATAATAGCAGACCTGATATTCTATTCATTTTTTTGTTTCTCCTTCAGCCCATGGTAAAATCTCACCTTCATTAACTGAATTTTTGTGACCCTAGTAATTGTATTGGCAAGGAGGAAATTTTTATATTGAATTGTACTGTTCTATCCTATTCTATCAAAATGTAGAATTTAGAAACTCAAATTCACTTCAATGGCACTGATTTGTTCTTTTATCTCTTAATATTTAACACAACATATGTCCTCCCAATTTGTTCCCCTTTACTTAAAGATCCCCATATACCTTCTTAATGTTAATACTGACATTCTGCTTCAAAGCCTCTCTAGAACCAATTAAAGCATAACTCACAATTAAAAACATAGTTTCTTTTGTACCTTCACTGGGTGATCCTGTAAGGATACTTTTGCTGAAGTACTGTTAAACCATAACCTAAACTGTCTAGAAACATTCCACCCAATATGTTAGTAGCTAGCCACATGTAGCTATTTAAATTTTAATTAATTAAAATTTTAAACATTAAAAATTCAGTTCCTTCATCATGCTACCCATAATTCAATGTTTAATAACTATATGTGGCACATGGCTATTTTATTGAACAATGCAAATATAGAATATTTCCAGCATTGCAGAAAGTTCTATTGGACAATGATGCTTTGAAAGTTTTACAGCAACCTCATAGCAACTGAGAACTTGAAATTGGGAGGAAGAAATTGGGACTTTGCTTTAAAACTTCTGCCAAGAAAGGGGAAAAAGCCACTTGTGCCAAAGACATCTCTAGAAGCTCAGAGTTGCTCAACAATAAGGCTAGCAAGGAAAGCACATGTCTCCTGAAGGAACTGGTGACCTCTGAGTTTGCTTCATATGGACTCCATTTTACCATAGAATAAAATGTTCCATGAATGGGTCTTGCTGGTTTCCTGAATTCCAACTTAGAAGTAACCTGAAAGTTCTTACTCAGAATTCAAGTATATATATAGATATATAGATAAATGATAGTTACAGATAGATAGATAGATGATAGATACCATATATGTAACAACATATTGTGATATATATAACACATAACATGTAATATCACATATATAATAACATGTATGTGTGTATATGTGTATGCATCTTGTCTTAGTAAGTGTAGTATAATAAATATGGAAATAATACTGAACTTGGAGTTAGTAGTGTGTCATTTACTACTCAGTAGCATTATAAGACATTCCTTCATTGTAAAATAGTGATGAGAATTACCATACCTATCTCAAAGAGCTATTGTTGAGACTCAAAGAGCAGATATATGAAAGTAATTTGTAAGAAACATGGTTGAATCTGTAATGGTTGACAATTTCATTAGCTATAGCATAGTATATAGACAACTAGAGTAGTTTAAGATGAATGCATTTCTGATGTTTTTAATCCCTCATATAAATATGATTTACTTTTGTTGTCATTTTTTTCACTGCAAAGGGGGATGCTGAAGGAAAAATCCTTTTTGGTTGTTGAGATTTCTAGTTGGTTAGGTCCTGTGAATTAAAATACTATATATTGTTTACGCTTTAGTTATTTGACCCTGAACGTTTCCTGCAAGATAAAAAATAAGAAGAAATTTCTATGGTTCTGAATCAACTTTAAACTTTGTAGTAATATCAGATGTTAGGCACTATGCTAGGTTGTTTCATAAATCATTTCATTGAATCTTCACAGTTGACGTTTCCACTGGGAAACTTGAACCTTAAATCAATAGTCAATAACTGTTGTCATGATAATAGTAAAATTATTGTGGATATTCTTTAGTATGGGTAGATGAAGAAGATAATTTAAAACGAATATTTTTACTACTTACTAATTGAAATGAGCTTCTACCCATCTCATGAATCAATGAGAACAATAACAATTTTATTTCATGCATTGATTAACCCAAAATAAAAGTAAAGACCATTAATTTGACTGAATTTGTAAGGTTACATTAGGGGCACTGACCTTAAATAAGGGATCTTTATACCATCCATTCTCTAAGGTAAAATCTATTTGATCATGAGTAGAACCTAAGTACCTAGCTAACATTTACTCCCAAACCTTGTATCCATTGCCCATGCCTGAACCTTGATCTGTGATGTTTCTGCCTAAAGAGGAGTGCTCTTTTTATATCCCTGACTGGGTCAGGAGATGACACAAATGCAGCCATACCATCTTTAATAGATTAACATTTTGATACTTAAATGTTTTTCTCTTACAATACAAAGGTTAACACAATGCTCAAACATTAGAGAAAATAAGTCTGCAATGGAAGGCTTATTCCAGCAGATGACTCCTAATTGTATTTACTATGGTTGTTATTCATCCCAAAATGTTAATTAACTAGTTTATTTTTTCATTTATTTTGGGGAAAGCACCTGAGAAATCAAGCTGAGTATGGACAAGGGCTCTAGATTCATTCCCTGGTTCCAGGAGCTCCAGCAGATTATTGCCTTTCTTAGGGACCTGGTTTCCTTTTGTCAAGACTTAGCAAAATCTTAACAAAGGCATGGATAGTAACTTAAAAGATGCTTTGCCAGAGAAATAGCTGAGACATACTTTCCGCCCTGAATGCTGGTCAAGTATGCCATTCTCAGGCCTTTGTTGCATATGGAATTATATTACTAAAGGGAAAATTAGTGAGACTGTCAACCCTGGCCTCTAGTATCATGCTGACTTTAATAATAAATGCTTTTTGTTGGTAATCATGGTTTATTCATCTCATGGAAATTGTTTACCTTTTAGAAGGGCCTGGATTTTTGAATAGGGAAAGTACGTTACTTAAGAACTGAAAAGAGTTTCGTTTTCACTGTCTAGTTTGAGAGATTTCACTGATTTTATACCCCAGGAAATGAAGAGGACAAACCATATAGCTTTGAAACTTACACTACATTATGCTTAGCTTTGAAACGTGCAATCATTCACTTAATCAATACAGTAATTGAGGAGTGTCCTATATTGGCACAGAAATGCTGTGGTCATGGGCGTTTGGAACTCCTAAAGCCTGACTCATGAGTTCTCAATAAGTATTTGTTGAATTCAGGCTGTTTTTTCTGGTCAGTTTGTGCCATATACTCTTCTAGGCAAGAAATGAGTATTCCCTGTGGCATTTTCCTTTAGCAAATAAAACAGGAGACAAACACAGAACATCAAATCTTACCCTGAAAACCAACTCCTAGCCCCTCTGAGGTCATAGGTGGTGATGGCCAAGACAGACTGCTCCTGAGAACCGTGTCTTGCTGCCCTCCTCCAGGGAACAAGGAGCACATCAGCCCAAGGGGCTTACATTTCACTGTGATGAAGCAACTTCATGAACTCAGTGCTTACATGGAGTTGTTTGTTATTTTCCATTTTTACCTTAAAGAGATAGCTGTTATTTCCTTGAGAAAGTAGTTGATTGGCCTTCATGATTGTTGTGGGCCATTACTATTGTTACTAAATTCAGAAGGAATTCAGCTTAGAATGAAAGCTCATATGTTTACTGGAGGAGAGCAGATGAAATCACAGTCTGATGGGTCACAGAATATTATCCTTTTCCAGGAACAATTGGGCCTCCCTTTAAGAGCTTTAACTGGCTATTACTGACAAAAATGAAAGAAAAATAGATCATTCTGTTCTAGCAAGTCAATAAGCAGATGCTTGGAATTATCTGAGTCTTATTTGCCAAAGGCAAAATATTTCAACCCAATAAACTGTCCCACAAATGAGCAAGCTGGTTTCCATGGCCTGTTCATTTTAAAAATTGTTTTCTTTCTTTGCATGTTCTTAAAATAATTATCAAATTAAAAAAACAACTAGCCTGGAAAGAAAATAAACCAAATCTTTGTGAAATTACTTGGGCAGATTTCTGAAATATTAGCTTCTGTCTTTCTGTGATGGCTACTAAGTTAAGGAATAGCTAGGTGATGCACCAACCCTGGGAAGTGCTTCCAGGATGAAAAGACTCCGTGTGTTCGGGTGCATGTAAATAGGAATTTCAGATCGCCTCCAAATCTCCAAGACTAGTGAAGCCTGAGGCACTGCAGTTTCTCGTAAGAAGACTTAGATGCTCCACTGCGTCCACCTTATTCAAGAAACATCCACAGTGGTAGCCTTGGGACCCTGGCTCACCTGTTCTGTAGGTCAGAGGTGCCCTCCCTGTCACAGGCTCTGAGGGACTTGAGCCCACTGGCTGGAGGGAGCAGTGGAAGAAAACCCCCAAAAGACTATTTTCAGAGTAGTTTTAGGTTCCCACTAAAACTGAGTTGGAACCAGAGTCCCCATACACTGCCCCACACACAGCCTCCCCCATTGTCACCATCCCCACAGAGTGGAACCTTTGCTCAAATCAGCGAACCCACAAGAGCACAGCATAGTCACCCCACCTCCTAGTTTATGTTAGCTTCACGCTTGGTGTTTTGACAAACGTTTGGCATGTATCTGCCATTATAGAGGTGGAAAACGGCACCATGATGGAGAGGCATGTGTCTGATTTTTGCTCCTGTGAAGAGCTAAACCCATGCTCATCCTCAGAATCCAAATTCTAAGAATAAAGACACAAGCCTTAAAAAAAAAACTGGCATCCAGGTGTTTAAACATTGTGATGACAAAATGGTCTTCCTAGTTGTAAAGACTTAGTTGTTCATTAGCAATTATAATTATACAATGTATTTTGTTATGATCACATAGCCCAACTTTCTTATTTTACAGAGAAATTGTCACCCAAGTTAATAACAGAGGCAGAAATAAGACCCAGGCCTCCTTTCTCTCAATCTACTGCTCTTTGCACCTTTTAACAACATACATCTTTTCATTAGTCATGAAAACTTGTTTGATCTATGAGTTTAGCTGCCAGACTTTCACCAGAGCTGCTAGCAGTGGGAAAGTGCATGTATTTGGATTTCATATTATTTCCCTTTGTACCCCTGGGTGAAAGAACTATTGATTGAGAATAGTCAACAAGTAGAAATTTCGTAGGTGGAACTATGAGTCAGAAGAAAAGCATTCAAAATGCCAGAATTCCTGTTGCAAGAATTTGGGCAAGGATTTAATTTAACTCTTCTTACCTTTATCATCTTCATCTCTAAAACAAGAAATTCTCATTAATAGTGTTTCAGGTCCTGGAAGCTCTAACATTCTACAGTTCTGTGAAATGGGGCTAAGGGCTTGAATAATACATACTCTGCCTCATTCAGCCCAAATAATCAAAAATAAATCAAGATTCTAATATTTGTAAAATTATTTATTGAAGCTCTGACATATCATGCTAGTACTTTACCAGGAGCAATAATAATAACAACAGCAATAATGATGATCATGATAGCTAATATTATTTACATATTTACATTAACTATGACCCTATAACGTTGGTAACATTATCATCCCAATTTTATAGATGGGAAACCTGGATCCCAAAGGAGTTAAATAACCTGTCAAAATTCACACAATTAACAAGTCTGTGCTCTCAACCACCACACTGCACTGTCACTTTGAAAAACACCAGTCTCTCAGGTAACCAATGTGCATCGTTTATGGGCCACTTAAAACACAAGCCCTTTCTCTGGGGCATTTCTATTTTACCTGAATTTTCTAGCTAGAAGAGTAATTAAGAGGGTGAAGAGAACTTCAAGTCTCTGGTTCTGATGAAGCTATATAAGGATCTGCATTGTCTTCCTGCAAGATGGATCTTGTCCTTTTGCAGTTGATACTATTGATCAATTGTTTCAATGGTTCAGTACCGAATGATGGTGTTTTACAGGCTGCTGCCTATGACGAGGACCACTTTGCTTCTTTTCCCAGAATGTGTGGACAGATTGCATGGCCAGAAATGTGTGGATGCTGATGCAAGACCCAGCATCTTCTAAGGCTACAAAAGTCAGCCTAACCATCTTCACTGTTCAGTTGAGTCTTCTGGCTTCTGCCTCTAGGCTTTTCACTCAGAGTGAGACTCTAGACAGCTTTTAAGGCTGAGACGGAGAGTTTCCAGAGTGTCATTTCCTGGTGGTGGGCTTCAGTCAAAAGTAAGACTAAAACTTGTAAGACTAAAACTTTCAGGATTATGTGTGAAATTTACTTTCTTCACATGAAACCTACCTTACCAAATTGTCATAATATAATACAACACAGAACCCATCTATTTCCCTGTGGAGTTTAATGTGTGCTAAACCCATTCGTGGGCATCCAGTGCTTAATAATGGAATTTCTAATAACCTGAGAATGACTCTGACAGCAGCCAAACGCGTGTGTGTGTGTAGAAAATACTTTTTATTCTTTAGCTCTAGTTTCTAGCTTGGTAAACTAGCCCCATATCCCACCAATACCAAAGCCAATGCATAACTCTACATTTGCCTCTGTGGTTTCTGAATACTTTGTGGGGAGTGGGCTTATCTAGGAATCAGCTGAGACTGGGTTTCCTGCCTCAGCTTTGAAATGGCTGCAAGATTTCAGCCAGTACCCTTCAGCTTCTTCCAGGCTCAGTTTCCTTACCCTTAATATTAGGGGTAATAAAATCTACCCCTCATATCCCAAGAAGGATCAGTGAGATAGCATTTATTACAACTCCTTGTAAGCCATATAGTCTGTGCAAAAGAAAGAAATAGGTTTTCTATCCTTTCAGTCCTTCTCAGTCAAAAATAACTCTCAGGTTGTCAATACCCAGTCCTGAGCCAGAACTGACAGCTAAATCAAAGTCTTTGGGGTTAAGATCTTGAATCTAAACTTGCATGTTTATAAAATGGTATTTAGGAGGCTTGCCAGTTCCTTCTAAAAATCAATGATTCTCAACCTCTGGCAGTGCCATCTCACTAAGGTGTCCTTTTTATTGTCACAGACACTGGGATGTACTACTGGTCTTTGGTGGACTGGGACATTAATGCTAAATATCCTGCATTAGGCCGGACAATCCGGCACAATAAAAAAGTATCCCACCCAAAATGCCAATAACACTCCTCCTCCACTGAGAAATAGTGTTCACATGCCATCCACGGTCCATAATTCACCAGTTAATGCAGACAGAGAAAATTTACTTTTGGTATCCTCCCCCAGGTGAAATACAGTCATACCCACGTGAGATATACACAAGCTCAGAAGCATTACTGGGCTTCCAGTAATTTTACTGAGAAATCAAATATGAAGTCAGAGATCAATTGTTTTCAAACTGACCCTCAGAAGCTTCTACAAGAAGCCTCCTTCAACTTCTGCAGGTGCAAGGAGTCCCAATAAGTTAACATGACCATATTACAAGGCTAAATTAAAGGTTGATGTTGAGGGGCCCAAAATAAGTGAATCATGATTCTGAAAACCACCGTCTTTGCAGTTCATTGAGGAAACATTGGGTTATGCCCCTAGTTTGAGACAAGCATGGGTCTGGCTTAGTAGTGGACATAACATCTGCCCTCAAGGCAGCAACAACCTGACAGTCAGACAGATGTAAACTCCACTAATCATGTATGCACCATATATGACATGTGTTATAGAAGAGCCTCCAAGGAGAGACCAGAGAATGATTCACCTCCATAGAGAAATTATAGTTGACTGTACTTGGAATTATATATATTTTCTCATGTGGATAAATGAGCTTAAAGGATATTGTAGAAATGAGAACAGTATAAGAAATGCTGGAAGTGTGAATGTAAATGGCATGTGTGTGGGCTGATGTGATCAGATAGAGACCTGGCTAGAAATGGCAAAAGGTCTTATGGGAAAGACTCTGAAGAAACCTGAATGAAGCTGGGTGGACGTATTTATTCAGCCTAGAGTTTATCTTTCAAACAGGCTTTTTATAAGTATCCTGGGAACATCATTGAATTCAGGGCTGCTTCATGGCAGATACCAGAATCATGAAGTCTAATCTAACAGCTAGAAAGAATCTCAGAAAGCATCCCAGACTTCTGCTTGCCCTATGTTTTGCAGTTGAAGTGATTAAAAACCAGAGACGTTAAGTGACTTGCCCAAGGTGAGCCTACAAATCAGTGACAGGACCAAGCCTGGCGCCGAGTCCATCCTCCTAGTTTGTAGCATGTGTCTCGCTCTGTGCTGCCCTCAGGAATTTTATTCATCATTTGAGCATTATCCAATGTAACATACAATGTGATTATTAAGTATTTATGAAGCTCCAAGTTTTCCATTGCTCATTATGAAGATATAGTTCCTTCATTACAGCCAGGTGACGGCTGAGATCCTGGGCTGTTCCTACGCGAGAGCATTCTCTTCAGAAACGCAAACAGCACACCCAACACATGGGCATAACATTCTTCTCCCACCTCACACACCTCCCCTGCCTCCTCATTTCAAACTGCCAGAGATTATAGAGGCACAGCCTGAACAGAAGGCATGTTAATCGCTGGTGATCCTGTAAATAATACGCTGTTCGTGCTTGCATATGAATAGTCACAGCCTCTATTTTCTCCATGAGGGAGCTTTCAGAAAGAGGAAGAAGTTGCCTACTCACAGAGCTCATCAGAGAGGATCTCAGACTCCAGAGTGCCAGTTCTTTTTGTAACAGTGTTGAATTTTTCACCCATCTACACACTCCTGACGATTTATCCAGGCTATAGTTTTAAATTTCACCTCACAATCAAGTTTGTCTATGCATATTTAGATTCTGAAACTGTTTATTTCCCACTGCCCTTTCCCTGGCTGCCTTTCCTCCAACCCTTATCCAATGTACATCCCACAGAAATCATCTAAACCAATCCACTCATTTTACAAGAGTGTAAATTGAGAGCCAGAGAGGTGAAGACATTTGCTCTAGGTTGCACAGCTGAAAGCAGCACTGAGACTAAATTCTCTGGCTCCCAGCCCCATGCTTTTCCCTCCACACAAGCTGCTATTTCTCAAGGGTAAGTACACAGCATTTTCCAGTCTCCTGTCCCACCCTGTTCATTGCATAACCCCATAAGGTCGGATGAAAACCACTGGTTGCGTTGTCCCCAGGGGTTTATTCCTGGACCCTATTTAGAATACCCACTACTTGTGATTCCCCATACTGTGCTTGTCCATCTATCACATGAAGAAGCTGGTTAGGGAGGAGTTTAACACACTTTCTAGTCAAGAGGATACATACAATCAATGTCATGCCTCAGGTAGAGATCAATACAGGAAATATTGTGCTCAAGAAAAAAAAGGGCAGGGTCCATGGCTCCTGCCATTTAATAATGAAGCATATTATATCCAAAATTCACCCCTAAGTGGCAGGTTATTAGATTCATAATCCCAGACAACTGGGTAATTAGATGGGTTTAAGTAAGATTGGTAGTAGTCAAGAAAGTGAAAAAAAGCTAGTTCCCAAACCATCTCTGCTTCAGGGGCAAGGTGTCTTGCCTGAATTGATCAGCATGGCGCATGTAATTTAGTGTGCACAAAGTTCACAGTGATAGATTTTTTTTTAAAGAAAATCAGTGGAACTCACATTTTGCTTAAAGTCCTTCTGATGAATAATTTTAAGGCTAAAACAGTTGGTGTTTCAGTAATGATTAGACAGAAAAGAAAAGCAGAGCTGATGGGAAAGAAACCCAAGAACTGGTTTCTCAGGGCAGGCTTCATACGGTCATGATTGTCTCATAATCTCACCAGACTTATTAGGTAAAGAAACTTGATTTTATCAGTTCTATCAAAAGTCCTTTCTTAGGGAAAGGATTAAAGATGGTGGTATGAGAGGTGAGACACAGGCTTCCCCCTAAAACCACATATAATATGAAAATATAATTAATACAACTAATCCTGAAAAAGCAACAGGAAAGAGGACTGCATCAGACTGCATACACCTGGAGAAAAGAGCAGACCTCACAGAACAGGGTAATGTACCCAACTGTGGCCTGGCGGGACCCAAGCCCTTCCCCCACCCCAGCTCACAGGCGGGAGGTAGAGAAACCAAGCAGGGAGGGAGTGGAGGCCTGGGACTGCTGAATACCTAACTCTGGAGATCTGCTCTGGGAGCACAGACCTACAATTCGTGGTGCTTGCATGATACTCTCGTGATTACGGGGTTGGAAAGCTAAGAAAGGCACAATTCCTGGAGAGACTGAGATTCCAGTCGCTGGTGGAAAGCAGGGTTCTATATCCAGTTGCTCTGGAACAAAAGAAAGGTGGGAAGTCTAAGAGACTTCCTAACAAGGAAGCCCTTAGCAAGAGGGCTACTAAAAGGGCAAGGATTGCACAGAGCTTACTGCTCAGGAGAGAGGACAGGTAGACAAAATTGTCCGGGTGCACTCTGCCCAGCAGGTTGGGAGCTTTGCCATATAGACTCTCCTATTTAAGGAGGAAAAAGAAATCTTCCTCCTTAGATGATCTTCAGGTGCTCCAGTTCCCTGGCTGGCTACACAGCTCCAAGTACCCCCTCCGTGATAGGCAGCCTACTGCGCCTTTCTCCCGGCCAGCCCCACCTGGCTTGCAAACCAGCAAACCCTACCCTGGCATTAGCCCAGCCAGAGGGAAGATCTGTCTACAGCAACTACAAACCAAAGCATAGAGGCTTATAACTGTGTGCTCAGCCCACTGGTTCAGGCAGTGGAGACAGGCATAGCAGCCGGGTAGCAGGAAACAGCTCTTTCCTCCCCCCAAGCACCAATACCACTCCCCTGCGACCCCCAACATTGCTTCAGTGGCTGAGCAGCTCCAGGAAGTAGAGCTTCTGGGCACTAGAGGGCGCCATATACAAATATGAAACGCTAAAGAAATCTGGTTCAGAGTAAAATTATTAATACCACTCCTGAGAAAGGTTTAAATGACATTGACCTCATGACTCTTCCTGAAAGGGAATTCACAATAAAAATCATTGACATGCTCATGGAGGTACAGAAAGATATTCAAGATCTCAGGAATGAATTCTGGTTGGAGACCCAATCATTGAAGAGCACAATGGACAGTATTAAAAGCAGACTGGATATGGTGGAGGAGATGATAAATGGAATAGAAACTAGAGAAGAGGAATACAAAGAAGCTGAGGCACAGAGAGAAAAAAAGTTCTCTAAGAATGAAAGAATATTGAGAGAATTGTGTGACCAATCCAAAAGAACAATATTCGCATTATAGGGGTACCAGAAGAAGAAGAGAGAGAAAAAGGGATAGAAAGTGTCTTTGAGGAGGTAATTGCTGAAAACTTCCCCAATCTGGGGAAGGAGATAGTCAGGCCATGGAGATGCACAGATCTCCCAAAACAAAGGACCCAAGGCAGACAACACTGAGACATATAGTAATTTAAATGGGCAAAGATCAAGGATAAGGACAGACTTTAAAAGCATCCAGAGAAAGAAATACGATGACATACAAAGAAAAGCCCATCAGGCTATCATCAGACTTCTCAACAGAAACCTTATAGACCAGAGGGAATGGCATGATGTATTTAATACAATGAAGCAGAATGGCCTTGAACCAAGAATACTTTATCCAGCAAGATTATCATTTAAATTTGAAGGAGGGATTAAACAATTTCCGGATAAGGAAAAGCTGAGAGAATTTACCTCCCACAAACTATCTCTACAGTGTATTTTGGAGGGACTGCTATAGATGGAAGTGTTCCTAAGGTTTAATAGCTGTCACCAGAGGTAATAAAACCATAGTAAAGAAAGTAGAACAGTGAATTACTAAGCAAATGCAAAAATTAAAATAACTATCTCCAAAGTCAATCAAGGGAAAGACAAAGAGTACAGAATATGATACCTAATATATAAAGAATGGAGGAGGAAGAAAAAAAAAGAACCTTTAGATTGTGTTTGTAATAGCATATTAAGTGAGTTAAGTTAGATTCTTGATAGTTAGGAATTTAACCTTGAACCTTTGGTAACCATGAATCTAAAGCCTGCAATGCCAGTAAGTACATACCTATTGATAATCACCCTAAATGTAAATGGACTGAATGCACCAATCAAAAGACATAGAGTCACTAAATGGATAAAAAAAACAAGATCCATCTATATGCTGCCTACAAAAGACTCACTTTAAACCCAAAGACATACACAGACTAAAAGTGAAGGGATGGAAAAAGGTATTTCATACAACTAATAGGGAGAAAAAGGCAGGAGTTTCAGTACTTATATCAGACAAAATAGACTTTAAAACAAAGAAAGTCACAAGAGACAAAGAAGGACATTACATAATGATAAAAGGGTCAGTCCAACAAGAGGACATAACTATTATAAATATCTATGCACTGAACACAGGATCACCTACATATGTGAAACAAATACCAACAGAATTAAAGGGGGAAATAGAATGCAATGCATTCATTCTAGGAGACTTCAACACTCCACCCACTCTGAAGGACAGATCAACCAGACAGAAAATAAGTAAGGAGACAGAGGCACTGAACAACACATTAGAACAGATGGACCTAACAGACATCTACAGAACTCTACACACAAAAGCAGAAGAATACACATTCTTCTCAAGTGCACATGGAACATTTTCAAGAATAGATCATATCCTAGGCCACAAAAAAGAGCCTCAGCATATTCAAAAAGATTGAAATTGTACCAACCACTTTCTCAGACCACAAAGGTATGAAACTAGAAATAAATTACACAAAGAAAATGAAAAATCCCACAAACACATGGAGGCTTCACAACATGCTCCTAAATAACCAATGGATCAATGACCAAATAAAAACAGAGATCAAGCAATATATGGAGACAAATGACAACAATAACTCAACACCGCAAAACCTGTGTGACACAGTGAAGGTTGTGCTAAGAGGAAAGTATATTGCAATACAGGCCTGCCTCAGGAAAGAACAATCCCATATGAGCAGTCTAAACTCACAATTAATGAAACTAGAAAAAGAAGAACAAATGAGGCCCAAAGTTAATAGAAGGAGGGACATAATAAAGATAAGAGCAGAAATAAATAAAATTGAAAAGAATAAAACAATAGAAAGAATCAATGAAAGCAAAAGATGGTTCTTCGAGAAAATAAACAAAATAGATAACCCCCTAGCCAGACTTATCAAGAAAAAAGGAGAGTCTATGCGCATAAACAGAATCAGAAATTAGAAAGGAAAAATCACTATGGACACCACAGAAATACAAAGAATTATTAGAGAATACTATGAAAAATTATATGCTAACAAACTGGATAACCTAGAAAAAATGGACAACCTTCTAGAAAAATACAACCTTCCAAGGCTGACCCAGAAAGAAACAGAAAATCTGAACAGACCAATTACCAGCAATGAAATTGAGCTGATAATCAAAAACCTACCTAAGAAAAATCACCTGGACCAGATGGCCTCGCTGCTGAATTTTATCAAACATTTAGTGAAGAGCTAATACCCATCCTCCTTAAAGTTTTCCAAAGAGTAGAAGAAGAGGGAATACTTCCAAACTCATTCTATGAGGCCAGCATAACTCTAATACCAAAACCAGGCAAACACACCACAAAAAAAGAAAGTTACAGACCAATATCCCGGATGAACTTACATGCAAAAATACTCAACAAAATATTAGCAAACCGAATTCAAAAATACATCAAAAAGATCATCCATCATGATCAAGTAGGATTTATTCCAGGGATGCAAGGATGGTACAACATTCGAAAATCCATCAACATCATCCACCACATCAACAAAAAGAAGGACAAAAAACACATGATCATCTCCGTAGATGCTGAAAAAGCATTTGACGAAATTGAACATCCATTCATGATAAAAACTCTCAACAAAATGGGTATAGAGGGCAAGTACCTCAACATAATAAAGGCCATATATGACAAACCCACAGCCAACATCATACTTAACAGCGAGAAGCTGAAAGCTTTTCCTTTAAGATCGGGAACAAGACAAGGATGCCCACTCTCCCCACTTTTATTCAACATAGTACTGGAGGTCCTAGCCACGGCAATCAGACTACACAAAGAAAGTAAAAGGCATCCATATTGGCAAGGAAGAAGTTAAACTGTCTCTGTTTGCAGATGATATGATATTGTACATAAAAAACCCTAAAGAATCCATTCCAAAACTACTAGATCTAATATCAGAATTCAGCAAAGTTGTGGGATACAAAATTAATATGCAGAAATCTGTGGCATCCCTATACACTAACAATGAACTAGCAGAGAGAGAAATCAGGAAAACAATTCCATTCACAGTTGCATCAAAAATAATAAAATACCTAGGAATAAACCTAACCAAGGAAGTGAAAGACCTATACTCTGAAAACTACAAGACACTCAAGAGAGGAATTTAAAAAGATACCCATAAATGGAAACATCCCGTGCTCATGGATAGGCAGAATTAATATTGTCAAAATGACCATCCTGCCTAAAGCAATCTACAGATTCAATGCAGTTCTTATCAAAATACCAACAGCATTCTTCAACAAACTTGAGAAAACCATTCTAAAATTCATATGGAACCACAGAAGACCCCAAAGCAATCCTGAGAAGGAGGAATAAAGCTGAGGGGATTATGCTCCCCAACTTCAAGCTCTACTATAAAGCCACAGTAATCAAGACAATTTGGTACTGGCACAAGAACAGACCCATAGACCAATGGAACAGATTAGAGACCTGATATAAACCCAACCTTATATGATCAATTAATATATGATAAAGGCATCATGGACATACAATGGGGAAATGACAGCCTCTTCAACAGCTGGTGTTGGCAAAACTGGACAGCTACATGCAAGATAATTAAACTGGATTATTGTTTAACCCCATACACAAAAGTAAACTCGAAATGCATCAAGGAGCTGAATGTAAGTCATGAAACCATAAAACTCTTAGAAGACAACATAGGCAAAAAAATCTCCTGAATATAAGCATGAGCAACTTCTTCCTGAATGCCTCTCCTCGAGCAAGGGAAACAGAAGCAAAAATGAACTCATGGGACTACATCAAACTAAAAAGTTTCTGCACAGCAAAGGACACCATCAACAGAACAAAAAGGCATCCTACAGTATGGGAGAATATATTTGTAAATGACATATCTGACAAGAGGCTAACATCTAAAATATATAAAGAACTTAGACCCCTCAACACCCAAAAAGCAAATAACCCAATTAAAAAATGGGCAGAGGCTATGAAGAGACAGTTCTCCTAAGAAGAAATTCAGATGGCCAACAGACACGTGAAGAGATGCTTCACATCACTAATCATCAGGGAAATGCAAATTAAAACCACAATGAGATATCACCTCACACCAGAGAGGATGGCCAGCATTGAAAATACTAAGGACAATAAATGCAGGTGAGGATATGGAAAAGGGGAACCCTCCTACACTGCTGGTGGGAATGTATGCTAGTTTAACCATTGTGGAAAGCACTGTGGAAGTTCCTCAAAAAACTCAAAATTGAAATACCATTTGACCCAGGAATCCCACTCCTAGGAATTTACCCAAAGAATACAACTTCTCAGATTCAAAAAGACATATGCACCCCTATGTTTACTGCAGAAACTTTTTACAATAGCCAGGAACTGGAAGCAACCTAAGTGCCCAACAGTAGATGAATGGATAAAGAAGATGTGGTGCATATACACAATGGAATACTATTCAGCCATAATAAAGAAACAAATCCTACCATTTGCAACAACATGGATGGAGCTGGAGGATATCATGCTCAGTGAAGTAAGCCAGGCATAGAAAGACAAGTGCCAAGTGATTTCCCTCATTTGTGGAGTATAACAACGAAGCAAAACTGAAGGAACAAAATAGCAGCAGACTCAGAGACTCCAAGAAGGAACTAGTGGTTACCAAAGCAGAGGGGCGTGGAAGGGTGGATAGGGAGGATGGGAGAAGGGGATTGAGGGGTATTATGTTTAGTACACATGGTGTGGGGGATCATGGGGAAAACAGTGTAGCACAGAGAAGGCAAATAGTGAATCTGTGGCATCTTACTATACTGATGACAGTGACTGCATTGGGGTATGGGTGGGGACTTGATAATATGGGTAAATGTAGTGACCACATTGTTTTTTCATGTGAAATGTTCATAAGAGTGTATATCAATAATACCTTAATTAGAAAAAAAAGAGTCCTTTCTGTAGAATCAAGCCATGCTCCCCAAATCCTAAGAACGCTGATTGGTAGGTAAACTAGATGCTAGGATTGGTACCCACTGTGGGGTATACTGGGCGTGTTGCCCAGGTCATTCCCTTCCTAGCCTCAGGGAGGTTTGAAAACCAAATGAGGCACCAGCGATGACCTGTGAGCACAGCCTCGGGGTCGGTGAAGGTGGACAGACAGTCTTAGAAATGTGCCATCCGGCCTAGAGAATTCCTCCAAATTCCATCCAAGGAATGGAACAGTTGTGTCCTTCAAAGAGAAGTTCTAGTTTCCCCTTTCCCTAGTATAGGAGAAATATTGACAAATTCTTTTGGTAGAAGATAAGGACTTTATCTACTCTCTCTGCAGTCCCAACTTTCTGCTAGGATAAAACTTCAGACATGTAACTTAACTGATAGCCTAGCCCATGTTAGTTACATGCTAGTCCCCTTTAGGGAGTTCTGGTAGATGCCCCAGCTTAACCTTCAGTCATGTATAAACCACCCTAGTGGTTGGGTTATTTCTGTAAGGGTTGATTCTGTTTATTCTGCCTCAGAGGTATCATGGTCAGACCTTGCTCAGAGCACACCAGGGTCTGGTTTATCCTTGTCTGTCAACTCCGTGTGTGGACCCTGACATTTGAAATTGTATCCGTTAGTCACTCTCAATGCAGAAAACATCCATGGGGTGACTATGACTCATCCACAAAGTGCCAAAGGAATCAACTCTCAAAAGGTTTTTTAAAAAATCAGACAATTACTTCTGAAAAAGGCCAAACAACCATTTGGACTATTTTTATTTCCCCTTGACCTGACCGGTTATCCTGGTTCCAAGCAGGCACAAACTACACAGTTTGGGATTCATACTAAATCTTTCCTAGTCAAACAGACTTTTGACACACTTTCTATTCCAGCATCAGAACACAGAAGAAGAAAATATCTGAATGAGTGTAGACTGTTGTGCCAGAAATGAATTCCTAATATAGACAACTAAAATATGCCACTATAGAACTTAACTGTCAAAATAGAAACGAAACTTCTGTTTCAATACTATCTTAGCGACTAGCCTGTGTTCTTTCTTTCTGCCCCCAAGTCTATTCCGAACTACAGTCTAAACAAATACCCCAGCACCATCACAGTGCATTAAGAGTCTGGGGAGAACTTGTCCGTTGAGCATTACGACGCCATCTCTTTATGTATGTGACTCCAATATGGCAAGTAATTGAGTGTTCTTCTAAAGTCAAGGAAAATTAGATAACTACACCATAATACTTCTGATAATAGTAACAATAGTTCATTTTTGCTCATTTAAGTCTATAATTAGGTATTGTTATCCTGATTATACATAAGAGGATTATCAAATTTAAACGACTTGCCCAAGGCCTCATAGCCAGGGAAGGGTAGGGTCAAGATCCGTGTGCTTTGCCATCTGACAACAGAATCCTCCCCACACATATTGCACATCCACGATTTACAAATTCCTTCTGAGACAGATCACTCCTAATGGGTCTTCCATGAGGGCGTGCATGACAGCAGTGACTCTTTATTTATTAGCTAGTCATTGGTTCAACCAATGTGCTGAAGACTGATGCTCAAGTGGGAGAAAACACACACTAGGAGCTGTAAATAAAAATAGGAATGACTGTTCAAATACTGTTGCTCAGATAAAAACAATACCACATCTCCATGCCAAGGAAGGTGGAGCATTGCATTCAAGATTGGTTGTTTTGGTTTCATTTCCATAATCAGAGATGTGATTTGGATTCTTTCCATGTAACTGTCAAATAAACAAAATTATAGGCCCAACTAACCAATGTAATGCAATAAAGCAAAGGCCTAGGACCCCCAAGCTTCCTGTGGGTGGTTTCTGGAAAATTTGCCCTAACTGACAGCAATGCACACTTCACCTCCAGACTTAAACTAAATTAAATATTCTAAAAGTTCAAGGTACATTTTCATTTGCCTACATGAGCTCATTTCTTTCAGCAAAGGCTAACATTGTTTGCCTCAAAGCAAGGACCATAGTTCAGGAAGACTAATAAGTTGTAATGGGACAACTGATGGCAGAAGGGATATTTATTAAGCGAAACAGAATGGGGGATTTGAAAGGAAGGAAAGTATTTTGGAAGGCCATTTTGCTCAGTTTAAGAGAATTCAAAAGTTAATCTAATTGCTGATGGACTAGAGCATATCAAGGAAATGTTGAATGAGACAGTGAAAAAGAATATTTAAAGAATATTAAGTCAACAAACAAGGAGGGAGGAAGAAATACATTCTTCCCAGAGAACTTTCCCTTAAAAGGAAGAGTTGTGGGGGTTGAAGGTGTATTTGCTGGGCAGGTGCTTTTCACTCCCCCCTCATCAAAGTCTTTTCCAGTGTCCCAGGCTTAAGAGTAATAGGCATCTCTCAGCATAGTTGGTTCTTTCTCAGTTCGGAATCATTCAGTTTGTCTCCAGTTTTCAGAAGTCTCTTACAACAGACATCATCAGGAAGCCATTAATGAAGAATCCCAATTATACCAAGCCTAGAGGCCTAATCTATAGACAGAAAACTATTTGGACTCTCAAGGTGACTTTTCTCCACTCAAGACATGGGACCTCAAGCCTTTCCTAGCATAAGACCGAAACAAACAAATAAAAGCAAGGGGAAACCACTCTCATTAGAAAATTAACTTGCCAGCCTAACTCACAGTTCACCTTATATGCAGGGCCAGTTTCTAGTCAAAAAGTAAGAAAATATCAATTGTAAATGGAACGTTTAGGGTGTAACTCAGGGCATGGCTGCATCATTTCACTCAGAGTGGTCCATATCACTTAAAGGACTGGCTTTCTGTTTTTTGTTTTTTGTGTTTTAACAAACCATAAGGTGATCCCTACCAAAATTTCTTTGGGCTCATCTTGGAGTTTTTTAGAAAACTTTTCATTACAAGTAAAACTCATCTTTCCTGGACCTTGAATGCTGAGCTAAGGATCTAAGGCTTTAAGCCACAAGCAATGACAGCCACCAAAGATTTCAGGGCAGAGGAGTCATGACAAGAAGAGTGACAGAAGGTTCTAGCAACAATGAGTGGGGTAGACCAGGGAGATTCAGAGAGAGGGCGGAAATAGAAAAGTAAGTCAGGAGACTGAACTGTGGAAAATGTGCAAAGAAAGGATAGTTCATAGCTGTAGAATCAGGGGTCATTGTTGCTGTTTCCCGGCTGCTGCTGAACCATGTAGTCCAAATCTTGTTTGAGACAAGCACGACTCTGAGAACTGGGAAAGAGCAGCCCTCTCTCCTCGGCTTCAGCCCTGCCTTCAGTGGCCACCTTTCTCTCAGCTGACAGGAGCCACTCTCCACTGGTGGTGGAAGGGTTGGCAGGGATGGGCAGAGGCGTCGAGAGGGGAAACCGGGTGAAGGAGGCCCCATTACGTAGTGGAAGAGCAACGTGTGCCTTGCCTCACCCAGAGCCCTTTGCTTTCTGGGTCTGAGGTGCCTCAGCAACAGGGCAGAAAGGCTGCCACAGATGACTGCCATGGTTCTTTCCAGCTGGAAAATGTATAGCAGCATATTATTAACTTAAAGATGCATTTCATGGATCATATTCAATTCAATTCAATCCCAGGGTGGATCACTGCACAAAATGCCAAAACTCCTAAGGGCTTTATTCCCTCACTTTATTTTTCTGCCCTCCATTTCTTGTTTTTTTCCATTACTTTTCTGATGCAGTATTTTTCCCCTCTTTCATCTTTTTTTTTTCATTTTCTAGTGATGCAGGGAAGGGGCTGCCTCAAAGGCCCAGAAGCTGAGGTCATCTGTTTACCCGCAGGACAAGGAGGAGCCGGGGCTTAGCCAGTCGGCCCTTCCCTCACCAGGCCGTGGTTGGTCCTCAGCCCTGCACCAGCCACAGGGGGAAATTGAACTCAGCCTCCCTTCTGACTTACTCTTTTTTATCACTGCTTTCTCTGCCAAGCTGCAGGCTCCCAGATGTTCTAGGCAACTCTCTCTCCCATGCATCTAGGCCAAGCAAGGTGACTGCTGTCATCTCATTTTCCTAGGAAAAAGAATAAAGAGGGAGGCAATTTGCACCAGTCATGCCGTAGTTTAGCTTGACAGCAGCCACTCCATCGTGCATATGTACACACGCAGCCCCAGTCTCCCATCTGCAGCTGCCTCCATTTAACCCTGACCTGCCCAAATCCAGCAGGTCAGCAGCCCTGGGGGCTCTACTTCCCGAGAAAGGCCCAGACCCTGCATTAGTCAGTCATCTTTTAGTCCCCCTCAACTACTGCTGCCCTGAGAGCCATCATCTCCTCGCCTTGCTCACTCGGGGGAAGCTGAGCTCAGGTATGGTGCCCCCTACCTTGTCACCCTACCCACGCCCACCCCAGCCCAGGGCTTCCGACCCACTGCTTGGGTGCCTCACTACTCATACCAGCCTGATTCTTTTTTTAGAAAACTGAAGCTGCCCTTGAAATATTAAGAGAAAAATGCAGGATATATTTCTCCTGGTCCTCAAAGCCCAAGGAGGTTTGAAATTTCCTCCTAACAGTGCAGGATTGTGCAACAAGAATCCAATGACAGGGTCCCTAGAAACCCTTAAACAAATAAAACACTTGATTCCCAAGAGAGACAGACCTATATGGAACCTGAATCTCCACAGACCCAAAGCTAGAGCGAGGAGGAAAGATTTAGCTGCCCAAAAAGAGCTGCAGAAAGTGCAAGTTACTATTACACTTGGACATGCAGTTGGGCCACTCCCGTCTCCTAGGGAAATAACAATAACATCTGTATTTTAATCTAATATGTACCAGGCACTTCATGTACATTAACACAAATTAGGACAATAACTCTACAAGGTAGGCATTATTATCTGCAAATGAAGACATTGAAGCTTAGGAAGACTTTGAACTTGAAATAAAGTGGGGCAGGGACTCCAGCACAGATCCATCTGACTTACTTCTGAAAAAGGATAAACTGTTAACATTTGAACTTAGTAAAATTAACCCAAAACCCGTGAAAGGGCTGCAGACCTGGCCTTAGGGCTGCTGCCTCTAACTAGCAGTGTGACCCTGGCACATCTTGTGGGTTTTACCGTCTTTGTCTATGAAATGAGAGAGCCACAGCCCGTGATTTCTCCCATTGCCAGCACTCAGAGCGAGCTTCCTAACCGCAGTGTGTCTCTTCCATGGGACCAGCGGCTAAAACCTCACCTCCGCACAACAGATCTCTGCCAACAGGAAGCGCCACTTCAGAGGCTCTGGAAATGACTCAGAAAATAAATCTGTTCTCCCCATAAAACCCATAATTTATATGATTTTGATTACCCACTGGCCAGGGCTAGCTCAGGTAGCATTTTCCACTGTTTACTCCCCAAGCCCTCCACTCCACAGCACTCTGATGGCACTGGAGAGAGGATCTGTGCTCAGTATTTGTCATCCCCATTTTTAAAGAGGGTAGTGACTCAAAAGTGAAAAAGGGAGAAAAGATAAACATTACACACCCCCACATACCTCTTGTGTGACAACTCATTGCAAAGACGTGTTAATGGTCAAGAGGGCTGGATTTATTTACTGGCAAGGATTCTTCATTTCATAAAAGGAATCGCTAGGATTACTAAATAGGGCGTGTTTACAGTTTATCAGAAACTGAACTTGGTGGAAAGATAGATACTAAATCCAGTGTGACTGAGTGCGGATCACAGCCAAGGGTGGAACACGTGCTCTTTCTGTGAAAATACCACACTCTGTTTGCCAAAGTTTGCTTTACGTACGACCTTTAGGAACCAGTGTTTGTCGAAGTGATGTGCATGTGTTTTTGTGGGGCGGGATGCGCATTGGTATGAATCTATACGGAGGGGCGATGTGCACACTGGTAAGGGAGGAGAAAGGCAGGTGCAGGCGAGATGTGAATGCCTAGAAAGGAATCACGGTGGCAAATATTGTATTGACTTAAAAAAAATCTGAAAGGATGTTGTTGAAGGAGAGGATGACATTTGATGCGCTCTGTTGAGTCAAACGACCAAAAATGAAGCTTCATCTAAGCCTCCTTATACATCGACAGGGCTCCGTTGGTCAGCGTGTCAACCATGAAAGGAGGTTTGCCAAGTGAAAATAGTATTTCTGTGGCATGGCCGGCAACCAGACAATGCCAGAATGAGCAGTATTTCACAGGAGAAATCGGGAAATCTTATTATGGCCTCTGTGGTCTACCATGTCCTGACCCACAAACTACAGCACACTGTCAACAAGACCCTATGGATAGCCTTTTAAAGTTTATTCCATCTTCCACATCAGTTTGCATTTCACCCTCATCACAACCCTGTGGAGCAAGCAGATATATTATCCTCATTTCATAGACAAAGATACTGAGGTTCAGAAAGACAGAACATCTAGATCCAGATAAATCTCAAAAAGAAAAATTTGAGTGAAGCTTATTGATACTATTTTGAGACATTTGGGACACACACAAAACAATGATCTGTAGGGATACAATTTATGTGGTTAAAGAAAGTTTAAACATCTGAAGGAATGGTACATACCGTCTCCAGGATAGTGGTTACCTCTGTGGAGAAAGAGGGAAGAAAAAATAGGGGAGCCTTAGCTGTTAACTAGTAGCTTTTCTTTCTTTTCAGAAAAAGAGATCTAAAGCAAAGAATGTTTAATAGGGTATTTAAATGTTAAATAGAATATTGCTTTCTATACTTTTGCATCTGTCCGAAATAGTTCATAATTTAAATGTTTTACTGTTTTGTTTTTAGCGGGGAGGCACTGTGCTGGACCCCATATCAGAGCAGCAGGGTGGCCTTAGTGAGGTTGGGAAATCAGAGGAAAGTCTCCCTAAGAATTCATGAGAGAGAGGAAAGTCCAGGAGGTCCCAGCCTCATGAACAGGGGTGGGGGATAATAAGACGTCAGGCTCCCCAGGCAGGCTTTCACACACCTTGACCAGCCCTGTCCTCACTGTGCTTGTTTCTTGCAAGACTTGAGATGCTGGCAGCTGTAACCACAGGTGCTTTGTCATGGGAAGTCCTAAGGGCTGACTCAGCCGGCCCTCTCACCTCTGAAATGCCAGTGAACTGAAAGGGTTTGGTTCCATTTGGTTGTTACTTACATGTTGTATGAGACTGGTGTCTCACTTAATAAAGCCAGCCAGTGTGGCCTCCCAAATTCAAGACAGAGAGAGAGTGAGCCAAAGAAAGAGGAAAAGAGAGATGGAGAGAAACTCTGGATGTTGTCAGTTTAATCCATTTGTTTGGTTTTTAACCCAGATATTCAAATTAGTAAATTTTTACAAAATCTATGGCATTTAATTAGAACATGGATTAATCAGTCTCCCTTTCTTGAATAATGCATACCAGTGAGTGTTCAGGGATTAAAAACAAAACAAAACAAAAAAAGATTTGCCAGAGAAAAAGAAAGGAACAAAAAATTGCTCTTTGAATGCTACATGCCCTACATAAAAATAATTTAAAACTGTGTAAGAGTAGGCATGTTAAGGTGGTAGATTATAAGTCTTTTTCCTACTTTCTAAATTTTCCATGATGACAGTTAATTATTACTTTTATAGTAACAAAATTTTTAGGGAAAAGGGTCATTCTGAAACAAATGATTTCTACTGATTAAGGGAACTATATCTTGTCTGGTACCCAGAAGACAATCTTACAGTTGCTTAAGAAATCAGCTTTAATTTATCAAAAATCTACCTCTCCAAAGAGAAAAGAATTACCTTCTATATTCTCCCTCTGAACAAATTTAAAATTTGAAACAGCTCTTTGAAACCACTAATGCACTGTTTAAATAGGTCTTTTGTTAGTATTAATACTGGCAATAGGTAAGAACATAACTAATTAGTAAATCTGTGAGTTACAAATTTAGAAAGCACTCTCTGTCATTTGTGGGTTTTATGAACCCAACTTTCATGTAGTTGGACTCCCACATAAACCTCCCAAGACAGTCACTTGGCCACACAGCAACTAGCATGAAAATCAACAGCTCACATCTTTCAGCTGAGCAGGGCCACGCACAGGGAGGACTTTATACCAGGACTAAGCACTCTTCTAACAGGAAGCAATTGCCACCCTTTCTGGTTCAGGTGTAAGGAGAAGCCTAAACAAGCCATTCTTATACTAAACCTTGTATTTATAGCCAGCCAAAAAGCCCAGTCATGAAAGTCCAACTTTGTAATTCTCCGTTCAGAATGATATTGTAGGAAAAACTTCATGTTTAACTCTGTCATTTGACATTTCTCATACGAAGTGGGTGTGTTTCCTATTCGAATTTCATACACAGTCTCATTACTGAGCTACTCACATCTATCGTGGTGATCTGGAAATAAAACTGGCTATTTGCCCAGATATCTCTGTATACAAAGCACAGCAAGTTAGAAGTAGAATTGGAATTTAGACCTTGTGGATTAAATTTGAAAGGGAATTTAAATTGTCAAACCCTCCAACCCACCCTTTTATTTTCCAGACTGAGAAAGGCTCCAAGCAGACATGCCTGAATTGGGTTGCAGTTTCCCAGGGACTTTAACCACAGGACAGAGTCCTGAGATACCTCAGGGGAGCTCCTGTATTCCACACAGATCCTTCTGGCCCCAGTGCTGAGTGTGAACCCATTTCCCTTTGATCACTAGGACCAATCAGCACAGCCAATACAGTAAGCTCCCCCCCCCCCCCCCCACCCCCCCACCCCCGCCAACCTCTTTCACCTTTGATAGAGTGCAGTAAGTCTTGCCCAAGATTACAGAACTATTCAGGGGGAAAGGACTAGAATTCAGGGCTCTTGCCTCTCAAGAGACAGTAATAAACAACACTTACTGATGCTTACTATCAGCCCTACATTTTCTAAGCAATTTCCAGGGAGCATCTCATTTACTCCTTACAATACCTTTAGGAAATATGCTAGCCCCGCCCCCTTTTTACAAAAGGGCAAAATCAAACTGAGAGGCGGAGAGCTCAAGTTACAAGGTCACATAGCTGGTCAGGGACAGAACTGGAATTTGAAGGGCGGTGGCAGGATGCCAGATCTCCACTCTTATCCACTCAGACTCCTTTCTTGCAGTCCACATCTCCCAGTCCAATGACATTCCCACTGCACAGGCTAGAAGCAAGTGAATCTGAGGACCCTGAGGACAGGAGCTGTGGCCCCTTCTTCTCCTGGCCCAGCACCAAGCACAGCGCCTGGCACAGAATCAGCACCTGTTAAGAGTTAGATAAATGGGACTGACCTTCTCTAGGTAACAAAGGTAGGCAACTCAGGTTCACTGTTCTTAAAATCAGGGTGGAATTACATAACTCAGAGTTACGAGTGAAGGCTGATTCAAGACATCCTGGCCTGAAGCCATATTTTAATTAATAAAAAGGCTAATTTGTGGGTGTGTTCACAGTTGGTTCATTAGCACTTCCCATGCGCCTGAACTGTGCTCAGCTCTGCACATACGTTGTTTTATATAATTGCCCACAACAGCCCTATACTGATAGGTGCTATTTTTACCCCCATTTCACATGACAAAACTAGAGCTGGGGGTGCTAGAGTAACTTGCTCAAGACCACGCAGCTAGAAAGTGCTAGAGACAGGCTTTTAACACAGGAATGTCTCTTTCAAAAGTGTGTATTTTACTACTACAAATAGAAGATCTGTGTAAATTCAGCCATTTGGACTTTTCTTCCCCCAAAATCTCCTGAACAGTTTGTTAATATAAAGCTTCACGTTGGACACGCCCCTCCCCTACTCCAGTTGCTCAGAGGGATCCTAGGGGCCCAGCAGCTGGAAGGAGGAAGTAGCAGGGCACTGCTGGCTCTGAGGGGAGGCCACGCCAACTCCCTCCAGGAAGCACGGTTCTGCCCCTCCCTCTGACACACACAGTGAGCATCCGGGCAACGCCCCGTCCACAGGCACCTACGTTACTTATAACCTGGCCCCAACCCTCCTCAGCTGCACTTTTCTCCTTTCTTAGACCCAGCTCAGCCTGTTGGCCTCTTCTGATGGGGTGCCTATGTCTCCCCACACCCAGCTCCCTGTGGACTCAGGTTCGGCTGGGCAGTAAAACTGCCCCTCACTGTGTGGCTTTTGGGGAAGTGGGCTCCATGTTCCAGAGGATGAGCTTGCAAGTGAACCCACATACCATGTCCCATTAGGAAGCCCTGACATGCAGGAAGGGGACCAACCAATTCCTCTCCACCAAAGCAGGGAGTTATCACAGAAATACACTTAACAGGAGGACTGTGCTCAGATTCCACCTAGAAGCTGCTGGTAAGAGCAGGCAGTGAGAACCCATAGGAAGCCTGATCTACTGTTTGGACTGATCAGGACTGTGACAGGTGAAAAAAAAGGGACCAGAAAGGCCTCTTGAACACTGTTTTTTAAATGAGACTCCCACTTATTCATCTTTTCCCCTGGGCTCTTATAGGGAGCTCCTCTTGTTTTTCTCCTTAGTACCTTAGTGGTTGTAGCTCCAGAAGGAGGACGTTCCCTGCCCAGGGCATGTTCTCTAGGTCTCGTGGTGGTTACAGGCAGCCTGGCACACACAGGTAGCTCTAATGTGCTCCCCAGGCAGCTACAGGTTCTGCTCTCCAGCATGAGCTCAATCCCTTAGGCAGCAGGTCTCAGCCTCTCCCCAGTCCCCACCCTCCGAGCTCCTTGCTCACACACCCAGGCTTAATTCTCCAGGAGCATCAGGGCTCCACAGCTCTCTCTCCACTCTCTCCACGGCCCAGCTCACTGGTCCCACAATCCAAGAACAACTCTGTGTGCTGGTCCCCAGTGACTGGTGGATGCCAGACCAATTACATGCCATTAACACAGGCAGAGGACAGAATGGGTGTTTCCTCTCTACCCCTCCCCTGACGGGTACTCCCATGACTGACCAGTGGCTCTGTCACCAGTAAACATCTCATAAACGTGCAAGAATGCTCTTATTATATACGATGGGCACTATTAAAGCCAGACAGGAATCCTGGTCAGAAAGTTCCATTTTCCCCACAGTAGTCTTCATTTTATTTCATTACAAAGGTCATGGTGGGGGAGCCTGATAGGCTATATTTCAGTAAGAATAATGTAGATCTTGAAATAATTTACCTGAAAAATCAATGAACTGACTTCCTTTGGTGTGTCTTTGTGTCTATGGTAGGGCAAAATCAGTACCTAGTTCCTCTAGATTTCTGGGAAAGCCTAAGTAGGCCCCAGGTCTGGGTTTGCTATGAAAACTGAACATGTAAAAAATAGGCTTAAATGGTGACTCACCATTCATTGTGCTGATGTTGAAAAAGGGGATTGATGCCTTCTTCAAAGAATAATCTTGGTATATCAGATTTTTGCGTTGCCATCTAGGGCACATGATGTCTAAGTAGTTTATGGAAAAGTACATTACAATAGTAGCTATGCCAATTAAAACCCACTATTATAAGGAGCCCTACATACATCACCCCATTTAGTCCTTCCATCAACATTACAAAATAAGCATGATTAATTGTGTTTACAGAAGAAGACCTGAAATCCAGAGAGGCTAAGGTACAAGGTCACACAGAGGAGAAACTGAAGCCAGAGCTAAAGGAATGCAAACCCCATGAACTTCTCAACTTGCCATACTGCCTCCCACAGACAGGCTGTAGGCCATCCTGAAACCCATGAGAAATTAGTTACCCATGCAAGAAATGGGTTGTGATCACGACCATTGTGGGTATCATGTCTTAGATAAATGTTATTAGCTAAAATCTGAAGGTGCAAAAACCACAGAATGTCATTGCTAAAAGGTAATGTCATTCAATGCCTTCATTTCACAAATGGAGGAAATTGCTGAAGGAAACTGAGACCCAGGGAGGTGAAACTCTTTTAATTCAATCAACATGTGTAGTTTACACACTACTGGTGGAACGTGGTGCCAATTTGTACAAGCAGACACATTTAGTAGGGAGATAAAACAAACATGCCACTTATTAACATCATAGGCAGAAGAGTTGTAAGGTGTCACCTTTTAGGAATCTCTTCTAAGCAAACATCAGAAACAATAGTCAAAGATTTATATGCAAGAAAGTTCATTGTAGAATTATTTATAGTAATGAAAATTTGATAGAAACCTAAATGTCTAGCAATACCGACAATAAATAGGTGATTGCATCAATCCTGACACAACTGTATAATGGAACCCTGAACAACCATTCAAATCATTATTTTATAAGAATAATGATTTGCATAAATGCCCACAACATAATTAGTGAAAACAGCAGAATACAATATTGTATGTACAATCTGAGTGTAATTTGGAACCATTTTGCACCAAAATGTTAACAGTGTCTAATTCTAGGCAGTGGGATATTGGTGATTATTATTTTCTGCTTTACACTCTGTATTTTCCACATCGTCTACAATGAGCATTATGAAAGTATAGCTTTCATAATTAGCTAAATAAATGATATATTTTTCAAAGTGCTTGGCAACCTCTTCAGAGATGATTACTCTCCACTGGAGTCACCTAAGTAACAGAACTGAGGCTGAGAGGTAGCCCGGGGCAAATCACCTGCCAAGGGCATGACCTTCATTCTTTTTCTTCGGAATCAGGGAACTGTTGAAGTCTTCCTGGCAAAGAGGTAAGAGGCAGGGCTGAGCTGTAGAGGCAGCGTCTGCTGGGAGTGAGGAGGGGGCGCTCAAAGCAGAGGCTGATGGTCAGGGCAGCGTGGCTCCTGAAGGCTGAAGGGGGTGAGCACTGTGGGAAGGAAGGAGCGGGCTGTGCTGGACACACTGCTGGGGCCTGGTGCTGGCCGTTCTTGGAGCTGAAGGAAAAGACCCCCAGTTGGGAGAAGGAAATGAACATTAGTTAAGATGCTATTTCCGTGTGGCCCCGTGCACATGGTACTGAATAGAACATAGACAGAGAGGAGAGAATGTTGAATTAATAAATCTCGACAAAAACCATTTCTCCTTAGCTCCAAAAGCCAGAAGCTGCCATCTGACTCACGGTTAATTCTGTTGTGGCTCTTCTGAATTGCATTACTGACGTCTCGGCTGTGCAGTGCAAGATGTAATAGAATCAATCCTCTAATCACGCCTAGCCATGCCCAGCACACTCCCCAGAGAAGAGCTGACAAGCTCACCATTACCTTTGAGTCTCCCTTTTCCTGGTCTTGCCTATTTTTTTTTCTTTCTTAGCTCTGAAATTTGTAGTTTTGCCAATGACTATCAGAATCACTCCAAGGAGCTTAAAAATACTGGAGAGAAACAAAGTTACTGGACACACATATCCACCAAAATATTCACAGTGCCATCTGTAGGCAGTGGACTTACTGGTGATGGACGTTGCTTATTGAGCCATAGTTCTTAAGATGTCGCCAATTAATGTGTATTAATTTGAGGGGAAAGAGTAATATTAAAATGTCAAATCATGCAAAAATTGTTTTTTTAACAGTGGCTTGGACATCAGAACTGCGGCAGGAAGGCTGGCGGCTGAGGCTGCTGCCTCCACTTCCAATGTTTGCATCAAGTCCATTAAACGCAGCAGCTGCCACTTCAGACAGTTATTCCTCCAACTGTTCTCTTTCTATGGTTCCTTCTAGGTCCCCAGGGCCTCCTCATTTCTCCATAGCCTCTGCTTATCTCCCATCAGACATTTCCACTGTCCTTGAATATCTCACATGGGGCATTTGCATTTTCCTGCCTCTTTCCTTCCAGAACAAAAGGCTTTGGCCCATTAGGGAATTTCCGGTATTAGGAAGATTTTCTGTTGTTTTTATTGATAACGATGATGATGATGTTTGGGACTGGAGCGTTCTTCCCTACACACTGGATTATACATACAGACCTCTGTCTTCTCAAATAAAGGCATGTGCAGTATATAAATAAATGGCAATAAATCTTTATGAGCTACAAGGCTAATCAATGTCTCAGGAGAACTGGAGCAGTTAGGAGTAAGAATTAAGAGTAGTGACTGAGAACTTAGGGCTATAATGAGAATTCATTCTTTCAACCAAAATTACTGACCCTGACAGTGTACCAGGTTATGCACTTCGTACTGAGGTGGAGACAGGGATGCCAAGGTAGGGCCCTCACAGCCAATGGCAGAAAAAGAATCCAGCTCTTGCATTTCAGAATGACAATGCCAGAATGGAAGTCTCCCAGAGGTGCTTTGGGAGTATAAGGCAGGGACCACCAGCTGGAGAGGAGATCCACAGGGCTTCCACAAGGAGGTGACGGGTCTGGCCCCAAAAGGCGACTGTGACTTCCAAAGAGCTGTCGATGTGCCCAATAGCGGAGCAGCACATAGTGTCAAGGCCAGTCCCATGGGCCAGATGGTGCAGAACAAGGACTTGGAGGGCTGATGGGCCACCCTGAAAATTTAAACTTCACCTCACAGGGCGGAAATAGCTCTTGAAAGCTTTTAAGGAAGGAATAATCTGAAAGACTCACATTTTAGCCATCTGGGAGATGGGCTGGGGAAGGCAGAGAAGGAAATAAGCTGAAGGGTGCAGAAGGTAACTTTAGAGAACTGGCTCTCTAGAGTGGTATTGCCTCTTGAGGAGTGTTATAGATATTTATGAGGTATTTTAGTTGTCTGGCATTTAGTAGACTGGAGCTAGTGAGACTAGATGTACTGCAAGGAGCAGCATAGACCCACAAGAAGAACTGCCCTGCCTCCCACATGACTTTCAAACGTGCTACAAGACAATCATACAAGTGAAAAACCTGTTAATAATTGTCAGAACATAGAACAAAATTCCATTTTACATGTTAATATTGTGCATAAATTTTATATGTGCTACAAAGATATACATATAGATCAATAAAATAGATTCCAAAGTCCAGAAATAAACCCTTGCATTTATGGGCAATTGATTTCACAGGGGTGCCAAAACAAGTCAATGAGGAAAGAATAATTTTTTCAATGAAGGGTGCTGGAGCATCTAGATATTCACATGCAAAAGAATAAAGCTGGACTCTTATCTTAGGTCATATACAAAAATTAACTCAGCACAGATCAAAGACCTAAGTATAAGAGTTAGAACTTAGAACTATAAAAATCTAAGAACAAAACATAAGCATAAGTCTTCATGACTTTGGATTAAGCAACAGTTTCCTAGATTTAACATCAAAAGAATAAACAATTAAAAAAATAAACAAATTAGATAACATAAAAAACAAAAATGGTATTCACTGTAAAAGGTACCATCAAGAAAGTGAAAAGACAGCCCACAGAATGGGAGAAAAGATTTGCAAATGATAAATCTGATAAAGATCTAGTATCCAGAATATATAAAGAACTCTTATGATTCGACAGTAAAAAGACAATCCAATTTTTAAAATGGGCAAGAAATTTGAATAGACATTTCCCTAAAGGAGATATACAAGGCCAACAAGCACATGAAAAGATGCTAATTAACCATTAAGGAAATGCATATCAAAAACCACAATGAGCTTTCGCTTCACATTCACTAGGGATGGTTGTAGTAAAAAAGATGGACCATACCAAGTGTTGGTGACAATATGGAGAAACTGGAATCTTCCTATATTGCTGAAGAACATGTAAAATGCTGTTGATGCCTTGGAACAGACTGGCAGTCCCTCAAAATGTTAAACATAGAGTTGCCATGTGACCCAGCTATTCTACTCCTAGTATACAACCAACAGTCCTGAAAACACATGTCCATACAAAAATTTGTGTACAAATGTTCATAGCATTATTTGTAATAGCCAAGAAGTGTAAACAACCCAAGTTGTATAAACTAATGAATGAATAAACCAAATGCCATATTTCTACACCATGGAATATTATTCAGCCATAAAAAGAAATGAGTTCTGATACATAATGCAACATGGATGAACCTGGAAAACATTGTAAATGAAAGAAGCCAGATACAGAAGGCCATTATTATATTATTGCGTTCATATGAAATGTCCAAAATAGGCAAATCCATGGAGACAGAAAACAGACTAGTGGTTTACAGGAGTTGGGGGAAGGGACAATGGGGAGTCTAGTCATGGGTATGGGCTACTTCTGGGGGTGATAAAAGTGTTTTGAAGTTAGATAATTGTGGCGGTTGCCCAACTCTGTGGATACACCAAAACCCACTGGATTATACACTTTAAAAGGATTAAATTTGTGGTATGTGAATTATACCTCCATTTAAAAAGTGTATGTATGTTTAAAAGCTTATACTAATTTTTTAGAAAGACAAGTACACACAAATCAAGGACAGATGGTATTAGATTTGATGTGGAATTTTATAAAAGGTATTCAACATTTCAGAAAACCACTTCATCCATAAGTGTTTATCAGTAGTGTTTGAGTCATCAACACCCCACAACTCTATCATTTGTGGTTGTTGATATCACAGTGATTCTATACATAGATGCAAGTTTGAGTACTTCATTATATTGTGCTTAAGCATTTACAGTTAGAGCATTTTTTTGCTATAAATTAATTACCTTCTTGTTCTTCTTCAAATTATGAGTGCAGTATATTGGTTTTTCTTAAATAAAATTGAAATTAGATCATTAAATGTTTGTGGGTTGATTATATTATCTATGAATCATGTCAGAATAGGAACAAGTGTAATGTCCTATCACATTTATAAAGCAAATCATATTTGTAATGCAATCTGCACTATGAAAAATGTGGCAGAGAGGCTAATAGAATCGAGGACCGTTGACCTATTAACAGATCAACCCCTCATTACACAAGCCCAGTCACAGCCCGAGGTCTTCCTCTTTTCCCCTCTGCACATAAAGTCACAGACAGCTAAAAACACCAAAGCCCCAGGTTGGGCATCCCCCCGAGGGAAGCCTTCGTCCATCAGGCCTCTGCCCCTGCAGCTGTAAGGATTTCCTTGCACAGAGCTGAACTTGCTTTCCTCTCCTTGCGCTAATTCAGACACCCCCGCACACCTCCGTGGGTTTGGGGAAAGGTGATCTTTGCTGATGGAGTTACATATGTTTTCTCCCCTTGTTCATGTTTAAAAAGTATACCATTAAAGTGACCTGAGGAATCATTGTTCACTGCCGAAGATGACAATCTTCATGTCATTGTTCAAGTTAAGTGCCTCGCCCTAGGCTTTCAGGTGGGGATAACTGTTAGCTTTTTTAATTTCTGAAATCATAGTAAGTGTCACATTGGGGACACGTAAACAAATTTCCTCCGCTCGGGTTGAGTATAAATGCTGTAGAGAAGCTGTCTGGAGAGGCAGAGAGGAAACTTGTCCAGTATTCAAAAGGGCAGTGTCCAAGTCTGCACTCAAGCTGTGTCATTATTGAATGTGTCACTTTCTCTCTTCTTTGTTTTTCTTTTGTGAACTGGGGATACTAATGGCTCTACTCCTGCCTTACAGACATGACAATGGAATGTGAAAATATTTACAAAGCGTTTTGTAAGGTCTGTCTACTCATTCATTCACACCTGTGTCCTGAGTGCCACCTGCTTGCCAGCAGGCTTGGTGCTTAGGGGCACTACAGTGCTCAAGACAGACCCCGGTCTGTACTCACGGAACTCAGAGACTAAAAGGGACACAGACTCTAATGCAGCACGGCACAGCTCATGTGTTACATGGAGTGCTGCAGAGGACAAGCACAGGGTGCTAGAGAAGATTATAGTGAGGGGACAGGGCATAAACTCACTCGCAGGTCAGAAGTGATGCTCAGGGTGAGGCCTGAGGGTCACTAGGAGCAACCTAACCAGCAGTTCTAAGAGTCCAGTCTATGATTTTGTTTCAAATACTAATTCTTGGACCCAACTCCCAGAAATGTGGATTCAGTTGCTCCATGGAAAAGCCTGAGGAGCTGGGTTTTGTGCTTTTGTTTTCTTGTTTTTTTTTTTCCCAGGTGATTCTCATGAGCAGCCAGGTATGGGAACAACAGAGCTAGGCAAAGAGTGGGGGAAGAGAAAAACGGGCAAAAGGGACAGCTATTGCAAAGGCCCAGAGGCGAGATGGAGTCTTGCTGCTGGATGCAGACCAACTGCACAGGCACAGACATCTTCTGGAAGCTTCTTGGAAATGCAGAATCTCAGGCCCCATCTCAGGTTTACAAAGGCAGAAACTGAACCTTAACAACATTTACATACATTAAATTACCCAAAAGCACTGGGTAAGAGAAGACAAGAACTCTGGCTTATATGTCTTGGTATTCTTAGCACCTGGCATATAATTGATACTCTGTATATATAGCTTGAATCAAGTTTTACAGATGCAGATTTTTATTTTATGGGAACTGCCATGTTCAGAGATGGTCAAGACAGATAGGAAACAGGCACAGGCATATTAGACTGAGGAGCATGTAAACCACACAGTCTTTTAAGAGGGCAATCTGACACAACACCTGGGCATAAAAGATGCCTGCCTATCAACTGGGTAACTCCACTTCTAGGAACTTAGGTTAAGGCATAATATAGAAATGTCTGCAAAGTATATGTCCACCATGGCAATGTTTATAGAGCAAAATGAGAAGAGCTCCAATTTCCATTAAAAGAACATTAAACTAACTGCTTAATATACATAAAATGAGCAGCTCTTGCAGCTCCTTCAGATGATGTACATCTACATTTACTGTCATGGAATGATATTTCTGATACACTAAATGAAAAAAAATCATAAAATAGTGTCTCAATTTTGTAAAAATATTATATATATAGGAATGGATTAAAAAGAAATGTTCCAGAGAATATTTTAGAAAGTCATACACCAAAATAGAGTTCTTACCCTTAATGGAAGGTAATGGATGGTTTTGACTTTTTTTATGAATTTTGACATGTATATACACTCATGTAAACATCACCCAGAGCAAGATATCAACCATTGTCACTAATTTTCCCCCTTTACCTATTGCACCCATCTCACTTTCTTTTTCAGACCTCTCTAAATTGTCAGAAATTATTTACAATAGGTATATATTGTTTTATTTATAATGGGAAATATTTTCATGTTCATGAAAGAAAATGAAACCTACTTCAGAAAGTGGAAGCTGCTCTGTGTGGCTCATTGAGTCACTGCAGGCGACAAGGAGGAGGAGGAGGAGGAGGAGGAGTTGGAGGATGGGGTTCTGATGACCTGAGGTTGCTGGCTGCTCTGTCCAGCGGCTCTCAGCCCTGGCTGCACACTGAAATCACCTGGACAGTCTCTGACATCACTGATGCCACATTCCCACGTCCGACAGTTAAATATAAATCTCTTGGGAATGAGACTGGACATGGCTATTTTTAGAAGCTCCCAGGGGATTTAAAGTTTTAAAGTTTCAAAGCGATTCTAAAGGGCTGAGAACCGCTGGGGGTCCAGCTTGAAAGACAGAGGAGATCCATGCATCATTCGCCTGCGTGTGATATTATTCATGACCCTACAGTTCTCACCAGCAATACTAGTTCAGAGAGAAAAGATAGGCATGTAAAAGGCTGCTCCAAATTACCTTCTAGAGCCAGCTGTCCATCAGTGAGGGGCTTCCCCTCTGATTGCTTGATTGGTGAGCGCATCAGGAAATAGCACAGTCTGACTGTGGGATTGCGGCAGGAGATGGTTGGAAGTCGGATTGTTTGAGAGTAGAAAGAGTTTCTGTTTAGAAGTACAGTGTTAGAGTGCATGTCTTGAGAAATTATAAAATGCATTCTTATCCCTGTCTCCTTCACCATTCATTCCACCATGTGCACCTGTTCCCTCTAAATGAGTCAGTGGAAATGAGAACACTGAGTCAGTGTTCTGGATTTTTGAGTACCATCAGGTTGGCTGTACTGGCATAGCTCAGTCATCATTTGAGATCCACCAATTCCAAGTTATGTCACAGGGGAATTGGAAGCAGCAAGAGGCCCAGACACAGAATGCCCTTTCTCCCATTTTCTCAGTGGGCCAAGAGAGTCCTCAGTCTCTTCTCAAGCTGCTCTCCAACAGACGCCTACTTTCCAGGTCATTGGAAATACTGGCGTGCTCCTCTCCACCAGGGAACATTAGATTCTACCTCCTTCTGTCTGGGAGCCAGATCAGTCTTTGTCTCCAAATAAGACAGCGACTGCATCTTGTGATAGGATGGGCAGGCTACTATCTGACAAAGTAACAGCATTTCTTCTCTTCTAAAGCCAGAAAGGATTGCCTGGGTGCTTTAAGCCTGGGCACACCACTATTTTAATTTGGTTTTTCTTTATTGAACAGAATTTATTTTCTCTGTCCATGTCTAATGGTTAAATGAGGTTTCCTATTTAGATAAGGCCTAAGTCACTAAAGGAAGGCAGAGAAAGGCCAATCAGTGAAATATTAATAATAGTTGAGCAGTAGCTGGGTACAAGACACTGTACTTGACTCAAGCTAGGTCGACAAAAGCTTGGCTTATTCCAAACCATGCTTAAGAAAAAATGACAGTCTCCCAAATCATAAATGATTATATGTTTTTTCTTGAATAGTAATATTAGCTAAAGTCAACCTCAATTAAAGGAAATTGGGTTTTGTTTTGTTTTGTTTTGGAGATGGGGATTTCCAATTAAATGGCAAAGCTTGAGTTAAATATAATTTTAGTACTTTTAACCAAAGGCTGTTTTGATTATTGAGGTATATATTTTGTTACCAATGATGGAAGAATTGGAGTAGGGTTGGAGGGAAGAATAACCAAGAAGAAAAACCAGTGACGGAAAAGGTTTGGAATAATCCCTTAGGAATGTTGAGAATGAGTGCACCACTCACTACCCGGTTAAACTGCTCCAATTTGGCCAGTTAAACTCTCCAGGGTGATGCCACAGCCCCCATCTGTGTAACATGATATTCTGTCACAAAGAGCTGTTCTACTGTTACTGCATTAATAATAGAGGAAGGAAAAAGAGATTTTGATAAGGGTAAAGGAAGAAAAATATGTTTTCAGATCCTGTTTGGAAAGTGATGAAGAGCCAGGAGAATGGCTGGGGGGGCTGGGGGGCTGGGGGTGCATCTCTGGTGACCACAGCATGTGGCTTTAGAAGCTAACAACCTGGCCCTTCTACATTCTAGCTTCAGAGCCTTGGATAAATCCCCCACCTTCTCTGACTCTCTATGTCTTCTTCTGCAAAGAATACCACACCACCTTTCTACTGTTATTTTGGCAGTTATTACATGTAGACTCTACAACTATGCTGTCCAATATAATAGCCACTAGCCACATGTGGCTATTTAAATTTGAATTCATTAAAATTACATAAAATTTAAAATTCATTTCTACAGTTGCACTAGCCCCATTTCAGGTGCTCGGTAGCCTCATGTGTCAGTGGCTACCATACTGGACAGCACAGAGACCATTTTCATCATCACAGAGCTCTGCTGGACAGGGTTGCTCTGGGTGGACCACTGTTCTGGAGCTACATGCAAATCCCAGCTTGGCCACTTAGTAGCTGCCTCGGTTAGAACTTACGTCTTCACTGGTCTGTCCTTCACTTTCCTCATCTTTAATTTGGAGGTGGTTAAATGGTACTGAAAGTAGGGTTGTTATACAAATAATATAAATAAATCAGTTAAAATCGTATCTGGTACATAGTAAGCATCATATAAATGAGGCTGTTAGGTGAGGGTTACCCAAGATAAGATATGGGCAGCATCTGGTACATAGGAGAAGATGGGCAAATATTTCTATCTTAGGTATGCAAATGTAGAAGGCAGACATGGAAGACCCTCTTTTTTACACACTGTGATTTGCATTTTAGATATATAACCATGTAGTCTCTCAGTTTTCAGCCTCACAATAAGAGACCCTATTTTTGTCTGTTTTACCCTTTATCTGCTCTCAGCAGATGAGCCCTAAAATTCAAAATAATTAGGGCTGTTTCAATCTTCTGATGCTCCCTAAGGGGAGTTCACCCCTTTTTACTTGGATTATTTCTCATTAACTGAATGAATGGAATTCCTGGTTAGACCCAAACCACAGGCAGGAAGGATTACATGCTCAGCACTTGCCTATGACAGGTGGAACCAGTTAAGCAATCTCAATACCAGGCTCTGAATGTAGAGGCTCATTTGCTAGGATACTCTTCAGTTATCAAAACATTGACACTCAGTTTGACCATTTCCTTTCCTGCCCCGCTTGGTTCTAGAGAGATTGTGCTTCTTATATATAAAGGTCCATGAGCTCATGGATCTCAATGATGTAAAACACCAGCATCATGGCCTTCTCTTCTGGATGAGGCATAAAAGAATAGGTCAGAGCTGGGCTGCTGTCTTCTGGGGAAAGGCAGGAGGTCAAAGACACAAGGGCAGCAGGTCTTCCACCCTAGCTCGGCAAGAGTACTTCAGACTTTCAACCTGAGCTCCCGATCTCAGGAAGGGCAAGTCTCAGACATGTTAGCTCCAAGCATCAGTCAAGGTGCAAAGACAACCAGAAGGCCCAGATCAGTCTGAAAGTTTGTAAGTCACCTGATCCTCTACCTCAGGGAGCATTTGTATTCTTGTTTATATTTGTGAAGCAGATTCTCTCACTTCTTTTTCATGATGAACTAAAGGACACTTAGATAGTCTCTTTTCCCTTCTAGACCAACTCTTTCGGCAAAGACATCCCAGCCATCATGGAATAATGGTTTCTTGATGCTGACTCACACTGAACAATACATGGCCACATCTAAATCTCATTCTATGACTCCATTTAATAGGGAACACCATATTAAGGACTAAAAATGTACCAGCAGTAAGGATCCTCTGTAGCATATGTTTGTCCTTTTAAAATCCCATTATACTGAGGAAGAAAAAAAAATAGCTTATTCCTAAAAGAATGATAGGAGGTCACCATCGAGGTTGCATGTGACATACACATACAAATAACCCATGGCCCTCTCTTTAATAAGATGAAATGCAAATCTCTTAGTAAAGAACTGAGAGTGTTCTGAGAAGGAGGTCTAGAACAACTTTGTTGAATGCCTTTGGCAGGTCAAGTGAGGGTGATAAGGGCTGAAGTATGTTTATTGGATTTACCAACATGGAAGCCACTGATGACCTCAGCAAAAGCAGGTTTGTAGCAAGAAAGATGCAGAAGGCAGAATGGAGAGAGCTGATGTCTGACAAGATGCGAAGAAGTGGGGGGAGTGCCTAGAGAATAATACCTAAAGTGTGTCAATACCTAGAGAAGGCATAGTGCATGAACAAAATGAAAGATAAAAATCATATGTTCACTTCAATAGATGCAGACAAAGCATTTGACAAAATTCAACATCCACTTTTGATAAGAACTCTTAACAAAGTGGGTATAGAGGTGACATATCTCAACATAGTACAGGCCATGTATGACAAATCCACAGCTAACATTATACTCAATGGTAAAAAGCTTTCTTTTTATTTGCCTTTAAAATCAAGAACAAGACAAGGATGCCCATTCTCCCCACATTAATTCAACATAGTACTGGAACAAATTTAAATCAGGCAAAAAAAAGAAAAAAACACACAAATTTTAAAGAAGAAAAACTGTCACTATTTGCAGATGACATATTATATATAGAAAACCTAAAGGCTCTGCCAAAAATCTATTGAAACCAATAAATGAATTCAATAAAACTGCAGGATGCAAAATTAATATACAAAAATCTGTTGTGTTTCTGTACACTAATAACAATCAGAAAATCAAGAAAACAATCCCATTTGCAATGGCATCAATAAGAATAAAATATCTAGGAATGAATTTAACCAAGGAGGTGAAAGATCTGTACATTGACTACTATCATACATGAGAGAAACTGAAGAAGGCACAAATAAATAGAAAGATATTCTGTGCTCATGGATCTGAAGAATTAGTATTGTTTAAATGTCTATCTAAAGCAATACTACCTGAAGCAATCTCCAAATTCAATGCAATCCCTATCAAAATTCCAATGACATTTTCACAGAACTAGAATAAACAATTCTAAAATGTTGATGGAACCACAAAGCATCCCAAATAGCCAAAATAGTCAAGGAAGAACAAAAGCAGATGCACAGTTTGCCTGGTTTCAAACTATACTACAAAGCTATAGTAATCAAAATAGTATAGTAATGGCATAAAAACAAACACATTGATCAACGGAACAGAAGAAAGAGCCCAGAGACAAACCCTTGCACGTATGTTCAATGAATTTACAACAAAGGAGGCAAGAATATACAATGAAGAAAGAATAGTTTCTTCCATAAATAGAGTTACAGAACGGGACAGCTACATGCAAAAGGATGAAACTGGGCCACTGCCTTACACAATATACAAAAATCATCAAAATGCAATAAAGACTTGAATGTAAGACATGAAACCATAAAATTCCTAGAAGAAAACATACGCAGTAAGCTCCTTGACATTTATTTTAGCCATGTTTTTATGGATCTGAGACCAAAGGCAAAGGAAACAAAAGCAAAAATAAACAATCGGAACTACCTTAAACTAATATGTTTCTGCACAGTGAAGGAAGCCATCAACAAAACGAAAAGGCAGCCTATTGAATGGGAGAAGATATTTGCAAATGACATATCCTATTAGGATTTAATATTCTAAATACATAAAGAACTCTTACAATTCAACAAAAAAACAAACAAACAATTTTAAAAATGGTCAGAGGACCTGAATAGATATTTTCCAAAGACATACAGATGCCCAAGAGGCACATTAAAAAATACTCATCATTAATCATCAAGGAGATATAAATCAAACCCACAATGAGATACACCTCACACCAGTCAGAATGGCTAGTATCAAAAAGACAGTAAGCAGCAAGTGAGGTTGTGGAGAAAAGGTCACTGATGGTGGGAATATAAACTGGTACAGCCACTATAGAAAACAGTATGGAGGTTCCTCAAAAAGTTTTTAAGAAACAACCATATGATCCAGCCATTCTACTACCAGATATCTACTCAAAAAAAATGAAAACATTAATTTGAAAAGAGATATACACTCCTATGTTCATTGTAATATTATTTACAATAGCCAAGATATGGACTCAACCTAAGTGTCTATCAATGGATGAATGGATAAAGAAGATGTGGTGTGTGTATGTGTATATGTATATATACACACACAGCAGAATACTACTCAGCCTTAAAAACAGAATGAAATCTTACCATTTGCAAGAGCATGGCTGGACCTTGAGGGTATTATGCTAAGTGAAGTAAGTCAGATAAGGACAAATATTGCATTGTTTCACTTACATGTGGAATTCAAAAAAACAAAACAAACAAGTAAAACAAAACCCAGATTCATAAATGCAGAGAACAGATTGGTGGTGTTTCCCAGAGGGGAGGGGGGCTGGATGAAGCAGAATAGGTGAAGGGGGTTAAGAAGTACAAACTTCCAGTTATAAAATAAATAAGTCATGGAGATGTAAAGTACAGCATGTGGAATATAGTCACATTGTATTAACTTTGTAAGATGACAGATGGTAACTAGACTTACTGACCATTTCACAGTATACACAAATGTCAAATCACTGTGTTGTTATACACTTGAAAAAATATTATTATACTATATTGTATTATATTGTATGTCAATTATAGCTCAATAAAATACAAATTTTAAAAATTAAAGAGGGCATGGTGTTTTGCAGGTAGAGGTGTTTTTACTTGTTTGTTTGTAAAACAAACCTGTTGAGAGTAATTAGAATTCTTACAACAACCCCTGAAATTATCAGAATTAGTTGTCTTTCCAGGATGTTTAATATGGAAAGAAAGAAAACCAAGCTCTGAGAAAGCAAGGTCATAGGACTGAGATATTTGCTTTAGGGACAGATTCTATCTTCTCAGCAGGGATCTTGGCCTGAGTTGCGTGTAGCAACTGGGAGAATCCTGCCTCCAGGCTCCTCCTGGTGATTCGAATCTGCTCTGTGTAAGGCTGGTTCTGTAACCAAGTCAAACCTTCCCCTGGGCCTGAAATTCTATCTCCAAAGTGGAAGAATTATAATGATAACATTGGCTAATCTAATTCCATGGGGTGGGGGAAGATACTAAAACAGTTTCCCATAATGGAGATGCATAGACGCCTAACTACAAAACTTGAGGGTATCTCAAAAAAAATAAATAAATAAAACAAAAAACCGAAGATCTCTCTTCATAGCCAGGAACAGGAGCATGATCACAATTCTGGGACCTTCTGTGTTTTGTTTTGGTTTTTAAATAGTTCTTTCCTGATATTAAAGGAATCTACACTGACCACAGAAAAGATGAAAATTGAAATCATTCTTAATTCCACCACCCATAGCCCATACTTTTAACATTTTAGCACACTGTTTCAGGAGAGAATGAAATTGAATCCTACTCTATGCAGTCCTATATTCTTTCTTTATTATTATGGTTGTTTTAATTTAATATATTTTGAATAATTTTATGTCATTAGCATTATTTTAAAATAATATTTCAATGTTTGCTTAGTATTTTACTCTTAGAATGCCTCATAATTCATTTAATTCTGTCCTTATTTTTTTATCCTCTGCAAATAATATTGCAATGAATCCCCTTGAAGAAAAATTGGTTTTTTGCACCTGATTATTTCCACATAATAAATTTACTTTCAGAGAAGCATTTATGACAGTTCACACTCCTGACATTAGTATAAGGAAGTACTATTTTTTTATCACCTCCCATTAGCAATGAGTGTGTTAAATTTTTCCCTTTGCCATGTTATTAAGTGAAAATGTCCCCTATTATTTGGCACTTCCATGAATACCTGTGATAATAGACATATTGTCCCATATTATTGGACATTTTATTTGTATTAACAGTTGCTCCTTACTGTGCTCTTTAAGGAACACATTCAAATCGATCAAGAACTTGTAGTCTGAAAAAATTGTAACTTAACAGTTTGGAAGCAAGAACTTTCCAGTTAAATAGCTTGTAGGTTGAAAATTCATTTAAAAGTCTCCAAATGAAACCTGTCGTTCCTCTGTGAATTAGTGCTGTTGGCAGTGAAAGGTGCTCCCCCAGCATTCAAATTTCCCAATAAACAGGTGTGATGAGAGCAAGAAAGGAATCTGCCTCCAAAGAGGAATTCTCTGGGCTGTGGACCCCGAGCATACCCCGAGGGCCTGCAGATGACCCAACGCAATGCAGGCAAGCCAGCCGCAAAGGAGACCCGGACGCTAGAAACAAACAGTGCACTCATAGGGCTAAGCAGATCTCTATTTTTCAAAAACATGTTAAATTCCTAGGCTACTAAGTCTCAAGCATTTTCCTCCCAGATTTTTTAATATGTGTATACACACCTTCTCTGCTAATACAAACTCTGTGATTAACATTTTTACTGCTCAGATTTGGGCAAAAGATTGAGGTCTACAAGGAACTACAAAGAATGTCTACATCAAAAAGTATGGCTGTAACCTGACCTAGATTTTAATATTTTAATATTAAAGATTTTAATATACTATTAGGGATTTTTAATTCAGTCTTCATTTGGCTTAATGAATATAAAAGGACCAAAAACATATACAGGTAATTTATTTATAATTAAATATACTTATTTATGGATACTTTGGTTTCCCAAAGGCATTTGTGAAGACATTCAATGAAAAGTTTTCTCATTTGTAAAATCTGAGAACTGAACCAGATGATTTATTTCTGAGATTTGTTTCCTGTGCTTTTATGCACAAAAGCAATTAATAAAGTTGTTTTGTATTGCAGTAGATCCCTCAAGAAAGCTGGGATTATTACAAACTGCTATTGCAAATGATGTTTTTCATAAAGAAATACTTGGTGCCCAACACTCTTAAGCAATGATGAGGAATTTTTATTCCGCAAGTATTTGTTGATGACCTGTGTGTGCCGGAACCTGCTGTGCTCAGTGGGGGCTCAGCAAAGAGTCCCTACCTTCACGGAGTTTGCAGTACAGAAGGAGAATACAGACTATGGAAACATAAACAAATAAATGTCAAATAAATAACCTAAAATAAGTAAATAAATTCCTACTTCACGGAGTTTACAGTATAGAAGGAGAATACAGACTATGGAAATATAAATAAATCTCAAGTAGGAATAAATTATTTAAAATTAGTAAATAAAAGGTAGATAGAAAAATGGATGAATAGGTAGATGATGATAGGTAGATAGTGGTAGATAGATAGATAGATAGACGGACATGAAGGAAAGGGTACAAAAGACCAGGGTTGCTTTTAGCTCAGGAGGTCCACAGGGCCCTCCTTCTAGAGGTGATATTTCAGCTGAGAAATCATGAGCTGGAGAGAGCCATGCACGACCTGGGGCAAGAGATTTCCAGGTACAGGAAACAAGTGCAAGGCCCTGAAATAACAGAGAGCAGTGTGTTTCAAGGACAGAAAGGTCAGGGTGGCCGAGCTCTGAGGGGGACAGACAAGAGGTGGACTCGGAGATAAAGTGGACGCCAGACTGAACAGGGCCCTGTTGGCCATTGTGAGGAGTTCAGATTTCATTTTCTTTGCAATAAAAAACATTTGGAGTGTTTTACAGAGATCCTAGCCCTCCAGTATGTATCGTTCAAGGCGATTGAAGAATGTGTGTTGCAATGGGGGCTCCATAGAAAATGAGGGAAAAGAAGGTCCAACTGGTTACCACACATTTAATGACAGACGGGGTATGGGCTGAGTCCCCAAAGAATGTGAAAATGTGAATAGGTTTGGGGGAAAAGATAAGAAAAGGAGCAAAAAGTAAAGTCATTGTAGTCGGTGGGGAGACACACTGCGTCAGCCGGACGGCCACTGCGTTGCCGTGCGGGCCTCCCAGCCAGCCCGGGAGCGCCTCAGGGCAGGGGCCCGTCTCCTTCCTCCTGGCTGCGCATCTTGCCCAAACAGATTCTGAACTATAAGGTAATAAGTTTGTGTTGTTTCAAGTCACTGAATTAGGGGTTATTTGTTACAACAGCCATAGGGAACTAATACAGGAAGTGTTTCTGCGTGGTATAGGATAGCATTTTTCTACTTTGTCAGGAAGGCTTCAGTGAAGTCTATTTACCCTTCAGCATCTTAGCAGTCTAAGTGGGGTGTCTGCCTTGGGAGTGGGGGTGTGCTGAGATGGCCATCCGGCCCACGCGGCGCAGGCTGGCTTCTGAAGGCTCAGCAGCATTCAGATTAATTACACCTGGCGTAAAGGTGCTGCGCTGGAAGATCTCAGGCAGAAACATCCCATTACTTCAGAATGCACTCAAAGCACACAAGAATTTTTGTGTGAAAAGCCACTTTAGGCATTACCTACAAATGCACTTTGAATTTTTGTGTGAAAAGCCACTTTAGGCATTACTACGAATGGGGAGGGCCACCTGCAGGAGCCATGGTCTTAACAGACACAGCCAAGCAACAGCAATCCAGGGAGGGGCAGCTGGAGAGAACACCTAGCCTCCCTCCCCTCCAGCCTCCCGATGCCCCTGCTGGTGCCGCCCACTGACCGACCCAACCAGAGCAGAGCCTTTGATGGCTGCCTGCTGGTCAGCAACCCAGGGCACAGTCAGCACGTGAGTAAGAGAGGGTCTGGGAGGACGACAGAGGCCACCTGCACCCCCTAAAGCTGCCTTGTGTCTAAATTCCTGATATACTGTGTCTTTTAGTAATTTCTTTTGTGGCCATGACAGTAACCATTGAGCGAAACGCAGAGTAAGAACCTATTAAATGCTTATTACAATGATTGATTTAGTACAGTTTCTTAAATCTTTTACAATGGCATGGAAGGATTAACTAATTTTCTTGTGCAATTTGTTCCTTCTAAAAGCAGGATTCCCAGTGAAATCTCATTAGTGGAGAGTTTTTCATTTCGCTGGGCTCCATCTTTGCTCCTATCACTGAATGTACAATGAATAACACATGACACCACGCACAGACCTGAGACTCTGGACTTGGGATCAGTGGGAGAAAAGACAGGAAGGTGATGTCAGGCTGTAATACCCTCCCTGACTGGGTGCTAGGGTATCTCAGTGCTGGATAGCCAGATCTCTAAGCAAGCATTCCTCACTTCCCCTGCTAAGTAGATGCCAAACATTTTCTTAAGAGCGTTTTCACAATAGTTTCTGCCAAAACTACATACACAGATAATATTCTCAACCCCTGGAGTGTTAACAAATAAGAGGACAGAATGAGAAGCTTTTTTTAAAGCAGAAATATTGTCCCAGACCAGGTGAAATTCAATTATCCTCCTAAGGTTAAAAAAAATATTTGTTTATTTCTAGCAAATAAAATTAAAATGACATATTATTTTGTTCTGCTTGGTATGAGAAGCAGATGAATTTTGGATTTATACTGGTCATTAAGGGTAACCAATATTTGTACTTTTATAGACTTAATTGTGGAAGTACAGAAATGAACACATCAGAGTCTTTTTAAGTTTATACCTCAGATGTACAGCCTTCTGAGCATTCCAGAAAAAAATCAGCCTCAAAAAAATATGTACACTTGCTTTACCTAGTATAAAGTAGGGGCTTGGTGAGATAAATGAAATTATCATCACAGCTACTCACATCCTCCTTTGTAAGAAAAGTCTACAACCTCAAAAGTCAACCTTTGCCGTATGACTCACCTGACTTCACTGGGAGGGGCATACATCCCATCCCATTGACTCTGCACTTGGTCATTTGACTTACCTTAGCCAGTGAAAAGCGCTTGGAATGCCAGTTCCAACCAGAAGCAGAGGAGGCCCTGCACATTTCTACCGATCACTTGTTCTTGGCCTGGGCCACGGCAGAACAGCATGTGCCAGGGGGGCATGTGCCTGAATCCCAGAATAAGACCCATGGAGACTCAGTCCAGACTAAGGAAAAGACATGAAGCTAATCCACAGTCCGGAGTAGAGACCCCGCAAGAGATAAATGTCATCGCTGTAACATATTGAAACAGGGTATTTGTTACTGTAGAAAAAGCAGATTAAGGCACTCTAACTTTTTAGATAAAAAAAAAAAGAAACAGCAAGCTTTGAAAAGGAAGATGAATCGGTACCTCCTCTTTTGCTAACTACTCAGTTGTCATTGAGTCAAAGTCCCCTTTAAACACCTTGCAAGCAAAACAAAGCCAGCTGTGCCTAAGATTCCACATACCATATAAATGGGCTAGCGCCTTGGAAGTAGGAGGGTAGGTGATCAAAAAATACTTGAAGTGTGTTTGATCAATCAAATACTTAGCAAGGCCATAACTGGGAGGGTTAGCAGTCTGAAAATCAGGAATCCTGATTTTAAAGCCAATGATGCATCTGGGTAAATTCGTCAGGTTCCAGTATTGTATGATTTAGGCGGCACACGCACCACGCACTCACACACACACACACACACACACACACACACACACACACACACATGACCACAGTGATCAAAAAAAAACCATCTCCCTTCTGCTCTGTCCCGGTCAGAAAAATGTCAGCCGTGATGAACTGCAGCCTGCCCAAGCAGCACGAATCAGAATGTGTTTGATCTAGAAGCTGTACCATGTGAAACGCTGCTGATCACGGAAGGAACTGAAGATGTTTAGTCTGGGGAAGATAAGACTCCAAGAAATATGTTAGTTGTCTTCAAAAAAATTGAAGACTTTTCCTTTAAACAGATTAGCCCTGATTTGTATAGATAGACAGCAAAGCTGGGGACAATAGCTGCAAGTCCCCAGGACACAGATCTCAACGCTGTTTGCTACGATGTTCTGTTAAGTGGGGCCGACCCTGAGATTCAAACACATCTGCCCTGTCCCTGGCCGCCCAGTATAGAGGCAGACTGGCTGACAGGCCAGCACGCCCACCGTCGGGGTGCAAACAGGAGCCATATCTGCCAAGCTTGGAAGGAGCAGAAGGCCAACAGAAGCATGGGCCTCGGCAGAGCAGCCGCCACCAAGGACTAGCTGAGTGAGCCAAAGGCAAAGACCAGCAGTGGGTGTGTTTTCAGGGACAGGAAGGTGACTGTGTGTGACCCCACTGTGTCCCAGCCGCTTGACAGTGTGTATGCAACTTGGGGAGAAAAGTTGGGAGCATAAAAGAATGAGAGGAGGCATAACCCACAACGGCCCAAGCAAGTCAGCTGAGGAAACCCCTTAGATAACAAAACACAGGGAAGAAGAAAGCCATTCTCTTCAAGTATGGGAAAGGTGAGCACAAATCCCTTGCAGTGAAGGTACTGGGACCTACTGGTCTGCAACCAGAAGAAGCCCAAGGGGGTGTCAGCAGAGAGAAACCCTGGTTAAAGACTGGGCAGCAGGCCAAGGGACCTCTGGGAGCCATCTAGGGAGCTGGAGGCTGTGGGAGGGGGTGTCCACAGTAGGGAACAAAAACCCTGGTCAGGGCCTAAAGCAGGTAATACTAGCTAACACTCCCGTGACGCTCAAGGCCATGGCGGGCATTGTGAGAAAAGCTTCACATATTAATTCCTCCTATGACCTAGGCACCATTATCATCCCATCTTATAGATGGCAAATCTGAAGCGTAGGCAGGCTTTGCCCAAAGTCACTTAGCTAGTAAGGGCAGAGCCAGAACTTGAACCCAGGGAATTCCTGACTCTTAATTAAGTCCTTAAACAGGAGCCCGGAGTTCAGCCCAGAAGAGAGAAGCAGTGGGCTGGCGGGAGAAGGATTAGCCCGGGACCCTAGGACTCAGGAGTGGGGTGGGGCCTGAGAGCCTGCATTCACCCGTGGGCAGCCCATCAAACCAGGCCCCTTTCTCTCTCCCGCAGCCTCATTCTGCCGGGCACAGGACCAGAAGAGTTTTGTAGCAATCCTCGCTGTGCAACCCTGTGAAGGGGCTGCCTCTATCGGCCAGGGTTCCCCTGGGCTCCAGATGTTCCCACAAAGGCTGGACAGTTATTCATGTGGAATGTGATAGAAGGACTTTATAATCCTCAGTGTATTTGTAAAATCAGGCAAGATAATCATGGGCTGTTCACTGCTTTGTTAGCCTGTTTCCTTCTGCTCCTCACCTCCAAAGGCGGGCTCCAGCAAATTCGATAATCCTACCTGTTCAGTGAACTTCTAAGCCATGATTATTTTCATCCTTACACAAATCTGCTTTTACCATCATTACACTTGGCGCCCACTGAACCCTCAAGCTTGCCAGCAACACCACAATGATGACTCTCTTCCCCCAGAATCCCTGTAAGCCTTCCTTAGTTATAGCTGTGAAGTATTTTGGGAAGCCTGAATTAGAGTGCTAGAGAAAGCACAACACACATTTATTGCTCATCTTGGAAAGACAACAGCAATGAGCTTCCAAAACTCTCTTTGGTTAACATAATGTCAGGGTAATGAATATGGATATTGTCAACAGTCACTTAAAAGCGTGCTTTCTTTGTACATTTTGTTCTCTCCAGTAAATTTCCAACCAAGAAAGGAAATGCCCCAAGTCCCTGTTTGCATCAATAGAGCGAATATTCAGAGGAATCACATGGAAGCAACAGAGTCAGGAAAGAATTCTCACCACCATCAACCTTTGTTCTAGTTGATTCTCTATGTTTTCACCACATTTCTAATTATCTACCAAACGGAAGCCATCAGCTCCCTAACAAGCCTGGCTCATTTCCAGTGTCCTCCAGACAGTTCCTGATGAAGGACTGGTTAGGACACTACCCCAGCGGGTGTCTCCAGCCAGCACAGTACCATAGTCACTGCCTTCAGAAGACAGCTGCCCAGAGACCAGTTACCTGCCCAGAAGGAGAAATAGGGAGCACCTGTCAGACTTGTGGCTCCACGAGGAAAATGCCAATGTAGCAGTCAGGGTTCTCTGGAGAAACAGAACCAGTAGGATATATACAGATATATATGACGGGATTTATTACTGGGATCTGCTCCCTTGCAGTGGAGGCTGAGAAGTCCCACAGTCTGCCTCCTTCACCCTGGAGAACCAAGAAAGCTGGTGGTATAATTGAGTCTGAGTCCAAAGGCCCAAACATCAGGCTGGAGGGACCAATTGTGTGAATCCCCGTCAGAGCCTGAAAGCTCAAGAACCAGAAGCACCAGTGTCCAAGAACAGAAGACAGGTGTCCGCTCCAAGGCAGGGAATCTACTCTTCTCCGCCTTTTGCCCTATTCTGGCCCTCACCGGATTGGCTGATGGGCACCCACGCTGGGGAGGGCCTTCTTCTTCAGTCAGTCTCATCTGGAGGCCCCCTAACAGACACACCCAGAAATGGCATCTGCGCATCCCTTAGTCCAGTCAAGGTGACACAGAAAATCGACCATCACAGGCAATACCTGGTTTTTTGTGCTGGTGGTGACAGAGGGCAGTGAGCCCAACCATGCCTTACGAGGGTCACCTAGGCATTTAAGGAACCCCCCATCTGGGCCACCCTTCAGACCAATTAGAGGGAATTTCTGGGGCGGGAGCCAGGCACCAATGTTTCTGGAAGATCTGGGTAATTCCTATGCCCAGCCAAACTGGAGAAGCCCTGAAAAGGAGATCTGGAAGGCAGAAACCTTGTGACCACCCCTCAGAAAGCTGGCATCCAGGTCACCCACACTTACCCCTGCCCTGCCCTGCCATGGGGCGCTCTCCTCTCTCCAATACACGGGGCCTGGGAGGCGCGGCCTGGCCTTGCGGGCAGTTGGTCCCTCTCCGCTCGGTGCGCTGATCGGCGCCGCTGAAACCGCACTGCGTGGAGCTCTCTGCCTGGTCGTCGGCCTCCATCAGCAGCAGGTCCACACCTCACTCACCTATTTTCGCCACCTGGGACTAATTTTTCAGCAGGACATGACTCTTCAGTTAACTGCACAGTGGCTACTATGAGCTTTTAAAATGAAATCATATTGTGTTGCCCACCTGAATAAAGCCCCCCAGTGGCTTCTCACTGCAGTTAATAAGCTCAGGCCCCTCATCTCGTTTGTGAGACCCTCAGGAGGGTGGCCCGCGCTCCTCCGTCGAGAGAGCGGGGACTAAGGACATGAACCTGGCGGGCGGACACCCCAGGGCAAAGTGCTGGTCAGCCCTTCCGGGCGCCCTGGGATCAGTGCAGTTACTGGACCTCTTGCGACCTCCGGCTGCTTCACCTACAGACAGATTTGTTGTGAGGATTGTTCGCTGACACACGTAAAGCTCTAACGCAGCACTGGAACCCTCCCCCGCGCCTGTTCTCCCCTCTGGACCCACCCTACAGGAACCTCTTCCCTGACACCTTATCGCTCACACAGAGACACCCTCGCACCTCCAGCGCCCTGTTTTATGCCCTTTACAGCTTGTATTGGTTTGCTACAGCTGCTATACAGAGTACCGTAAACTATGTGGCTTAAACAACAGAAATGTGTTGTCTCACAGTTCTGGGGGCTGGAAATCTGAGACCAAGGTGGGGAGGTTGGTGCCTGCCTGAGGGAGAATCTGTTCCGCAGCTCTCTCCTCGCTCCTAGGGGTTTGCTGGCGTTCCTCGGTGTCCCTTGGCTTGCAGATGCATCACCCCAACCTCTGCCTTCATCTCCGTATCTCATTCTCTCTGTATCCAAATTTCCTCTTTTTGTAAGGACTCCAGTCATTGCACTGGGTGCCCTATCCTCCTCCAGTGTGGCCTCATCTTAACTAATTCCATCCGTAACAACTCGATTTCCAAATAAGGTCACACTGAGGTCTCAGGGGTTAAAATTTCAATATATGAATTTGGGGTGTGGGAGACACAACTCAACCCCTCATATAGCCTTTATCCCTCTCTGGAATTATCTCGTTTTATTTGTCAATTTATGTATCATATTGTCTTCTCTTTCCTCACTGAACATCATTGTTTATGTTGTCTGGTTTCTCTACAGAAGACATGCTATGCTTTTATAATTCAAAAAGTAATAAAAGATGAGCTTTTCAGGAAAAAAAAATGAAACTTTTCCCTTGGATTGCGATTAGTTGTCCCGTTCTAGCCTGGAAGCTTCATGGGAGCAGGGAACCCATCTTTGCACCTCTGAGCATGACACCATGCCTGGCACATAAATGCTCAATATATGCTGGTTGGGTTGAAATTAAATTAATATGTGCATTAATTTCCCCACACAAGAGTTCAAATAAAGCAGTTGTTCTTGTAGCCTTCCTGGTATACATGTGACACATTTTCTCACAAATCTGGAAATATTTTTTTTTTAATTTTTTTTAAGAACACTGACCCTTTAAACTTTTAAGTGACTCTGGCACACACAGTGGCACCATCCAACTGTAGTGATATATAAGGTGTTGTCAAAAATGAGAACACAGCATGAAGCAACACTGTCAAATCTAGGAGGGAGTTAAACGAGTAGGTCTGTCTTGCAACCCCTGGGAACCAAACTGCCCCATTTCACCTGATTCTTCTAATTAGGTCGTGCTTGCAAAGCCTTTAAAAGCAGACAGGTGTTACATCAAGTGCTAAGTAGTATTAATTAATAATACTGATAGATTACATGGGCTGGTACTTATTGGAAACGTAAATGCCCTAGGCTTATCAGTACCATACTTGGAATACATGTTAGGCTGTACTTTAAAAATTATTTAAAGAATTTTATGAAACCTCTGGCTCCAAAGAAAGTAGTTTGATAGAAACTTTGCATTTTCTAACTTGACAAAATTTAGGAATCATGTGATACAATAGTTCTCAACTCTATCAGACCCACCACCTCTTTTTGTAATAAATGTTTTGTCATGCCCCATTTTAATATCCTGAAGCAAAATTCACAAATAACCTCCTTGTATATAACAGATTTCATATGTAAACACTCAGGCAAGTACAAATGAAGTTGTCAGATGCTTGCACTCGTGAAGAATCACTATAAATGTGCCAGTTCCAAATAGCAAGCAGGTGTGCTGCATGGAAGATGGAGAATCATGGGTGGCATTCTAGGGGGTCCCTGATTTCAGAAAGAGTGAAGAACTCCTCTCAAGCTCCAAACCAAAGAACTTAAGATCTTTTTTCAATTTACTCTCTAATTGCATTCCTGGAAAAGACAATGTACTTCTGTATTAAAACCATCCAAAAAACTCGACACATTTATATGTAAAACAGAGTTAGGATTTAGATTCAGATCATCATAACGAGCATTTCCATCTACAAGAATATCAGGTGAGATAGCTGAGAATTGTATGACACCATCCCACACATTTAGCATTTCAGGGACCTGTCCATCAAATACCCAGAATACTCCTCCTGCCCCAATCTTTGAGAACAAAAAAAAATCGTCAAAACATTTTTTATTTCATTTGAGAGCAAAGGTCCATAACAGCCCCATGGGATGGCACTGTCACCCCTGAGAGTCATAGATTTAAGTTTACAAACTTACGTAAAAAAAATGATATTGTGTCCCCAAAGAACACGCCCAAGAATCATGAAGTCTTGGCAGAACCAGGTAAGAAGCACTTAGAGTTTGGACAGGAAAGCATTTTTCACGTGCCAGGCAATGTCTTGAGCTCTTCTCAGATGTACACTGTTTCAGTCTTCACATCAACAGCAGGTGGAGGCTGTATGATCCCCATGACACAGCTGAAGCAGAAGCACAGAGAAGTGCAGTCACTTACCAAGGACCCAGAGCAGAAAGTGGCAGAGCCCTGACTCAGACCATCTGCTTCAGAATGACCCTGTGACACAGTGCAGACTACAGACTGGCATTTGGAACTGGAGGGGACCCAAAGGGGGAAATGTAACATCCTGTGTTATGAATAGACTAGTTTTACCAGTTCAGCATTGACCTCCAGCCATGCCTCCAAGTCAGGGTTTGTTTCCTGCTTGGCTTCATCTTCTCCTTTCCTGTGTTTTCCCTGCAGACATTCATGCCAGGAGAAGGCTGCTTTGGGACCCTCTGGATCTTTCCTAAATAGGAGATCCCTGTTTACTACATGAGTGCCAGAATCATCCACTAAGGCTTCTGTAGCCCTCTTCCATCAGTTGACCTTCACCAGAACCCCTACTGCACAGAATGAGTGGCTTCCTCGCCTCCCTGGACCCCCGGCGGGTGCAGTGGGGGGCTGCCTGGTATGCCGTGCACTCCAGGATCTTGCGCACCAAACCAGTGGAGTCCATGCTGGAGGGGGCTGGGGCTACCACAGCACACGGCACCAAGCTAGCCCAGGTGCTTACCACCGTGGACCTCATCTCGCTTGGCGTTGGCAGCTGCGTGGGCACTGGGATGTACGTGGTGTCTGGCCTGGTGGCCAAGGAAATGGCAGGACCTGGTGTCATTGTGTCCTTTATCATTGCAGCCGTCGCATCCATACTCTCAGGTAAGCATCTGAGGGCAGTGGGAGACCTGCTGGAAGCGTGCTTGCCAGACTGTTACTGCTCACCCACCCTTCTTCTAGAGTATTTAGCGCTGAGACACACGAAGTGGTCACCATGCTCCTTTTTTGCCTTGACTGCAGGGAGTTCAAGGCTAGATTTTGGCTCAGTTGGAGTAGCTTCCTTTCTCTTTGGTTTGGGGATGCAACAGTGATTCTGGTGCCCAGCCACCTCCCAACTTCTCATTCCTTGTTGTGTCCTAATGGCTCTATTTTTAGCATAACTCTCCCTTTCGTCGGAAGATATGGCAATCCCTTTGCAGGGTGGTGGATATAGCTAGGATATCAATACCAAATAAAGAATAGGCAGCGTAGCAAAATAAGTCAGTAAATCTGATACGACTGGGATTTGATGAGTCAAAAACTGGTGCTGTGACTGCCCCCAGCCCCAAGCAGGAGGAAACCAAGCTCAGAAATGTAAAGCCATTATGAGCATCACTAAGCACCATCTGCTTTGAGCACTTCAAATATTCTGCAGTGGTAACTCAACTAATGCTTTTCCTCTCCTTAAGAAAGAATCCTAAAATTCATTTGTGTGCTTTTTTAAAAATGAGGTACCAGGACTTACATGTTGATAATTTGTGAAATGCCTGCCCTTTCCGTTCCCTCTTCCCTCCCCTTCTCTTTGAGCTGTGATCCACAGGACCTTCCCGGAACACCAGGGTTGGGTCATCAGACAACCTGAAAAAGATCCGGGAGAAAGGATACCTCCAGCCTCCTGATTGCTGGGGTTTTGGGTGGCACATCATGTGGATCAACAGCTCATGTACTGGCAGTGAATGTCGTGGCCTCTTCAAATGTTTCCGAAGAAGTAGGAAAGCTAACTTACATCAGGAGTTCTGTGTACTGAGGGGCACTATTACAAGGAAAGTTCCGCATTAATATCTTACTCCTAGATTAACTAGGCTTCACCCGTGTGCAGCCATGTAGGGTGCACAGACTAGGAACATGCAACCAGAAAGGACACTGGTTTATATTTGACATCTTCTTAATTTGATGAGAAAAATATTTCCAGACTGATTTTATTTACCTCTTGCCATGGTTTACTTCCCCACTGGTTTCACCACTGTTCCCTTTTCCTGATGTCATTCTCTAATACGCATGCATATCCTAATAATTGAGGTTCCTGCAGAATATTTTTCCTTATAGATGAAAATAATTATTCACACAGATGAATTCCATGGGTACTTGAAACTCTGTTAACCTGATTGCAATCATTTGCAAACTTCTCCGGCAGAGGAATTATTTTGGGGGGAGGGTGCCAGATTCTTACTCACCATCACCATACATCTGTGGACCTAAAAGGGTTAATGTACAGAACAGAATAGCAATGGTAGGACACAAGGCAGACATATAACCAGGTCCTGCTGAGGGCCCAGGGCGGGTAGCCGAGAGACCTGCCCAGGCCATGCAGACTGCACGGTCTCCTCTGGAGCCAGCCTCCTGTGGCCCGGCCCCCAAGCCATGGCGAGTCCTGCACATGCATCACCCACCTCTTATCCCTCAGGGTGCTGCCTTGCATTGGGAAACCAGAGCAAGAGCCAGGGGCACCCTGGGAGCCTGCCCCACCCCACAGCGTCCCTGGGCTATGTGACTTAGTGGTACCGCTACTCCTGTGGAGGGCCCAAGACCGTCCCAGCCACCGCTGGCTGGAGCCAGCTCATGCCGGCTGGGCACATCTCTTCCCAACGTTGCATTCACCGAGGGCAAGTTGTTAACTTGAAATCGGCTGTGGTGGGAGTATTTACACCACAGAAGTTTGGCAAATGCTACAAACCAGAGCTTGTTTTGTTGTTTGTTTTCAGAGTTGGTTGTTAAACACTCGCCAGCACAGCACAGGCCTGGCCCCACTGAAGGCCCTGGTACTGCCTTCACCGCGGCGCCTGGCGCCGACGGAAACTCTGCCTCTCCCACTCAGGGACCCCCCTCCACATATGGCATATCCTTAACACTCCTCTCTACTTTGTGGCTGACTCCACTCCCTGCTGAGGCCAGTCAGAATTTTTCTGGAGCCCCCAGCCAGAGGCAGGGCAAAAATTACTTTTGCCCAAGTTAGCACATTTATAACCGATTCTTCAGCAGGTCTCTCACTCTAAGGTCCTTTGTCCCTCTCCACTCCCACATCACCCTCCCCATATTGCCTCTCCCTTGACCAAACTTCCCATCACTTCTCCATATCACAATAATCACACTCCCCTCTAGCCCCAGACTTCTTAACTCCGGGTCCTTTCCTCCTTCTGACCTTAACTGAAACCTGGCTCAGCCCTGAGGACACTGTCGCCTGACTGTCCCATCTGGGGAGGCCGCCGCTCGCACGCTCCCGCCTCACCCACTCGGAGGTCGGGAGACCTGCCTTCCACGGCCTCTTTCAGATCCCGTTTCTCCCACCGTCGCCTCGAAGCTCCGCCGCTGCCAGGCTGTGCCATCTTCAGGAAGTTAGGATCCTCTCAAAACTCTCAAAACAAAAATACAAGTTTTGTTTTCCACACCTGCAAAATGGAGATGATGCTAGTACTTAACTGATGATGTCGCTCTGAGGAGTAAATGTGACAACGAATGCAAACTCACGGCACAATGCTCGCCAGACCCGAGCACCTATGATAACTCGCCCTCCCGAGGCTCATGCCCCGCCCTCAGTGCTCACTTATTCTCATCTCCTCGCCTCCCAAAACTCCCTCTCCGTCTTCCTCTCTGGGCTCCTTTCTGCCATAACCCCAGGCAGTCTGAACAAGGGCTGAGAGCTGCTGCTCTAGGGCCCAGAAGCGGCCTTCTGCCGCAGCAGTGACCTGCAAGAGGAGGAGATGTATGGCAAGATAGAAACTGTTGGCCGGCAGACTCTTAGGACATTTTCTTGGTCCTGTGGCATCCCCCCCCGCACCACACAAACCAGCTTATAAAGTGAGAATGACCTGAGTGGGACTAAGAGGTCCACTTTCTCTGGCAGGACCCCAAGCTACAGTGGCCTCCCAGACTCGCCTCGCACCGTAACCGCCCGCCACCTGTCTCGGGCAGAGGGGGACCCACCAGGGCCGCAGCTTGTGCTGTAGCGTTTGCCCTCTGCCCAAAAGGCTTTACCTACACTTTAATAGCTCACCAGCCCACAGCCAGATCCCATGCCCAGTCCAAACTTTAAAAATCCTTTTGTACATACTAGATTAAATAAATCACACCAAGAAAAGAGTTTCTTTTCCTTGTTCCCACTACAACCTTGTTGAGAGACTGAGCGATAGAAACCAGATAGTTTATAGAGGTTCTCATGCTTTTGGCTGGGGATAAAATGCAAAGCAAAGCCACCATGCCAGTGACATCTGGCCACTCAAAGCCCCAGGAGGCTCTTAGGAACTTGAGTGAGGCAAGGACAGCCAGTTTGCCTTTGTGTCTAATTTTATTTCTGTTCTACTTTAATATTATTAAAATTGAACCTCACACAGATATAGGTCTGAATGACTCCTAAGATCACATCTTTCTGTAGTTACCCCTCAAGCCCATATCTCAAATGGTTTTGATAAGGATTAAGTGAGAGTGTGCATACCCAGCATCCATCCCCAGTCTGGTACATGATACCAATACATTTTTATCACCTACTCATAAGAAATTATTGTCAAAAGTCTAATAAGATATGGTTCAGTGAAGATGTATTGGGTGCCCACCATATACCAGTCCTGGGGCAGTACCAGAAATGCATAAGAAATTGTCTCTACCCTAAAGGATCCATACCTTATTGAGAGATGAATGCCAAACCTGATAAGTAACCACAGATAGTAGCAGTAATAATACTATAGCAGCAACTGCCATCTATTGAGCACTGGCTGTGTATCAAAGAGTTCTAAGTGCTTAACACATTATTTTACTTAATCCTTACAATAACCCTTTTTGATAAGTGCTGTTGTTATCCTCATATTAGATGAGAAAATAGAGGAAGTGAAAAGCTTGGTAACTTGCATAAGGTGCTTGCTTAAGAGGTGACAAAGCAAGGAATTGAGGGAAAGCAGTGTTCCTCCAGAGCCCACATCTTAATCACTTTGCTGTCCTGCTCCTCTATTAGCAGATTAGGATTCCGTTCAATTGCATACAACAGAAACCTAAGTAGGAAAGATAATTTCACTTCTTTCTCGTGCAAAATAAATCTGGAGAGAGGCTGCTGTTGTGTCTGCAGTCATGGGGATTCAGGCCCCTTGATTTTTCTTTTATTGAAGTATAGTTGATATTCAATATTATATTGGTTTCAAGTACACAACACGATGGTTCAACAGAAACCCACATTATTAAATCCTCACCTTAACTAATGTGGTTACTACCTGTCAACATAGGAAGATGTTACAGAACCACTGACTATATTCCCCAGGCTGCACTTCCATCCCCATGACCAACTTATATTATGACTGTTTTTGTGCCTCTTTATCCCCCTCACCCTCCCCACCCACCCCAACTCCTCCCCCATGGTAACCACCACTCCCTTCTCAGTGTCAGGCCCCTTGATCTTTCTTCTCTATCATCTGGATCCTTGGTTTCCATCCTTAAGGTGACTTCAAGATCCAAGATAGCTGCTGGAGCCCAGCCAATACATCTGAGTCCCAGAAAGCAGGAAAGAGAACAGAAAATTGAGGCAGGTTATTTCCCATATTTCTTTCCCTTTTGTGAGAAGCTCTTTCATTAGCTTTTCCATAAGTCCTTCCCTGTAACTTACAGTGGCTAAAAGTTGATCCCTGAGCCACAGCAAGTGTGGCTGTGAAATGCAGTCATCAGAGTGGGTATATTGCCAATCCCAGTATTATAGGGGTTTGTTAATGGGAAAGAAAAGGAAAAATGACTATTGCTGCCTCATTATAATGAATCCATAACCCCTAAGTCCTCCAGTTTCCTGACGACAAGTTGTTCTGAAATATTTAAGTAAAACTGGTTCTGATTCTCAGTACTGTACAATTGGAAAATCTAGAGTGTCCCCCTCAATAAACCTAGGAAATTTTGAAGGTTAACTTTCTACTAATTCTTCCAACTCTGAATCTCTGCTTCCATGGAGTCCCTGTTTCTGCTTTACATATTATTTGCTTCTACCCCTTTTCTTTGCCTTATTATGTAGCTAGATGCCACCTCAGTCTTCCCTCTCCCCCAGGTACCAGCAAAGCAAAGTTGTATGCACAGCAGAATTTATAGAAAGTTTGAGCCAGAGAAGCGAGAGATTATACAGTCCATCCCAGCAGACAGCAAGCTCACACGGAACACAGGACATGCTCCAGTTCTCACTGCCTTTAGGGAATGTGCCCCAACCTTCTCTTCTTGGCTTCAGCCCACGGCCCCACTGATAGGCAGCCTTTCTACTTCAACTCACTTCCACACTGTAGCCTGCCCACTGTCAAGCCTAAACTCTTGTCCATATCTTATCCAGACCAGTGTACTTACCTCTCTAACTCCCTACAAGTTCATCCTGACCATTCTCTAAAGACTATCATTCCCTAACCAAAAGGGTCCATCAAGATAATTCACCAAAGTGGGCTCTTAGAGGAGGAACTTGGGGCCCAAGCCAGGAAGGTTAGATGTCTCTTCTGTGTCACTGAGAAGTTCAGCCACACGAATGGATCTGTGTCTTAGTGACACCGTGGGGAGAAACGAGAGGTGGAGAAATGGGTTACACACACATTGTACAGAACAGACAGGAGATTATGATGCCCTAGGTCCTGGCAGCTGGCAGCAGAGGTGAGAAGGAAGTTTAGGATAGAAGGGATTTGGGCTTGGGTGGAAGAGCGGATGACAGAGAAGGATAAGCTCTTTCTAGCCGAGAAAAGATACGTAATAAACGAGAATGTTTTTGAAATCATGCCAGGAGAATAACAGATTTACAACACAGTTTTGGTAACAGAAAGTGAAAGCAGAAGCAGAAAATTCGAGGAGAGGGCACCTCCCGAACACCAGAAGAGCAGGAAGCTTGCTGTGTGTGCAGAACTGCCCACCAGGTTTCCGCGGAAGGCTCCTGGCCACCCTCCCCACCCCGTGAGGGAGGGGTGATTTTAGTGTTGCCCCCGGAGAGGGAGCCAGGGGGTCAGAGATTAAAGCAACTTCCTGAGAGGTGCGGATGTTTAGTGGCAGAGCCGGGACTCAAATCTACAACTGCAGGCCTTAAACCTCACGTTCTTCCACTTCAGCAAGCTGCCTCAGTACCTTTGAAACTGGTCTTTCTCATTAGATGTGGATTAATAAACCACAATGCCTGAGCGGGCTCAAAAGGCAAGAAAGGACCATCACATTAAGGAGGATTTTTCTTGGCAGTTCATGGTTGAGCACTAGGGCTTGTCATTTGTATTTCCCACTACCCTCGTTGCTCTTTAGTACCTTCTGATGGGTCATCAGGAGAGTCCATGGTGACTGTCTCCCCGGGGAGGGCGTGGCGGGAGCAGAGCTCTGCCGAGCATGCCTTTCCCACAGGCCAGGCTCCCCACCTGCTCCCTGGGCTGGGTCTGCGGGCTCTCACAAGCTTAAGCAGAGTCTCCCACTCTAGTATTCATCGCATGTTGAATTTTTATGACTGACGATTTCTAAAGATTCAGAGTCTACTTAGATACTCTGATGAGTTCCCTTGTTTTGTGTTTCAGAACAAACCAGTTTTTCTTCCTCAAACTGAAGCCAGACTTGAGAGGTGGACACCAGGAGGGGCGGTCCTTTCGCACCACTGATCACTCTCCGTGATCTAGGTGCTCTCATTCATTCCACAAACTTGCATTTATTTGTTCCCCCAAACATATCTGAAAATTGCTTTTAACCACACTAACGGTGGCAGGGGCAGAAACATTAAAAGGGTGGAGAGGAAATTCAAAGATGAACAAAAGCATGTCAGTCTTCAAGCCTCCGGAAGATTAGCTCTCCAAAATATTGTCCAAATAAATACCTAGCTGTATGTTGCAAGCTTGATAATGATAGTATTTACCACTGATGTCTTTAAAATCTCTAAGACATAACTTAATAAGCACTTACTAAATCCTAGCCATTACTATTCTTACTATTTTTATTACCAGGCAAATACTGTACCCCAGGCACTCTGCACTTAGTAGCTCATTTAGTCCTCTCAACCTCCCTGCTGGGTAAGTATTAGTATTGCCATTTTATGGCTCATCATAATAGCCTGGCGCTAACTGAACACCAGTTGCATAATTCTCCCAATAAACTCTACAAAATAATTTCCATTATGATACTCATTTCACAGATGACAAAACTGAGAATCAGTGAGGCAAGGCGACCTGTCCTGGGCCATAAGGCAGGACAAAGGCTGAGTCTAAATTTGATTCTGTCTGGTTCCAGAGACTCTTTACCCCCAACCCACCTCAGGCAGATACATCCCCCTAAATATAAAAACTCCCTAAAGAGAATCAAGTGCATAAAGAAAACACTTATTCTTATTCAAAAAAAGTCTGTAGCTCACCCCATTCTATTGATTAGCAATGCATTTTTCTAGGTCAGAACTTCGGTAACCCAGGTCATGAAAATGACATCTAAGCTCAGTGCCTTTCTGTCACCTGTCAGCAGTGAGAAGGGGGCTGCCACGTGCACATAGCTCTCCTATTTAGGGCTGGATTGACAGCCCTGTAGGAAGGATGTCAGTTTCCAGTTCAGAGGAGGTGAGCACATTTTAGTAGAAATTCATGTTTCTCAAATTGCTGATTCTGAAACTGAGTTTCCTCCAGCAAACCCAGGAACCTGGGCTTCTTTTCCATCTACTACAGCACCTGGTAGAGTGGACACTCCTTATCAAGAGCACCCAGTATGGCTGTGGGAGGGACTGTCCACCTGCTCTGGGCTCAGACTGGCTCAGGTGCTGCAGAACATGGGAAGGAGTTCTAGGACCGAGGGCTTGACATCGACGCAGAGAAACAAGACAGGCACATGTGAAATAACCGTGAGCACTGCGGGAGACAGCAGGACCTGGGTCAGAAGTTGGGACGCCTGGGCTCTGTTCCAGCTCTGTCCCTCAGCAGCTCGGCAAGCCATCCACTTCTCTCGACCTCAGTTTCCTCCTCTGCAAAATGAAGAGCTTGGATAGATTGCCTGCATGAGTTAGGGAAACAATGAACCCAAGAAAGGGAAATGTTTGTAAAGAAAGCTCCCATGTCTCAACTCCGCCCCCACACATTCCAAACCGACAAGGCCTCTGGGCACCCGCAGCAATTAGTTCCCGGAGCTGATCCACCTCACTTCAAGCCCTGCTTTCTATCTACTACCTGTGTGACTTGGGAAATGTGTTTAAGCAGAGTTTTCCAAACATGTTGCCAGAAATTGCAGGAAAGCCAAGGTATCGATCCCTCAGTCCTCAAGGCAGTCAGGCTGCAGGCTAGTCACCTCCTTCTCATACCTATGCAAGTGTTACCATTTCCTGGGTGTGCTCTGTCAAGCGGGAAAGACTGGGAAGTCCTGATGACCTGCCTAGATTCTGGATTCATTATCTGTAAATGGAAATAATAGTCTCCGCATCATAACTGTCCTGTGAAGATTAAGACCGTGTATATGAAGTGCTAGTGTAGCCGGGGCACATGGAAATGCTCAGTAATGTTTGCTCTTATTATCATCACTATTACCCATACTGTTAGGCAGGGCTCCAGCCTCCCAAGGCTAGGTTTGTTCCTGAATGGAAATGGGCAGCCATGTGTCAGACTCTGAAGCCCCTCAGTGGATATCTAGCAAAAGACCCAACAAGCCTGCCTCCTACTCACCCTTTCTCCAGATGAACCTTGTGCGAAGAGCATGCTCTGGAGCCGAAGATGTTTGTCCGAGAGCTCCCATCTCTACCCGGATAGCCCCCTTCGAGAAGGTTGTGCTTCAAACCATACAAATAAGCTGTGCCTCAGAAAGCAAGTAAATACATATAATAGTTTGCAAATTGCAAAATGAGGAAGTTAAACAGGGTACCATGACAAAGCCCTCTCTCTGAACCTGAGCTCTGTGCACTGAAACAGGTGCTAGAGATGAGTAAGGCGCGAGGACTGAGGGACAACTACCCGAGATGGGCAAGTGCTGACGGAAGTCCGTGAGAGGAGCTCTGCCCAGGAGCAGCGTTGCCCAGGGGCCCTGGCACAAGGCAGCCTGCGTGCTTAGTCTGACTGGCTGACCACCGCAGCCCAGGAGCTTTGCGTGTGCCAGGCCACCTGCTCTGAACACTTGGTGCCCCTTCTCACATCGCTGGGCCACAGAGGCTGGTGCTCAGGGGCCATGGCCACCTGAGGGAATCCAAGAGCCCCTGGCAAACTCCACAGGCCCGGGCGAAGGGACGGGATCACCAAACAAAGGGTGTACAGAGCGGGGAGAGCTAAGGGCAGAACTTCATAAACAGACCAATGGAGATGAAGAAGTCAGAAGCAACAGTGGAGAAAGAAAAATAGTGGGCAGAGAGTGAGAGTAAAACTGAGGGGAGAAGAGATCCTTACACAGGGAAACACGGGAGGAAAAGCTGCAGAGACACTGCTAAAAGGCCATCCCAGCTGACAGCCTATGGATGGGAGATGGCAATTTCTGGGGTACGGTGTAGGCAAGCATCACAATACGAGGGGTAGAGGTGGCATGGAGAAGGGGGGACGGCAAGCAACAGGGTGAGATCTTTGGTCGAACAACCTACGGTATGCATTCGTCCTGGACACATTTGGCACCTGGGGTTTATTGAGTGCCCATGGGTAGCTGTGTGTGCATGAAAAGCCATGATTTGCTAACACACATCACAAAAATTTCATACTACTTATCACCACTAGCCATTTTCATGGATCTCGCCCCCAAAAGTCCATTGCAAAGTATTTGAAAACATCTATACGTATATGTATATATATATGGAATATTCTACCAACTCTTCAGGAATTTCCAATTTTGGAATATGTTCATTAACAGCCCTTGCCTACATTTATTTATCTTAAGATCTTATTTATAAACACCCCGTCTTATAATTTCTTAGACTTTTTAAAGAAATAACCAACATAATGAATTTCCTCTTATATGTGAAACATAGAATCAAATGCCTGCTCCTTTGCAAACATTTCTAAGAATGTTCTAATTAGGAGAGTACTCAATACTATAAATCTGGCCAAGAGCCTTTGATGTTTTCTTTGGCAGGAATGCCTCTTTCAAGAAGCCACCAGCATATCCAAGGATTCACTGTTCCATTCCCAGAAGTTGCCTGGTAGAAAAAAAAGGCAGCTAAAACCCCACCACTGCTATTGCCCAGCTGGAAACAATCCATCAAGACCATCTGGGTGAGAACCTTAGGAAGAGCAGTCATCCCACATCCACGTCAGCTAGTCACAGAAGGGCCCTCGGCGCAGAACCATTTCCCAAGCACACACGTCCTTCGCTCCTCGCGCATCGATAGGTGGCAGCACTCACTCCTGAAAATACACAGGTCATACTTGAGCCCTAGGGAAGCCAAGTTCTTCCCAAGTTTGAGGGCTGGGGTGGAGAAAGGAGGAAAGAAGGTGAAGGGGGTAGGTGTTTGTACCACAGGAGGAAGAAGAACTAAAGAGAAGAAGGAGCTGTAAAATCCCAGTGGCCAAAAGGTTCCCCCCGACGGTCTCCTACACCCTGAGCTCCGGCCCTGCTCTGCCCTCCTTGCACACTGGCCCAGTGTGGAGAGACGTCGAGATGTCTCTGGAAGGCCTCGCCTGAAAGCAGCCAGGCCCTTGAAAGATGCGCTGTGTCTCACCGCCCAGGGCATCCGCTGAGATGCAGCCCACCCCAGGGGCGCCTGGGCTCCCCTGCTCGCCGCTCAGCCTGGGGAACCAAACACGGGCTCTGCGCGCTCGCCTTTAAACCCGGCCACTAAATTCTCAGGGCGGCGGGGGGAGTGGCCTGGCCCTCACGGAGGCTTCATGGGTCTGCCATCTCTCTTAGTGCCGCTTTGCCTTAGAAATGGGCCACCGCCTACTCCCAGAGAGTGACGTGCTGAAAAGTGTTTGGGTGACAGGATTGCTGGTTGTGCCCTCACTTCTTACTTGCCTTTCCTCTCCGCACAAAGTTACCAGAGTCTCCTGGACACGGGGCTGCAGGCCTCAAGAAAAAGATTGAGCAAGAAAATGGGACATTTCTCTTCACCTTCACCATTTTTAACTGGACTTGTGAAAAAGAACACATGTTTCTAGATGAAAGATTAAAACTCTAGGAAGAAACGTTTCCAGGTTCTGGTTTAGCAGTGAACTGAGCACAGGCGGGGCTTGCTCTGGCTCTACATGATTTCTGATACGGCTGCCAAGGCTGAGTCTCTCAAACCACCAGCCAGCAATCCTTGCTTCCCCCTCTTACCCCACCTCCGGGGCAAGGGCTCCCGTGTAAGCAGTCCTGGGGCTACTACCAAGTAAAGCCCCGAGACTGCTTTTCCTCATCTGTACCAGTCGGCACGGCCCCCACCGGTGGGGCGCCCACTGAACGCCAGGGACCGTGCGGGAGTCCCTGTGAAGACCCACCACGCCTGCGCAGTAGGCGTCACCAGTGCCGCTTTCCGCACGGGGAGATGAAGGCTCAGTGAAGTGGGTGACTTGCTCAAGGCCACAGTTAGCAATGATTTTAGTTGCCATTTCTTAAGTACTTACTGTGATTAATCACTTTGCAGGCACTGAGCAAAGTGATCTGTGTGCATTACTCATTTAATTGTCATAACCACCCTCTGGATCTCTGTTCAGAGGCTGCTGTCGCTTCTATGCCACCTCACTGCTTCTTCTACAGCAGAGAGACCGCTGATGGTGGCCTCGGCACTCCCTCCCAGCTCCCCGAGCATCAGAGGAGGAACCAGGTACAATGCGCCTAGCACAGGTAGATGCCAAAAACATGACCGCTTCCCTTTTGCAAGCTCTTTTCCCCTCCAAGGCTGAGGTCACCTACATAAAAATTTTAGGGGCAGAGGAAGGGCAGTTCCACTCCACCTGCCACCTCAGAAGTGAAGAGGGACCAATCCAGGCCGGAAGATGGGCTCAGGCAAACAGCTAGCCCTGGGGATTCTTCAGCTGAAAGTGCCCGCAGGAGCAGTACTGTTAGCATCTTCATCACCACCTGACACAGCGGTAAGATTAACCTACGCACCCCAGTGATGGTAATTACCAACAGCGGGACCCGACAACGTCACACATGAATTCATCACGTTATGGAAACTATACCTCCAACAACCTCTAAAATATTTTCATAAAGGGAGAGCTAGAGAAGAGAGTAAATTGTCTGGGCACATTTAATCAGTAAGTTATTAAACTTCCTTGACCTGTTTCAGGGGCCTCTTCTCTGACGATAAGGACAGCTTCTTTCCTTCCTGCCTATATGTCCATCTATGAGTGCTGTGGTTTAAGGAACTCGTGAGTTCTCTGTTCCCTACCCAACTTCAACAGGAGCCCTGTCAGGTTCAGTGACTAAGAGTGCCGCACACCCCCTGACTGAAGATGCAGGCTCTTACTGTCCACCTGGCACCTGCTTTGGCAGAAAAATGATGTGTGTTCTTAGAGGCAAAGAAGCAGGCATTCCCAGACAAACTGCTTTTCTTCCAGACGCATTTGTAAAAGCTGCCTGGGCTTCACAGGCAGGTGACAGAGTGACCCAGGCGCCTCAGGCAGCGGAGACAGCAGCAGGAGGTGCGAGGGAGAGAGAGCCTGGTGGGTGACTCCCTGAAGAAGAAACCCATAGTTTTCTTGGCTAATCAAGAGCATTGGGAAGGGGGCGTTGGTGCAGATCACTGGTCCTGCCACACAGGACAGGGCGCTGAATAGACGTTTCACAGAATCCAGCGACTTCTTCTCAAAGGGGGACAGCAGAGACAGCGATGCTTCATTACCCACAGGGTAATTCAGGGTCATAGGGAAAACAAACATTTCCAAGAGAATTCGCAATATTTCTCTCTGAGGCCCTGTGATTTCTCCTTAGACCCTCTCCCAATCTACATTTCAGCAGTACTAGCAACTATAGCAACATAGACAATATGTCTCAGCTGTGAATCTATAAATGGAACAGATGTTTTAAAAAACTAAGAAAATGAAAAGGAAATGGGTAACATCCATCTCAGCAAAGTGCTGTACTTGATGAGGACATCTTTGGGCCTCGGTGGTGAGCTGCCCTGGTATAGTCCAATGGCTGAGTCCATCCTGTGCTGGGAGGGGGCACTAACCGGCACTCAGGAGGAGCTGGCTCCATGGATGGGGGCCACTGACAGAGACAGTATGTTCAAAACCGCTAATCAGGCCTGATATGTGCGACCTGTGGCTGGTTACCCAAGGCAGTCTGTTTGGCCTCTGAGTAGTACACAAGACGTGAGTAAGCCCAGAGGCCGGAATGAAACCGAGGAGCTGGCAGATTGTTTTCTCGGACGCCCCTCTCTACTCCTTCCCGTATCTCGTGACAGATATCATTTCCCGATGGACAGTTCTACTGGCTGTCCGAAGACCTACTTCAGAACTCAATTTTACAGTTCTTTAAGGCAGCTCATGCCTTTTCCTCCACACACTGCAACTAATATCTCCTTCCCTGTTTTATTATAGTTGTTGGTTTTCTGGTCTGTCCTCTCCACTAGAACATAAGACTCATAAAAAAAGAACTGCATTTTTCTTATTCACTTTTTTGTTTACTTTTATTTTATACTGAAGTACATACAACAAAATACCCAAATATTAGCATACAGTTTGATGAATCTTGACATGTGTACACACCCATGCAACCATCACCCAGATCAAGATATCAATCATTTTTACTAATTCTTTCCCCCTTCAGCTATTTCACCCAGGTCCCTGCTCTCCTTCCCTATGGCAACCAGTCTGTTTTCTGTGTTTATGAGTCTATTTCAGTTTGTCTGTTTCTTTGTTGGTGTGTTTTTTAGAATCTACATGTAAGTGTAATCATACGATATTTGTCTTTCTCTGACTTATTTCGCTTAGCATAACATCCTCTAGGTCCATCCATGTTGTTGCAAATGGCAAGACTTCATTCTTTTTTACAGCTAACATTCCATTGAATACACATACCACATCTTTTTTTCCATTCACCTATAGATGGATATTTAGGTTGTTTTCATATTTTGGCTATTGTAAATAATGCTGTGATAAACACATGAATGCATTTATCCTTTTGGATGAAGCATTTTGTTTTCTTTAGGTAAATTCCTGATAGTGGAATTTCTGAGTTGTATGGTGTTTCTATTTTTAATTTTTTGAGAAATTTCTATACTGCTTTCATAGTGGCTGCCCCAATTTGCAGTACCACCAGCAATGTTCATGGGTTCCCTTTTCTCCGCATCCTTGCCAACACTTGTTATTTCTTGTCTTTTGGATACTGGCCATTCTGACTGGTGTGAGGTGATATCTCAGGTGGTTTTAATTTGCATTTCCCTGATGTTTAGTTATTTAAGCACCTGTTCATCTTTAAATCCCTAAAATCGGACGTATATGCATAGAGATGGTACCATCTAAATGTTTGGGATATATTAATGAATGTCATAAATGAATTAGAAAGCACCCAGAACTGATATCAGGAGACTTCACTTCCAGCCCCAGCTCTGTCATTCATTGAAAATACAGTTTCAGGTCTGGGATTCAGCTACATCATCTATCAAATAAGAGAACAACCCCAATGAGCAGTTGATACCCCTCCCCACACCTTACTCCGTATAGCCTGTGGGGCCACAGAGGAGGGTCAGGGGCTTTGGGTGGGTATGGGATGAGGGAAATCCTGGACAGACCCACCTGAGTCCTTCCACCCCCTCTGCCAAACAGAACCCTCCTGCTTTTATTTATTTATGACTTAGACTCTTAGATAAGACTTGTGTGCAAGGTGAGTTTTGTAACCAAGACAAAGTTTTAAAACTATAGAAGTCGATGAACTGTACAGTCCTTTCTAGCTAGATTCCCCCTATCTATTACAAAGGTCTCGTGCTGCAGTGGGACCTCATCACTCGGCTCTAGTCCACCTCTACAGACTCATCCTCCTTATCTACAAAGTAGCCCACAGGTGTCATCCCAGCCGTGCCTGCTCACCTGCCTGAAACACCATTTCCCATTTTTTGCCGGGTGCAGCTCAATAGCCTCTACCCTGTGCCAGAGCTTCCCCAACAGCCGAAAAACGCTGCTCCCTAAGAACCGTGCTCACACTACTGGGCTCCCAGAGCATCTCATAAGTGCTCCAGATATTAAATACTGGCTGTGTGCAATCATCTGTTTATTAAACTCTTTCCTGATTGGAGTACAGATGCTTCAAGGTCAGGAGATCTGCCTTACTTACTGTTTGTGTCTCTGGTATTCACTACAGTGTCTGGTTTAGCTGGCTCTTAGCAATGTGTGTCACAGAAAGAAAGGAAATTAGGGTGTCAGAAGTTTCTGAAGGAATTAGTCAGTTAGTTGATAAGTAGGTTAGAAAATTAGGCAGTAAGTTAAAATACATGTTAATGGAAAACCTCTCTGAGTAATTGACATTCGAGTGTGGATAACCACTAGATTTCATCTTTGTAGGTGAAAGTACTTTTTAAAAGTATTTATTTATCTAATGGCTTTCTTTGGTGGAATGTGGAAGAAATATATTTCTTGAGTGGACAAACATTTCTCTACCTTGCGCCTCCTCCCCGTCGGATCTTTCTCCTATACACCCTCTTAGAATAGAGAATCATGCCTCCTGATTGATTCTAAGAGGGCAAGAGAGAGCCAGGGCAGGCTGTGAGTGCTGGGGTGACATTAGAGGGAGAGGGACATGTCATCTTCATTATCGGCAGCACTGTATTAGGCACCGTTTGCAAAGTTTGACATTGAATGCAGGCTCTCTGGAAGTATTTAACCTAAGGCTAGCCTATTATACCTACACTTGATAGAACTCTAGACTCTCTGAATTGGAAAGAAATTCACATTGAAAGGCACCAAATTTCTCTGAACCCCAAATCACACATCATTTGGGGTACAGAAGAGGGGACTGATAGGGAATATTTCAAATGTGGAATTTTCCTGGGATCTTGCCCCAACCTTCTTTTCAAAGTGTGAGTCCTAAGTGTGTAAAACAATAAAATAGTTCTGGGCAAAGGAATGAAGCAAAACACTAGGGATATGACACAATGAAACAGGAGTATGATTATCATGTACTTGAAGACTGGATAGTAGAAAAGAATACTGGAGTTATAGGCTATGAAAAATCGTTCCTGTTCCCTCCAGTCCTGCTGACATGAATCCTCTACATTTCTTAAGGACTTAGACTTGCCAACTCTGAACAACTCTAATGGGAAACTTCCATCTGTGGTCTGCAGCACGCATTCCCTCACTGATGCCCACCGGCACCCCAGCTTTGTAGTCCATACTGATTTTCTCCAACTACACAATTATACTTTGGGAATCAATATGCCTCCTCCTCTCCAGTCCCTTAGTGGGTGGCCAATGTATGCAAAATCACTTTAACAGCATAAGGCAAATATGATTAGGAAGGTAACTCCAGAGCAAGAAATTTCTTAAATGCAGAACTAAATCGAGGAGAAATTATTTATAAATTTAGCTCTCCTTTAGAATAGTGACTCTCCATGCTAGAATACCAAATCAACTTCAAGTCATAAATATTTTACAATTCCTCCTGCACCATTCTGGACTGCAAACTACAGATAATGTTACTTTCTTACACACTTAACTTTTTTAAAATTCAGTCTTCCCTGAGTGTGGAGGAGAAATGAAAGAAAAGGTATTTCTAATACAAATAACATTTAAATGTGTGAATACTGGCACACTATGAGACATACTGAAGTCATCACAAACTCCTGCCATCACCTGTACACCTGCTGACACAGTTGCTGCAGACGCACTCACACAGGTGTGCTGTTTGATGTGCCAAGACCATGTGTTATGCTGTGTTGATGACACGGTTTTTCAAAATAATGACTAACTTGGTAAACTCCCAAGAAAACAAACTACAACTGTCCCTCAGTCTAGACAGTTCGTACAGTCCTGGACAAGTCAACATATATAAAATCTTGCAAAAAAAAAAGAACAACTTTGTGTCAATATTGTAAAACAGAGATAGATTCAGGCTCAAAAATTAAAAACAGGTTTTACTTACATGAATGTCCACTAGGACCTTCAGAAGTCATGCAAGGCATAGAAGAGTGCCTCATTCTGGGGGGCGGTCCCACCCACTGCAGATTGACAGCACAGGGTCCTGCCTGCCTCATGCCTCGAGGGCCCACAGTCATCATGAGAACCATAAATATGACCACAGATTTCCAAAATTCCCCCTAGGAGGCAGTACCATCTTTGTTGAGAACTACGGGTTTGCAGTATTTTCTATAGGGCTTCTTCCACTGAGTCAAATGATTAAGAACTGATTCCAGCTGTGAAACCAAACAATGACGGCATTAAAGAGTCCCTGAAGCTTAGCTAGCTGGCCCGTCATTTTACCCACGAGAGGTAAGTAACTTGCCTTTGCACGCTCAGTTACTATATAATCTAGGATAAAAACCAAGGTTTCCCTTTCTGTGCTTTTATTTCTTACTGAAATTAAAAACCCTTGAATGTGTCTCTCTTGCACACCAGATATTTGGGGGAAACAATTGAATGATTGACATTTTCCAGTTTTTTCCAGGATATTTGACACTGAAGTCACTCCTCACTATCGGGCTTCAGTGACAGGCTGGAAACTCAAATGCTCACTAAAAGCCTGGATTCCTGCATACAAATAAAGCAGAGGGATTAAAAAATAAAACCCTTTACAGTGTGTCCAAAAGAAAGATTCTGGAAGCAGAAATGATCTCACATGACTAGAGGCTAATTGATTTTCCCACTCTTCTCCCCAAACTCCAGTCATCGGGATCCAAGCAGGACCTTGGGAAATGGATGACTCGGATCCCATATGCTCCGGCACCATACACAGCACAGGGCCTCTTTCTCTGACTCACGACAGCAACAGGCTGACTCACAGGCCTAAGGAAGCCTTAACTGTTTGCTAATGACCTTTGGCAAGTGGGTTCTGATGGTGAATTGGGTATTTCTTAACTTAATTTGGCAGATCAAATATTAGGGACAGAACCTTTGATTGCCCAAACTTCACAATACTTCACAATACTCAAAATTAAATTTGCAAGTTGATGCCAGTTCAAAAGCATTTTTTGAAAAACTTCCATTTATAAGCCTTGTACACTCTCAGTGAATAAAGAAGGGTGGAGAGAAGAAGCTCATAGTCTATAAGAATCACTGGGTGAAGCTGTACACCCTACACTGAAGAGCAGAAGCTAATCGCTTCCTAACTCCTTCCACACTGCTGAAAGAATGACCTACCATGCATGTGAAAACTCAGCTCTCTTCAGAAGACAGCACAAAGCCCTCCAGCACCCAAGAAAACACCATCAGGTCCTCATTCCCACTGCTTATACCTTATACTTCCCTCACAAACGAGTTCTTCAGACCTTCTCCCAGAGACCACTTCCCACTTTTAGACTCACACTGACGGTTTAAATGTCAGGTGTTGGAACTGATGGTTTAAATGTCAGGTGTTGGAAGCAGCAATTTAGAAAAGGAAGTGGTCTGACTACTCAAGGTTAGTCCTGCAACAGCAACAAGAAGACAATCGTCTACAGTCTGACCTCCATGAGGGAGATGGGAAACTGTTTTTAAAAATGGAGGGAGGAAGGCTGACCTAGGAACTCAAAATAAACAACAGCTAAGCCATTCAGTGCATAGACAAATGGCTGTGCTGGCCCTGAGAGTGCCTCCATAATGCAACCGAGTGAAGGATGTAAAAGAAAAGTATATTATGCTCAATATATTTGCAGCAAAATCCGTAAAACTCAATATGACAGGGAGAATCCTAGAGTGTCCGAATGGCAGACCCTTAAGAGAGCATCCCAGTCCAATTCCTTTATTTCACAAAGACAGAAAAACTGAATGGAAGGGCGTAAGCAGGCTCCGTGTAGAATGGAGACAAGAGGGTGCAGCCCAGCTGCCCGGAGCCCCTTCCAGATGGACGCCCTGGCAGCTGACACTGCTGAGGGGACCGAAAGGACATACTGCATCACACTCACTCGGTCATTGTGTCATTGCTTTTGACATCTCTATTTTTGCTTCCTTCCACTGGTTTCACCCCCTTCAAAGGAGTGGAAACCTACTCTACTTATCCACAAAAGACTGAATTATTGCTCCCTGATCTGTGATGAGAGGACCTCAGGTTTGGCCCGTCACAAAATTGGGACTCAAGGCAAAGTTTACATATTTAGGTGGTAGCCTCCTTCATCCCATTCTGGGTGTGTTTCCTCCAAGCTGTCCTCTGTCTATCCTCCAACTTGGTACCCCACCCGCTGGCTCCACACCCAGAGTGCCTAGCACAGGGCAGGAAACTCTTCCAACTCCCATAACTTTAATATATTCACAGTCACTTTCTAACCTGACCTAAAATTCCATCAAAGAATGAGACAATATACTCGTGTTTTTCAAACCTAAGTGGGAGCTTGTTCACATGCACATTTCTGATCCCCATCTCCTGAAATTATGATTCAATAGATTATTCTAGTGAAAGTGGGCCCTGACATGCTTTGGAAAGCACACGGCTTCTGCTTCCTTCTGCAGCCTCACCCCTCCCAGGGCCCCTGGGCACACTGCCCTCCACCCAGACACTTCAGTCTCTCTGAAGTATCACCCTCAAATGAGGAGCAGCTCCTGTCAACGTCCAGTTAATTCCTCCATAACGCCCAACACCAGCTGCTGTGGCTATCTCTCGTCCCTCTCTGTGTTCCTGTGCTTCTCTGCATTACCAAGCTCACAGAGCCTTTGATGTGCGGGGATTTTCTGATACTTCTCCCCGAGAGGGCAGGGCCATGTCTCACTTGCCTTATTTATTCCCAGCACTTAGCACTCTGCCAAGCACATAGTAGGCACTCTAAAAGTGCTCATTAAATTATCTTTTGCATGTACTAAATTTCTTGTTAACTAGTCGTTTATTTATATGGGCATTTTTTTTTATCAAGCCCCTCTAGATATAGTACAGGATTTTCACAGATCCCTTGAAGGATCACCTTCAAATGAGGAGCATCTCCTGTCAAATGGGAAAATGAAAGAGAATGTTGCACATGCTATACCCTGATGCCTTCAAGTGTGGGTTCATAATGAATCAGGCCTACATTCACTCGGGATATCTGACATCTGCGGAACAGTGACAGAGACACATAGAACAAATGGGAATATTTCTAAATAAAGGTCAGCTTCTGATAGTTCCTTCGAATTGGTTCTGCTTGCCTTCCCAAGCATTCAGGTTAAAAAGTTTTTCAGAACTGGGGTTGAAAGACATACAACTTGGCTTTGAATAAATCCATATACATAAAACTGCGTATTTGTTCTAAGATCCCAAAGAGTCTCAGTGTTTTCCACCCAAGAAGGTACCAGGAGGTCACCGGAAGCCCACCACCCACCTGTGCCTGTCCTGTGCAGGTGTCTGCTATGCAGAGTTCGGAGTCCGCGTCCCCAAGACCACGGGGTCTGCCTACACCTACAGCTACGTCACTGTGGGGGAATTTGTGGCGTTCTTCATCGGCTGGAACCTGATCTTGGAGTACCTGATCGGCACAGCAGCCGGCGCCAGCGCCCTGAGCAGCGTGTTTGACTCGCTGGCAAACCACACCATCAGCCACTGGATGGGGGACAGCGTGGGAATCCTCGACGGCCTGGGTGAGCCTGCCACACTCTCTTATCCCCACATGTAAACTTACTGAGCCAAAAGAGCGGGCTCCCCTTTCACTATACAGGTGAGCAAAATGTATCAAGAGTCTTAAATATGTATATATATATATTTTTTTTTTTTTGGCTAAGTAATTATTCCGCTGTGAATCTATTCTAAAGAAATCATTCTGATTTCCATAAAAGCTTTACAAGAAGAGATGTTCATCACAGCCTTATTTCTAACAACCAAAAATTAGAAACAACTTTAATTTTCCACAATGGAGCAAATGATTCAGTGAATTGCAGACGCATATTATGTAGCTAGCAATTAAAAGGATGATTAGGAAGGATGTTCTAATAACATGATACATGTTTTTGATATAATGTCACAATACAAAGGATGTAAATTATACATACATGATGTTAATAACTGTATAAAATTAAAACTAATGCAGGAAAAAGAACTGTAAGGAACTTCTCCAACGTGTCATCACGTTGTTTAATTTTCATAAATAAGAATGTGTTGATTTTTAAATGAGAAAAATCTATCTTTAAAGGAACAAAATGGATGCCAGTCTAGCAGAAGTCAAGGAGGGGTAGTGTAACCGAGTGAATACTAAACAATCAGAAGCTCACATAACAAATGCCACGAGACTTCAGGCTCCATCCCTCACTTGCCATCCACTTTCCATCCTGATGTCCGACTTTATCCTTTCACAATCACGAGAAGCCAGACAAAAGTTGAGGAAGCATTGGGGTGTTGCCTCAGAATTTCACGGACTAATTCTGTGGCTGTGTGCAAGTCATTTGACTTCAATGTCCCTATGTCAGAGGAATTGCCTGCTGAGCATCCAGACACCACGAGATTAAAAAGTATGAAGATCACATCTCAATGTACTGATTTCACAGGAGTTTAGGTCTGAAAGGGCCCTCCAGAGTCAAGCAATCTAAACCCTCCACTGAACAGATGAGGTCCTGAGAAATGAGGCAGGTGCCCAGAGCCCGCAGCTGGTGACAGGCGAACGCACAGCTGAATTCAGGAGCCTGGTGGCTCGGGCAGTACCTTCTGCCCTCCACAGAGGGCAGGAGTCCACTGCCCACGAACCATGAACCAGACCGAGCTGGTGGGGCATGTTCACTGGTCATTCTCTCTGCAACCATGTAACAAAAGAAAGAAAAAAAACACCCTCCTCCCAATAGTTTTCAAAAACACATACTTTTTAATTTTCTAATAATGAAAAGATTGCTGGAATGAAATGGAAAATTTATGGACTACATAGTGATAAACGATGAAGATAAAACCATTTTCAAATAACATGTTAGATGCAGACACACACCCTGAATGCCCCAGGGCGGTCCCGACTTCAGGTGGTCTGCGCCGCGCTTCCGTGGATACTGTTGCAGTTGTCCTATCATGGATCCAGGTTTGGGGTCAGGATACCAGGTCACTTCACCCTCCCGTTTGCAGACAGACACCTGTGGCCCAGCATGCAGGCCTGCGCACGCTCACACACGCACGGCTCCTGCTTCCTCCCTCAGTGACAAACTGACCACCCCTCCCAGAACTGAGTGCAGATGCCCTGCGGGGGTGCGTGCCCTTTTTTCCCTCTGGACGGTGTTAACTCCCATCTTTCACCTCCTAGGGAAAGGTAAAGAATCATACCCCGATCTTCTGGCCCTGGTGATAGCGGTCATTGTCACCGTCATCATCGCGCTGGGGGTGAAGAACTCCGTGGGCTTCAACAACATCCTCAACGTGCTGAACCTGGCGGTGTGGGTGTTCATCATGATCGCAGGCTGCTTCTTCATCAATGGGAAATACTGGGCTGAGGGCCAGTTCCTGCCCCACGGCTGGTCAGGGGTAAGTTCGCGCCTCAAGCCCACGAGGCCTAGCGCACGCTCTTCCCTCCACCTGGTGACGGTCTGAGACATGTTCTCAAGAAAATGTTGCTCTGTCCCATCATCTTCAGGGCACCCTCTTCATCACCTTGTATCTGAATTTAATTGGAATGTTCTGAAGAAGTGGTTCTTATATAATTTGTGTATTTATTTGTTTCACAAACATTTACTGAGATCCCACACTATACAGGTAACAATAATATATTTGGTGTTTTGGCCACTTACAATATGCCTAATACTATGTTAAGTGCTTTGCATGTAATATCTCATTTAATCTTCTTAATAACCTTGCAAGGAAGATACTTACAGATGAAAAAATCACTAAGATGTCAAATGACGTGTCATTAAGCATACAGTGTAAGTAACAGAGTCAGGGCCCAAAACCAGGACTGACTCCAAAACTTGTATATGAACAGCTTGGTTCTATAGAATCTCTCTGTAGTCTATGCAGAGAGACAGACAGTCCATAAATAGACAATGAAGTGAATTAAAGGAAGGCAGGAGGGTGGGTGGATGGGGAAGGGATGAGTGGTGCCTGCCCGGAGAACTAGGGAAATAACAGCTTTTATATCTAATGCCAATGCTGGACCTGAGGTGGAGAGTCCTGCTGAGGTCCCAGGACAGCTGCGTGGCCTAGTGGGTGCTGGTGTAGACCCCATTCCAGTGGCACGGCGCACAGTGCAGGAGTCCACCTGGTGTGCCCAGGGGCTGGCAAGAGAGTGGGCTGGGCCAAGAGGACCTTCTCAGATCTCATCCCCATGATCCAGGTGGTGGGGAAAATGGGGCGTTCAGAGCGGTGAATCATTTTATATGAACAGCTGGTTCTAAGTCACCCCTGGATGCTTTCTCTAGTGTGCCTGGATTTATCTGTATTACCCACTGGCCCATTTTTTTACCCAGTAGAAAATACATCAGACAATGTTGAGCTGGAGGGGATCTTAGCAGCCACTTGGTCCTACCCCTTCATTTAAAAGGTAAAAACCCTGAGACCGGGAGAGGCACACCTGCCTAGCACTGGTGGCAAAGAACGACTTCAGGATTCCACCAGTTTTGCTTTTGTAGCTTTTGCTTACACTGGTTTTCCTCCAAGATGTCCAGGGATCAGAAATCTCTGTTGGACAACATTCATGTTTACTCTGAACCATGCCACACTGTCCAGTGCAGAGAGTAAGCAGGGAAGTAGTTTAAGCCAAGACTTCTAGTCTTCTGCTTATCTGTAAGAATTCCACAGCACCACAAAGTCCAGCCCTCCTCCTCAAAATGAATAAATCCTGAAACCGGTTAAAACCAGAAGAAGAGACAAAGAAACACTGTTGACCCCATACTGCATCCCCAAGTCTATATTTTCTTACAGTACAAATCATTCCTTTCCTATCAAATAAAAGAAACAACAAACTTTAAGAGTGACAAAGAAAGAGTGTTTTTCCAGAACTCAGCAACTGCGTTTTCATCATAGCACATGAAAATATTCTCACCATTTCTTAACAATGTAAGAAATTATTGGGTCATGGACTTACTGCAAAGCTTTGACTAACTTTTCTGAGCTTTTAGGGTTTTTCATCCATCAAGTGGGAAAACTAATTGCACCCAGTGTTTGCAAAAAAGAATAAAATCTTGGATGTTTTTATGTGCACATTGTGTGGCTAGCAATAGTGATAATCACAGGAGGAAGCAGCTAGAATTCATAGACTGACTGTTAGGTGCCCAGCACTGAGCTCTATGACTATTATCTCACTCTGACAACAAAACTTTAAAGCAGGTGCTGCTGTCCTCACCTTATAGATGGAGAATCCAGGCTCAGAGAGGCAGGGCAACATACCTGAAGTCCCTTAGCTAGTTGGTGCCAGGATGGAAATTCCTGCCCAGGTCTGTGTGACTCCAAAACCCTTTCCGCTACGAGCACCTTGTGCATTGTGACCCCCTCCCTCTTGAGCCTTCCTTAAAAAGGAAGGGGGGATAAGGTAAATAATCTGACATATTACATTTTCATTTCCCTTAAGCTTTCACAAAACCATAGAGTCTTGGAGCTGAGAGGAGCATAAACAGGTGGTCTGCTCTCTTTACCGATCTTCAGTTGGGAATATAGTTAAACCAGTCCAGGCCAAGAGTGCATTGTTTGCTAAGACAAAACAATCTGAAAACTTTTCTTAATTACTCAGTTCATGTTTAATTTTCAAAATCTCCTAACAGCTCACCTAAATGGCACATACCGTAGTGTAGGCCCCACGTAAATGCCCTTTGCCCACGCTGGAGAAGATGAATGAGTCTTTTAGCCCCCTGGTGCTTTCTTCTGGGGTCTTTATTCCCTTTGGGGGGGGGGAATCTCTTCTTCCCTCTCAGGGGCTCCCCATCCTTCCTCAGTCCCGAGCCCTCCTCATCAGGAGGAAGCTAATCAAGCCAGCCTGAGGGGCTCCCACTTACAAGTCCTCGGTTCCCGCTAGCTTTTGTAGCAAGAAGAGAGGATCAGAAATCAGGGATAAACAAAAAAGGAAGGATGCCATGCTTAACACAACATGTTCTTAATGACATACTCTTTCATACCTATTTCTCATGTAATCCCCACTTTTACATCAAAATAACTTAAGTTTAGAAAAGTTAAGGTCACAGATCTAGATCATAAATCATGGATGAGACAAAGCCCATATTCAGTCTACTAGCCCCGGGTTTGGACACATGGGACCAGTTGTCTTCTTTTATACCTTTAGCCTCACTGACCTCACCCTAACCCCAAGCAACTGTCCTGAGTAGGCTTGTCATGGGCCACCAAACCTTGCTAGGATTTTGGATTTTTCACTGCAAATCCATTATCCCACAGGAAATTCAAATGTGTGTCCTGGTCACTGTGACTAAAAGCATTATCTGAGCACAAAGGACACCCCAGTGTGAAGATGTTCTGACTCATCCTTTTTGCTATCTGCCTGGTCTTGGATTTCTGCACAGTGCATTTCCTTCCTAGCAAACGGGACTGGACTTGGTCTTTCTCACCTCTGATTTCAGGTCACTTCTAGTCCAGCAGGGCCACTTTGAATATAGACCTTATTTTTTAAGGTCTGGCACCTTCTCACAATCACATCATCTACCAGGTTAACAAACACACTCCTTGCTCTGTTATCAAACAATTGTCAACAAAAACACATTGCCTAATTGGCAGCTGCATAAACTTCTTTACTCCTCAGGGAAAACCTGACGCCTACTCATGTCTAGGAGTTCTAATCCAGTTTATTCTCCAGTCATTTTAGGTAGGATGGGATGGAGAAAGCTCTTGCATAGTGGATGGTTTATAAGGATACCATTACATGTTTTGAAACACAATTCTCAAATAATTTGAAAGGGTTAATGAGCAATCTGTCCTCTGGCCGTGGACGCCCCTCATAAGCCTACTCACCCTGCCCCAACCACTTCCTTCCAAAGAAATAACTTAAGGAATGGCTTACTCACTTACAGGTTCTGGGTCAAATGCTTCTTTGGTCGTGAAGAACTTAAGAACAACAAACATTTCTCCCGATAGCAAGTAACTGCTGGCCCTCAGCTGAACCCCGGCTTCCATCTGCAATTCCTCAGCCCCTGAAGATTGTTGGAGGTGTATTCCTTGTATGTTTTTTGTTCTTGATACTATCTTATGGTTTTTCTTTAACCAAACAAGACACTCAACCAGCACAAAAATAATCCCAGGAAAATGGTCCATAGCGAGCATTTGTAGGGGATGCTGACAGATTCCAAACAAAGAAAAAGTTGCTTCTCATGTTCTCCATATTTGAATCCATTTGTTGGAACCTAGTAGCACATTCCACTGTCACCGTGGACAGGCTGCTAATAGATCTGGAGTGGGAGGGAGGTATAAAAGGCTATTGAATCTGGAGTTTTGTTTTATTGTCTTGAGAGTGAATTATCTGAAGGTGCTTAATTATGTCCTGGGCCTCTGGCAGACTGGCCAAGGCAGAATATGGAGGGCTGCCTCACCCTAATGCCTCTCAGATATCAGCAAGGCCCCAGGGGCCACCTTTTAGGGAGCCCACAAATGGTAGCCGGCCACTGATGACATGGCTTTGAACAATTCAATAGCAGCCTTCCGGCCCCCGAGGCACGTGCTGCTGCCCTGCAACACTCCGCGGAGGGCCAGGTGATCTGGGTCGCCTGGCTAAGCAGCTACATCAGGTTTACTTTGGAAAACAGTTTCCACTTAATCAAATTTCAACGTTGATACAATTTTTTACTTATGTAAAACATCAAAGGGAAGTTAGGATAAAGTACCAATGAACCCAGAAACACACATACTCACATGGATACACACACACACTTCACCCACCAATTTTGTCTACAGATACTCACCTTGGATGCCACACACATTCGTTCATGTGTGGCAGGGTGTCTAAATCATGGACAGCAGTGGCTGAATCTGAGATCATTATGGAGTGAAATGGGAAGCTGTTCTTAGTTGCCTGTTTGGGTAGGGACACCCATACAGAGTCTCATTTCATGGCTCTTTTCCATTTACCCATCAGGGATCATTTACTTGCAAGGAAGAATAATTCAAACTAATGCAAGTGAAAAGGTGACCTTAATTTGCTAATTATATCATTTTCTCTTTGTTAATCTATTTACTTAATCTATGTCTTGTTAGGCCAAGTTCTGTTTGCTCTGGGCAGGTGGGCCGCTTTTCTCCACCTGCCTGCCTTCGTGTTCTGCTCTGCGCTCCAGGACACCCCCGCTCGGTGCTCCCCCTCCGGTAGCCACTGGGAGATACGTTAGGAAATGAGAACGTGGAGGGGAGCAAGGCCGGGGTGCTCCCCCTCCCTCCCTCCCGGACTGGGCTCCCATAGTCCCATCATTGAAACCATTTCACTTGAACCATCTGAGTTCAATTCTGTTTTCTGCCTGATGCAGTAGAACCTCCAAACGTCCTACCCCTAACCTGTCCAGTCTTTCATCAGAGATTGCTTTCTAGCTCTACACAGGCAAATTCTGGCTAACGTTCTGTTTGAAAACTTAATTCTCCCTCCCAACTTGATCATAGTTAATTTTCTGTTATCTAATCATTATCGGTAATTGCCATCCATTCTTTCATTCACTTGGAAAAGAGTAGCATTTGTATTTTTTAAATAATACAGAATCTTATTAATCTTGCTGAGTTTGTTACCACAGCTCAGGTCTGGTAATTTCCTCTGGACTTTTTGCTTATGACTGTGTCCACATCGTCAAGCACATGGGAGTAGTTAATAAATACATATTGAGTTTTTAAAAGAACAAAGAGGAGGAGGAGGAGGAGGAGGGAGAAGAATGTTTTTGTTTCCCTGGTTTTCATCTGTTCTGGAAAAACTTAGGAGAGTTATAAAAGTACTGGTGGTAAGAGTTAATATTTTTGAGTACCTACTGGACTCTAGGACTGCAGTTTACTAAATTATCTCATTTAGTCTTTGTAATAACCCAATGAGCTAAGTGCTATTTTTAATCTCCATTTAAGTGATAAAGAAAATGAGGCTCTAAGAAGTAAGGAACTTGTTTTAGGTCACCAAGCTAGCATGTGGCAGGACCAGCCTCGGTGTGACAGACTACGGAGTCTGCACTCTGAACCAACTCTGCTCCCGCCCACACCAGTGGCTCTGAGAGCCCCTCTGGAGCCTGCAGCGTACTTCTCTTCCAACTCCTACTTCAAAATCGAAAGGTGTCCCCTATGACTTCCACTGAGACTTTTTTCCTTCAAGTTAGACATCCCCAGGTCCCCACTTATTCCTGCATAGCCTGGTTTACAGACCTCTCCCCTTCTTCTCGAGTAGGCTTACCCTACAATTCTTCTTGAGGGCTCACCCACCCTCTTTTCCTCAGCAGTGAGCTTTTCCTGGACCTGAAAGGACATCTCCAAGCATGCAAGGAGGCATATTTTTTACTTTCAGCTGATAATAAGAATGCTAAGGTGGAAACTTCATTTAAACTTCAGTAGATTCTGTGGAAGAAAGTAACTCATTCCTCAAAGGAAGATTTTCACTAACATTTAGACTCATCAAGACCCAGCCATCCCTTGAGCCACAGGGAAGGCTTCTGTCAGCAGGCGCCAGCACGTGTCGCCGGTCACCACCTCCCCAGCTTCTCACTGCCTCATACCTTCTCCTGCTTGTGGTCCAACAAGGCCACTCAAACCCCCAAAAGTAATTGAAAATCAAACTATTTCTTCCTGTCTTTCCTTGGAAGACAATAGAATATCTGGAGATCCGAAAATGTTTTACATCATTTCAGATCTGGAAGTTCCCTAGAAGTGATCAGGGGCCCCAGTGGTAATGTGGGCAGAACAATTCTTCTGTGCAGAAGCATCAGAGCCCCTGCACTAAATGCCAGAAACGCTCACCCCATGTCTCTGGGACAGGCAGAAGTTCTCCCCACATTTCCAGACATCCCCCAGGGGTGTTCATAGAGCTCCTGGTTGTGTGAGAACCATTGAATGAAAATAAAGAAAGGGGAGGTTAATGTGTTCCCCAAAGCATAGGAACAGCCAACTTACTACTTTATTTATAACACCACTTATTTCCAAAAACGATTTGCATGCGTTGAATGACCCATTTTCTTTGGCCATAATTCTTCTCATCTCCATTTTACACTTGTGGCAATTGCCCAGGGTCACACAGCTAGAAAGTAGAGAAGATCAGAACTTGAGTGTCTCCATAAATTTCCCTACATTATCCTCTCTGCCACTCAGTCATGTCTGCTGGCAACTGGGCGACTGTGAGTGCCACGTGGAAGGCCTTGGTGCTGCCGTGACGCTGAGTCTGATGAGTGCCATTGCCCACACAGGTGCTCCAAGGAGCAGCCACATGTTTCTATGCTTTCATTGGCTTTGACATCATCGCCACCACCGGAGAGGAAGCCAAGAACCCCAACACGTCCATCCCTTATGCTATCACTGCCTCCCTGATCATCTGCCTGACAGCATATGTATCTGTAAGTATGAGTGCCTTGGGACCCTCCTGTGGCCTTTTCATATATGACCTTAAAATGTGGCTCTGGGACTGGGCTCCCTCCTGTCAGGAAGTAATCCTTTCCTTGTACATTCTTGGTGTTTGTATACTTGTGTACAGACCCACTATATCCCCACTCATCAATGACAAGGAAAATATCAGGACTCCAAACGAGATGGGAGGAGCCCCAGACCCTCACTTCAGCCATGGCCTCCAAGTCTCCATCCCCTCCGTGCCCCACATTCAAGCTCTTGGTATTTGCTGCTGCCCAGGGGATGGTGTGCAGGGAGTGGGCAGCCATCCAAAGAGCTCAGATCATAGGCTGGCAGTAACCAGTGGGTGTGCAAGTGGCATTGTGGGCCTCTGTGCACCGTCCTCAATGCTCTTCTGTCTTCTGGGAGCTTCCCGGCAGCAAAGAGGCAAGACGCCCCCAGAGTGGGAAGAGAGACTAAGTGCTTCATCCTCCAGAGACACTCTTCCCATCAAACCTCAGGGCAAATGCAATTTCTTTCTTGCTCCCACTTTTTACGCTGGTTCAAGCTCACTCTCTCGGGTTTCCCTGCCAAGGGACGCCCTCGTAATAAAGCCTTTAGTCTTGTCTCCTCACACTTTTGATGTGTCATCTCTCAGTTCCCATCTCAGAATTTCTATCATAGAAAGAGTTCAGCCACTTCCAACATCTTCTCAGCCCCTGGCAATAGACAGAACCAGATGACAAGCCAACAGGTGTGTGATTACACAAAGACTCCCTGCCCTAAGGGTCCACTCACTTGGGTCACCACAGTTAGGAAAGAGCCAGCCCTGATGTTCCTGTTGCCAAAGCATATCAAACGAACCTCATTTTCCAAACCCCACCCAAAAAACCCCAAAACCATTTTTAACAACTACCTAAAGAAACCAGCCAATTGATCATCAAGGCAAGCTGCAAAACAGGATTGTTCTGGAAGCCAAAGGAAAACATGAGAGCAGCCTTGGGTGTGGTTTCTAGAAATTCAATTGCCCACCCAAAAGTTTATGAGTGAGTTGACTAGCACTTCCTCCATGCACACCATGCAAGTGGCTTCATCTTATCCCTGATAACCCCGCAGACAGATCTGTCTGGGATGGCTGGTGGTGTGGGGGGAGCAGCAGAGACATGCCGCTCTGCATTTCCCCTCCTAGTCTTCCCTCATACTTCCTCCTGCTCCAGGGTTCCTCCCTTAGAACAGCACTGTACACACGACACTGTATCTCTGGGCATCTACCGACATTCTGTACATCCTGACCTAGCACGGGCAGGAGACTCGGTGTGAATTGCTGTAAGAATCAGTCCCTCTCTCCTCCAGCCCACCCACCACACTCCCAAGGGTGATATTGCTGGGAAACCTTCTCTTCCAGAATGCATGGGCCTTATCATGCTTCAGGGATGTTTCATCAGCAGGCTTCCATTCCCACACCAGAAGAGCCACATTTCTGGGTGGTGGTGGTCCATCCTGTGGAGGCCCATGGCTTACTGGAGGATTTGGGCTCCTAAGGAATAGGCAAAGAAGTGGTCTGGGAATGCACCAGCCTCTCCCTTTTAGGCTCCAAACTTCCTTTTTGATGCCAGTGTTGACCTAGCATAGTGGTCCTTGGGTCAGAGGCCAGGGTAGCCCCATATCTGGCCATATGACTGATAGCTTCATTGCCTGGGGCCAATTCTGAAAGGAGAGGTGCTATGGTAGATCTGTGACATGAAGAGAGATAGGTCCAGAAAGCCCCAGGCGACTCCTGGTTAAGCAAAGCCACAGTGGTTATACAGCCCCAGAGGAGGACTGGATTCCATCCTGATTCCATAATCTGCTTGTTGGCCTGCCTGGCTTCTGGGAGTGAGCTACAGAGGAAGTAGAAACGTGAGTCCTCATCTAGATCCCATCAGCTGACTGGCCGTGGATCTCCTGCACACATCTTTGCCGTTTCGGTATCTGGTCTTCAGGATAAGAGGTGGTACAGCTAAGAGTCTATAGGATCCTGGAAGTATAAAAGAAATGTGTTTTCTCCATCTGGGCAGGGTGCTCAGGGTCACTGCCAGGCCCAGGTTCCAGTGCTTTAGGCTACAATTCCTTCTCCCTGGTAGTATCTTCCCTTCACTGAATGGTTGGAGTGGCTCTGCTTTCATGCTATAATACCTGCAGACTTACTCCTCAGATATTAAAGGGCCACAGATAGATAGTAGAGATTATCTGTCCAGTCCACTGTTCAGTTCACATGGGAGAAGAAAATACTGAGACAAGAGCACCAGAGGCCATATGATTCATCTAAAATAAAGGTACCTGCTAAGAGGTAGCAGATCAAATGACTGTGCAGGCCTCTGGCTCCGGTCTAGGGCTCCTTCCTCCCCTGTGGGATGCCCAGCCACGCTGTCAGTCCCTCCTACCTCCAACCATGTTTTCTCTTGTTTTCACAGGTGAGCATGATCCTAACTTTGATGGTGCCGTATTATGCCATTGATACAGAGTCCCCGCTCATGGAGATGTTTGTGGCTCGCGGCTTCTATGCTGCAAAATTCATAGTGGCCCTTGGGTCGGTTGCAGGACTGACAGTCAGCTTGCTGGGCTCCCTCTTCCCAATGCCAAGGGTCATTTATGCCATGGCTGGTGACGGGCTCCTTTTCAGGTATGGGTTATGCTCTGTGGAATTTAATCTGTGCGCCACACCTGTCCAGGGAGACAGCCACTGACAGCCTGACTGTAATTTTGATGTAAGTGCCTGTCACATAGATTGGGGAAAGTGTCATATATCCTGGCAAAATGTCTGAGTGACAAGAGCTTAGACCCTAAAACAGTCCCTAGTTTGACTCTAGGTCCCTCAATCTAGTACAACCTAACATGCCCCTGACTGCGCCCGCCTCCTGTCTGCCACTGTGTGCTCCTTTGGAAAGAGGGCAGGTGCCAAGCTGTTACATTGGGTGGCCTCCAGAAAGAAGATCCCACCCCGGGGATATTTCAGGCCTGCCCTCCCATTGAGGCAATGGTAACTGCCCCCCTCTCCATAGCCCCTCAAAGTGGAGAAAGTTCAAAGTTACAATCAAAGGGCGGATAAGAAGCTCTGAACAGAACCTAATAATAGTAAAAATAGTTTACCATTTATTGAACATCTGTGTATCTCAGGTGCTTTGTATACAGTATCCCGTTTAGTTGTCACAATAACTCTGTTTTGCAAATAAGTATACAGGTGAATACATTCAGAAAGAGAGAGAAACATGTCCCAAAGCTCCCAGATGCTGGGGGGGAGGGGGGAAGGGGAGGCTAGGGCAGTGGGGAGGAAGCCAGGACTTGAACCCAGGACTATCTGACTCCAAAGACCAGACTTTTAGCCACGCCAGCATAATGACACTTCCTGCCCCCTGCACTGGCCATGAAGCAGCCTATCCACCCGTGGTACAAAGGGCAGGCAGCCACATCTGGGTTCCCAGTGTCCACAGGAAAGGTATTCTTCCAGTGCGCAAAGCAAGGAGCAAACCATGGAGGCCCAGGAGCTCTCAGAGTGCAGAGGGACCCAGCTCAGGACTGCATCTCCACTGTTGGCTTTCATCTTCTGCTCTGGTCCCTCTGTACACCCTCTGAAGTTACCAGGTCAAAACTGCTTTGTCTGGGAGCCAAACAGTCCAAGGAGAGGCTGACTGTGGTGGAGACATGATGACTTCACACACCTAAAAGGGTTTTCCGTGGCCAAAGGAAACTAAGAGGAAAGATGCTGGGGCTCTAAGTACAGCTGATAGTCTTATGTGAATCATGGAAATGAGGGAGGAATGGAAGCAGAGGAGTGGGGATCCAGAGGAAAGAGAGAAGAGCAGGAACCTACTGGAAGCTCACAGGAACTACTGAAGACGTGTCTGCCATTCAATTGCCCTTGTCAGTCTCCTCCAGTCGGTAGCTGGCTATCAACACATTTTTGATTATTGTGTTATTTTTCCCACTAACTCCCTGTACTTTTGCTATAGAACAGTGTTTCTCAAGGTTTTCCATAAACTAGAAGCCTCTGTAGGTTTTTGAATGCCTATTTTTTGGGTCCCACTCCCAGAAATTCTGACATAGTAAGTCTCAAATGAAATCTGAAAGATATGTATTTCTAACAAGCTACAAGGTGACACTGATGCTGCTGGTCCACCGACCGCACTTTGGGTAACACATCAGAGGACCCCCAAGCAGGTGCACGGCTTCTCCAACTATGACTTCTTCACAGCAAAGTCTGGGCTTCAATTTAGATTTCTGAAACACCTTGTAGATTCAGTCAACCCTTCATACCACGTAATGAAGTAAGAACTTTGATAAGGAAGTTTGCTTCAAAACCAAGGAATTAAAGTAAATCCCTTCAAAATTATATTCCAGGAACTGAATCCTGGGCTAAGAATAGCCGCTGCATTTAAAGCAGTGAATCCAGAAGTAAACCGGAGGGGCGGGACCACAGGGCGACAAGCCGTGTTAGAATCAGCCAGCATCTGTAGCCCGCCGTTAACCCTCTGCTCCCCCTCCCACAGGTTCCTGGCTCACGTGAGCTCCTACACGGAGACGCCAGTGGTGGCCTGCATCGTGTCGGGGTTCCTGGCGGCTCTGCTCTCGCTCTTAGTCAGCCTGAGAGACCTGATAGAGATGATGTCCATCGGCACGCTCCTCGCCTACACCTTGGTCTCCGTCTGCGTTTTACTCCTCCGATACCAGCCAGAGAGTGACATTGACGGGTTTGTCAAGTTCTTGTCTGAGGAGCACACAAAGGAAAAGGAGGGCATTCTGGCCGACCGTGAGCACGAGGTTTGCTCTCCCGTGAGCGAAGGGGAAGAGGTTTCTGGCCCAGCCACCAACACATGTGGAGCCAAGAACTTACCTTCCCTGGGGGACAACGAGATGCTCATTGGGAAATCAGACAAGTCAGCCTACAGCGTTAACCACCCCAACTATGGCACTGTGGACATGACCACAGGCATAGAAGCTGACGAGTCGGAAAACATTTATCTCATCAAGTTAAAGAAGCTGATTGGGCCCCGTTACTACACCATGAGGCTCTGGCTGGGCCTCCCAGGCAAGATGGACCGGCCCACGTCAGCCACGGGGCACACGGTGACCGTCTGTGTGCTCGTGCTCTTCATCCTCATGTTTGTCTTCTGTTCCTTTGTCATCTTCGGCTCCGACTACATCTCCGGGCAGAGCTGGTGGGCCATTCTGCTGGTCGCTCTGACGGGGCTGCTCATCAGCGCCCTGGTGTTTGTGATCCTGCAGCAGCCGGAGAACCCCAAGAAGCTGCCCTATATGGCCCCTTGCCTCCCCTTTGTGCCTGCCTTTGCCATGCTGGTGAACATCTACCTTATGCTAAAGCTCTCCACCATCACGTGGATCCGGTTTGCCGTCTGGTGTTTTGTGGGTAAGCAACTTCCTTTGGAAACCCTGAAAGTTCCTTTTAAGTCCTTGAACAGGCCTATCCCAAAATTACCTCCTAGCTGGACGAGGCATCTGCATTCCATGGGAAACCTGGCCCGTTCTGTGGACACTTGCTTTCTGCGTTAGAGTCAATAAAGCCGGTTGTGCCCTTTCTGCCTGTTAAGGTCTTGATCGTTGGTTCTGAAGAATGATGCCAATCAATCCATTACTTCACTGAAAACTATTAAGGGACATTCTCCTTATGGATAATTAATACTATTAAAAGGCCACTTAAAATGAATACACATGAAAAAGGGACAAAAATAGCACAGTAAAAGAGGTGTGACAGTTGATCGAAATTGTATCTCAGAAACTAAAAGTTATGAAAAAGTTCTCTTACACTTGACAAAATTAAAATAAAATAGTGACCGAGTCCTAATGTTTTTAAATGAGCAAAGTATGAATTAAGAATGGATTTTTTGGCATAATTTTTCAGACAAAAATTGTGCTATTTAACATCTCTCACTTCATGTGGACTTTTATAAAATATTCAAGAGTTTTTCACTTCTTCCCAAGGATCTTTCTTCATCCTTTGATATTCCAGTCATCCTCTTGGGAAGTACCCATTAGGCCATCATCCCTGTTAATTTTCTCTTCTTCTATCAATGACCGATATGACTACATTAGGTACTCAATTGTCCACAGCTTTGAGTGTGAATTAGAGTTGCTCTCTAAGCTCACTTTCGTCACCGTCAAGTCTTGTTACTTCCTCAAGATCTCTAATTTCCCTTGACTTACGTTCATATTACATGTTCATCATATCTGACAATCACTGATGTCATGAGACGGCTGGGGATTGGTGCTCATGATGGCTTGAGAGGGGTGTTTAAGTGAAGAGCAACTTTGAAGTTCCTTAGCCACTATTTTTATGTTGCCTACACAACTCGGCAAGCTGAGGTCTCTGGTAACAAACACTTGGCCAAGGAGGATCCTACGTGCTTTGAGGAATAAGAAGTATCAGATGAGTAACCCCTGCCTGAAGCAGAGGCAAGATTAGTGCACATAAATCAATTCGCCCGGCCAAAGCCTCATAAGGACGTTTATTGATTAGTAGCTCCTTGAGGTCAGGGATAGGGTGCTCAACATGGTGTCCTCTGTGCCTGGGACATAGTAAGTGCTTAACAAATGCTTTTCTATGATTATAAAGCACCCTTCAGGTGAGAAAAACTAACTTCCCATCGGAAGAAAGGATTTTGAGGTGGTAGAATGTGAACTGGGCCTATGAGATCAGATTTAGGTAAAGGGAAGTGGGAGGAAACATAGTGCTCAGAGGAAAGGGCATATGCCTCCCAGCGGACTCCTCACCTCCAAAGGTCATCCTATGCCCTCCTGTCAACATTTTGTCCCAATTTTTCACTGTTCTAAGTATCATTCCTTGTTAAACTTCAGAGGGTTTTCCCAAGAGGACCCCACTAACTCATCAAGGTTTTAACCATTTTTATGCTTTATTCATAATCTCTCTTCTCTGCTTAAACATTTTTCCACTGGAACCTTAGGCTAACCAATGGATGGATTCAACTATGGGTGAGTGAAGTGGATAGAAATATTTTAGTCACATATCTGTCAGATAAATGAAGGGATAAATACAAAGACACCTAGATTTATTCATTCATTCCTAGGCTGTCAGAGCTGGAAGGGGCCTTCAATATCTAGTACAAAGTTACCCACAATGTGGTGACCATTCCATTGGTACTATCTGAGCTGATTTTATAGAATATATAAATAAACTTTTAATAATATTTTATAGTTATTAAACATTTCCACATAGAAAAAATATGCATACATGAATCTGCTGATTATTTTTAAATTTAAGAAGTGATTCAAATTAAAGAAAAAAATCAATACTAGTACAGGTGCTATATGGTTTGTAGTAAAATAATTAACATTTATATAGTACTTATCACGTCAGCCATTATTCTGAGCACCTTACTTATACAAATTTATTTAATCCTCACAAGAGTCCCCATTTGACACATGAGGAAACTGAGGCATTTGACTGAGGTCACATAGCAGAGCCAAATTAGAATTCAGATAAGGCAGGTCCAGAGTCCATGACCATAACATCTACACCAAAAACGTAGCAGATAAATAACCAAAGTTTGAGAAATGCTAACATAGTCCACCACCTCCCCACTGCTCTCTCCCTCAATAATTTTACAGATGAGTAAACAAACCTCTGAGAGGTTAGATAACATACTCAAGGTCAACAGGAGTCACAGGAAGTTATTCACACAGCTGGGACTATAATCCAGTATCTCCACACTCAGATCTGGGGCTCCTACCTTCTTGCAGGGTGCCTCTGAGCACACCTTCTTATTTGGTCAGAATGTTTAATACTCAGCTTAGAAGGATGAACACATAGTATCAGGCTTCATGGGTGTATGACCTGTGCACACAGGCCCTGCATTTGGTTTAAAGATCTGCTGCTGCCTTTTTGAATTTTAACATTTTTTTTAACAAGAAGTTCCATGGTTTCATGTTGCACTGGGACCCACAAATAATGTAGTCAATCCTGCATAAAATCTATGGTTACTGGAGCACCAGAGGCATTTTGTGGAAGTGGTGAGTCCCTTGCCTTTGGAGTTAAACAGCCCCAGATTCAAATCACAACTCTGCCACCTTTGCATCTTGTAACCTTGGGTAGTTCACTCAACTCCTTTGGGCCTCAGTTTACTCACCTGTAAAACTGCAGATAATTCTACCAGTCTTGATCTGGTTGCTGTTTGAGGATTACATAGGAAAATATTGAGGAGAGCAGTAAGAATTGCTTCTTTCCCTCCTTTTCTTCCCCTAGACTAGCTATCATCTGCCAGAGTACAGTGTGAACTTGTTCTGACTCACACTACCCTCCCAGTCCAGGCAGAAGAAAACTCCCAGAAGGACTTCTGTAATCTTGCTGATAACACAAACTTCAAACTGGTTCCCGAAACTGAATCTCCCTGCCACGGGAAGGTGGCACCATGCAGCCGGGGGCTGGCCGGACAGAAGGCACGGCAACCTGCAGCTCAACAAACACCCACCTGCTAACTACCACCTGCTGTGGCATCAGGGTCTTTGAAGGTTGCTAGATAAATTAGTTTCACCTAGAACAAAGATTTTCAACCCTAACTACACAGCAGAATCACTTGAGTTGCTTCTGAAACGTTCTATGGCCAGGATTTCCCCACAGAGTTTTTCTGATTCAATTGGTCCATTATGGCCAAGCCACATGTGGGTGTTTCTTAAAGCTTCCTCAGGTCATTTTAATGTGCAGCCAGGTTTACAATGATCCACAATAGTGGTTCCAAAGTGTGGTCCCAGACCAGCAGCACCTGTATGACAGGGAGCCAGTTAGAAATATGATTTTGGGTCCCATCCCAGACCTACAGAATCAGAATCTCCGAGGGCAGTTCAGGTTTTCACAAGCCCGACGGATGACTCCGATGTACGCTCAAACTTGAGAGCCATGATCTAGAGAGAAGAATAAAAAGATACTAACGAGGAAGACAGATAATTGAACTACAAAAACTCCCTGTTTTTCAATCACAAAATTTTGCATGTATGAGACCTATCTATTCCAAAACCCCAAATTGGCTTATAAAATCTTTAATAATCTTATAGAATAAATGTCCCACCTCTAAACTTCTGGGCCTCCAAAATGCCAGCTTATTCTTCTTAATCTCTCTTATAACTTATCTGGGGAGAACAATAGAGATATTTTTAAAAGGAGCCTCTTATGAAACATCAGCTACTTTTTTTAAAGATTTACATTGTTAAGCTGAGTCATAACTTGATAGTCTTCTCAGACACATTTTTTTACCCAACCTTCTCTAAATGAATCTTAATTGCAGCATTTTTGTAACAATGTGTCAAGATACTTTTGACCTTCAGAAGAGCATGGCTCCCCGAGTGAGATGAGACACAATTGCTCGCAAGGTCTCCCCGCATGTTTTGCCTTCAGAAAGAGAAATGACTTAAACAGCCAATGTTGAGACCCAACCAGATGAGCAGCCTTCATTTTCCTTTTCTCTTCGCTGATGAAGTTTCATAAAGAACACCTCAGAGGGGTGGGCGGAGTCTCAGAGAATATGAAACGGGCAGGGACGCTGGGAACCCCGTGCAGTGGTATTTTCCAGGGCATCTTTCAGGTCTACTGTTCCTTGTGGAACTTTATTATAAGTTAATCATCTGTTAACCCAGCTCACAGTCCCCCTGGAGGGTGCCGAGTTTTCATCTGGAATTTTTTTCAGCCCCTCTGAGAAAATAGATTCCTGTCTATAGAGTTCAGAGAAAAGACAATGACTTGGCAATGAGCCTCATAAGTCCCGTCTGTATCAGAACATAAATGTTGAAAAGAGAAGGCATCCCTAGGGTCTTTACCTGAAACCACCTGAAACCCTGTGGGAAATCGCCCAAAGGTAGCTACGGCGACAAAGGGAAGACAGGGCAAGAAGGGGACCGTGAGCTGGGACCTGAGAGGTCCCCAGGCTAAACAAATTCCTGATGATACAGCCCACGAATTCTCTTTGTAGGCAGAAGAGAAAAGAAGTGGCACCTTCAACATCAAAATCATGCTCAGAAGAGCAAGAAAAATGAAGGACAGAATGGGGAAGCAACAGGGCCAGTGTGATGCCAAGGCGGGGGTGTGGAGGCGGAGCCTGCCGCAGTGGGGGCCGCGTGCCGCAGGGGGCCTCGGGGGCAGGAGGGGCCTGGCGCTACCAGCGACAGCCAAAACATTGGCCCTCCTCTGAGACCAAAGAACGAAGGGAGAGAGGGCCACGGCAGGGATGAAGGCCCTGGGGCAGGCCTGTGCGGTGTGCCTGCAACAACTTAGAGCCGTGAAACAGTGACCTTCTTCCCCGCGACATGCCGTTTGCGAGATTCATCCATATTGTCGCCTGCGGTTTTAGCTTGTTCGTTCTCCTCGCTGGCTGTCCCTCCAAGGTGGCCACAGACCACAGTGTGCCTATCCGTTCTGGCGCCCGCAGACATTTAGCTTGTTTCCAGTTGGGGCTGTTACAAATAGAGCTGCTGTGAACATTCTTGTACATGTTTTTGGCGGACACAGGGACACATTCCCCTGCCTTTCTCCTGAGTTGGAAGGGGAATTGCTGCCTGGCATTATTAGATTTTTAGTATTCTTTAACAACATCGCATCCTGTCTCCTGGCCATTCTACCCATCAAATAAAATAGAGGGTCCCCAGCAGATGGGAAACTGAGGCATAAAGTAATGCTACTTACGTTAGATGAGTTGCAGGGCCAGGGAGAGACTATCCCCCCATTCCATTCAAGCCCGTTCTTCCTGACCACACCATATTAAACAAACCTTATTGTTATTACAATCAACAGGGCTGGTGGTGGTATTTATAAAAATAATCAGCAAAGTGGGAGTCAGTGGAGATTACTGTGGGTGGAGAGGACACCTTCTCATTACTACCCAGTCTTCATTTCTGCATTGGCAAATGTCTGTTTTGGAAAGTTGATCCCATCGTAAAAATAAAAAAGCCCCCAGGCATAACAAAGTCCCTTAGTTATCTGCAGCAGGCAGAGCTTCCTGCTGGAAAGTGCACCCCAGGAAGAGGCAGCTCCACCCAGCCTGAGGGCAGGTGGCCCGCTCCCCTCAGCCCTGGGCACATTGCTGCCTGGAGGACAGGAAGATCCCAGGGGCTCTAGAGCTCAGGGACCTGCTCCTCAGCCCCAGTTTGCTCTGAGGGTTGGAAATCTGCTGTTATCGTCTGTCCCCAGGTCACTCAGTCTCTTTCCAGAGCTGAGTTTTTATTCTAGGCTTTTGCCCATACTATCCAGAGTTCCCTTTCTCCTGCCCCTCTTACTTGTGGGTTTGGGGTCATTTGCTTAATTTGCACAATCTAGATGAGCACAGGTGCAGTAAGCAGGTGTTCTGCCAGCTAATGCTGAGGTCCCCACCATCCGAAAGCAGGTTTGTCACTCCTAACCTTCCCTGGAGATGCCCGGGGGGGATGGGAACAGCCATCGGTTAAGATTCAGAGCTGTGAGCTCTAGTCCCATTCAGTCACCTATTTATTGTGTGGTTCTTACCTATTCTGAGATGATGGACAGGGAAATGCTTTTTTATAAAGGGCTTTGTGATCACAAAATGCTCTATTACATAAAGAAAGCCTGTTCAATTGCTGAAGGCATGAATCTTCCTCTTGTCCAGCCCAAAGCTTTCATGGGCACATTCTCCACCAGTTTTTATCTGGAGGAGAAGCCAAAGCCTCTTTTTGAATATTTCCCTTCACTGCAAACAGCCTTTCACAGGACTCATTGCCATCACCTTTGACCAGGGCTGGCATTCAGACATGTGCCTGGCATAGCCATGGCTGCTGCCAAAATACTGAAACACTTCTGTGCCTGCTGGTAACTAGTTGCTGCCCTGAGTGGCCCCCACCATGATCCATCAATGAAAAAAACTACTCCAGCCCAGCAGGGGTCCTCCAGGACCCAGCTGTCTCACAAACCTGATTCCCTTCTGATTTTTAGCATCACATCTGCCTTTCATTTATTACAGATATAAGATGTGTAACTACAAAGCAAGGAGCCAAATTTTTAAGGAATAGCAGAATTAAATATGCAAATAGAATAATATTGTTATTTATCAATTAGCCATTTTACTCTTGAGGCTTGGTTCCACTGTGTGTATGTTTGAAATAATGCAAAATAAAAAGTTAAGCGAAATTGTTTTTAATCAGTCTATACCTGGTAGCCCCTCTAGGTAGGTGGGAGAAATAAAGATGGAAGCCCCGTGGATTAGGACATGGAGGGGCCCTGAAGGATTCAGTCTGACGCTAACTGTGTTGCTATGGAAAAATCCCTTATTTTGTCCTATGCCCCAGTTTCCTGTCTGTGAAATAACCATTACACACACACATGCACATGCACACGCACATTCCCAGACAGGCTAGGAGGAGTCTAAACATGATGACATGTATGGCATTTGGAGTTCCTTGGGAGAAAGGTGCAACGTAAATTATGCATCTATAGGACCTCAGCACTCGGAGGTGTTTGTTCTGTGAGGTTTAGTTTAGATGATTCAGGACTTCCAGAATCCCCACAGATTTTTCGGCAGCTACCTCATGCTTAGTTCTCTAAGCCAACTGAAAAAAGGAACAGAAACAAAACACCCTGCTTCTACACAGGAGGCTTTAACAGCTCTGTTTACTCCTCCAACACAAAGCCCTTGTTTATGTGTGACAGATGGTAGTGCGTGCTTCTCTCCTCTTTCTCTCTCTCACATCTCTCTCCCTCTGTCCCTCTCTCCCCTCTTGCCTTCCCTCTCCCTCACTTCAGCTACTCCCCTCTGTTTCTTTGTCCGCCTCCATTCTTCCTTTTTCCCAATCCTTCCACTTATCCTGAATTAAACCAAGGGCCAGTAGGGATAAAGACAGACAGAACCCCAAGACCTGAGAGAATGCCTTTGCGCAAACCAACCATTTATGCCGCAGGCTGCAGGCACACACATCACTGGTTGGTTTGCAGCTCTCATATGGAAATAGATTTTTGAAGACAGAGAGACACACCTTTGAAACGGTAGGGGGCTCTGAGTAAACATGAAAAGGCTCATAAATATTTATGTGGCAGGTTTCCATGGGTTGCTTTCCCAAAGTAATCATACTTGATACATTCACACACACACTCACACACACACACACACACACACACACACTTGTTTTCCTTCCAGGCCGAGCCACTCCAGTAGACCTAACCTCATACTGCGTCTTTACTGAGCTAAGCATAGTCTATAAACCAGCTGCGGTCGGGAGCAGCCTAGGAAGGGTTGGATATGCAAGGGTCTTCACTCCATTCTTGTGGAATGCTGATTCTGCCCCTCTCAGACCCCGATGAGTGACTTAGTCTTTCCCAGCCTCTGTTTCTTCTGTGAAACGAAGGTATCCCAATAGATGGATGATCTACAGATTCTTTCCCGGCTCTTAGGATCTACGATTCTAGGAGCAATCACACCAAGTCTCTTAGAGAATTCCCATGAATCAGTCTACATGACACCCCAAAACCTGATGGGGGAAAGGGGAGGCTCAGGGAAGTCTGTAACGATTGATGTTGAATCAGTGCTTGAGTGGCGGCCTGTGCGGTAGCAGAGAAGAGAAGTTAGGGGCAAGGTATGAAAACATGGCAGGAAGGTCAAGTAGGGAAATAACTCGCTTATAAGTAGAGTCTGAGAGGGAAACAGAGAGGAAAGAATTGGTATAATAGATACCAAGCAGGAGTAGGAGGCAAGACTTGGCACAGCCTGGATGTCTAGAAGAGACGGCAAAAAAGCAAAATGGGGCAAAAGGAGGTGTGTGCCCGCTACTGATCCTCTTGGTCTCATGAAATTTATTCTCGGGTCTCCAACACGCTTCCAACAGAGGCCTTCTGCAGAAGCAGCACACTGGCCCTCTGGGGAGAAGCCTCACTGCGATGCCATTCTACCCAAGGACACCCTCTCTCCCCCTGGCCAACCCCCACCCGCAGACAAGAAGGAGTAGAGACCCATGCCCAAAGCAAAGTGGCCGTCTGAGAAGTAACAGCCACATCTGCAAATGATTAACTCCAGGATTTATTACCAATTAGGAAAATAAATCTCTGCTTACTTTGGCTCCTGGAAAGATGATTTCACTGGGGGATGGGAGGGGGGAGGGGAGAAATCTGAGCTGAAAAAGACCCACTTCAAACTTGAAAGAGAGCAGGATTTCTCCAGCACCAGAGGGGAAAGCAGGCTTGATCTTGCGGTTCTGGGCAAACAGCCCAGCAGATACCTACAGGCTCAGCAAAGTCAAAGGGACCAGTGCCACTCAGAAGAGTTTGCATAACCGATGGCCCCCAGTGGCCAGGCCATAACAGGCTGGAGTTAGCAGTGAAGTATATGCAACAGAATCTTTACATTCTTGATCTCAGGGGTTCTCAGCCTTGGCCGACCTTTGGAATCACCTGTGAAGGTTTAAAAAATAAACCTATACTTGGGTCACACTGCAGAACAATCAAATCAGATCTCCAGGTGTGGGGCTTGGTTATCAGGGAGGTTCAAAAATTCCTCAGGAGACCCTCCAGGTACAGCCAATTTTGAGAACCACTGCTTATCCTCACAGCAAGCGCAGATCATAAATTCAGTAACTCTCACAGCTTTACTGACGAGAAAACTGAGGCATAAAGAGGCTAAGTAACTGCCCCATGGTTACACAGCTCATAGGGACAGAGGCAGGATTTGAACCCAGAGCTTACACTCCTATCATGCCCTATGACCTCTCAAGCTATGGTTCCCAGCTTTCCAGGCCCTGAGACTTCATGGGCTTTTCAAGGCAGAAAATGGGGGCTCTCAAACTATTTTTATATATCATTTCAAAACACTTCTGATAGGAATTAAACAGCCCATTTAATGCTACATATTAACAAGCTTCTTACTTTTGCTTGAAATGGCATCAAAACAAAGAAGGTTGCTCTGGAAAGTCCATTCTCATCAGGAGTGCTCATTCATTCATTCAAAAACATTAAGTGACAGTTTTCTACAGAGTCTACCAATTAGAACCACCTCGTTCAGATAATCGCACAACAGATGTTCTAAAAGCCGTAACAGGGGCATGCAGTAGACACTCTGAGGGCCCACAGAAGGAAGTGGACAGCTCTGAGGTTGGCAGTAACGTATTATGTGTCTGGCGAGTGAAAAATGGCAAGGTAAAATCATAGGGTAATATATGCATGTTGCTAACTGGTGAAATAAAAGATGGAGTCTCTCAGTGGAGGTATGGGATAATAAAATGCTATGAGAACATTGGAAATACACTGTTGGTGGTCCATAAATATATAATCCAGGGTAGAAAATGCAATTCCTGGCTGGCATCTGAGTTGCCATGGGCTGCATGTCAACAGGAAAAATGGGGACTGAGGTCACCTAGGGAGACCATACATGTCTAAAGAGGCAGCTGGCTCTCATCATCAGCCAAGAATTGCTATAAAGGAATGAGTACAGAGTTCTCAAAACTTTTGATTTTTTAGGGGAAGTTATATGTATGGTTTGCTTAATGCAAGATACCCAATTTTTAGATGACATCCAATTCGAGTCTTTTCCAAACACCATGTAGACCAAAGAAAGCACACCCACTGCCTGGTCTGCTTTCACCGTTGAGAGTGGTCTCCCTGCTAGTCCCGTGGATGCCAAAGCAACCATGTACTCACCTGTGCCTCCCTCCACCCCCTGCAGGTATGCTCATTTATTTTGGGTATGGCATCTGGAACAGCACCCTGGAAATCAGTGCCCGAGAAGAAGCGTTGCACCAAAGCACATACCAGCGCTACGACATGGACGACCCTTTCTCGGTGGAGGAGGGTTTCTCCTATGCCACAGAAGGCGAGAGCCAGGAGAACTGGGGCGGGCCTGCTGAAGACAAAGGCTTCTATTACCAGCAGATGTCAGATGCGAAGGCGAACACCCGGACAAGTAGCAAAGCAAAGAGCAAAAGCAAACACAAGCAGAACTCAGAGGCCCTGATTGCAAATGATGAGTTGGATTATTCTCCAGAGTAGAAGCAGGCACATAAGAAATATGCAGAAATCATGGTGATTTATTTTCAGTAACCTAATCTGTGGGCTGGAAGGTGCACACTTGTTTGGCTCTCATTTCAAAAATCCAACCTTCCCCAAAGTCAGTCCCCACTCATAGCCTGTCATTTGCTGCTTTTGCTCTTCAGAATAGTTCTGTCGAAGGGATTCACCTGGGTCCCCTAACTGGCCCTCTTGTAAAAAATAAACAGGAAGCTACAAGACATTCTATCTTAGGTGCAGCCATCAGAGCTGATGGTAACAAATGTTTCCTAGGCCTTTGCTTTGCTGGTTGAATCTTTTTGCTTCTTGCTGAAATCTCAAGAAGCCAGGAGCAAACTCCTTGGGCCACACTCGCACTGCAGCTCCCCCTGCAGGTGTGCCAAAGCAGGTGGGTGGGGGGCAGGCGGCAGCATCTCAACCACCCGAGCTCTTCTCCACCTGCTGGGCTGAGAGCTGCTCCCTGAGGCCAGGGTGGGCAGGGGTGCACTGACACCTCCTTAGCAAGCGGCCCTTTGTCCTGAAATCTCACAAAAACAAGGTCATGGAGAAGACACATGCTTCTTTCACTCACTAAGGTTCTCACAGTCCTCAAACTATAACTTGAGGATCCAGCAAAGGTCAGGGACTCTGAGACCATTTCCCCAGAGGTTTCAGGTTCACCAGAAAGTAATCGTGCAAACCTGATGACATGGTAAGAAGCATCATCAAAGCTCATAAATAACCGTCTCTTGCAGTGAAGGCCAGAGGGGCATTAGCAAAAATTAATTCTCTGTCATGCCTTCTCATATACCAGACTCCTGCTGATGAACCCAAGAGGGCAAAGTTTGGAGAATGATTTCATGGCACTAATATGCCTTGAAGATGTAGGCTGTTATATAATCAGATAAAAATCTTTATAAGGAGAAGTGAGCGAGCCACTGAGGTCACATTGCAAAATCTATTTCAGATTTTTGAAGTTATAAATTCTGGAGTTAAATACACAACCACTTGATTGGTGGGTGCTACTCTGAAAACAAAGATGTTGAAGCATGGCTACTTAGGTAATTGCATTCCATGAGATCGTATTTCACTTCTGAACCTCATTCCTCTGGAGTAGCTCACTTTGGGACATGTATTTTTCCTGTCCATTTCCAGATCAGTTCCCTGAAGCTCAGAGAAATATCTACCTGGGAAGGTCTAAATCTGGGCCAAAGAGAGACTCTAAAAGGATTCTTCTCAGAAACAAGCTAGATGAGAGAATTTGCAACAGGAAAATAACACGTGGTCTATAAATTCTACTCTTGGGTTACAGAGATGCACAGGGCTGTACTGATGTGTGCGCATGTATACAAGGGCGCAATCTGCATAGAAATAAGACTTTTGTGAGAATTTCCTGAAAGGGGGGCAAAATAGAAAACCTTTGCCCTGTCTCTCCTGAATCTGACTTTATGCCAAAAGTTTTCTAGAATACATCAACTAAGGTTTAAGTCTATTCTTTCTTAAAGGTTGAGGTTTATGCCATCTTGGCTTCTTTAGGATGATGGAGAGAAGGCAAAAGTCCATTCTTTCACCCAGTTGCCACTGATTGCGAATGTTCCCAGTGCTAAGTGACAGGAGTGAAAAGTCATGTAACATCTGCCCTGGGAGCTCACAGCCCAGGGAAGGAGCAGTGCTGGAGTCTGAGACGTGTAGATAAAACAACCTGGCCTCACAGGTCTTCCCGTTGGTGCACTAGGCTTTAATATATTGTAAAAAGAAAGCTCAATTAAAACTAGTATTTTTTTTACCATTTTTTATTTTGCTATTATTAATATTCAATTACATGAGCAACATTATGGTTACTAGACTCCCCCTATTATCAAGTCCCCACCACATACCCCCATTGCAGTCACTGTCCATCAGCGTAGAAGGGTGTTATAGAATCACTATTTGTCTTCTCTGTGTTACACTGCCTTCACCGTATCCCCCTACCCCACCCCCACCCCCGCTACATTATGTGTGCTAATCGTAATGCCCCTTTTCCCCCTTATCCCTCCCTTCCCATCCATCCTCCCCAGTCCCTTTCCCTTTGGTAACTATTAGTCCGTTCTTGGGTTCTGTGAGTCTGCTGCTGTTTTGTTCCTTCAGTTTTTTCTTTGTTCTTATACTCCACATATGAGTGAAATCATTTAATACTTGTCTTTCTCTGCCTGGCTTATTTCACTGAGCATAATGCCCTCTAGCTCCATCCATGTTGTTGCAAATGTCTGGATTTGCTTTCTTCTTATGGCTGAATAATATTCCATTGTGTATATGTACCACATCTTCTTTATCCATTCATCTATGATGGACACTTAGGTTGCTTCCATTTCTTGGCTATTGTAAATAGTGCTGCGATAAACATAGGCGTTCATATGTCTTTTCCAAACTGGGCTGCTGCATTCTTAGGGTAAATTCCTAGGAGTGGAATTCCTGAGTCAAATGGTATTTCTATTTTGAGTTTTTTGAGGAACCTCCATACTGCTTTCCTAAAACTAGTATTTTTAAATAAATTGCATATCACACCCATAGCCAATGAATGCCATTTAATTCAAGTAATTTCTATTTTCTAGATATGCTTTTATTCCTCTATATTAATGGTTTAAAATTTTGGTTTTCTGAGGTCATTTTGTCATTTTAACGTAGGGCATGGCAGTGCCATGTTCTCTCTTCCCTAACCTTAACCAATAAGACACAGTGTCTGGTCTTTGAAATATATCCTTGGGGGATTACTTGTAAATTAATCATTGGCAATTTTGTGAAAACTATTTTGAACTGGGTTTAGGCCTCAACAAATCTGCCTAGTTTAAATATAATCCATTGAGATACGCAGATAGATAGGATAGGGCTATGTCCACTAAAAATGTTCAAAGAGAAATTTGAACACAAATAACAAAATGGTAATGTGGGTGAAAGAGCTTCCTTTCACTACTGAGGTTTAGGAGTTAAGGTCACAGTAGTCTGTGGGCAGATGTATGAAATTTCTCTAGCCTGAGAAGAGAGAACCACACTTTGGTGAACACCGTTGGTACTGCTCTTAGGAAGATGCTGTGATGTGAACCACCCTCATTCCAGGAGCCATTTCTCCCAACAGTACACCTATTATTTTTAAGCTTTGCTCTTTTTATTTCTCTAAAGTCAATTAGTCATCTTCCTAGAAACCTTGGTTTATTTAAAAAATTAGTCAAGATGATATAAAACAGTTTTTAGGTAAATAGATATGTTTTTCCCTGTGATTACTAGCCTCTGTGAAACAGCCCCAGATTTCACAATGCAGTGTTCAAATACCATCAGTCACTAGAATGATTCTATTGGTGTTTCCTAATAATTCTCTTAAGACTGCATTTGTGGGACTACACTAGAAGTAAGATCACTTTATAATTACCATAGAAACTTAGCCTCTTGAATGGAGTCCAAAGACCTACATTTTATTGAATTCTTCTCTGTAGCAAGAGCTCTTCCAGTGAGGTTTCGTTATGTGGAGATGTGGTTTAGAGCCAAGCACTTGATTTTTTTTTAATTGTATTCTATTTATTGCCACTTTGCTTCATTTCAAAAGGATTTGAGGCAACTGTTAAAATACATATAATAACAAAAAAATTAAATGAGGGACTTGGGGAAAATAAAAATGGAAATAGAAAGGATAAAACAAAGCTTGAACTATGTTTAGTTTGCAAGCGAGGAACCTTGACATGCATTGCTAAATTTGCCAATGAGGGGGTAACTTGAAAAATACTAGAATTGTTGGTAATGACAGGAATATGTACTCCTTCATGATAAGAACCAATCTTTTCTTATAAGAACAGAAAATTGCAATAGCAAAGATTTTTGAAACCCACAGATACATTTCAGGCCTAGATGTTACCAGCCACATGTGCCTGGCATACAGTGGATATTCAGTAAATATCTGTTAATTGTATGGATGGATGGATGGATAGATGGATGGATGGAAAAAGAAATATCATTTACTCAACAATATTTTGTGGAGTGCTTATTATTTGCTAAGGCATAAGAAATAGGGGAAATAGGATATATAGGACATATAACTGAAGAATAATGGTGAAGGTAACCGGTGAGATGACGGAGTTATAATGTGTGGTGCAGGTTGAAACATGGAAAAGACCTCTTTCCACTGGAAAAAATATAAAGGATGCAGCCCTTGTGTTGATTAGTGGACATTTTGAAGCCCATGGAACAGGCAGAAATTTGTCAGGTAGAAATGGGGGAAAGGCTTGCCAAGTGGAGCATCGCATGAGTAAGGTGTAGGCTGTGGCCAAAAGCTGTCTCCCAACTAATAATCTGTACTGTGCCTCCTCCAAGGGAAAGCAAGAAACTAGGAAACTAGTATGACAGGAAATTATGATTTATGCATGATTTATTTATAGAACAATAAGAAATAATGCCGAGAAGGCAGGTTAGGGCTCACTCACAGATAGATCTGAATGTCATCTGCGCTGGCTGGCTCTTCTTGGGTAGGAGGCTCTGGGGAAGTGACAAGAGTGTGAATCAGGGAAGACTGGACTTTAAAAAGCCAGGGCAGAGGCTTCAAGGGCCCATGCAAGGAGCTGGCAAATCACATAGACACTCCAAGTTGATTTAACATACTAAGGGGGAAAATATCCATACCATGTATGATTCTTTCCCTGAGTCCGATTTCATCATCAACCTAGAAGAAGTATAGTCATTTAACACATGGACAGAAAACACAAAGTTTTTGCAGCCACTTTAAAATTTTCACCAGTTAGTTTAAATAACGGAACCTAACTTTTTATGCCTAACTAATCTCACCTCAAGGCTTTACTCAGCTTGAGCCCAGGGCCACTTTAAACTGGTGAAAGAAATTGAATGAAAGAATTAGGTTAAGAATCCAGTTCTACTTTTTAGTAACAAACTAAGAGCTAATCAAATGTCTGCATAGTGGTCATGTCCAGCCTGTTTAAGTAAACAGGAAAGAAGTTGTTGAATTTAATGACCCATCCTTCTCTAGAACCTGTGGTTCTAGATATAAACCTAGGATATAAACCTAGCAATTACTGGGGAAAAAAACACAAACTCCTCCAAAGAACTGTTTTTCCCCTAATCTCCTGGAAAAAAGTTGATAAACTTGAACTCCCTTACCTCACACTTGTTGGAAGTCTATTTGACAAGGGGCCCCTTATAAATAAAAGCTACAGGAGTTTGGGAATCTGCCTTAAAAACTAGAGGAAATAGCTGTCCCCTGTCCCACCAGGTTTTACCAGGGGCCCAAGACACCCATCAAAGCCCACTGAGTATCAGCCACAGATTCACCTGATTTTATATCACATATTAGAAAATCTTGTTAGGTGGAGAATTCAGAAATCAGGAAGTGTTTCTATAGCTGGAACTGGGGTCAGCTCACCAAGTCCAGGTGGCAGTTAATGGTCTGCTCTTGGATTTGAGCTTTCAGTCCAGAGATGGCCTTCATTTCTTATGCTGGTGGGGAGGAGGCGAGCAAAGGAAATACAGACTCCAAAGTGCGCCTCTAGGGCTGCAAGAGAGCGTTTCATTTTCATGACATTTAGAACAAGACTAGTCAAGGAGGATGTTTCTCTCCAAAATTTTCAGGGAGCCCCGGTTTTCCCTGTATCCCTGGTGCTGAGCACCCATCTGTCCACAGGGTCGCTTTGGAATCTCTAAGAGAGGTGCCTGCTGGTAACCAGTGATGGCCTGGCCATGAAAGAGCCCATATCTGTAATTAAACAATGAGCAAGTGCAGAAACAGCACCGCAAAGTGCAGGCCCCACTGTGAGCAGGAACCAGGGTGCCACTTCACCAAGGAGTTTGCTTCATGTGTCTTCATTGGAATGATGATGGGCAGTGAAAAGGCCCTTGCGTGTACGTAACTGTCGGTCCTGTGTCAACTTGCGTTTTCTCTAAGGCTTCAGAGGAGAGGCTATTGTAATTTCTTTTCCTCCTCGGGAGCCACTTCCTAAAATAAAATACTTTCCCCTTCTTGCTCAGCTTGAGTAGCACAGGCTTCATTCTGGAACACCTGGGCAGTTGCCTTTTGCCAAAATGACTTCTCTAAGAAAATGCTCCCTTTTTTTTTAAGGACTAAAAGCCCAAGAGGGATTAGTGGACATTTTGAAGCCCATCAAAAATAAACATATAACCTGCAATAGCAACTAAAATCGTGTTAGAAACCCTTAAACAGTATTCCATATGCATGGACTTACCAAATTCCTATAGGACTTTGGGCTTGAAGTCTTCTGGAAGCAGGTAGCTATACTCTTACTTTAAGAGAACTTGTTGCAATAAGGCAAGAAAATGGCTTTGTATTTGAACTAGGAAACAGGGGTGGCCTGGGTGTTTTCATTAGGGTGTCCCGCTGTGTTCGTTTGGCTTGGTTTTGTCCTTTTACGCTTTCCTGACATTGACATTGTAGACATTGGCCGACAGGAATGGTGGCTCATGCGAATGTCCCAGGAAGTGCTGACTTTGAAGACTTTGTTTATTCTGATACTGGGATGAGGAGACTGTTCCTTACACAACCAACAGATTGGCACAATACACTGTCTCACCCACTCACGCTGTCAAAGGGGAGACTCTCCTGGAAATCACAAATCCCCACTTCCCCAAGCAAACACACTGTTAATGCTGTGATGGCGCTTAAATACCTCAACTGTCTGGGCTGCTGGAAGGGGCTGCAGGTTTTTAAGAGAGCACCTAGTGTCCTCCTCCCATGTAGTTACACCACCTTGATGACAGGACTTGACATTCTAGCTTTTTCTCACTGTGGAATAGAAGCATTGCTGTTTAATTCATATCCAAAGTTATAAATACAGCTTGTAAATTTTACTAACTTGCTTCGTTTTGTTTGGTCCTTGAGAAACACAACTTGCTTTTTGCAAATGGTAATTTCTGGTGTTGTTCTCTGCTACCTTTTTTTGTATGAAATTGCTGTATTCGTTAAAGTTTGTTCGTTTTGTGGTTTTTATTCCCATTGGTGCACTGTACAATGGGTGTTGTGTATTCATGAAGAACGAGATAATATGCAGATATGTTATGGAGTATGTTTTATTTTCAAATGACTATAGTGTTGAGATTATATTGATTTATTAAGATACTACAGGAAAATTCTAAATTTACCAAAATGTGTATATTTTAATAAATGCATAAAGTTTTATGTGTGCCTTTAAATTTAAAGGTGTGTTTATAAAGAACATCAGAAAAAGAGGTGTCATACTATAAAATATCCATAGTAATGTAAAGCTTTTACACAGGAGACTACCAAAAGAATAAAAGAAAAGAGAAAGAAACTTTCCCATATTTTGTTACAGTCCCTGAAGTCTCGTACTTTCTTTCCATTCTAAAATGAGAATGATAAGTTAATCTTGCCTTAAATGTTTCAATTGTCCTTTGTAGAAAAGTTAGATAAATGAACTCATTTTTCTGGAACTAACTGCATTATTGTGGAAAATTCATTTTCAGAATAAAAATATTTTTAAAATTACAGCTGATCGACTACTAAAATTTAAATTTGGAAAAAATCAGTACCGTCCTAACTTTTTAAATTGCCTTTACTTCCTGAGGAGAACCAAAAGTTCTATTTTAGTGGACACTGAGGAGAACATCGAGTGATTCGATCTCCCTCTCACCGTTTTCTTCTACAAGGAGCAGGGCTCTCTGTCTGGCACCCTGCTCACCACATTGCCTCCTGAACTACCCCAGTGCCAGCTCCTAGTCCCAGCCCCCCACCAGCACCCCCCTCAGCACTACCGAGCTTTCAATTCATTGTCCCAGTTCATTTTAAGGGCAAACTGAAGGAACAGTACCTGTCTACAGTCCAAGACACAATTACAATAGCACGAGTGGTAGTTTAATTTATTTGACTTTTTGATGGTACAGGTTGTAACACCACGAACAAGGTAGAGTGGTGTGGCAGGGTCACACACTTTGCATGCCACTGAGGTCAGGCATGGACATGGGACCATCATCATGATGAACTCTTCCTGCCTATGATGAAAAATGCCAAGATATAAATAGTATAGTAAGAACAGGAGGGACTCCATCTTAAGGATGAGATTCCATTTTAAAAACCAGGGAGTTAGGAAGTAAGATTCATAATATATTTTATGGTCATCAGCCAGTAACCTACTCTATCTTAAGGCAGGGCAAGCAGCCCTAAATGATACGTCCCCACTGCTTGAGGGTAACGACTGTCTTGTAGAAGAACAGGATCAAGAAATTCCTTGTGCTAAGTTTATCTTACAGAATGCCTAGAGGACAGACTGCGGATGATGACATGACGTCTCTCACTGGAGAGACACATCATGAGGCCATATGTCAAGCCTGTGCCCTCCCCCAAACCTTTGCCCCATTCTTCAAAGCCTTAAAAGACAGAATCCTAAGACTCTGAGCACACCTCCTCTCTAAGGCTGCCCGCACTCCCCTTTCTTTGAGTGTGTACTTTGCCTTAAATAAAGACTTCTCACTGCTCCGCTTACTGCATTTTGTCTCTGCGCTCTTCCGGTGATAAGTGTCTTTGGTACTCTACTATTTCATTCACTCCCGTCCTACTTCAAACAAGTAGAGAGAGGTGGGCGACTGAGAGCTCGGATTTGGACTTGCAAGCTCACATTACCCAGGTGACGCACGCAGCCTGAAGGTATACAGTCAGGCTCTTTTCTTTGCCTCTGGGAAGTTTTCAGAACATAATCTCACTCCATGCAGTGCGCTGCAGCTCCTCCAAAGCCTGGGGCAGAGGCTGAGCTGGACGCAGAGACGGAGGCAGCTGGGATTCTAGCACTTGACCTACCGCCATGAGAATATAAGCCCCTTTTTACCCTCAACATTCCATTTCCATTTTTCAGTGTCACCGAATCAGAAAAAAACTTGCCTGGAGCTGAAACCCCCTTTGGCCTGGAGCTACAGATGGTAAATTTTATGTTACATATATTTTACTATAATTTTAAAAATTGAAAAAAAAACTTAAAAGAATATTCAGAGTATCAAAGTTGCTTTAAGAGATGTCTGCTCCTTCACCAAAACTCAAAACCATTTTAAAAATGAAATACCTCATTAGAAAGTTGAGGGATTCCCTGTATTCCAGACATCTCATTGATAGCTTGCCACACTTTATTTCCAGCTATCAGTAGCTCACAGACTGCTCGTCCTCACCTTTGTCCGCATGCATCTCTTCCCCACCTGAGGATAGGTTCCTTCCATTCTCACACTGGCCTCAGTCAGTTCGAGAAAAACTCTAAGCTATGAGGCTCAGAGGGAAAAGCCACATATCTCCATTTCTATGACCAAGAAATTTGAATTGTCCAAATTTTATAACACATATGTGTAAGCCTGATGCTCGCCCATCAGGGCCAGTGTTTTCAGGAAGGGATGAGCCCTCTGTAAGTCAATTAACTGGATGAGATAAGTACTGTGGCAGGCTTTCCTTCAGAGAAGGGAAATACAAATCATTTGTGACTCTAATTAACTTCAAACACAGCAGGAATACAATTTGGAACAGAATCCAAAGAGGAAATAGTCCATCCAAATTCAGTTCTTGTAGCTGAAAAACAGTGATTGAATTTCCTTCCTAGCAGAGACACTCCTCACAGGACAGGGTGAGGAGGAGAATAGGGGTTTCCTAGCCATGGGGTTTCCCTGTTCACTGAAGCTCTATGACCAAAGAGCCCCTTTAATGTACTGGAAATAAGGTCATGGTGTGAATACGATGTCCTCAGCTTTCTCACAAAGCCTTGTCAGTCTTATACAAGAAGGTGAGACTGAGCTGACCAGCGATGGTGGCAAGGGCACGGAAAGAGGTGTGTGTGCAGCCGAGGAAGGGCGCCCCCGCCCCATCAGCTCCCTGACGCTCACAATGCCTCTACTGGAAACAAAGTCTGGCATTCCTAAGGAAGAAAGAGATTTTTTAATGCTTTCATTGTTAACTCCCCCTGAAAGAAGGAACACAGTGTCTTAGGTCATCCTGGCTGAGATACGAATAGTTGTCATCAGTTCCTTCTTAGAAAGCAAGATTTCACTAGTCTTGAGAATAGCTTATGAGGTCTCTAAGTCCCTGAGACGGACGGGGTCGGAGAACCCAGGAGGGGAAATGGCACAGAAGGGAGAGGCCAGGGTCCTAAAGTCACACTTGGTCCGGTTCACTTAACAACCTTGCCAAGAGCTAGAGCTAAATACAATGAGGGCAGAAGACACTGTAAGCCTGCCCTGAACTGACACCCTCAAGGTCACTCTGAGGGGAGAGATGGCTAGTGTGGTGCAAAGAAGCTTGGGCTGCAAGAGAGAAACCCGTATTCCAGTCCTGGTCCTCCACAGCGGGCTATGGAAACGCCGGCAAGCCACTTCCCCTGTTTACTCATTCGTAAACAAGATGCGGACCCATGATTTCTAACTTTCCAGATCTCTGCCATGAGGGGAGTGAACACACCTTTCCTGCTTCCTGCTGTACCTTGGGGCCTGTGCAGAGCTTGGACTCAAGAAGCAGTCAATGAACATTTGTTGAAGAAATGAATGAATAGACATGAAATCATCCAGAGGCCCTCCTTACACTTTTGTCAAAGTGGAAAACAATTTCAATCACTGTATTTAAATATTCGATAGTTTACCTCTCTAACAGATTTCAGATTCTTTGACTCACTTTGAATTTGATTCAAATTCAAATCTTTGAAACCGAATCTTTGAAATTGATCCTAAGAAAATAAATCATCAGAGATGTGGTCAAAGTTTTATGACAAAGAATGTATATAACATTATAGGAAGCAAATAGAAACAAATACCAAAAAAATATATTTAATAAATTAATGTTCCAAACTGGAGATTATTTAAATAAACTATAGTGTGATTACAGAACTCAATACTGTATAACCATCCAAAAATAACTTCAAAGAATGTTTCATGACATGAGAATCTTCATTATGTTAACTTTTAAAAGTGGGAGGCAAAGGTTATATATCACATGTCTTTATTTTTTAAAATACATGCATTTTATATGCATAGAAAAAGATTTAGATCGTATCAAATGTTAACCACTGTTATCACTGAGAACTCTGATCTGGGGTGGTTTTGCGTTTCCTTCTTTATATTTTTCTGATTTTTCCAAATGTTCTTGAAAACATTTGGAAATATTTTACTTTGATTTTCAAAAATAAAATGTAATTAATCTTGATTTCCTATAACATATGTGCCTTTTCAAGTATCTGTCATTTCTTAAATGGAAAACCAAGAAGGCACCCTGGCACCTCTCCCAGAGCAATGACACAAATTAATATAAACTATCCTCACAAAGCTATACCACAGATTTCTCTGTCTATATATATTGGCATATATAATATTTAAGACGCTTGTATTCCCTCAGCAAAAGAAATTCACACTCAAATAGAGTTCATTAGTTTAGATACTTGGCCCACACATGCCGTTGACTCTTGAACAACAAGGGTTTGAACTGCGTGAGTCCATTTATACACAGATTTTTTTTCAATAAATATGTTGGAAAATCTGTTTATCTGCAACAATTTGGAAAAACTCACCAATAAACCACATAGCCTAGAAATATAAAAAAATTAAGAAGTTAGGAATGTCATATGTGGATTTTCAACTGCATGACATGAGGGTTAGTGCGGCAGTTAGGTTGGCCCTGACCCCTGTGTTGTTCAAGAGTCAACTATATACTGTTAGGTGTTAAATACTAGTGTTAATTTGTTCCAAGGTCAAGGATATTGAAAAGACATCATAGTTTTAAAGGATAAATGCAGATATTTGTGTTTTTAGCTGTAATTACAGCTTAGTCCTTCTACCAAGTGAAATATGTGCCAATATACCTTTGTTGTCTCCAGGATACTGCCTATCGCACAGAATATGGTCAGTAATTATTTGTTAAATTAGATTGTACAGAATTTCATTATCACCTGCCAAAAATGTATTTTCAAAACGTACATATTTTCATGATTCATAAATGAAAAACATCCTTCACTAAGGTCATTCTTCTATTTAAAATCTCCAGTGACTCCCTTTTGCCAACAGAACGAAGCCCTTTGCAGCCCGCAGCCCATCAGTCCGTCCAGTTTCATGTCTAACCCTCCCCCAAGTGTCCTATATTCTGACCCCAGTCGATTCCTCCGTGTGTCTGGCCCACTGTCTTGTCTTCTCGTGCCCTTTTGAATCTCCTTCAGCCTCTTGCCCGCTCAGCAAACTCCAATTCATCCTTCAAGCTCCCTTCAAATACATCTCCTCACTGAACTTCCAGAATTTAACCTCTGCTCTACCTTCGTCTCCAACAATATGTTCCCATAGCATTCTCTTTGTTTAATGTCTATAGTATTTTACATGTAGAATACAGATATTTGTTTATATGTCTCTCTCCTGAAAAAGTTCAGCAGCCTCCAAAAAGATACAAAAAAGAAAATATTAGAACTAATTTTCTGAATTATTTTAATCTAAGTTAAGAACAAAATTAAGCTTCATATTTGTATAATATTACACAATATTAATATAAGGTTAATTTTTATACATATTAACATATAAAATATTTCAGATATTGACTATAAGGCTTAATTTGTATTCTATTATGGAACTTATTATGGATGATATTGACCCACATATTCATCGGACCATCCCTCCAAAGGTCTCCGAGAGCTTCTGAGCACAGAAGATCCTCTTCAGTGAGGAAGGAGAGACAGTTCCACCCGCTATATTTCATGCAAGTTATGATATTTTGTATATTACAAACACTCATTTAAGTGGATTTACAGATTGCATTTTCTGTGTTTACCAAACTAACCCCACATAAAAAGCTAGTCACTTAAAAAGATTCCTGTAAAGAAAACACAAAATAGCCATTGCAGCAAAACCAGGGAGGCCAGAAGTATAAAAATTTGCCATCTAACCAGAATTTATAACAAAATAAACATTGTTAATCTGTGATCTTGTAATAATTCATGAAAAAGCAATTGCTTTTTAAAGGAAATCAGTGCAGTGGAGAGACCATTTTTAAAAGAGATATCTGGACCCATATGTGATTTTATTACTGAAAGTCATATGTGTCAACTACAAAAATGGTCCCATACATAGAAAAATAGCCTGCTTGTTTGTGTTATTCACTTCAGTTTATTTCAAATGGAAATAGGTTCAAGCTCAATATATACATGCTAAGTTCTACTTTGTATTTTTTTTATATTTCTATTTTAAGCTACTCTGCAGCACTTGAATTTTTATTTATAATTTTCCATTTAATTGTTTTTTAATCAAGAATACTGTTAATCTCTTCAGATCCAATACCCCAAAATAAACAGCCTTCAGTTCTACCACTAAAAAAAAAAAAAAAAAAATCTTAAATCTGACTAAGAAATCTTACAAATGAAGGGTCTCTATGAGTTTTCAAACAATTTTTTTTTGGTATCATTAATCTACAATTACATGTACAATATTATGGTGATTAAACTACCCCCTTCATCAGGTCCCCCCAACCAACCCCATTACAGTCACTGTCCATCAGCCTAGTGAGATGCTGTAGAGTCACTACTTGTCTTCTCTGAGTTGTACAGCCCTCCCCGTGGCCCCCCACACACATTATGTCTGCTCATCGTAATGCCCCTTTTTCCCCCTTGTCCCTCCCTTCCCACCCATCCTCCCCAGTCCCTCAAACAATTCTTTAGAAATATAAAAATGCAACCTATCTGAACAGCTTGAGAAAACGACTAAAGGGCATCAACGAAGATGGAGAACTGCCAAATTTTAACACAAATCTTTGCAAAATTGGTGGTTGAGGTTGACACAGGACTATAGTGATTGAGGAGAACAGTCAGTTGTGCACTTCTCCTATATGGGTATATGTAGTCATATGAGGTACCTTTCTTCAGCCAAAGCAGCTATTAAAACCCAGTAGTAAATGTAACTGAACTGAGAAGCTGATTTTTGAATATTTTCATCCCAGTATTAAATAATGAAGTAGGTTCAAACTCATTGCTCTCATTAGTATATTACTACTAATATAAGAACAAGAAAAAGAATTTGTATCATTAGTAAATAATAAGAAATAAAATTAAAATGTTATTTCATTTTTTCCCATTCTTTTAATATTAATATTTTTGTATACATTTTACACCATACATAATATATTAAAACAGTTCATCTACAGAAATAAGTAAATAGACATACATATGTACATTTAGAGACAGAGGAGACAGTTAATAAAAGTTTACAGAATGAAAATCTTCTGAGACTTAGTAGCGGAGACACAGAAAGTACCCATGAATCCTGTGCATAGAATATAATGGATGACACAAGGAGGAAAATAAAAAACCTCTTAGGTAGGCCTGGTCTGCTTACTTTGTAATAATCAGATGTGCGAAAAATTCCTCTCTAAAAATTTTGCTGTCCTAGAATTTAAACTACGCTACTGGGCAAAAGATGATATGGAACTCTTTTGTCCAGCAAAGAAAATCTATTAGAAAGGAATTAAATTTTGAAATTTTAGTGGCATTTCCTGGCAAACTCACAAGTCCTAATCATTAAATAAATTCACTTGACCCAACAAAGGCACATTCTAGCAACTTCCTAAGAACATGCTAATTTGAATTCATGAATATGATGAAATGCTGTTTCCAGCAAGTGCCCAGCCAGTTAGTGAAAAGAACATAGAGGGAAATCAGAGGCATTTTTAGCACTTATCATCATATAGCAATATAATGTTTGAAAATGAGATCAAAACATGTTTTGTTTTCTTCTCTCAAATTTTGTAGCCCTTTTGTTTCCACTTAACAGATGAGAAGATGGATACATTTGAAGCGAATGCGCTTGTTGCTGTGCCCAGATCTTCAATCGCTGCAGAATGTTTACCCAATCTTCCACGAATCTTGCATCTCACAAGCTGCTCGTCGCTCTCAGGTACTGAGATCAGTTTATTGATTTATGAGATGAGGAGCAAATTTGGCGGCCACCAACTGAACTACTGATGACACAAAGCAACGAGCTCACAGGAGACAATAGGAATAACTATTTTCACCACGGGTGGTAAACATATGGAGTTAGTTATTTCCAAGAGACACGGTGCTAGCTGAAGCCTAAGTGGGTTCAAGGAGGGTTCAGGTGCATTCGTGGCGAATAACTCTCTAAGGGGTTATTAAATGAAAGTTAGGCTCTGGAAGTGGTCCTCAAGGAAGGCAGGAACCCCACCCCTCTCTCCATCAGGAGGGCTGCCACTACTGGGGCCCGATACACAACGCGGTTCTGTTGTTCTTATCATGACATCAGCTGTAAATTCCAAAGGCTAGTTAGTACACAGAGGGAGTCTTTGATAGCCTCCCAGGTCTTGGCATTGCCGACCCTCCTTCGGCTTAGGAGGGAAAGTGCATGATTAAGATATCAGAATCCTGGCTCTCTCTCTTCCATCCTGAAGCCAAATATGTTCTTTTAACAAAATCAAGGCCCTTCCACCCCATCCAGGGGCTCTTGCAGCATTGAAAATAGCTCAGAAACACCTCCTGACCTAGAGTGTCCTCTGTTTTTATTTTCAAATTTTAAGCCCAAACTAGTTAACTCCAAAAGAGCACCTGCAAAAATCATAACACTGTTTTCCTAAGGAGGCCTTATTGCACGATTAGTATTTTGATGGTTTTCCAGCCCACTGATTTCTTTGCTCAAAACAGTGTACACACTCCTTTTGGCATTTGTTTGAAAACCAGACCCAGTCTGAACATCACCCATCCCCTACCTGATGACACTGGGAATCACTAACAAGTGGTGACCACAGTGGCCCAAACCTAGCAAAAGGGACTCCCCTGTGACTTAACTTTTTACATATAGATTATGATCTCTGTCATTCATTAGGACTTCAAAGCCTACAAGAGGGTTTACTCCCTTTGGTAGCTAATTCCCCTTATTTCCTGAAAATCCATTTGTGAAGTGGTAGAGAATGAGTCTACATTTCCTCTTTCCAGAAATGCAAATATCCAATAGCTCTTATTCTATGAAGAAGCTCGGGCTCCCTTTATTTTATGACTGACAACAGATAAAAGATCATTTTCTAAGAATATTTGTTTTGAAAACTAACGGGTCCAGAATTTAACCCTACCCCAAAATTAACATTTTTAATTGGGAAAATATTTATGTTAAAGAATATTGTACTAATTTTGAATCTCTCCTTTCATTAAATGGTTTTCCGTTGTAGTTTATTCTACTTTCTTAGGGAATAAATTCCACTTAAAGGCTAGAGTATCAGTTAATACTTCAGGCTTTACAGTGAGACTGCAAGAGTTACAATCCTGGCTCTGGAACTTTAGGCAATTTACTTAACCTCTCTATGCCTGTTTTCTCATCTTTAAAATGGGAATACGATCATTCCTAACTCATGGAATTTTAAGAATTAAAGAACAGATACATGCATGGTGCACTCTATATTACTCTTTTAAGTAAAATGTATGCTTCTTCTTAATATCCTATGGGAAAGATGCATATCTTTACCATTTTCATTCCACTGTACTTTATTAAACATAATTTAGTTACATTTCATAAACATCAAGTGTGTTAGAGAAGAATGAGAACTGGCCTTAACATTAGAGGACATGGGTTCAAATCTTGACCTTGATACTTACTAGCTCCGTGACCTTGGCTCATTACTTCACCTCCCTGAGCCCCAGTTTCCTCGCATGGAAAAGAGGGATGACGCTAATAGCTAAAAGGACTGAATGTTTGTGTGCTCCCCAAAATTCACATGTTGAAGCCCAAATCCCCAATGCAAATATATTTGGAGGTGAGGCCCTTCGGGGGTAACTGTGTTTAGATGAAGTCATGAGGGTGGAAGAGGAGGAAAGACTAGAGCTCTCTCTCTTCCCAGCCATCTGCAAACCAGGAAGAGAGTCCTCACCAGATGCTGGCACCTTGCTCTTAGACTTCCCAGCCTCCAGCACTGTGACAAACAAATGTTTATTGTTGAAGCTACCCAGTCTATGGTATTTGTTATAGCAGTCTGAACTGACTAAGATAGTACTCTCTTCACAGAATTGTTAGAAGGTATGACATTGGTTACAAGTTTCCATCAAAAGTCATTCTCTTCTTGCAGACTTAATCAAAATTCTAGCTGGCTGCATAGCTAAAATAAAGGTCAGGGTCAGCTTCATGGACATGTGACATACGTAGTCTCATAGGCTCCACCAGCAGAGGGACTCTGCCCTTGGTTTAATTCTCTGCTATTGCCATCTTGAATTTCTTAATAATTTTATCACTGAACCTGTGTTTTGTAAGTGAAGTCTAGTAAGACAATAGAGCAGGTAAATGAGCTGAAGAAATGCATGCAGTACACATGTACACCATTTCTTATCATACTATTCACATATAGTGTTCATGACGTCCCATGGGCACAGAATTCCAGTGGACCCGTGATGTATGGCAATTCAGCAAGACTCAAAGCAAATTCAAAGGTAAGTGTGTATTATGTCTATGACTGAGTGCCATGGTCTGCATGTTTGTGTTCCTCCAAAATTCATATGTTGAAGTCCTAACCCCCACAAGTAATGGTATCAGGAGCTGGGGCCTTAGGCAGCCCTCATGAGCAGGATCAATGCTTTCATAAAGGGGAACCCACAGAGCTTCTTCACCCCTTCACTGTGTGAGGGCACAGAAGGAGGGCACCATGTATGAACCAGGAGAAGGGCCCTCACCAGAATGTAACCACACTGGACCCTGATCTTGGACTTCCAGGCTCCAGAACTGTGACATATAAATTTCTGTTGTTTATAAACTGCTCAGGCCGTGGTATTTTGCTATAGGAGCCCAAACAGACTAAGACACTCAATAAGAAGGTACATTCACAGTTCCCAGAGGCCACACTTACAATTCAAACCACAACTTGCTTCAAATATAGAAAGAAGGCAATGGAGTTCTAAGAAACATGAATGACCAAGGAACCCTATCACATCTTGGTGTTAATTGCCTGCATAGCCAGCTACTTTACACTGAAAATGATGACATAAAAGGAAGGGAACAATACGACAACTTATAGTTCTTTCCAGTTCAGTCCTTCCTTACTCATTAGTAAGCAGAAGATAGAGAGTGTTGGTAGACTGTGCTTACCAATGAGTCAAATAAAAAGCAAATGAGTCCGTTTTGTGTGATGTTTACCCTGTTCTAATAAGAATTAAATACAAATATGTGTATGAGCTACCAAACACAAATTGTGGAATTTTGGTGTTTCTGCATGAAAGTAAACCACTCTTATATTTGCATTTAAAATAGACATTGTACAATAGGAAGAGTAATAAAATTCATTTGGTTTAAAATTTTAATTTTTCTTTACTTAAAATGTCATTAAATAGCACAACAAACCAAACAACTGCCATGATAATTCAAAATAGAACACAAGAAAAGGAAAAAGCTTTATGTGTTTATATCATTAGTAACACTTTTTTCCTGCTATTTGTAAAAAGAGCTCATTTTTACTTTACACTGGGCCCTGCAAATGATGTAGCCACCACTGATAAATTTCTCAGCCTCTCTTGCAGCTACGTGTGGCCATGTGACTTACTGCAGGCAGATTCCTTTGGCAGCATCAGAGAACTATTCTAGGAGATAGTGGGCCTGGGCTTTTGCCCCCTCTCCTTGATCATCTCTCCATGTTGTTTGTAAACTGCTCACCTTGGACCAGGAGTTCAAGAGCCACCTCCTAGGGTTGGTGAAGCAGTGAGTTGGAGAGATCTGGGGTCTCTGGGGACCTTGTAAGGAAGAACCACCACAGTAGGATAAGACTTGGGACTGCCAAACATTCACAGTTTGTGAAATGGACTTCCTGAAATAACTCATGTGATAGTGTATTGTCTATATTAGTCCCTCGATAAATGCCTAGGTTTTTGTTTTTATTGTCTCTTTTTTAATCAACTATGAAAAGAAACACTGCTCTTCATATTTGTCTTAGGTACAGTTCAACATGCTCAGACCACCTAGAGACCCCAGCACGGGGGTGTTTCTTCAAGCCTCCACTTTACTCTATTCACGGTACCGGGTCATGAATTTTATGTACCTGTCAGTGTTGGATGGCTGCTTCCACTGTTTCTGTTGCACCTATCGCAAGCCTGGAGAGGGAGTTTTTAAATCATCCAGACAATAGGTGATCAATGCCTTCAACTACATTTCAGCCCTAAGAAGAAACAGTGTGCTCCTGTCCAGAAGGTCTCAGCAGGAACTTCTCTGCCCATCATCACTGTTCTGAGCATAAATAAGTCGATAGACTTCAGGCTATTTAGGAATTGGCTGACTCTCCGTAGAAAAGGTGCAAGGTCACCAGAAGACCTAGCCAATATGCCTTATGTATCAAATATTCAGTAAACTCTATCCTTAATCTCTGCACTAATATGCTTCTGTTAGTAATTTATTTTCCCCTCTTAGCCAGGGTGTAACTTTCCAAACTTAATTAAAGATGGGCAATGGGAAGACGCTAACAGAATCGTTATTCACGATGTAGCTGACCATGCCGCTAAACTGAGTTCTTTGAGGTCTGGGGCTGCCTTTGCGCTTCTTTTTTATATCTGTTGGCTAATACATGGCTAACACATTAACAAATGAATCGGTGAATGAATAAATGCATAAAATCATTTTAGCAGGTGCCCTTAAAACCCATTTTAAGATGACCAACGTTCTAAGAGCTTGTGAATTTTCAAATAATAAGCAAGATTTCAAATCTTAATAAAATGTCAATAAGCTCTAAGGAGGCCCAGATCTAAAAACAGAGCACATCCATGAATTATGTAGCTGGCATCATTCCCTGATGGCCTACAACTGAATTCAGAATTCTGCTCTAACCTGAGCAAAATTGAGGGAGATATTTTAATTAATAATAGGGTTTTAGATTTACTGAAAATATAAATAACCTTAGAAAGTTTAAAATTTGTACTAATTAATCCTCCATGAGATTGTTCCTATAAAATACCCCTTGTTTATTGATGACTGATTCCCTCCCAAAGATTTTCCAGATGAGATCATGGGGCAATGGACAAGGGCCAGTCAATGCAAAAGAAGTTTAATGACTGGACTTAACGACTGGATATTGTAAGAGTGATGGACATGTGTTATTTTGGGTCCTCTCGGCATCCGTGTCCTCTCTTCTTGGTAAGAGCACCTTAGCTACCTGACTTGAGGGAACCATCCTCTTTCCCACCCCAAGGAAAAGAAACACAAATGGGGTACATGACCCAGGCCCACCCTAATTTCCCCGGTTTCAGTGGTTGGTTCAGGGGCAGACATATGACTCTCCCAGGCAATTCAAGGCTCCCTTCCTGGTCTTTGAATCTTAAGCTAAGTGACAAAAAAACTAAACATACTTGGAGTTCCTTCTTCCAGCAAAGGAGCTCTGGTAAACCTGTCCTTGTGCTCGTCCCTTGGCTTGGTTTTCCTGAAAATTTGTTTTGTTCTCCAAAAATCCTGCTTTCCTTCCCCACCCTGAAAAAATCCCTTTTTTGATTTTATCTAGCCAGAGTGTGTGTCTCGTACTCATAACCAAAGACCATTATCTAAATATTTTTATTAAACGCCAGGTAAGTTAGGGGCTTGATATTGTGAAGCCTTGCGTGCCAAACTAAGGCCCTGGCACTTTATCCAGTGTCGCCAGTGCCCAGAAAAGGACGTCAAGCCAGAGATACGCATGTTGAGATTTGTGTATTGGTGTGAAGCAGGAGGTGGAGTGAAAGGAGAGAGAGGAGTTATCCAGGAAGGGGATGATGTACTTTCGAGACAGTAAGGAGACAGAATGGGCAGGAGAAAGGGCCCCTGGGTGTTGAACCAGGATAGCATCAATGGGAAAGAATGTGCTCCAGAACCAAGTTCTGTTTGAGTGCCAGGGAGCCCGTAGGAGAAGCAGGTTTGCCTCTGAACTTGGGCAGGAAACCTGTAGGACATCCTGAGAGCTATCAAAAGCATAACCAGTTCCAATGGGGAAAGCAGATGTAGGAATCAATTTTGAATCGGTGTCCTAAACAAGCCTAGTACTTATTTATGAGGCACTTAAGGGAGGCTCTCGGAGAATGCCTACCCCACCTGCCTCCTTTAGAAGCCTCCACATTTGGAGGTGCCCTAATCCTCAGATCTGCTCTGCCATAGTCAGACTTCCCTGGCCATGCGTTCTGAGGACCGTTTGCAGCCCTTCTCTCATTCCTCTCTCTACCTGCATTTCCCAGGTTCCCTTGACCCCTGCGTGGCTTCTGGCTGATTCTGCCCAAGGGAGACACTGGCAGAAGACTGACGGATAGGAGAAGGGCAGCAACCATGGTATTTCTCTTTTGCTCTGCTTCCAGTGGCTTCTTCAAAGGGACTGAGTCTCCTCCCTGGTGCCAGATCCCCCAAGACAGCCGCTCCCTCTGTGGTCTCAGCACTCACCAGGCAGCCCCACCAGGGCCCAGCTCCCACCAAATGCCCCCAGTTTCTGGGTTCTAGTCCCATGGCTTCTCCCTCCCCTGGCAGGGGCTTCCCCCGCCTTGCTGTCTGGCTTTCCAGCTGTTTCATATCTGCAAGCAATTCCCTGTATTAAAACCTCTCTGTTTGCAAGCCTGAGGTGGTTTGCGTTTTCTGAATTCTGACTTTACGGCTAGTATATTGGGGGGCGGGAGGCATAGAGGGAGAGCAGTGGTGGCGGTGAGGAGGGTGTCTATGGTTTTCAGTTAAGATAAACATTAGTAAAGAAACCTCAGCCTTCTGCCTTGCACAAATTCACCACAAGCAGCAGCCCAAATATGAAACTGCCTCAGGCTCAAGGTCCAAATCACATAGGGCCAGGGACTCTCCATTAGAGCACTCCAGTTCAGACGAGCTTTAACCAAAAATGACACTACCGGCTCCAGGGTCACCAAGAACTAGAAATCTGAGTGTTATTGGGCTCTCTACTTCTCCCCGGTGCCCCTTCATACAGATAAGCTTCTTCACAAGGCTGACAGGTGCCATGGACACAGGAAGCTCTCCTGACTGGAGAAGAAACGGCTCTTCTTTTCATTCATTCATTTTTCAGATTGAAAAATTCCAGGAGAGAACTTAACTGGCCTGACTCGGGTTTACACATCTGTCTTCTGGAGCCATCGCTGTGTCAAAGGAGGGTCACGGTCCCATTCAAACCACGCAGCTAGTGAGAAAGAAGGTACAATACCTCCGAGAAGGAGGAGGAAACTGACGTGGGCGCTGTGTCTCCAACAGGAGTCTACCGAGTCAGAAGTCTCTGGGTTGCGGTTGATGGAACTCAATTAGGAAAAACAAAGGGGCTACTGGGATTATGACTTTGGTTATACGGGTTTGTATAACCAAAGAGCATTTGTAAAACTGGCCTCAGAAACAGTGGAATTTGGCCCCCTATACCATAAAAGCCGTTTCTCTGTTTTTTAGCCTCTGCTCTCCTCTGCATTTGGCTACATTTGTCCAGGCTCACTTTTTCCACAAGGCTGAACCACAGCTCACTGCTGAGAGCTCCGAGGCTCACATCTGCCCAGTTTTGCTATCAGAGAAGAATGCTGACCCACAGCTCCAGGAAAGAATGGGCATCCGTTTGGATGAAGTACTGGCCACTGGGCCCATCCCTGTCATCTCAGGACAGTGAGGCACAAAGATGACCCAGCCTGAGTCAGGTGCTCACCCCAAGGCCAGGGAGTTACGGGTCAGGTACAACCAAGGAAGCCCTCATCCCGATGGAAGGGTGGAAGGGCTACTTCAGAGAAAGAGCACTTCCCCCAGACCAGAGCCCAGTCATTTCATAGTCCTGGAGAATGGGAAATGATTCCTCAGGAATATGGCCGAGGGCAAGTCACCTGAACTTTCTGGCTTCTAGTTTTTTCATCTGACCAGGTAGTCTTTCTCCAACGGTCTCTTTCAGTACTCATTCACTGAACCCTCTTCAATGGTTCTCAAACTTCAGGGTGAATCAGAATCACCTGGGGAATCATTTAGAATGCAGATTCCCAGGCTTCACCCCCAGACACTATCTCTCTAGGTCTGGGTAGGAGCCACAAATCTGCATTTTGTTGAAAGAATCTTATGCTGGTGATCCCCATACCATATGCATGGAATGGATGGAATGGCTTGAAGTCCTGCTTGGATGCTGTGTACCTAAGGCAAATCCAAGCTGTGTTCTGGTTCCGGAAAAGCCTAGGGGAGGGAGGAAGGGTTTGGTACAGCCCAGAACTGAGGGGACGCACAGCACCCACACGCCAGCCTGTGGGCTCGGATGCGCCAAGAAGGTCTCTCCTTGTGTCCTGGGAAGGTTCTGTTTTGCTCATGGAAGCCAAAGCAGAACCTCAAGAAGCCTGCACAGGGCTCTGGCTGCCCTGCGGCCCAGCAGTCCTGAACCGTCTCATGCCTCTAGAGGCTCTCTTGTATGCGAATTTTTGCTGACCCTTTGTTGAAACATAAATAAACAAAAGGAGGCCGCCAGAGAACCCAGGTGAATTCTCTAATATAAGCACAGCATTCAGGTCTGGAGGGCTCGGGAAAAGAGCAAGTGATCCATTCACCTCGCTTTGTTTTTGTCTCAATAGTTATGCTTGTAGATTATGGGAGGAGGAAATAAAATAAAGAACGACAATTTAACTAGCGATACTCCCCGGGCTTCCCCTCCCACCCAGGGGCTACTGGGATCGGAGTGCCCACCACAAAGTCTCCTGGAGGGTCACGTTATTTGGACCCTCTACAGACCAGAGTCAACTAAAGCGGAACAGTAATGCAGAACAGGCTGAAAACTTCAGACCACAAGCCTCCCCTCTTTATACTTTTCTCCTATCTTAACTGCTTTGGGAATTTTTTTATTAACCCTTTATCACAGGTATTTACTTATGAAATTCCATATGAACATAACTAAATTTTAAATATTTCAAATAATTTTAAAAGAACAGTGTATTAAACTGATATACTTCATTCTAGTATAAGAGCTGGGAGGAGCTAGCACCTATCAAAAAAATAAATGAACTGTTCTTAAAACACCGTCTGGAATATGTGATCTAGCAATTCCTTTCTGGGAACTTATAATGAGGGCATAATGTGTATGTGCAAATATTACCTTTAGGAATGTTTATGGCAAAATTACTTAGAAGAAATGAGAAAGGAACCAAGTTAGCCAAGGTAGTCTTGGGAACTCCCTGAGTAAATTACGGTACATCCTAACAGGAGGGTCATGCAGAGACTGAACAGCTTAGGAAACACTTAGTGAGACAAGAAAATGTTCTCTACATAGCAACTTATCAACTTATGAATAATGACCAAAATTAAAGAAATTACTCAAATGATGAAAAGATGGGTAATCTTTTATTTTCTTATTTGTATTTTTTACCACGTTACATTTCCTCTCATGAGTATATTCTACTCCGGGTTTGAGTCTAGACCAGCTGCTTCAGCATCCCTTGAGAGCTTGGTAGCTATGCAGAACCCCAGGCCCCACCCAAGGCCTGCTGAATCAGAACCTGCACTTTAACAACATCCCCTGGTGACTTGTACCAACATCACAGTTTAGGAAATAAAGCAATATATACTCAACATAAGAGAAATAACCGTTTTAATTCAAGCCCCAGACTGTGACAACCAGGACCTCTTTGCTCTTTGGAAGGTAATTGTGATGTAAAGTGTAAGCAGTTCTTAACCTTCCACCATCCTCTAGAAATGGCTTAACACTTCCATGTTTCTCATTCCAACAATGGGGCATGGAGCAGTGACAAGTCCCTCCGTCTCCACCCCCTCCCCCAGCCTCAGGGCCACAAAGCCCAAGCTCCGGGAAGTAGAGAAACAGAGATTCCTCAAGAGCTGCTATTCAAGCCATAAGCAGCATGTGCCAACGTTCCACTCACAATTCTGGTCCAGTCCCCATTAAGCGCACATCTGGCTGTCACACACTCTTTTGTGGGGACATCTCAATGGCAGCACTGATGGTGCCTCGCCCTGGGGCCAGCCCTACAGTGGCCTCCCTGTCCTCCCAGCATGTGATGTCATGAGCATGAATGTCCTGCCAAACATTTAAGATGCTCTAGTTCACATTGTGTACATTGTATAGAGAAACACACGCAGACTTGAAATCTTTTAAAAAAAACACACCCCACAGGGCAAGATACAAGCAAACCTTGTTCTATTGTCATCCCAAACCAGTTCAGCACAAGCATGTCACTTATATTCGTTCAGTACACAGTCCTCTCTTTTTTGTTGCTGCGGCTGTAACTTGCATGCGTACATTCAGAGATTTCCTTGAAACATTCTCTAATTTGGTTGCTATCAGATTCTTGGAAAGCATGAGTAGAACTGGTTCATTTCAAACCAAAGATCCCCTGCAGATGTGGTCTTTTCAGAATAGGCCAAAGAGTGGGGAGAAGCTGGATGTTACTCTCCAAGCCATCTCCCCTCTGAGGACCATCAGAGAGGGATGAGAGAGGGGACCAGCTGCCCTACAGAAAGGCATAAGGAGGAAGCCCTTCCCTTCAATGTTTCTCCATGCGTGGCGTGAGGACCGTCTCATCAGAACTGCGGGAGAGGAGAGGGCAGCGGTGCACAGTAAAAACGCAGACTCTTGGCACACACCCAGATCTACTGAGTCCGTCTCCAGGAGTGAAGCCAGCAAAAGTGCACTTTACCTGACTTCCTAGTAGTGAGGCTTCCATTAAAGAATGAGGGCTTTAGCGTCAGACAGACCTAATCCAATCTGAGCTCTATATAGTAGCTACTCACCTTAACAAATAACCCTAAACTCTCTAATCTCATTTTCCTCATTTAAACAACAGGGATCAGCTATTTCACCTGTGACTGAGGGGCATTGTCTTCCCCTGGATGACAAGTGTTTTCACTGAACTTCCAGGTTCAGATGGAGCCCTCGTGAGCGCAGGCAAAATCATCCAGACGAGTCCCAGTTGATGATTACTGAAGCAGAACCTGTTCTATAACTGTGCTATTTCAGAAGCCTCCGGCCCCACGTGGCCCCTGAGCCCTTAGAGTGCGGCTGTTACAAATAGAGGTGTGTGTAAGTACAAATACACGCTGGGATCCCAAGACTTCATACAAACAGAAGGACATAAAACATCCCATTAATAACTGATGGCATATCAAAATGATAATAGTTTGGATGCATTGGATTAAATAGAATATATTAAAATTAATTTCATGTGTTTTTTTAGCTTTTTAATGTGGCTCCTTGAAAAGTTTAAATTGCATATGTGGCTATATTATATTTCTATTTGACAGGCTGTTCTGAAGGAACTGCTACCCCTCCCTCCCTCCCTCCCTAGCACTGATAATAAAGCCTCACATTGGCATTGTGACCTACAGAATAGGATTCTGTAACTAAGCAGGCAATGATCGGCTAGGGGAGGTTTGGGGTGTTTCTTCTGCTGCAAGGAAAAGCGGGCTGACGTAGCACAGCTCCTCACATGTGAAAGCAAGCAGCGGCCTCAGGGAAGGAGTGGGTGGGTGGGCACACCCATCCTCAAGGGGAGAGGAGAACAGATTGAGGACACACTGACTCAAGCTGGTAGCTGTGAGGAGGAGAGGGCACGTGGGATGTGAGACTTGCTCTCCACACCCCCTGCGTGCCTGCTGCCCCATTCATGGTCACAGCTGTCACAACCTGCATTCTTACGAGGCAAGGGCGGGTCCTCCAGTATAATCACGTGACGTGATGTGTGTTCTTACGGAAACCATATCAAAACCAAGCAAATAATTTGGTCAACATGAAGGTTGTCTTTTCTGCATAAGTAATTTAGAAATAGTTTCCACCAGGTTATAATCTCCTAATGTATGCAAATATCTACAGAAATGGCTAGCCTAAATGGGTATTTCCAAAGAGGAAGTGTTTGCCAATTATTATAATATCAGCTGATGAAGTTAGTATTTTTGGAAAAAACTGCCAAAGTAGATTATAATCTGTTTTTTCAGAGCCAACTCATAACTTGACAGAGTTTCTGGAATGGAAAGCAAACAAAAAATCAGCTCAATGTGTCTGTCTTTGTCCAACATCTATATGCCAATGTTCGAAAGAAGTACATTTAGACAGTAATACTTAAATATCCAATAAACCAGGTTCGTTTTCTATGTCCCTTTAGACCTGGCCAATTCCTCTTGTTACATGTTCAGGGGAGATAAAGAAGTTTGTGTAATGCTTAGAACTTGGTTTCGGGCTGCTGCCCACTTATATTTGATTTTAGATACCATTATATCACTCTCTTTAAGAAACCTAGAGAGCATCTAAGTTATTTACACCTTTATGACCACACATTATCACCACGATCACCATGATACGGTGTGTAAAATATAACTTTTTAACTATTCAGGGAAGTGCAGAATGACTTGTTCTTAAATCACAATCAGACTCCCTATAAATTACTAATAGAAATTAATGACATTTTTAAAAATCAGTAGATAGTGCTTCGGGACACAACATACTATTAAAGGCCAGTTTTGCAGACAGTCTGTTATTTTATTGCACAGATTTCACTGAAAGAACAAAATGCACCATCAATGTTTGGAGAGTTTGGGGTCTCAGATACTGATTCACCATCAGTGTTTACACCCGTAAAGCCAAATTCAACAGTACAATTTATGTTAAACAGTATCACTTCAAGATGGCTAACAGAATGAAAATAGAGATAGAAAGTGGGAAAAAAGCTTTAAAAATATGTTAAGTTGAAGCACATGCAAGTGTAGGATTAAAAACCACATCATACATACCTGGAAATCAAAAATGTTTTGTGGAATGTCAGTTAGAGTTATACTCACTTGTACTGTTATTTATCATATAATTAAAGTCTATTTGGTTCGTTTCCTTCATACTGATGAATTGAGAATTTCAGGAAAACCATGGTTATAAAAATGATCAATCTTGAAAAAGTATGTACAGATAAATGTAAAATCACAAACTAAAAAAGATCCCCACCCCTTGCCCTCAACTTACAAAACGGAAACCTTCCCATGGGGGTAAAGTTCCACGATCCTCCCCCTCCCCCACCCTATGTCCCCAATTCTCTTTTTCTATCACTTATAACTAAATGACCTTGGAGCTGAAGAGGAGGGAGGGAACAGAGAGGCATCTTAATGAGGGTCCCATTGTCATCTGTAACAGTTTGAAAGTGTCTTTTATTTCTCTCCATACACCCAACTCAGCAATGTTTGCAAGATACTTAAAATTTAAAGAGAGAGAAAATACATATATATATATATACATATATATATACTAGTGAACAACAAAAGGATACCCACGAAAAGAGCTAATAGTGGGCAAGACCTTGAGGAAGTTGTGTGGGCATTATCTGAGCTAAAGATTTCTTTTAAGGCAACAAAAGGGGAGGTGGGTGTTAAGACTACAAAATGCCAGACAAGATGCTTTTCTAGACCTTTGGCTTTGGAGCCTGGCAGGGGAGTGGGCTTCCCTGACTGTGGCAAGCAAACCTAGAGTCATGGGCCAGCGTCTCCAGCCCCTCTGGCAAACTGGCAGCTCTCTTACACATGGGCACTCTTGGCGTGAGTGGGAGAGCTGGAGCCGGAAGAGTAGTAGAAACGGTTTTCACCAAATGACTGGGCATCTCCAGCGCAGCAGACGATGACACAGCCACCCACGAGGCACAGCACAGCACCGATCCAGCCCGCGTACAGGGAGTAGCCAAAGCTCACGATGGTGGTCTCGCGGTGGGCGCACACAGGAAACCAGATGGTGGCGACCATGGCGCAGAGAGCTGGGGAGACATGGAGAGGCCGTGACTGGGCATGCGCATCGCACAACACACCAGGCGCAGCGGGCAGGGCCCCTTTGCTACACACACATACACACACACACACCTCTGGCTTCCAACCGACTCCACACACTCGATACTCAGCAATCTGAACCTATAGAATAGGTTGCAGCTATAGAATAAGCTCATCAAAACCTTGTGTCAAACTGCAAGCTCCTTATTTTTCAACAGGTGGCAGACACAAAAGAACTCCAATGTAAAAACCTGGAAATAAATCATTTAAGCCCCAAAAATATGAATTTTGTGTTTACTTATATATCTATAGTTATTATTCTATTATTACACTTACCTAATTGTATTATAATTATCTCTTTACTAGTCTATTTCCCATTCCAAGTTCTGAGTTCCTTGAAGGCATACTTACATTTGTAAAGTTGATGTGTAGCTCAGCTGGAAGCACATAGTAGGTGCCCTATGTCTACCAGCTGAATGACTTATTCAGAAATGAGATACAAGATGGTTCCACTCTATCTTTTCAATTTAGTCAATTCACATTACAAAGACCTGAAGAAGATATGAAAATTTCTCTTGCTGTGAAAAATGCTAGAATCAGTGGAGTATCAGCTAAGAATCTGAGCTTGTTTTGTGCTGTTCACAATCACATCTCAACATACGAATGAACAGTTCTCAGAGTAAAATAATTTACCCATTTAAGGGTTTTATGGTGATAATATTTGTTGTGATAGGTCACAATGGTAGAACTTTATGATCTTACACCAACCGGTCTAACTTTCAGATCTGATTTTTATTTTAAAGACTAAGATAATATCCTCCATATTATGTAGTTCTTCTAGTCCTCCTAAACCAAATAACAAAATAAGGGCAAACAGAAGCCTATGAAAACTTAAATTTTTCTTAAACCTACATCTGCGATGGAGCTAGAGGGTATTATGCTCAGTGAAATAAGCCAGGTGGAGAAAGACAAGTATCAAATGATTTCACTCATCTGTGGAGTATAAGAACAAAGGAAAAATTGAAGGAACAAAACAGCAGCAGACTCACAGAACCCAAGAACGGACTAATAGTTACCAAAGGGAAAGGGACTGGGGAAGATGGGTGGGAAGGGAGGGATAAGGGGGAAAAAGGGGCATTACGATTAGCACACATAATGTAGGGGGGGTCACAGGGAAGGCTGTACAACACAGAGAAGACAAGTAGTGAGTCTATAGCATCTCACTACACTGATGGACAGTGACTGTAATGAGATATGTGGTGGGGACTTGATAATGGGGGGAGTCTAGTAACCATAATGTTGCTCATGTAATTGTACATTAATGATACCAAAAAAAAAACCTACATGCACCATCAAATAGGGCAGTCAGAAGGTACAGGAGCTACTGAACATTTCTCACGAGACTAGAGAGGCTGAAAAAACAAATTTTGTATTTTAATTAATTTATTTTTAAGTGGCCTCATTCAGCTAATGGCTACTATGCCAAACAACACAGCTCTAGACAATGTAACTCCATAACTTCCTTTGGTAGCATCTAATTTCTCCCACTACAAGAAGATAGAAATTTTAGGAAAAGCCTGAAGTTGAGATGGCACATTAAAATCACAGACCAAAAAATAAGAACAGTAATACTGGGGTTTCAATCATTAGTCATAAAGCCTTCGGTAAATTCAAGACAGAGCATTACAATGTTTGCTGTCTGGGGTACTCATGTCACTGTCAACCCAGCCAGCTTTTTCTGATTCATTCTCACACTGAGTGATTTGTCTAACTTACCTCTGTGCCCACAGAGAAGAAATATCATTTTTCTTTAACATAAGCAGTCAAATCTAACAGCCCCATACATTAGTTCTAAATTGAAGGAAAGATTTAAATAAGTCTTACCCATTTTGAAATACCTTTTAAACTACCTCATTGCATTTGTGTAGCTTGTAACACAGGTTTTTATTGACAAGAGACTAAGCCCACCCCCATGAGTTGGGCGCAGACACACATAAATAGATGTCCTATCCTTAAAAAGTGTAGATCCCAAGTGGAAGTTAAAGGGAAAATATTGAATCTGGGGGCTTTGGACTGCTCAAATTAGCTTTCTAACAGCCTACATTCACTCCATTAACTGTGAACTATTCACATATTTAAGTAGTTTATATAAATTTTCTAAGAAGCTGATATCTATCCATATGTTAATGGTTCCTTTTTCTGGAAGAGTAAGTACAATCATGCCAGTTTCTGTAATATTTTATATGAGATGCCATGAGAAGACGTATTGTTCCTTCTGTGAACAGAATGTTCTCAAGAAGACCAGTGTTAATCAAATCTTCCCTTTCCAGACCAGGGCTCTGGACACCTGAGATACGGGAAAAAGTCTTTTTTTTTCTCTTCCTCTGGCCACAGATTCTGAAGCCAGCACGCTTGAAGAATTGTGTGGCTATTGTCATAGTCATACTTTTAGCAGGGCACAGAGAAAAGCCTTTTTCTCTATAAGAACAAGAGACAGGAACTTCTAGAGTGTTTCACCCAAAGAGAACTGCTTTAGATTCTTCATATCAATACACAATCCAGCTACACACCCCTGACCCCAAAAGTGGGCACTCGTTCTGCTAGGGGCATAATCAGCAAGCTAGCAAGGGCTTCCAAACACCCAAGCCTGACTATAGGGGAAAAGTGGGTAGTGAAAAGCTAAATTCTGCAGGGAAAAAAAAGATCTGATTCCCAAATGACTGATTTGGTTCAATCTAACAGATCTTCCCTATAAACAAGTGGTTTCAAAACATCTTATGGTTCAAATTAAGTTTGATATTTTTCAATTACTTTGTATTTACACATAGAACACACAAAGACACACAAAAAGCATTACCCTAAATTTTCATATAAACCTAACTTAACTTTCAGATTTGGTTCAGATTTTACAGACTAAGATAAGAAATTGCCTCTAATTTCACTTAATTTGCCCTCTTTTCCTAAGCAAAGTAATAAAACAAGGTTATCTTCACATAGGAAAAGAATCCAGCTCAATATTCCAAAAGTAATCATCAGTCTTGATTTTGAGTGTTTCAAAGATTTTGTTAGAAAAAGATTTTGTTAGATTTTCTTCTAATACAATTCACCAGAAAAAGGAAAAATCAGAAAAATGTCCAAGTATTTAAATAATGGATTACAGAATTAGATGAGTGAATGGGTGGATGGACGGATGAGAGCTACTCTCATTTCAAGTCTACATTCCACTTCAAACACACCAAAACTGACTTCCAAAATCATAATTTTTTTTTTGCCCTTGGGGAATTAGCATTATTTTGTAGACATACAGAAAAGCTGTAGGTACTGAAAATGAGAGCAGCACTTCTCAGGTTTTCATAAGAAATCATGTTGGTACACCCATAAGATGAGAGGGGTTTTTGAGCTTAGTTTTTATCTGGAGGTGTAAACTCGTAAGTAAAAATGGCACAGTTGTGGTGTAGATTTAGGGAGTATTAAACAAAAGATTTAGGGAGTATTGCCTTTGCAAAAATCATAAAATCTTAATGTGACTTTAACACACTTAAAGTTACAAGCTCATGATTTACCCCATTAAAGATTTCCTTCTTCTGTAGTCTGCACAAAACAAGACAAATGAGGACCAGCAGGCTCTTAATTTCCTAGTAGATAAATGAACTCTGGGTGGAATTCCTGTGGCTCTCAGAGATGAACCACATCAAATCCACTAGAAGATGACAGAACGCCACACAACGTGAAGGGAAATGAGAGGTTCACTGGGAGCAGTGACCTTCCACTGAACTCACAAAGAAGAATGTTTAGAGACGAGAAAAGGAGAATTTACTCAATTTCAGCATGGTTTGAAGAGGAAGGGGGATGTTTTAATCAGTAAAGTTAAAAACGCAAGTCAAATCATTACTTAACTAAAGGATGTGAAATATCAATAGAACTGGCAATCATTTTTGGTTTTCTTAAAGATAAAGAAGCCCTGCTAGATTTATTTTGATTTGCAGGCATGCACGCACACACACACACACACACACACACACACACACACACACATGCACACACAGTTTGTGATCGTTCTCTCCATTATTTGGAGAAAATAAAGAAAATGTTATTCTTAAAAAGTCACAGTTACTTAAAAAGCAAAGAAAACTGTAGAAAGGTAAGAGGAATTGCTTTTTCTTTTTATGTCAACAGAACTTATTCTTAAATTAACTCTTTAATAACAAGATGGAAATTTTAACATTGATTTTTCATTCAGTTTCTCCTCTTCTACCTTCAGAAGACGCAATCGTTGCACAATTTGGAGGTGGGGGAGATCTACCATTTGCAAGGGAGTAGAAAGAGAAAAGTGGAAACCTTAGCTAAGAAAACAGAAGGCGAGAAGGAAGCTTCTCTGTGCAGACACAGAATCATCTGGAGGGGGTCCTCTCACAAGTAGAGTTCCTTGCTCTTCACAGAATAAAACTGTTTGCCTCTTTTGATAAGTTTCAAATAATATACACAAAGTGTTTTTAATTGATAGAATAATTTTATTAAAAGTTAACAATGATCTTGATGTTGCCAAACACAGAAAACATTTGAAAAGGCAAATTTAAAGCAATGAAATGTAAGTGTAGCTTTTAATTTCTTTAGGGATTATATGACATATTAATATATGAAGTTGAGTGTGATGAAGTTAAATAAAACTGGGATGGTGTGTTTGACTTTGGAAGTAATAACTTAGAAAAACTGACAGACAGACAAAGAGGCCCAGAAAGACAGGCGAGCACGAGATGCTGCCATTTCTCCTTGCTCCCCTGAACTCTTGTTTTCAGACACTTTGTCATTTTTAGAACTAAGCACTGAAAGGACTTTTAAATGCATCATATCTAGCACAAAGTAATCATTTCATTTAAATCACTTAAATTACTCTGACTTATATTTAGTAATAAATACAGGAAAAAAAACTTCCTTAATGTTATGTCTAAGATTTACTTAAAAAAAAATCTGGGGACTGGAAGAAAAGTTGTACATAGATGAAGCTGACTGGTGGTGAGTTGATCATTATTAAGAATAAGTTTGGGTTCATGGGGGTTCATTGTACTATTCTTTCTACTTTTGTGTATGTCTGAAATTTTCCACAATAAAGACATTTTTTAAATCCCCCTCCACTGAAATATTTTACAATGCACTGAACACTGTCTTCTACAGTCAACACTATTATAACACATGATCGAAATAGCAATTAGCTTTAGCTTTGTACCCGTGAATTCAAGGAAACAAGTAATGAAATTTCTAATAAGCTGTTGGTTAGAATCATATTTATTCACTGGTTGCTTTTCATTTGAAAAGAGAAAAAGGTTAGTTTTTCTTTTTTTATTTGTTCATCTCTAAATTTTGACTTAAGAAAGCAGCTGCCAAAAGACCTATTCCTCTTACACAATGACTTTTATGACTGTCTAACATTTACAACGATCATCAAGTAAGTGGAACATGTGAGTATATTATTTTCCTGGCCTGCTTTCAACATTTTTCCTTTTATTGCAATTCTACACATCATTATCTTTTTTTTCCCATAACCTTTTTTCAAAAAGCCAGCCTCATGGTTACTTGCTAATAATTTTTTTTAATCACAGAATTTAGAGATGGGAGAGACCCCATAAAGCAGTTAATTCTTCCAATTATACTGATAAGGTCATTTTAAGCCAAACCATACTAAGATGCCACATCCTTTCCACTACCCATATGAACTTTGACTTAAATCAGGGACTTGTTTGTATAATGCTAATGAGTTTGAAGGAAGAGTTTTTCCAACTATTCTCCCAAAACCCCCAGGATTAAGGATATCACTGTTTATTCCACACCCAGGGATTACCTTTTCCTGTAGAACATCTGATTTTGTGCACATGACAAGCTCAACTTGCTCACATCTGCACACACCCTTTCTTTTACTGCCATTTCATTATTAACCTGTGAGTTCCAAGTTAAAACAACTTTTTTCCAACATAAATAGGAATCCTAGGGCTATGTTACTTAAAATGGAGAAAAGAAGATGAAAAGATTCCACTTAGGAAGAAAAACACATTTCCTCTCGTTCATTCCCTACCCGACCTCCGCAATAAACATGCAAAGCAAGAGCTTTCTAACTTACAGCAAGGAGAGGAGCAGACGGAATCAGAGCTAAGCTGGAGTGTTTTCAGTTCGGTAGCTTAATGTGGCTTTTTAATAACGGAATACACAAAAACTTCTAACTATTGAACCCTCCACTCTGGTTTCTACAAAGTAAACAAAGGGAATATTTCCATTAGACCAGGATGCGACCTAGTGTTTCCAAGAATAGCTCATTGTCTGTCCTTACCAGTTCCATATGTGGAGATGGCCCTGCAGAAATTAGAGAGGAGCGATAGATTACCCAGTTGCCCTCTGCGTTAGCTCTCCATTTCCTCTAACCAACAACAGCAAAGATAATAGCAACCATTTGTTGAACACTTACTACGTGCCAAACCCAATGCTGAATAAACTTGTGTGTGTCTATTCTTACCAACCTCGGAAGTAAGCATTGTTGTCCGCATTTTATATAAAACTCCAAGACATTAAGTAACTGCCCGAGGTTCACAGCGGCACTGTAGTAGACCTGAAGTTCGGTATAGTTGTTCTGACTCCAAATGATCAAGCAAAGCAACTCAGGGCATAGGCACCTCCTGCCTCGTCAGGGGGTCTTGAGCAGACGCAAACAGATCGGATTTGCCCGGATGCGTCTCCGCTCTGAGAGGCGCGCTACACCAGGCTTTGATCCCTTTCCCCATAGCAGGAGCCAAATCCTCACGCCATTAAATTCAGACTGCTGAGGAGATAAAGCTGTTGTACAAAAGACATCATATTTTAAGGTTTCAGAAAAACAATTAAAAGATTTTCAGGGTCAGGAAAAACTGGTTTTAATGAATAGTGCTTGCAGTTTCCATATCAAGATTAGTTTCAACACTGTTTCCAGTTTCCAGGCTTCCAAGCCCCAGGGTTGCTTGGCCCCCTCTGGTCAGCGACCTCTCCACAGCTGGAGGACCATCAGTGACCCCAGGACCCAGCAGGAGCTCAGCACCGGCTTCTCCCTGGACTTGCAGAAGCCACTCAGGAGCGACACAAAGGGAGCTTTCATGCGCTCTTGCTCCTCCCACCCGCTGCCAGCAGGGAAAAGAGGCACTTGGCTACGTGGGGAGAAGACCCAGGGGAGGCCGGCAGGTGCCACACTTGAGACAAGGCGCTTGACATTTCCAGCTGTGGATGAGCTGGCCACGTCCAGTCAAAACAACACCCGGCCCAAAGCAGGAGGCCACCTACTGAGACATAAATCCCACCTGGGGCAATTAGAGAGGAAGCGGGTAACACTGGAAACGCGCCACCAGAGGGCAAGGAGTAGTGCCTGGTGCCATCCTAACAGGGAGTGGCCGGGACGGGCAGCCTCGGGGCAGGGGTGGGGGCGTCAGGGCACTCCTCCGCCCTCCGCCCGTTCCCTCGGGCAGCAAACCGGTGCTGAGAACTCACACCACTACCCGGCCCCACCTCACTTTGCTCTCTATCATTCCATCTACATCCACCAACTTTTGAGAAAGGACAAAGAGAAACTTTCATCCAGCTAGGAAATTTCAAACAACTCATTGTTATTTTTTACATAACACTTGTTATTCAACTGGACTTCAGTTGTTTTTAGAGGTTTTTTAAAAATCAACTTGTCTAAACATACTTTGCTTTGATATATTTTCCACAGGGTTGGGGTTTGTTTGTTTTTTTAATGCATTCTCTTACTGGTGGATATTCTGCGACTCTCATACGAAAGGCCAGAATTTCTAAAAATGACTAACACAACACCCATCCTTTGGCTTGGGCATCCTCAGAGCCAGAGAAAGCCCTTGGCGTTTCTGTGGGAACGGGAGGAAAGCGGGCAGCCACGGCAGAGGTCTGGGTTGAGAAAGGTTCCACCTGGAGCCCACCGGCCAGTTCACTTGCAGGAGAGCTCTGGTCTACCTGCTGGAAAGGAATTCATATACAGAGATCTGACTGCCAAGACACTTACAAGAGAGGACTCTGTGAGTTAGATGACGCGCTGATTCGTCTAACCCTGATTGTGTGTTCCATGTTGCACGCCCACACAAATTCTTTGTGGCCGGAATCAAAATGTCCATATCCAGATTCTCTGGAAATTGCAGTGGCCTTCTCACGTTTCATATCACACACACACACACACACACACACACACCTCTTCTGAATTCTCTGTGGCTTCACAAGCCCTGAAAACCTCCGTCCCTTTGCAATCTTGAGAAATGGTGCCCCTCCCTCTCGTGTCACCAGGGGTGAGGGCCACCAAGTGACACTGACCCACACAGAACACTGACCCCTTACCCTTACCCTCAAGCATATGGCCTGGTAACAGTTGGAGGATGGGAATTCCTCCTCAGAAGAGCCTAACTGTATATCTAACCCATATACAGACCAGTTTCTCCTCGCTGATACATCAGTACACTTGGCAACAAGAGCTGCTTAATAAATTCTTAAAATTCGTGTCTTCCATTAAGGTTTGAATGTGCTGATGGGATTAGCATTCAAGAAAAAAAAAAGAGAGAGAGAGAAATGAAATCACTGAAGAGAGCAGAGCTAGAAGGACCCTCCCCTAAACTGTTAAATCAAGCCTTCTGTGTGCAGAACTAATCAGGAAAACTGAACAAGCACATGCCATTTCCTTGGCCTAGGCTGTGCCCTTCCTCAAACCCGTGACCTGACCCCCTTCTCCTCATCTCCAGAACTCATCGCCAGGGTCCCCTGCTCTGAGGAACTCCCCTTGGTCTGCTGCCTTCCTCTGTATGTGCACAGCCTGCCTACCATTCTTAGATGAGCACACATCACCCTCCATGGAGACATCCAAGCACCCTCAAAGCAGAGACTGCCTTTTTTCCCCAACATCCCCAGTGACTACCATGGTGCCTGGCCCTCGATGCTTACTGAATGAAAGATCAGGTAATCACACAATCATCTACCACCCTCAACATCTTACTTTTCTCTTGCTCTCTTCTTCCTCTAGTCTATAAATACTAACTGAAGTTGTCCCCCTTGGCTGCACATGAGTCACCTGAGAAGCTTTCAGGAAGTAACTTTGCCTGGCCTGACACTGAGAAACTCCACCCGGACTGACCTGCTGTGGGACTCGGGTAAGGCGTTCCCCAGTCCCACCGTGCCGCCTGGGTGGGGAGCCGCTGAGTGACTCTCCTCTGGTCTCTCTGTTAGGTGCACCCTCAAAACCCTTCTTTTCTTTTTGTTTTTTGAGTTACTGTCATGTCCAGTGATGCCCCGGGCACTACTTATCCCTCCGTGTAAGCTGATCATGACACACTGTGGCTGTCTTCTCCCCAGTGGGATCCCTTGGCTTCCTTTTGTGTGGCTCTTGAACTTGATGAAGCAACAGCAAGATCTGAGATTCACTGGGTTAACTCAGAGTTGGGACGCTGTACAGACAGCTGCCTTACCCAGCAGAATGAGCATAACACCGGCCAGCTGGGCCCGCCTGTACTTAGCCACGCCAGGCTCGTGGCCCATTCGGATGCAAGGGAGAACTGTGAGCAGCAGGAGGATGGCCGGCAGACCCAGGACCGAGGCGGCGATCATCAGGGCTCGGCAAGCCTGCACGTAGCCTGCAACAAGACCGCAGACAGGGTGGGTTAGTCCGACCATGGGTCCCCTTGGCTGCTGGACCCTGCCTCACGGGAATTCAGGACCATCTGCCTTCCTCCCTCCTGCCCCGTTCCAGGATTTAGAATGTGTTAAATGCTGTCCAAGAGAATGTCACATGTTCCACTTTTAAAGTTACTCAGTGACAAAATGGGGAAATTGAGGGCTAGAGAGACTGAGTGGGGCTCCCTAATTTAGACCACTCATCACACTTCCAGGATAGAGGAGCCAGAGGGTCAACTGCATTATTATATCACCTTGGGAAAGATTCATATTGAAACTCAAGTCTTCCAAGATGTCTTCTGTGACCATCTGTGCTGATTCCAGCCTGCTCTTGACATGCTCTACCTGTGTGTCCTTGGGCAAGTAACTGAACTACTGGGCCTTGACACTCTGCTCATCTCTAAAGTAAAAATAACAATAATACCTACATGTCTCTAAAGAATTCAACTAAGATTAAATTAGTGAATTCATGCTAAGTACTCAAAAAAGGTCAGCTTATTATTACTGGCATTACCACTCGGTGTCGGCACAGCACTTTTATCTCCAGGTGGACTAGGTGATTTTTGTCCCTAACTATGTAATTTTAATTCATGTTTTGTATAAATAGTGTGTGGGCCTACGTAAACTAAGACTCACGCTTCCTCCCTTGACATCTCCCCAAAGGTTGCCATGTTCCTGAATCCTGCATGTGATGGGCGGTCAGGCTTCATCGCCCACCTGCCTCACCCCCAGCATCCCAGGCATGCCTCCACTATGGTCTGTTACTGTCGTAAAGGCATCTCTCCAGCCCTGGGGATTCCTGGAAGGCAGACACGTGCCTTGCTCTTCATGGAGTTAATACGGTACCCGCAGCAGATGATGTAAACATACAATTATGAATGAAGGAACATACGAGTTGAATCTTAAGAGCGGAATAAAACTACCCAAAGTTTATGCTGTCAAATAAAATGCTAGGCAACAACTTTAATAAGAAACAGATTACTCTTTGTGCAATACTTATGTAAAATAAATCTGATAATACATTGGGAGAATATGGCAGACTTAAGTGTGTTGTTTCTCATTAAAACATTCTACCTCCTCAAAAAAAAAATATGTATTTATTCCTTTCCCTGTTTTGCTCAGAGGGAATCAGAGCTAGTGGCTGGCAGAGGTGGGCAGAGTTAATGGCAAAGCCAAAAACAAGCCCCAACTTCTGCCTCACATGCCAAGACCCTCACACCAAATCTAGCAAGCCTGCCTTGTGCACCGAGACCCAACTGCAACCCGGTCTCTTAGCAAAACATGTGCACTCTTCCAATCATGGCATCTCAGCTTCTGCAGAATTAAGGATGATCAATAATCAGTCAAGTATCTACTACTGACTTGGAGACCCCCCAGACAGGGGCCACAGGACATATGAGGCTGGACCTCAGACCACAGCCGTGTGCCCCTGCAGCTTGTAGGAGCACCAGGGCTGACACAGAGGAGACGGTCAGCTAACAACTGAGTCTCTGAAGTCCATGGTGCAGGCTGTACACCTGCTAGTTGCCGAAGCCAGGTCTGAAAATCAAAAGGTGGAGGCTGAGATCTGTTTCTATCTCCACCCAAAGCATGGATTAGGAGTAGGTCTTTCTAAAATGTACCTTTCTGGGGGATGGTCTGTGTTTTCTGAAAATAAACCACTTGGCACTGAACGCTCAGTAAACTTAACTTCAGGGGAAGGATGCAGCGAGCAATGCTATGCTGCAAAGATTCCTACCAAAACCATGGCCAGCTTTTAATAAAAACCTTAGCTACCATTTATGGAGCATTTATTACATCAAAGGAGGTTTACATTTCTCATCTCATTTACTCTCAAAACAATTCTGAGAGATAGGTGGTTGGTTTGATATTAATTTTTAAAATTAGACAGAAGGGTTCACAGAGGTTAGTAACTTTTTTTTTGTACCAAATCAGCTAGATTGTGAGTACTGGACCCCGGAATCTGACCCAGATCTACCAAGGCCGGCGTTAACTGAAGATGGGCTCGGATCTGGGTTCCCCCTACCTCTGTCATGCTGAGAGTACAAAATGGAGGAAAGGATAGTGAAGGGCAGGACTGACTGCCCTGCAGGTACCTGCTTGTGCCACTGGCAATGCCCAGGCCGGGGGGAAATGCAAAGAGGACAGGAAGCCATCTACATCTCTGAGGAATTTAGGAGGCGGTAGAACTTGGCTCACAATGAACAAAAAAGGTCGAAACGCACCAGGGGATGAGAGGAAAATACCAGAGCAGGAAGGAGGAAGGGAACACTCATTCCGAGTACAAGCGCTGGGCAATACGAGGCACTTGAGGGGAGGCCTAAGTGGGGAACACAGTCTCCGGGAGCCAAGGGAGCTGGGAGAAGGCACAATGCCAGAAGCCTCTGCGCCGAGCACTCTGCTTGTAAATGAAACCTGGGAGGCCTTTAAACGTGCGCCATCCGCAAAGGCTAGAGGTTCAGAAGGCAACGGCGTATGGGTCAGGGCCGGGATATACCCGCAGGACAGGACAGAGATTCCGAACAGAAAACCGGGAAGTGCGCCACGACCACGCCGGCCACCCAACTGACTCGAGGCTTAAATCTGAATAGAAACTGTGGCCAGAATTTTTCAATGGGGCAGCAAGTGAAGATGTCGTCCCCAGCTGGCGTCGGGGCGGATAGAGGCCAGGCAATTCCCTCCCCTCTCCACTCTGAGACACTGCTGGAGGGGAGCGGGCGGTCCGCTGCGGCGTGCGCGCTCCCAGGGGAGTCAACCCTCGGCGGGGCGCCCCCTCTCACCTATGCGACCAGACGGCGCGGAGACCGCGAGGGGGTCACAGCGGGCTGCGTGGGCAAGAGTCAGGGGAAATAAAATAGGTCTCGGGGCCGACCGAGCCGAGCTAGCAGGGCCCTAACTTGGCCAGCAGGCTTCACTCAGCCCACAAGGACCAGGAAACAGCCTGCGCGCGTTCGGATCGCTGGAATGCTTGCATTTCTCTTCCTTCCTGCCCTCTGCGAGCGCGGCGCCTGCGGAAGGATGCCGGGCCAGGAACAAACTACTTTTGATCAGTGGACAGCGGGGGCGTGGGGCAGGTGGTGCGACAGTAATTAACACGGACGGAGCTCCGACTATGTGTCTATGTCTCAGCTCATAAACTTGTCAGGGTGACTCGTCCAGTGGCCACGTCTGTCATCCCAAATTCTAGGTAAGAAAACGGAAGCTGAGTATTTCTAAGTTTAGGGCTAATTCCTCTACATCAAGTTGGGACTGAAGGTGCCCAAAGGTCTTCAAGCTCCCAAAATATTTCTCTGAACGCCATCTAATGCCGCCTCTCCGGTCTGCCCCGAGGATGAGGTTTTATGAGCAGCCGCTACTAGCAAGGCGGGGTCCTTACCCGGTAGAATGAGGATGTCCACCAGAGGCTTGCAGTGGTACAGCCCCGTGGCCATGACGCAGTCGGCCCACAGCCCCTTGGAGCCCAGTTCGTCCAACTTGCGGCAGGTGGGGATGGTGTAGCCACAGGTCACCACCCAGTCATTGGTGGACGTGGTGACGATGATGCCGATCCAACCCACGAAGCTCGTGACGAAGCCCACTACCTGCAGGCATGTGGCCACCATCATGGCCTCCCCGGCGTCCCCGCGCCTCGCCCCTCGCTAGCTGTGCCCGGGCACTGGGTTGGACGGCGCCCGCCTGGTCCTCGCTCTCGCGCGCTCACGAGCAGCCGGCGGGCCACGACCCGGTGCGGGACGCGGGAGGCGGCGGCAGGCCACAAAAGGCTGCGAGCCCAGCTCCGACGGCGCGACGGGCGCACGGCGGGCACAGCGACAGGCACAGAGACAGGCACGCGGCGGGGACAGCTGCGCAGCCGGGCGATGCGCCCCCGCCCCCCTCTTTAAACCCCGTAGACTGGCCGGCGAGCGCCAATCGGCGACGGCCCGGAGTCGAGTCAACCAATCGTGGAGCGGGGTCGAAGTGGGTGGGCGGGAGGCGGAGTGGGGAGCGGGATTGGGGCTGGGGGCTGCATCTCGGCCTCCTGCCCCGCGGGGAGTCGCGCGCTCAGTTTTGGAAAGTAAAATAATTCGATCCAGGTCCAAGAATGGAGAGTGACAAGGGGTCCCGTGCGTCAGGCGCGAGTTCTATTTTGCTGCGATTTCTCTTCTTGCTGCCACTCTCTTATCTCCTCTACGAGCCGCTTCGCTCCATCCCACGTCAGTTTGCTCCTGCGTCCGCGCTGAGAGCAGGGACCGTGGTGCAGTTGTGGTACGAGGTACAAGGGTGGTACAACGGTTCCGGGTACAGTTCCTCCGCGGCCCAGGGTTGTAACTGATGAGCTGAGAATTGCCCTAAGGAACAGCGTATCAGAGTTGCTAGTGGAAAGAAAATGTCAGAGGCGGCCATGGCCATAAAAATGATGACTACAACAACAGCAAACTCACATTTATCTTGCTATGTCGTGTGCTCTGTGCATGTGTCTATGTATTATCTCATCTAATTTTTATAAAAACCCTTTGTGGTAGGAACAATTGTTTACAAATAATAGGCATGAAGAAACAGCATGAGAGGCGCCCAAGTTCACACAGCTAAGAAGAGGCAGCCTCCGTGGGCCCACCTTATCCCTCCCCACTTACCATTCCTGGGAACCTGTCCTGCTGATCACTTTCTGAAAATTCCTAAAGGGCTCAAGTGTCCCATTTTTGTCATTAAAAGCTAGGAGGACTGCGATGGCTCATGTACTGTAAATAAGTTAATATCTGTACTCCGCTGAGCACACTGCCTAGCCTGGAGCAGGTGCTGTACAAGTGTGAGCTGTCATCATCAGCTTCATCCCCGTCATTAAGCCACCTTCTCTCTGTGCATTTAAATAAGACCTATTATATACACTTTTTTATCATGTGAGAAGTCCTCCTTGGGTTATGTTTACATTAAACAGTTTAAACTCCCTTTGACATTTGGCTTATCTTATTATATCCCCCTATCAACAGTCATGGGATTTACAGATGAGGATTTCAGCAAGCACAAAAATTTCCTACTCAACAGCCTAAATCTAAAATATGGATCATAAATCATAGGTACTAAACTTTTCCATATCTCTGCTAGGTGTCAGGGCAAATCACCATGTCTTCTAGGAAAGACTGGCCTGGAGGAGACCTCAAAGAAATCAAGTCCTCTAGAATAGATGACAGCGTCAAGTTCAAGAGCCACAATTACCAACCAGGAGAGCACAGTGGCTGAGAATGCAGGCCAGGCTGGACCACTTACCAGCTGTGGGGATCTAGTCACTCTGCCTCTCTGGGCCTCATTTTCTCATTTGTAAATGGGGATGAAAATAGTGCCTACTCATATGCTTCTTGATGATTTTGTGAGTTAATTACATAAAGAGCTTAAAACAATATCTGGTACAAATTAAATCCTCAGTAAACCCGGGCCTCTGTGACTGTAATATGATGATTCAGGACTCTTGCTTTGCCCTTTGATGTGTGCTCACTGCATCCAAAGAAGTCTGATCTGTGGAAACTCCTGTATATAGTATGTTCCCTTTTCTGAGTAAGCCATTGTGTTTGGCAGCATATCATCATCAGGGATCCATCAACCTGCTGTTTTCAGATATTTTCTCATAAGGTTTTTTAAAAAGCTTTTTTATTAAGTGCAATATAAAATATAAAAGCCAAGCAACATCAATTTCATTGAAAAAACAGCTATGAAATCTGCACTCTTGTGATGCCATAAGCATTTGACATTCTAACAAAAAATAAGTCCAACCACTCAGAATTTAACAGTGCCTTGATCACACACAGGGCACACCACAGGGACATTTGTAAAGCCGGATTTCAGAACTTGGACACTGAGTGGTACAAAGAGTTGTCAAGTTGTTGAGATCTTGGAAGGAAATCTCCTGAGTTCATATTCCAATTTATCACTTGGGTGGTCCCTTAACCTTTGTGACTCTCCAGTTCTTCATCAATAAAGTGGGAATAGCAGATGCCCCCATAGGGTTATTGTGAGGATTGAGGATGAACTATACAGAGCGCATAGCACAGTCCCCAGCACTGATGGGCACTGACAAATGTTAGCTACTGTGAGTGTCATTCATAGGTAATACAGATTAATTAGAAATATAAGTTACCATTGATAGAGCATAAAGCTAAAATAATTAGATGATTAATGCGATAGAAACCCTAAGATGAATGTCCAAATCACAGCACAGACCTACTTACTAAAGGCCATTTGACAGAGGCCAGCAAAATCTACCCTGTTTGAATGACTTGGCCATACATACAGAGAGCGCATCACCTTTGGGAAGGAAGCGAGCAGCCACGGAAGCTCAAGGAACTGGAACAGAGAGAGGAGGTGAGAATCCTCTACCATCCACAGGAGAGGCTGTGGTGGCCCAGAGACTCTGAGGCTGTGGGCCCTTCATTGAAGCTCTCTGCAGAGTGGGGGAAGCCTCTCAAGCTCTCTTAGTTGAAGGGCTTTTCCTAAAATCATGCACATTCTTTGGCTGGGACTTTGCCAAGCCATCCTTGTGATTAGAGTCTGACTTCCCATGCAGCATAACTTAGTAAACAGCCATCTCAGACCTAACACAGTCCCAGGAACCCTTTTAGCTGTGAGAGTCGGTCTCTCAGTATCCAGTCACCCCAGAAAAGTGTCAACAGTGGTTCTCCAGCCCTCCAGACAAAGGCCTTCTCAGTTACATTTTTTTCTCAGAAACTTGCCCATGCCAGCTCTTCACATTTCTACGGTGTATAACAGAACTAGTAAGATGTAGCTGAATCTGATTCCAGGTCTTCTGACTCTAAATCCAATATTCTTTCCATTACGAAAAATGTAAGGAGAGTCATTCCTATGGCCTGAGCATACATTTCTTAATCTAATTCTAAGATATTTAAAGATACAGAGGATTAAAGAGTCAGTCAGTGCCCTAAACCCCAGATGTGTACTGAACAAAGGAAACATCCCGGTTAACTTTTCTTCTACCATTTACACCTAAAATAGTCCATCAAACTAATTTATGATTCAGTTAGAGCACGAATGCAGGTTGCACCGGCAAATGATGTTGGCTGGTAAGCTTCAAAAGCCCACAGGGAAAGCAAAGCTTGGACCAAAGGAGTGTGCTCACAGCGACTACTAGTGGTTATCTTTTATCATTGCATGGCTGGTAAAAACATCTTCTGTTTAAACGTTCCAATGACTTGTACAGAAACATGACTAACAGCAACTTCCTACATTCCAGATATGTGACCATTAGGCCCCAATGGAATGTACATTTCTCTGTGAAAACTTTCTTTATAAATTAAGAAATATACATCTCTTTAGGAAACCAAACTTGAAATATAGGAAATTACTTAGATGAGATTATTCATTTAAAAATAAGGTACTTTTAATAAGACCCCTCTTTAAAGGATAAATTCCTCCAGTGGATTTAAATATTTGAGAATATGAGAATTCTACATACACACACATTTTTATAAATACTTCATGTCAAATTCGTGGTGTAAACAAATGTGCCAAACATAGACTTAAAAAAAAATGAAATGCCCTGGGAGTTTTGGGGTTTTGCCCATTCTACTGATCACTGAAATCTGAGTGCAACACAGTGTCTGGCAAATACAAAGTGCTCCACATGTATCTGTTGAATGGACCTGAACTGAAGGGTTCCAAAGCAAAATTTGCAAACCTCCAAGTTTACTAGAATGCTTATTTCATTCATGCTGCTGTAACAGAGTACCATAGATTGGGTGGCTTATAGACAACAGAAACTTATTTCTCACAGTTCTGGAGGTTGGAAGTCCAACATCAAGACAGCTGTTGGCAGCTTCTGTGTCTGGAGAAGTCTTATGACTGTGTTCTCACATGGTAGGAGGGACAAGGGTTCTCTGGCGTCTCTTTTATAAGGCCCCTAATCACATTCATGAGGGCTTCACCTTCATGACCTAATCACCTCTCAAAGGCCCCACTTCCTAACCAGCACATTGGAGATTAGGTTTCAACATGAATCTCGGAGGACACAAATATTCAATCCATTGCCAATGAGACTCTGAAGACATGGTGCAGAAGAAATCAGGAGGTGGGGATTAGAACCCATCTAGGGAACAGGCAAGAGGCAGAGGGAAGGCCCCTTGTGGGCTCAGTACCCACCTGCTGTCCTTGAGTTCTGCACGGGAAGGGAGGGTACTGCTCAGGTCTCAAGCGGGAAAATCTCTGATTACCTAGAGATGCTGGCCTCAGTCAAGGTGTCTCCATCAAGAGCAGAGCAGCACCTTCACAAATTACTCCACCTAGAAGTTCAAATTCAGCTACTATGAAATTGCCTTTTTCGGGTCCCATTCATTGGCCTTCATGGTGCAATTAAAATACCCTTCCTTCAGAAGCCATTTTATTCCAAACTTCCCTTCCTTCCATTTGAAGATAAAGCAAGAGTGAAACGCTTACACATGGAGTGTTATGTTTGAGTCCTTTCCAGAAGGTTTTCCCTCCTCTGCCTTTAAACAGTTAATTCTATTTATCTGCCTCACCACCAAAAGTTTTAGAATATACTTTAGAATACATGACATGTTTAATTCAACCTATGACATCGTATGTTCTGAAGAGCAGTAAAAGTCCAGATCTCATTTTCTAAAAATATAATATGTAAGTAGTGAAAAGAAAAATAAGAAAATTAGCAAGCCACACCATTAAGTTCTTTCCAAAATTAAGAGAAGGTGTTTCCATTTAGCTACCTAGGACATCAAAATAGAGAGTAATTTGCCAAACTTTAAGTCTTTTACTGAAAATGCATGAATTATAAAGTGGCAAAACTATCATGGGTCCTCTTATTACTCATTCAATACATAATGTAAAATCATAAATTATGCTATCAACACTACTCGGTTTCATAAAAAAATGGCTAGAAGAGAAGCCTATGTTTCAATCATACTGATCGTTTTCTTTGTTTCTTACATAAGTGAAGACTGTCTTTTATGTAATTTTCCTGAATGGAAACATTCTTTGACACCATGATACAAAGGAGACCTAGAACAGGGTGGTTGAGGGCACTGAGTTGGAATCCTGGCTCCATCACTTACTAATTATGTGACCTTGGGAAAGTCATTTAACCTTTTCGTTAAGTTACTCCGTTTAGTACCTAATACTCTATTTCCTGCTAGTAAAATGGTATTACAACCAGTAATTATTTCATAATAGCCATAAAACTAAATGTGTTACTGTATGTAAAATGCTTGGAGCAGAGCCTAACACATAATGGGTACTTGGATAAACATTAGCTTTTGTACCAAAAATAGTTAATAGTTAATGGTTGTAAAACTGTTTGAAACCAACGTATTATTAGCCTTCTTATTACACAGTAGTAAAATTCAAAGTATTCCATAATCTGATAGCAGATGAATAAGAATTTGAAAGGAAAGAAAACAGCATCGCTTCTCTAAATACAAGACAAGACCTTTCTAACAGCTAAAATATTCTTAGCCACTCCTTTTTAGATTTAAGATTCAACAAGTAGATAACAATTCCTTTTTAATTCCACTGATGATATTTTTTCAGCAATTAGCTTGGCCACTAGAGGGCTCTCACAGCATCTCATTAATGCTATATAAAAATGGTTCAATAAAAATAATACAAAGAATAGACATTACAAAATACCAGTAACACAACTGATACACCACTTTTTCAAAAGTAATTCAGCACTATATAGCAAGAGGATTTAAAATGTGTATATTATTTGATCCAGCTTCTAAACGGCTTAAGAAAATTATTATGAAATTGCTGTTTTTCAATTTATATTTCAATTAAGTGTTCAATTAGTATTATAAAATATCAATTTCAAAATGAAAATTGTTAAATTTCACTTTTAAATAGCTGTACAGCTGGAAACTGGCTTTTTTCTTTTTTCTTTTTTTTTCAAGACATTCAGCCTTTATTTTTAACAGGCACACAACCAGATCAAAGAGACAGATTATCCAGGTGAAACAATGAAGACAAATACATAATGAAATGAAAATATCTGGTGACTTTATGGTCCTTTGCCATTCATCTTCCTCTTCTGAAGATCTCAAGCTGCAGAAAGACCAGGACTTTGTTTCAATCATACTAGCACTTGACACACAGTATTAAAAAACTTTCAATACTGGCAGAAAGGCCCTGTACCTTAGATCTGTCTGATCACTGAGCAGATTTCATTTTTTTAATTATTTAACATCTTTTATTGTTTGTTTTTTTTTAATTTTCTCAAATGTACATCACAATGGTCCAACATTTCCCTCTCCTCCTCTCCCACCTCCTCCCCTCCCCCTTGGTAACCACCAGTCACTTGTCAGTGTCTATGAGTCTACTGCTGTTTTGTTTCTTCTGTTTTGCTTTTTTTTTTGTATTCCACAAATAAGTGAAATCATATACTATCTGTCCTTCTCCACCTGGCTTATTTCACTGAGCATAATACCCTCTAGATTCATCCATGGTGTTGCAATGGCAGGATTTCTTTTCTTTTTATGGCTGAATAATATTCCATTGTGTATATGTACCACCTCTTCACCTATTGACAGACACATAGGCCGCTTCCATATCTTGGCTATTACAAACAGTGCGACGATACACACAGGGGTGCATATATGTCTTTTCAAATAACAGATTTTGTTTTCTTTGAGTAAATTCCTAGGAGTGGAATTACTGGGTCAAACGGTATTCCTATTTTTAGTTTTTTGAGGAACCTCCAAACTGCTTTCCACAGCTGCTGAACCAATTTGCAATCCCACCAAGAGTGTAAAAGGTTCCTATTTTTCCATAATCTTGCCAGCATTGGTTATTTCTTGTCTTTTGGATAGTGGCCTTTCTAACTGATGTGAGGTGATATATTTCATTGTGGTTTTAATTTGCATTTCCCTGATGATTAGCTATCTAGAGCATCTTTTCATGTGCCTGTTGGCCATTTCTATTTCTTCTTTGGAGAAATGTCTGTTCAGGTTCTCTGCCCAGTTTTTATCTGGTTATTTGTTTTCTGGGTGTTGAGATGTATGAGTTCTTTATATATTTTGTGTGTTAACCAGTTATAAGTCCTTTACAAATATATTCTCCATACTGTAGGGTCTTTTTGTCCTGCTGATGGTGTCCTTTGCTCTACAGAAGCTTTTTAGTTTGACATAGTCCCACTTGTTCATTTTTTATTTTGTTCCCCTTGCCCAAGGAGATGTGTTCAGGAAAAAGTTGCTCATGTTTATATTCAAGAGATTTTTGCCTATGTTTTCTTCTATGAGTTTTATGGTTTCATGACTTACATTCAGGTCTTTGATCCATTTCGAGTTTGCTTTTGTGTATGGAGTTAGACAATAATCTAATTTCATTCTCTTACATGGAACTGCCCAGTTTTGCCAACACCAGTTGTTGAGGAGGCTGTCTTTCCCCCATTGTATATTCATGGCTCCTTTATCATGTATTAATTGACCATAGATGTGTGGGGTTATATCTAGGCTTCTTTTTCTGCTCTGATCTTTATTATGTCTCTCCTTCTACTAACTTTGGGCTTCACTTGTTCTTTTTCTAGTTTGTGAGTTTAGACTGTTTATTTGGGACTGTTCTTGTTTTTTTTGAGTTACATCTGTACTGCTATATACTTTCCTCTTAGAACTGCCTTTGCTGCCGAAAAAGACAAGTACCAAATGATTTCACTCATATGTGGAGTATAAGAACAAAGAAAAAAACTGAAGGAACAAAACAGCAGCAGACTCACAGAACCCAAGAACGGACTAATAGTTACCAAAGGGAAAGGGACTAGGGAGGATGGGTGGGAAGGGAGGGATAAGGGGGAAAAGGGGGCATTACGATTAGCAGATGGAATGTTGAGGGGGCACGGGGAGGGCTGTACAACTCAGAGAAGACAAGTAGTGACTCTATAGCATCTCACTACGCTGATGGACAGTGACTGTAATGGGGTTGGTGGGGGGGACCTGATGAAGGGGGTAGTTTAATCACCATAATATTGCACATGTAATTGTAGATTAATGATACCAAAATAAACTATAAAAAGAAAAAGAACTGCCTTTGCTACATTCCACAGGTTTTGGGCTGTTAAGCTTTTGTTTTCATTTTTCTCCGTTTATTGTTTGATTTCTGTTTTAATTTGGTCATTGATCCTGATTATTTAGAAGCATATTGTTTAGCCTCCATGTATTTGTAGGCTTTTTTGTTTTCTTTGTGTAATTTATTTCTAGTTTCATACCATTTAAACAACTCAATCTTAAAAAACCAATGAGTCAAAGAAGAAATTACAAGGGGACTTAGAAAATACCTTGAGACAAATGAAAATGAAAACAGAATTTATGGCATGCGCAAAAGCAGTATTAAGATGGAGTTTATAGCTATAAAAACACCCATTAAAAAAGGAAGATCTCAAATCAATAACCAAACTTTAAACCTTTGAGGAACTAGAAAAAGAAGAACAAACTAAACTCAAAGCTAGTAGAAGAAAATAATAAAGTGTAGAGTGGAAATAAGAGAATAACTCAAAATTCCTAAAATCAGAAATGGAAGTAGGTACATTTCTACCTATTTTACAAAAACAATGATTTTAAGAGAATACCATGAGCAATTATATGTCATCAAATTAACATTGATGAAATGGACAAATTTCTAGAAACATACAATCTACCAAAACCAACTCATGAAGAAATAGAAAAACTAATAACCTATATCTAAAAAGATTTAATCAGTAATCAGAAACCTCCAACAAAGAAAATCCTAGAACCACATAGCTCCACTGGTGAATTCTACCAATGAAACAGGAATTAACACTAATCCTTTGCAAACTCTTCCAAAGAATAAAAGCAGAGAGAATACTTCCTAATTCATTCTATAAAGCCAGGATTACCCTAATACTAAGACCAAAGACACTATAAAGAAAAAACAGAACTATAGACCAATATTCCATATGAATATTGATGCAAATCTCCTCAACAAAATCCTAGCAAACTGAATTCAGCATATTATACAAGGCATAAATGCATCAAATTAACATGTTATACATTTTAAATTTATTATTACATGTCAAATATATCTTAAACAAATAACAGCACGTTAAAAGGATTATTCACCATGAGCAATGGTATTTCTTAGAATGTAAAATATTGTTCAACTACAAAAACTAAGCACTGTAATACATCACAGTGATAGAAGGAAGGAAAAAAACACGATTATTTCAATTGATGCAGTAAAAGTATTTGACAAAACTTAACACCCTTTCATGATAAAACCACTCAGTAAGCTAAGTATAAAAAGGAACTTCTTCAACATGATAAAAAAAAAAAGTCATATATGAAAAGCCCTGAAACCTTTCCCTTTAAGATCAAGAAAAGACAAGGGAGCCTGCTTTCTGCACTTTTATTCAACACAGTATTGCAGGTTCTAGCTAGAGCAATTAAGCAAGAAAAAGAAATAAAAAGCATCCAAATTGGAAAGAAAGAAGTAAAATTATCTGTTCACAGCTGTGATCTTACATGTAGAAAACCCTGAAGGTTACACACACACACACACACACACACACACACACACACACAGAGCTACTAAATGAATTCAGCAAAGTTCCAAGACACAAAACCAACAAAGATCATTTGCATTTTCTACACACTAGCAATGAACAATCTGAAATGTAAATTAAGAAAACAATTCAATTTACAATACAGCAAATACAAAATACTTAAGTTTAACTGAGGAGAAAGACTTGTACATTGAAAACTACAAAACACTGCTGAAAAAATTAAAGAAATTTAAAGAAATGGAAAGACATCTCATGTTCATAGATTGGCAGACGTAATATTGTTAAGATGACAATACTATATCCTCAGTAACCCACAGATTCAGTGCAATCCCTACTACTGTTTTCCCTGTATAGAAAACTCATCCTAAAATTCATATGTAATCTCAAAGGGCCCCAAAATAGCCAAAGCAATCTTGAAAAAGAACACATTTGGAAGACTCACATTTCCTCATTTCAAAACTTACTATAAAGCTAGATCAGTCAAAACTGTATGGTACTGGAATAAGGACAGATATACATACCAATGGAATAAAAGAGCCCAGAAATAAACTCACATATTTGGCCAATGAGTTTCAACAAAGATGTAAAAGACATTCAGTGGGGAAGGACAGTTTTCAACAAGTGATACTGGGAACTGGATACCCATATGCAAAAGAATAAAATTGGACCCTACCTTATACCATTTACAAAATTAACTCAAAATGGGCCAGACCTAAATGTAAGAACTAAAAATATAACTCTGAAAAGAAACATAGGGGAAAATCTTCATGACACTGAATTTGGCAATGATTTCTTGTATATGAAACTAAAAGTGTGTATGACTAAAGGAAAAATAAATAAACTAGACTCCAACAAAAATTTTAAACTTTTGTGCATTAAAGGATACTACTAAAAGCGAAAGGCAACCCACAGAACGGTAGAATATATTTACAGATCATGTATCTGGTAAGGAATTAATAAAACTCAACAACAAAAAACAACTCAATTTAAAAACAGGTGAAAGGACTTGAGACATTTCTCTAAATAAGGTATACAGATGACCAATAAGCACATGAAAAGATACTCATTAGTCACCAGGGAAATGCAAATCAAACTACAATGGAATAACACTTAGCTAGGATGGTTATTATCAATAAAATGGAAAATAGTAAGTGTTGGCAAGGATATGGAAAATTGGAAACCTTGAGCATTCCTAGTGGTAATGTGAAGTGATGTAGCCATTGTGAAAAAGTTTGGTGGTTCCTCAAAAAGTTATATTTAGAATTACCATATGACCCAGCAATTCCACTTCCAGGTAAATACCCAAAAGAATTAAAAGCAGGGACTTAACCAGGTACTTGTAAACCAATGATTCATAGCTGCATTATTCACAATAGCTAAGTGTGGAAACAACCCAATGTCCATCAACAGATGAATGCATGAACAGAACGTGGCATGTGTATACATGGAATATTATTCAGCCATAAAAAGGAATTAATTTGGATACATGCTACAACATGGATGTACTTTGAAAACATTGTTAAGAGAAATTAGTCAGGCACAAAAGGATCTTTTATGATTCCACTTATATGAGGTACCTAGAATAGACAAATTCATAGACACAAAGTAGAATAGAGGGTACCAAGGGTTGTAAGGAGGGGGAACAGGGAGTTGATTAATAGGTTTTAGATAATGAAAAAGTTCTAGATATGTTGGTGATAATTACACTTTGTGAATGTATTTAATGCCACAAAACCATACACTTAAAAATGGTTAAAATAGTAAATTTTATGTACATAAATTTTGCCCCCTAAAAAAACTGGGAGAGTATGCTAACCAGACTCTAAAATGGCCCCCAGTGATCCCTGCCTCCTGGTATTCATACTCTTGTGTAATCCCCTTCTACTGTGTACCAGCTGCATACAGTGACACACTTCTAATAAATAGTGCATGTCTAGGTCATAAAAGAAATTGTGGCATCCCTTTCTTTCTTTCGGATCACTCATTTGTGGAAAGCCATTTACTATGTTAGCAAGAGCATGGACAGGTTCATACAGCAACTGAGCACCTGTCAGTAGTGTTTGTCAATAGCCTGATCTTCCACCTGTCAAGCTCAGCTGACTTCAGCCCTAGGTTAACATCCTAACTGCACCCTTTTAAGAGCTCCTGAACCATCACACTCAGCTAAACTGCTCCTGGATTTCTGATCCTCAGATACTGTGTGAGATACCTGGTTGTTTTAAGCTGTTAAATTTTGGAGTAATTTGTGCTAAAACCAGGGCGCAGTGGGGGGTGGGGGGGAGGGGAGGTAAGGGAAAGATGTTGAAGAGTCCAAGTTTCATGAAATAGAATAACCACAAAATGCTAGTATGTTCATCTCCTGAAATAGTGCATAAAATTTCTCATTTTCAAATAAAAGGTTTCAAGTTAATCACTTAGTGTGTGATGAATAACAGACTTTAAAGGAAAAAAAAGGAGAAAATGTCAATCTTGAGGGACAAGAATATTGAGCTCACATAGGATACTAAGATGGCTTGAATCTATTTCATTGGCATTAGAAGTTTTTATTTGGAATTAAATCCACAATCTATACAAGTTATTTACAAGGCATGAAAATGGAAAACAGCACAAAATACAATTGAGGTATAAGCTAAGAGCACAGTATGTCATGTTTCAATAAATATAATTTAAAATTTGTAAACTAAGTGACCAGATAGATGTCTTGTTTTATAGTAAAACCATATAAAATATTTATTTCACGTGAGGTAGAGGACAGTTTTGTGTCATGTAATGCAACCAACCACAGCAATTTAACCATAAAACTGTACATCATTGGCAAAATTTTAAGTTGAATTATAGTCAGTGTCATCAACAATTTGTTTCAACAGTTGCATAACAGATATTTCATTTACTGCCTTCACAGGTTAGAAATTCAGAAATAATTTAAGACTACTGTGTTTGTTGGCTTAAAATTATTAGGATAAACAAATAATTCTAACAAGATGGTTAAAAGCAAGTATATTTTATTTCTCCCAAACCATAATTCCCCAAAAGTTGTCCTAGATTTAGCAATTCTTTTAGTAGGACTTTTTTCTACTATAACTACTTTAAGTATGCTGTGCTTTATTTTCAAATGAGGTATCTATATTGAAGGAAAAAAATCTCATGAAATTTCTTTTACATTCACAAACTTAATACACTATTTTGTTTTCTGGGCTTAATTTTTTAATTTGTTTTTACATTTGATCACTTCCTAATTCAAAAACAGTACTATATATTAAATTCTATCACTTAAGAAACAGCCTCCAAATTGCATTATGTAGTTTTAGAAACCATTTAAAATTGGAAAGATTTTAAAAAACTGTCCTTTCAAACAAGATGCAATATAGAATACCGATGTGAATTTATTCCAATAATGGAAATTCTTAAGTATTCTATACGAGAAAAAGTCTTGTTCATTCAATCCCACAATATAAAATACAGCAGTATTGTGTCCCTTATTGCTGACAGCTGCAATAAAAACTATTAACAAGTAGTTCCAAGCACAGAAATAGATGTACAGTATGAGCACTTTTCATATTAACTTTTAATGTCCTGTCGTGCATATTAAATGCGTAAGAGCAAACAAAAATGAGGGTTCTTCCCTAATCAATCAAAATTACTCAGTAAGTTATTGAGAAGAAAATTTTTAAAGCTGATCAAAAAACCTTCAGCACCAGCTTTACAAATAATTTTAGGGAAAAATCTTGAGCATATTTCATTATTACTCAAGTTGCCTTATCATTTCACCTTCCTTTAAACAGAAGCCATAGATGTGCAAATAAACTGGTTGTTTTCTCTCATGACTCCTAAAATATAGATAACCTACAGATATGGTACTCAGTCTATTTCACCTACTTTAGTAACTGGTTTTTGATTTAATATGTACAAGTGATTTACATCTCAACTGGCAATATATTAAATGTTATAAAACTAGTTAAAAAGCATAAAACATCCTCACTTTCATGGACACAGAAACTCTCAAATCCTTTCATGTTGTTACAAGTTGCATTTATGACATCAGGGTGGTTTAGAGCTTCCTCAGTGACAGCAGGTTTACATTTAGTACCTTTATAGATTTGGTGGTACCTTTTTTTCATAGAGTATAGAAACTATCATCACCCAATTAAACATTACCCATCACTCAATTAGCTAATCATCTATCATCCTTCTAAAGATGCTCTAGCACTTCTGATAGGCCATTACTTCAGTGCAGCTTTCTTAAATATTTTTGTATTTTTCCTAAAATAACATTACGAAGTCTGAGGAAAAATCTGCTGGCCTAATGAACTGGCACACAAAAGCTAACACCAAAACAAAGTGTAAAGGGGTAACCAACAAACAAAATGAGCATGCAAAGAATACATTTATATGGATATTTTAGCAGAGGCCACTTTTAAAGTATTTCAAAATCTCTATATTTTCAAGCTATGTGGTGCACAGTTTAACTTAAAATTACTAACTAGAATAGGTATAATATTTACAATTGACTAAAAAACTATTTTCAGGGAAGTTAGACAGAAACCTATGGCACATCGATGTATCTCCCAGAAATTGAAGACTAAGATTTCAAGTTTTCCTTAAGTGAAGGACTACAAAGTATCTCTTTACTCAATTCTCAATTAAAGGTTTATGGCAATTTAATGGTATTTAAGCACTGCTTAGATAAAATAATGTATTTCAAAGATTAAGCAATTTATTTTAGAAGTCTTGGGTTGCAACTTAAGTTTACCATTTACTAAGTAACATAGGTAGAAAGATTTTGAGTGAATTAGAAAAATAAATGAAATTACAGGGGCTTGAGTTTGTCTTCCAAAAAGCTCACCTGTGACACAACTAATTCACAACTAAATTGAAAATGTATTATAAAATGTCTTTGTGATTTTTTTCTTTCTCTACATCAGAATACAAGGTATTGGGAGGGTATGTCATTTTTAACTGTGTTCCTGTATGTTATTTTAACATTTATTCCTCCTTGAGATTCCAAGAATCAACAAATTGCAGGGTTAATACAGTAAAATTCAAGTGGCAAATAGAAAATAGACAATTAGGTCATACTCTGGTAAAGAAACTATACTTTGGGAAGTATAGCAATTCTTTTAGGATATGTAAGTACCATTAAGCAAAATATGAAAATAACTGGTTAAATAGCCTACTGATTTTTGAAGTTCTATACCATTAGAATACCTTTCATCTATGCTGAGAATAGTATAGAACATTAACCCTAATAGATTTATTTCAAAAATAAATTTAGCTCTCACGTAATTGAGAACATAAACATAAAACTCATGGGATAATAAGGTCAATTAATAGTAGCTTAAGGAAACTTCCTTTACAAAATGTTTACTAAGAATTTTACCTAATAACTCTTAAGGAAAAAATTAATGTAAGATCTGCCGCTGAGATTTTTCTGTGCAAAAAAAAAAAAAAGTGCAGATGATGTTCATTCCTCCCCCAAACTATATTATTCCTTTGTCTTCTAAAAATTATCTAAAAGCCTTTTAGTAGCAGGTAACTAAACTCCCCTATATTAACCTATCAAACACTATCAGTTGACTATAAATTCCTGATTTTGATTATTAAGTAGTAACTGAAAATGGTCCATTCGTGCAAATTTTGGTAAGACTTAACATTTAAACATATAAAAGTCCAAAATAACCTTCAAGGTGTTTAATATTTTACAATTTAAAGGAAAACAAACCCATTATATAAATTACAGTAAGACCCATTACTACATACAAAAACTGTACAGGAGAATTATGGGTTGTATAGAAGAAACTGATATATATCAATGGTATCAGTTTTTGTTAAGAACATTAACATTTTTAACAACACCACTATTAACAACATAAAAAGTTCAAAAATTTTTACATTTTATACCCTCAAGTTGCTGCATTAAAAAAATGCTACATATTACCACATTTAAAACAAAAAACAAATCACAACTGTTTCTTTTGTTCAGTAGCAGTTTGTAACAAAGCATGTTATCCTTCCCCCATCATGCCCGTGGGGTGTGCTATAATCTCAAATAAAATTTCTCTTTTGAAAAAATGTCTCTTAGGAGACATTAAAAAGAGAACTGGTGGAAACTCATTCCACAAAGGAACAAAATAAAAGCAAGTTTTGTATTTAATAATGAGTATACGATATTGATATTACTGTATCAACTTAGAATGGAGATTGTTAATGAAAAAATGGAGATTCAACTTCTTGAGTAGCTTTATATATATGAAACATGAAGCCACCACTGTATCTAAAATTGAGTCTGAAATATGGATAACAAAATTAACCATAATGATTTTTCATCACACAATGAAGCTTTTAAAAAGTATACAACTGCTAAATTTACATTAGAAATATAGGCAGATTATCTAAAACTTGAAACCATATGGTATTGTTACTAAGCTGGTTGGAAAAAAAGTACAAAGAAACATACATTTTCATTCATTTGGAAAATGTAAAAATTTATGTACTAATATATAATCTCTTCACTTTCTCTGATCTACAAATGGATAGAATGCCTAGTTATCTTCATGCAAGCACGTTGTTCAGAATTCAATAACCAAAGCAAACAATCAAACAAAAATAAACCCTATTGGAAATACACAGATGAATCTCTCTAAAGGTTTCTATTCTTTAGCAGTCTTTGATGATTTCAAAATTTGCAGCTTTAAATCTTTTATCATCATCTCTAACTTCTGTCTTGCCTCCCGTTCCTGTCTGAGCTCATCTTGCAGTTCTTGCCTATCAGCCTCGGCATGGTCCAATCTCTGTCTCAGTTCTGCCAACTGTGTGATTTAAAAGACTGTCAGTTTTCATTCAGGTTTGTTTTTCCAATCTTTCCTCACATCATGGCAAAGACCTCCTTTCAAATTACTTTTCACCAAATGAACTATTTCATGCACACTACAACCTCTTGAATATTTAATACTGTTAATCTTTGACATAACATTAAATTGGGAGGAAAAACAAAGAATCAAAAGAACTGAAGACCTAGAGCACTTTCATTACACCCTATGCTTTAGTATACTCCTCATCACAACCTGTTCATGTTAAGACTTATTTGTTCACCTTCCCCAAGTTGTGAACTATTCATTTTTGCTCCACTGCTTCTGAACACCATGGACAACACTGTATTTTGTTAATTTATTTGAAAGCCCTTATACATTAAAATAATGTAACATCTGATATTCAGAAAGACAGAGATAAGCAATGTGGGCAACTAACAAATCCAGTAAGTTTAAATAAAGCAATTAAGGTGAAAAAAATTCTTCTTGGATAATATAGCATAAAATTATGTTTAAAGGAATTATCTATTTTGACATCTAGCCTAATGAAATGAGCTTGACAAAAAGTAATTTTCTTTAATAGAGAAGGTAACAGCTTAAATTTCCAAGTTTAAAGGGCAACATTACACAAACCGAGTCATTCTTACCTGTGCTGCATATTCAGCCTCTTTGTCTTTTTCTAAATTTGAGTCACAGGTACATTTTTGCTTCATTACCTGCTCTAGCTTTTTCTCTAAGTCTTTCTGTTCAACATAAAATTCTTCCATTCTTTGTGCATGTTCATTCTGCAAAGATTCAAGCTCTTTCTGTAAATTCTGCTGTTCTTCAGTGAGTTCCTTCATAGCTTTTGAACTACTCAACATTTCAACTTCCTGTAATACACAGAATCACAATACAATTTTTACTTTATTTCCATCATGCTAAAAATGTCAATTCAGAAAAAATAAAAACCCAGGACAGGAAATATCTAAAATTCAGCTGTCACATCAGTTCTATATACAAGTAATTATCTTGAGAAACTATTTTCTCTAAAAATTTTCAAGTATATTAAAATTGCTTATGAGTGTAAAACTGAATAATCTTAAATACATTTGCAGGATCTCTATTAACTTTTCTTAAAAATATGCATCAGTATTGTTTCATAATGGGCTATCATTTAGATAACAATTTTACCATCTGAAGTTGTTGCTTCTTCTGCAAAATTGAGTTCAGTTTTTCCTGTTGTTTTACATAAGTTCTCATTACTTCTTCCATGATTTTTCCCTTATCATCCTCACACATGACATCTTTGACAAGAAGTGGAGACGAGGCTGCAGCATCATGTTCAATTACTGCCTTGCTTGTATCTCTGACTAAGTTGAAAGTGGTAGACTCAGGTTTCTTTTTACTTGTAGAATTATTTGAGATTGATGGATCTTTGAGAGGTAAAAATGAAGTAACAAAGTATGAATATCACTGTTAAAAATTCACTAGAACAACCCATAAATGAAATGAACAATTCCACATAAAAGTGAAATAAAAAATTATAAAATACTTAGGAATAAATTTAACAAGGGTGGTATAAGACTTGTACAATGAAAGCTATAAAACATCATTGAAAGAAATTAAAGAATTAAATAAATGGAAAGTATCGAAAGTATCCCATGTTCATGGAATAGAAAGCAACATTGTTAAGAATGTTATGAACTATTACTATGATGTCATGAATGTTTGTAACCCCAAAATTCAGATATTGAAATCCTAACCCCCAAAATGTGATGGTACTAGGAGGCAGAACCTTTAGGAGGTAATTAGTTCATAATGGTGGAGCCCCCATGATGGGATCTATGCCCTTTTAGAAGAGGGGCGCCTGTCCCTTTCACCATGTAAGGACACAGTGAGAAGACAACCATGTATGAACCAGGAACCAGGCCCTTGCCAGACAACATTATCTGCTAGGTACCTTGGTCTTAGACTTCTCAGCCTCCAGAACTGTAAAAAATAAATGTCTGTGGTATAGCCACCCAGTCTATGGTATTTTTTAATAGCAACTTAAAGGAACAATAAATGGTAATACTCCCTAAACTGAGCTACTTTTTCAATGCAATTCCTATCAAAATCCTAGCTGGATTTGTGACAGAAATTGAGAAGCTGATGTAAAATTTCCTACGGAAATGCAAGGAATCCAGAATAGCCAAAACAATCTTGGAAAAAAAATAACAAAGTTGGAGAACTCACAACCCTCAATTTCAAAGCTTATTACAAAGCTAGAGAAATCAAGTGTGTATAGCACTGGCATAAGCATTGAGTCCAGACATTTTTACATTTTACATTTTTACAGGCACCTGGTTTCCAATAACAGCACCAAGACAATTCAATCAGGAGAAAACAGTATTTTCAGTAGTGTTCAGACAACTGCACCCATATACAAAGAATGATGTTGAACCTCATACAGTATAGAAAAATTAACTCAAAATGGATTAAAGATCTAAATAATAAGAACTAAAATACTTATATGTAAATCTTTGTAACCTTGGATTAGGCAATGGTTTAATTTAGACCTAACATCTAAAGTAAGCAACGGAAGAGAAAAAAAATTGGACTTCATCAGAATTTTAAATTTCTGTGCTTCAAAGGGTACTAACAAGAAAATGAAAAGACAACTGACAGAATGCTGAATCTCACATCTGATAAAGGTCTAATATTTAATATGTAAAGAACTCTTACAACTCAAGAGTAAAGAGACAAATTACCCATTTTAAAAAGGGGCAAGGTATCTGAACAGACATTTCTCCAAAGATATGCAATGTCAAAAAAAAAAAAGAACAGACACTCGATATTAGTCATTGAACAAGTGAAAATCAAAACTATGAGATACCACGTCACAACCACTAGGATGGCTATAGTCAAAATATAGACAATAACAAGTGTTAGCAAAGATGTACAGAAATTGGAACCCTCACAAACTCCTGGTGGGAATGAAAATGAAAATGGTACAGTCCCTTTGGAAAACAGTTGCATAGTCCCTCAAGATGTTACCATATGACCCAGCAATACCACTTCTAAATATACAGCCAAGAGAAATGAAAACATATGTCCACTTTAAAACTTGTACCTAAGTATTCAGAGCACCATTACTCATAACAGAAAAAACTGGACACAATCCAAATGTCCACCAAATGATGAAAGGATTAGCAAAAGGTGGTATATTCATCCATACAACAGAACATTATTAAACCATAAAAAGGATGGAAGTGCTAATACATGCTACAACATGAACTGAGAAAATAGTATACTGAGTGAAAGAAGCCAGACAATAATAGGCCACATATTATATGATCCCTGTTATATAAAATGTCCAGAACAGGTAACCCATAAAGACAGAAAATGGATAGAGGCTGGGTATAGGGAGGAATACAGAGTAACTTCTAATGAAGTACAAGGTTTTCTTTTGGGAGTGAGGAAAATGTTCTGAAATTAAATAGCTGTGATCATTGTACAACTTTGTGAATTTACTAAGTCCACTGAATTATACGCTTTAAAAGGGTAAACTTTATGGTATATGAATTATCTCAGCAATTTTTTAATTCACTAGAATCGGTTAATTTGGGAAATAAAATGCAAATATGGCATAACAGTACATTACTAATTATTGTTTACCATATCTAAATCTGAAAACAATTGTTTTAGAAACCTCAAATTTAAGCCCCCCTCTACCCCATGAGTCTCAGTTATCTATGTAAACAGTTAAATGACATCACTCTTCAACAGCTCTGAGGAAGCTGAACTAACTTCTTACTTGCCTAAGCTATAAGCAAAGCTCTGCTGCTAGAGAGAGTAGGTAATACAGGCAGCATTTGGGTGGACATGGCTTGTTTGGTCCATGGTCGTTTAAAAGGCACTGTAACTAGGCAGCTTTTTTTTTTTTAGATATCCAGTCAGCATTCTGCAGTTATGCCACACCATCTGCCTGGTTCTCACAGCTGAGTTTTCAATCCTTGCTTATTCCATGACTAGTTTCCCTAAGTACTATACCTAATACTCTTACACATACTTCTTAGCGTTATTAGTTAAATGGTTTCCCAGTTCACAGCAAATTAGAAAGAAAAACAAGGACCTTCTGAAGAAAACTGACAGCAAAGAAAGGGGAGGAAAGGGAAAAAAATACTCATAGTATTTGCAGGTAAGAAGCCTTATAGCCTACATATCTATCTCACAGCTTTTAAGAATTCACCATTCTTAAAAAGTATAGCAAAAGTATAGCATAGAACTGAGGTTCTAAGTAATTACTTGGGAGTTCTTGGCATTCTTTAAAGATAAAACCTTCAATAATCTGGAAATTTTTCTTAAAGAGAAATACCCTCTGAAAATGCTGAATAAATGTGTTTATTAGGTATCTGATTTTAAAAAGATTTCTGAATACTTACCAAAACGGCTACATAATTCTCCACTTGTTTTTAAATCCATTTTCTCCTGTTCCTCCAGGGAGACATCTGGATAAGACACTGGTTTTTGATGTTTCCCACCACTGTGAGGCTTCTCTGACTGTCTTGGTATGATCCTACTTGCCTCTGTCTTTGTGACCTCTTTAGACTGGGATATAGCAGACGTAAGGGACACATTTGGGGCAACTACTTTATCACACATGTACAAATAGTAGCTGAAAATAAAGAAAGGCAAAATAAGACACATATTACATTTAGGTCAAAACAAAATATGTTCTCTGTTTCTATGGTTAAACAATTTTATTTTTTTTAGCAAAATAGCAACATAACAAATCAGAGAGTAAGGGTCACAGAAAATAATTCTTAAAAAAAAGCCTGTAATTTAGGCAGAAGCAAAATTATTATGAATTTTTATTATTTTGCAAAAAAGCAATTTCTAACCACTCAAAAGCTACTAGGAAAGAAAATCATTGTTTTTTCTTCTCCCCTCAAACCACCTAAGAACTAAAAGTATGAAGCACTTTACAGACCTGCTTAACAGCCCTGGGAAAGTAAGGTTTATGCCAGAGAGAAAACAGACTATATGCTCCTATGGAAGACCATTTTCTTGCCTGCCATGCCCCCAAAGCAAGGAGTCTTTGCTCTTTGTTACAACGAGGTGATTCGGTCCCGGGCCTAGCTATGGGCTGACTCACCACAGGCCCGATGAGGGGCTCTCAGCACCCAGCGCCCTTCTCACATGACAGGGAGGGAACAGGTACTCTGAATGCTCCTTGTATTTAATGCCACAGGCAGTCTTCCTGAAACAATTTAATACTTCCTATTTGATAAAACATCAATGATAAACTGTATAAAACTAAGATCAAAGAGATAACTACCAATTTTTTGCTCAAAGCTCACATAAAATTGTTCAGTAGATTATGAGAGACTCATGGAACAAATCTGAGCTAAATACTTAAGAGCCATATTATTAACTCTAATCTGCATAACCTTTAGCCAAAAGATACAAACATTAACTGACAGAACACTTCATTCCCTAAACTCTAAATCATCTCCTCTTATATTTCAATTTCTTTGTACTGGACATCTATGTTGTTCCTCTTTATCAGTCACATTAATTATGAGGAGGAAAATGCAGTATTTTGCTAAGAAAATGACAGGTTTAATACTGCCCAAGATTTACTTCAAATGCAATAGGAAGGGTAGGAACCGAGCAAGTGTGAATAAGACTGAGATTCTTCATCACCACGTTTAGAGGGAATATATATTTCCAGCAGCAGATAAAAATCTAGGACTTAATAAATATAAAGCTTGTAATTTGCATTTTTATTGAAAATATGAAAACATGATATTGGGGAGAATGATTACTTTGAAAGCTTCTAAGTTTCAAAAAAGTTTCCTTTTAAAATACCAAAGCTGCACACCAAACTTCAAGAGTTAGTTTACCTCCAGAAGGGAAGTGAGGAAATGAAAAGAAAACTTTAATTTTTTACTTTAGGGCAGAAAGGAAACCACCTATTTCTACAAAAAAAAAAAACCCTAGAAACACCAAGAGAAGGTTATCTCAAATATTCAACACAATTTATAATTCATTCCATCGATTAACAGGAAAGCCAGAACTAAACAATGAGTTCCCGGTGCCTAGAACAGTGCCTGACAGACACAGATGCTGAATGAACGGATGAACCAACAAATGAGCCAATACCCACTCACCTGGGGTGTAAAAATGAATGCGTCTGAGAAACATGGTCACCTTCCTGCTTTATAACAGGATACCATGGCTGTAATTCCATTCCTGATGGTGCATCTATCTGTAGAAAAATATAAAAGGAAAGTTTATCCAAAGACAATGTGGCTAATTTTGTGTGCCAACTTGACAAGGCCTGACTAATAAAGAAGAGTTACATCATTTAAGAGTCACCTAATAAGGCAGTTTTTCCTTAAAGTACCAGGTCTAGTCATTTGAAACTCAAGGAGACTGCTTCATGAACCATTCCATCACAAGAACGGTTTCAGTATGCATGTTAACCTGGATTAACAGAAATGATTTCATCAAATTTCATACTTATGGTATCTATTTTAAAAATCCATTTTAAATAACAGTACTCCACAAATGTACAGCATCAGTTAAGCTCTGATTCTTCTTCTTGCTGCTACAATCAGATAGAATATACCCTATCTTCACAGTATCTGTTAGCGTATCAAATATTCTACAGCAATGAATACTTGCCAGGGGAGTGATATCATCAAGATGGTGATGTAAGTCATTCTTGACTTAGCTCCCCTTCATGAGAACTAACTTTTATTCAAGACCAAGACACCACTGAAAGAATCCAAGAACATGGGGGTGACGCGGAAGTACCTCACTCTACCTCTGAGACCCAGAGAGCCTGCATTAGCACGGATGTGAGCTGCACCTATGGGGTAACCATTTCACAATGTGTAAATCAAACCATCGTGCTGTATGCCTAAAACTTAAACAGTGATATATGTCAATTATTTCTAAATAAAACTAGGGGAGGGGTGGATTAACGGAAAAACAGATAGATACGTAATAAAACAAGTATGATGAAATGTTAAAGAGCAAAAGAAAAAAGAACCCAGGCAGAGCCTCACAGAGTAACCTGAGTTGAGGAAACAAAGCTGAATATTCTGGAAGGGTAAGGCAGATTAAGGTGCAAGACGGAGAAAGATGCCTGGAGAGAACACGATAGGTTTGCAGAGTCCACCTCAAGAATTCAGCGAAGTACTGATCAGCACATGCTTGTGAAGAAACTTCTTAAATCTGGGTCATGCGTTTCCCTGGGCAGCTGATGGTTGGTGACTGGTATGGGTCAGGCAGGAGGCCAACAGAGCAGCCATGTTACAACTCTGATGGGCATCATTCACTCCAGAGTCCTGAGACCATTCCTGTTGGGACTGTACTGAACAATTTTACCGTCCCTCTGCCCAATCTTGCCCCATCACCTTTCTTTCACAGGTATTAATCACTGACAACTTGGGTGCACACACACACACACACACACACACACACACACACACACACACACACCCTTTGCTAAACTAAACTTGAAACCACTTTGTCTGCTAACAGTTATCAGTGAACTGTATTTCCTCATAAACTGTACCTGTGACTAAGGGAAAAGTTGGCAACTGGCTTAAACTTAGTATTTACCTGGTAAGAACTTACACATCTTGCTTAGTTCTAATAAATACCTCATTAAGTAGATGTCATGATCTCCATTTTAAAGATTAGAAAATTGAGGTTCAGAAACTGAGAAATAAAAGAATTTGTAGTTACTAAATGCTCCCTTAAATTTTTGTTTGCTTTATACTTTGTCTCCCCTACATCACCCTACACGTTATTTCCTATTATGAGAATATGTTTGGGAAACATATTCTGCTCTTTTGGGAAAAGACTATCTGAAAAGAGTATCTTAAAAGGGGGGCAAGGCTCACTGGTGGAGGAGAGAGAGGAGCTGAAAGGAGACATGGTTTGGGTGAACAATAAAAACAGTTTAACAGAAAAACCCAGTGGAGTGAGAGAGAATAGAACTGGGAATGAGATAAAGGAAGAATGAGACAAAAAGGAGAGATATGTTCTTCTGACCCTGCCTCTGACAGGTGTCTACTCCCTTCAGCAACTAGTTAAGGTGGGTGAGGAATGACACCCTTATCCCCATAATGCATAACCACCACACTCAGGAACGGCTACTGAATACCAAGATTTGGAAAACAACTTCACCTGATGTCCAAACTAGTCCAATTCAGAACCAATAAACTGAGTAAAATGGAATGGAAATAATCCCCTGATTAAGCAGTCATGATGAAAGCAAAATCAATTCATAAACCGTCCATGGTTTGATCAGGGAGATCCTGCCAGTGGAGGAAACTAATGAGGATGAAGAAACTCAGGAGAGGCCTGGAAAGTCACCATCTGCTCCAACGAAACAGTCTGAGAACAGAGCAGGTTTTGGAGCATACAGTACACACTTGATCAGGCAGGAGATAACTTAACGTAATAAAACGTCAATTAAAAGCCAAAAATGAAAATGTTAATAACTTGCATCAGTGGGAAATCAAGATATTTGTTAAGAATTACTGGGCAAGGAATTTGAAAGACTAACAAGATCAGAAGATTATAGGGCAAAGAATATTATTTTGAAAGGATTTAAGAGTTGTATATTCAGGGAAGGCCTCTAGTCTATATACAAAAGTGGAATTTTTTTTAAATCTCACAATCCTGATCAAATATTCTAAGTTCAGAATCTATCAGAAGCCAGGGCAAATAATTTAATATATCTCAGTTGTCCCCTACCCTCATCACAACAGAATATAGTATTTGATGTTTAAGAAGTTTTGAGTTAACATGACACAGGTTAAGTTATAGTCTATATTTATACATGTATACCATACTATACATCACTTAGAAAGACTGAAATCTATGACATTTCAGAATTAACAAAAAAGGTTAAAGTTTTGAAAAACACAGTGCTGAAAAGAGGAACTTCACTAAATCTAAAATACTCATTTTTCACAACACTGTATGATGAAAGAGGTGTTAATGAGCATAGATAAGTTCAGTCTAACACATCAATAAACTATAAGACCAGCTTAAAATAATGAATATTTCTTTTCTAGAAGTCATTCGTTAAACTCATTATTTAGAAATTTTAAAAAGCTCTGTTTTAATCACTTTTGCATAGCAAACAGATCTGGATGTATTGCCCAAGAAATCAATTGTTTCAAGATTTTTTTTAATTAAAATTACTAAAATTGATTTACATATTCAAAAGCTTTTCCTATTACTTATATCTAGAATCTCAAATCTTAGGAATAGCAAATTCTAAACTTCAGCCAAAGATCTTGAGTTGAAATCTGACTCAACTTTGATCAAGTTCATTTTAAAACTCTACAGCTTGATTTGTGTAAATTATACGTTGTTCATGATCCAAGCTCAGTGTATCTTTATTTCTATGCTGCCTCTAAACTTCAGATGCCACCTTAAATAACTGCTAGCACATTCACTTATTTTTAAACATCCACCCTCTCTAGTTTATGTCCTTTGTTGCCTCATCTCAACAGCATTCCCACTAACAGTCACAGTCTGGGGTTTTAAAGAAACTCTCCTTAAGGATTACCCAGTGAGTCTCAGAGCTAAAATCTCAATTCCCTATTCAAAATCCCTGACAAGAGGCTATCCAGCCTCTCCTAAACAGCACTTTGAGGTCAAGAACTGTCTTACTTCTGTATTTTCAGTACCTAGCACCATGCCTGGCATGTACTAGTAGGGACTCCATAAATATTTGTTGAGTGGATTCTGAATGATAATGTAGGTCATTAAATCCCAGGATGACCTTTAATAAGGTTACTTTGTTACCATGAAACTCACAAAACAGTCTTTTTTCACATTCAATATCCTACTCCATTAAGTACCAAAGACAACCAACAGTCTCTGAGATGTATTTTCAGAGATCAGATCTATAAATTAAATAATATAAATGATGGGGAAATGCACAACACTACCAAGATAAAATGTTGGAATTTTACTTTAATACGCTGTGGTAAGCCATAAACACATTTATAACAAATTACCCTAACTGCATGTTAAAAACGATTAAGAAAAACACACATTATACAACAGAACATTCACAGGGATGCCAGATTTTCTCATCTATTCTGCATTTGTGACAACATACAAAATTAGGTCTTCAAAAAAAGAACAATGTAATTAAATGGCACAGCAGTAATGCTACTACTAAGCAGGAATAAAAATTAGGTACCAAGATATGAGCATCTATTGCCATTTGTCTTACCTTTCAATATAGGAATAATTTACTCCCTTTGTGTATTAAATATTTAAATAGAACACATTACTTGGCAAAGGAGGGAAGTAGATTGCTTAGTAGCTTAAGTTAAAGCCTTAACATTTTTAAATGCTTTTATCACCCAACTTCCTCATCATTATCTACCACAAACTGAACAGATGGCATCCTCATCTGAAACATATAGGAAAAATTTCAGACATATTATTTCATTCCAAAGGTTCTTTCTCTAAGTCATGAAACAACAAATAATGTCTATGAATGCAAAATTTACATAATCCCAAAATGTACAGGAGAGTTAATTTTAAAAAAGTAAAAATTAAGAAATGATTTATGAAAGTTTTTCTAAATTTCAACTTACAGTATTACGTATATGGCCCTTTGATAATCGGATCTCCTAATAGAGAACCATTGTGTTTTGGTAGTACAATGCTTACTATTACAATGACAAATAACTAGGCTGACTTCATTTACAAAAAAAACCAATAAGCATTTTTGTCACCATTTTCTAGATACAAAAGCACTTCTACCCACTCAGCATTATCCATATGAAAACATCCCAATTTGTACTAAAAAAAAATAATAAATCCTTTTAAACTCGTAGACTTATCTTCAATAATAAACTTTTTTAGGTGGCATTCTAGTTTTTAATTACAGCATTAACATTATGATATTTAAATCCTAATGACACACCACTGATGAAGAAATCAAGGCAATGCCTCAAAATATTGGTGGGATTTCCCAAATCCACCCTAAAATCAGAATTAAATCTTTTAAAAATACGTGGAAAAAAAATATTTTTTAAAATAGGATTTAGAAAGTGCTATAAAAGATAAAGATTAATTTTTACACTTTGCTATTCATTAAGATAATAAGCATATAAAGGGCTAGACTATTTGGTAAGTTTAACAGTGTCCTAATGGTGTGCTTACACAAGATGTATAATATTTACTTATAAAATAAAACTTGCTAAGTTTAACAGTGTATTCTCCTAATAGTGTGCTTACACAAGATATATAATAAATATTTATTTATAAAATAAAATATAATGCAAGTTAAATACACTTCACTTTGTTTGAACCCAACATAAATCATCAGCAATCTTACTAAATACACGACTGAATAACTCCTTAGGTATAATGTGAATATACTTGTCAGGGTCTTTTTACTGTGTATAATAATACTAAGACCTTCAAGTCAATAAATGATTTCAGAAGGACACAAAAGACACCCTACCAGACAGCTGCCAACAACTCTTAGTGAAAGAAACTGAGTATCTCCGTGCAGGATCAGGTTTCCTCCATACTTCCAACATGTTGTGAATGAGTGCTTCAACAACTAAACAGGAATAGTGTTACAAGAAAGCAAAGAGCTACTTAAGAGAATTTAAGGCTTAGTCTTGTGGTCATTATCTTGTAATTATTAGAATCAACCTAATGCCAAATTGAAACAATGATTACACACTTTCACTGACATAAAAGACCATCTTCAGGAGATACAGCAATGTTGCTGTTCTGCCACACTGAAAGATCATACCACCTACCTCAAAAGCCAATTTTAGATTTAAAGGGCTTAAAAATGCTCACAGGAAAAGCAAAAACTCATTCTTGAAATGTGCAACTATTCTCTTAAATCCTTTATGGAAACAAAGTCATGTTGAATCAGAAATATGATTATCACTCCCTTTACAACTTTGCAAGAAAAGGAACTGGTAAACAAAACCTGTTAATTCCTGAGACTTTTAAAAATAAAAATTTTTATGCTGGAATTCTGTGGTGTCCAATCACTTTAATACTGCAATCACTTGAAATAACCAAGTCATACACATCTTTTCACTAAAATATTTTGTTGTCAAAAGTTCTAAATCTGTATAAATTTAATGTTTTGCTTTTCTACCCCATTTCAGTATATATGCTTTAAAAAACTATGATCTTGGATTATTTTGGCCTTCAACTAATATAAATTGACAATATCAAAATGTAGATTCATTTCACTATGTACAATGAACTCTATATTTTATTTTACTCTATTTTAAAATGCTAGTGACCCACTAAATTGATTTCATGACCTTGCTGGCCCTTCTCAACGGGTTTTCAAAAGAATTAAGCCCAAATGCCCCCAGGTATCCACTGCACACAATTAACTAACTTCTCTCCAAAGCCTTTAGAATGGTACTACAGTTGACCCTTGAACAACTGGGGTTTGAACTGTGTGGGTCCACTTATACACACATTATTTTCCAGTAGGTGTATTGGAAAAATTTCTGGAAATCTACTATGATTTGAAAAAAAGATGTCTTTTCTCTAGCTTACTTTAATATTACAGTTTCTAATACACACAAAATATATTATTTGACTATTCATGTTATCAGTATCTGGTCAACAGAAGTTTTGGTGGAGTCCAAAGTTATCCATGGAGTTCTGATATCACTGGGGTTGGTGCCCCTAACCGCCATCCATGTTAAAGGGTCAACTATATACACCATCCTTGGGAGCACTGACGAAACCAACACTCAAATCATTTTCTGTAGGGTGTAATTCTCCTACCGTGGAACCCCAGATGGGAAAGGCTGCAGAGGTGACAAATTGCAATTTGAAAAACACTACTGTAAGTGAACTGTCTTAAAATTGGTCCAAAGTATTATTTCAACTAGTAGCCAGTATTAACATTGGTGCACTCTACAAATGCTTCTGCACAAATTTACAACGCATTACAAATGTAAAAGGCCCATGGTTAACTATCACTTCTTGGTGAAATTAGGAGGAAACTGTTTTCTTCTTTGCACTTTTCAAGAATTTCCTACAACAGGCCCATACTGCTTTTATAATCACACTAAAAAACATTTCTAACATGTAATAGAAGCCTAGTATTATTTACCAAAATGGTTGTTAGTTCCTTAAACTTCTTTATTCCTTGTCCCTATTAAGATAAATAACATATGCACTTTTAATGCTATTTGAAATCTCAAAATAAATTCAATACCACAAATGAAAACAAAATACTGCTTTACTTTAAAACTAAACCTGTTTTCCTCCTTGAAAAATCACTGGTAACTTTCTTTATAGGGCTACTAAGACTTTTCATTCAGTTATCCAAACCTTTATTAAACATCTACACATTCTAGATTTGTAAACAAGATGGACTCCTGTCCTAGGGGGCCTCCCTCCAGTCATTATGTACATACATAGTTCTGTGACCCACTTCTAAGTCTAGAAATCAAAATGAGTTTTAAATTAATTTTATATCTTTCTTATTCATTCCTTTCTGCCTAGCATAGTGCTAAAATACTTTAATGACTGAAGCAAACCATAACAAGGCTTATTAATATATCAGCCTAAAAAGAGGTTTATGGTTTCATTATATACATTCGTTTTGCTTTTTGTAGTCTAACAAAATCCTTAGATTATTTTTTACATACATAAACCAATAGAACAAACTTCTGTATGTGGACAAAATGCAGGTTCCAGCCATTACTAAAGTTATTTCCAAATAAGTTCTACTTCTACCTGAACAAAGTTCTGGCTCCACAATTACTTCTACTCCCAGAATTCTAAGGGATTGAAATTAACCCAGTTATTGATTACTTCCTCATTCTTCCAGTGGCATAAGTTACGTGTGCATAGCTTTGGGAACGCTATTGGCTGAAACACTAATTCCAGCCTACCGTTTTCCTTCTCTTCCTTGAAGTTTCTTAATTTTTTCCCATTTCTCAGACCAAAAGGATGAACTTCTAAGTTTTTTTATCATAAGCCTTTTAAAATGTGTTAACATTTTTGAATGTTTTACACTTTTTAACTGTATTTACTATTATTTATAATTATTTAATGGTATTTACAAAACCAAAAGGGGGCACTATTCCCAAAGCCATTCTAAAGATTTCACTGAATGTCTTAAACCTGTTTCACACTTTCTTCTTGCATACTTCATTTTAGTAAGTAAACAAATATCCAATTAGTATAATTACTGTGTGCAAACAACTAAGAGAGATATATTTGAACCCTTTGTCTTAGAAATACCTTCACATAATTCTAGATAAGACAAGTAGATGCTTAGGGAAAGGAAAAATCCCCAAATACATATTAGTAAATAGTTCACTAACAGTCTGAAGCACCACCCCACATTTTAGACTCTTAACTTGCAAAATGCTTTCACATCTGTTCTCTTATTTGATGTTACCTTATTCAACAGTTTATTTGCAAATTATGTGTTTATTTTAGGGTAAATCGTTTTTAAAAAAAAACCCAAATATTCTAAAACATAATGAAATTTTACAAAATTTTGTTCAGTTAAAAAAAAAAAGGAATCACCGAGTGCCTTTGGTGTACTGTGCACTAAACTATGTTCTGGGAAAGCAAGAAAATGTCTCTGAGTTCATGAAAAGAGTTAATTTTGGAAAGCTAGACAAAAAATACTCATATTGGTCCCTCATATTAGCACAAATACTTCATCTCATTCTGACTTTATCCTAACTTGATCAAAATGTATGCTAATCACAAAATCAAACTACATCACTGATGTAACAAAGTACCATTAAATCTGCCACAATTATTACTGGAACACATTCTGCCCCAACACTACTCTCTAGTTGCCCATCCTCTCTAGTGTATTCCTTACTTTATTTAGGTTTGTACTAAAAAACACTCTTCCTAAACAGAAGTATTAAGAGTTTACAAGAAGAGAGAATTTTTTGTATTATTATTATTCCAATGATCTCTGCAGAAATGGTGATGTGAAAGGAAAAGACAAAACTAAAAATTGTGAAATGTTTACTAGGCTTTAAGAGGAAAACTTTTGGTTGTTACCTTTAGGTTATCTATTTGCATCACAGATAATCTACAGGGCTTTGTTTTCTAAGCAGAGTAAAAAAACTATTATTTTACTTACCCAATAGTAGTAAGTCTGAATGTTAGAAATCTAAATTTTAATTTAAAAAATATATATACTTCTAAGGGCATACATCATTAACTTAGTGGAGAATGTCAGCCATATGCTGTTAACAGTAGAGAATCACCTATAATTACTTTATCAACTGACTACAGATAGACTTTTCTAATGTGCTTAAAAAGTCTTAAGTAATCATCACCCTTCAAATTTTATTTATAAATGACCAAATTGCCCACCATCTTTCTGTAGATAGATGTAAAATCAACAAAATCAGAATTAGATCAAATAAATACCCAATATATAATACCCAATAAATAATACCCAAAAAAATCAAGAATATGCTATTCTTGCACACATTTGTACACTGTAAAATACAATAACCATTTTTCTAATAAAAAGCCCTAAAAACTCAAATGACATGAAGAGATTGTTTGATAATATCTTTGCAAAACAACCTGGGCAGATCTAAAAATCAGTGGTATTTCTTGTGGTGACCTGAGTAAAAAATAGTTCAAAACATGCCTTTGGTCTACAAAAAATAGTTCTACACTTAAAACCGACCTAACACCATTATTTTTCCTATCTAAATATTAGCTACTAACTATGCAAAATACATCTATTACCTATGCAAATAGTTTGGTGATCATTACTAATATAATTTCCTCCCTAAGAAATAATTTAACAGTGCTACATTTCAAACAACTGCCTACTGAGTTTCAGGGTCTTTTAAAATCCAAAAACAATACTTTGACTAAATAAACTATATAAACATATCAAATTACATTACCATTCACACTAAACAGAAGGCTCTTTATAAGGGATTAATATATTTAGTATATAGTTAAAAAAAAAAAAGCCCATCCTGAACTTTTAAAATGAGCTTCCTCTGGGTCATTTGATTTGTTTGGCAACCAAATGACTCAGGAGAGAATGAGAAATGTTCCCCAGTCAAGGCCATCTCCTCACCAGTTAAATACCTTGGTCTATATGCAAGTTAATACAGCATTTAAGAGCCATTATACTAAGGCAGGTTGATAAGAAAAGTTAATGTTTCTCAAAATTCAGTTTCTGCTACTAAGTTTGCTTTAGGGAAAAGTAGTGAAAATTACTAGACTTCAAGTTAGAACTGTATTCAACTCCTGATTCCACCACCTACCAGTTATACAACCACAAGCATGTGACCCATTTGGGCACTGGTTTCTCATCTGAGAAACCTTGTTCACAGACCTTCAGAAAAGAACTACCTCACAAGGATTTGAGCAGTAAATTTTTAAAATGTGAAGCATAATAAAACCACCACTCAAGTATGTATTGCACATGAAGCCCAGAAATCTTTAAAGGCTTGACTGCTAGAAATTTCCTTAAATTCCCTTAAATTGCTTAAAATTCACATAAAATTGGTAACAATACCAAAATACCACTGTAGCAAATACTGCAAAAAAAGACAATAACAGTAAAGAATCACCTACGTAAAAATATATAAAGAATCACCTATAGCAAAAAGATGGAAAAAAATCACACCTTTCTGAAATAAAAAATGAATTAAAATTAGTAAGTTCTGAGACAATAAAGACTACATCCAGATGAAGAATGGTTTCAATTTTAACCAAACCCTAGTGCATTCAGTTTCAGTTAAGTAAATTCATCATCTTTTTTTTTTTAACCTTTGTCATGGTTCTCACATTTTTTTTTTTCTCACAAATACAGAGCAGGACTATTCAGCAAAGTAGTTTATCCCAAAAGTGCTTGTCAGAGCAATGAAGATTGAAGCAAGAATATCTGGCAAATAATGTGGCCACCTATGGACATGTAAGGGTAGAACCCTAATTAACTTAGGGCAAGATAATCATAAATGTCAAAAGGAGCTTTCCACATTTTGAGAATGTAATCTCTATAAACACAAGCTGCAGCATGGGACCAATCCAGCTGTTATTAGCAAGTCCAGCAATTTGAGAATTGGCTTGAAGTCAATCCTGCTTCAAAATCAGTTACTAACTACAACTGAACAATATAAACTTATCTAGTAGCCACAGGTAAGGAATTGTGAAATGCTGACCCTTTGGAAGCAGCAAGGAGCAAACTACCCTCATGTAGAGTCTAAAATTATCTTCATTGGGTTTCAGAAGTGAATCATTATCTTCAAACTATACTACATAGTAACTAAGTTTCCCTCAAAACCTTTAATGGACTATAATAAATTTCAGGATACCAAATCATAGGTTCTAGCCCAAGTTCTAATGTTGCTGTGAATAATCTTAAATTACCTAATATGCTTCATTCATTTCTTCTGTGAAGCAGAAAAGGCAGAGATTATTTCAAGGAATAAAAACTAATAGTGGAAAAATTTTGCTTGAAATGAAACACAGCAACCTTTTTGTTGTATGAGTTAAATTAAAATTTTACATGTAAAACCGCTCAAACAATGCTTGCTACATTTTAAACACTTGGTGTTAGCTATTATGCTGATTTTAATCAAGTAGGAAAATTTATTTGAAAACCAGATCAACTAAATATTTAATAACCCAGACCTTGTCTATTACCCGGGCATAAGACAGTTGTGTAGCCTACCAAATAGCACTGTGGGAAAACAAGTTTAAGATCTCTCTGCTGATACGTTTTTATATTAACATTTATTTAGTTTCAAACTATCTTTATTCTAGTGGTCATAATTTTTTTTAAGTACTCTTTTCTTTTAAAAAATCTTGGGATACCAGAACCACACATTCTTCAGATAAATCTGCCTCTTCCATTTGTCTCCAATAGTGATCAAGCCTTAATATTCAAGTGTAGAAGCAATGTCAAAAATCCTAGATGTACCTCTGAAAAATGCTACTTGGAGCCCACCACCAGAACTGTTTGGGCTAGCTGTTACACTATTTGCAAATGGAGATAACACCAAAGCGTAAACTATCTGGAGTCCTAGGACAACAACAGATTTAGTCATCAAAAGGCAGGATGTGTGAAAAAGAGGCGATGACTTGAGAAAAGCCCCAAATCCTCCACTCCCTTGCTAAATCATCTTGGGAAAACTACTTATCTCTTGAGCCCCATTCTCTTTATCTGTAAAATGGGAATAATCTACTTCTCTCCCAGTTGTTTGGAAGATCAAATAAGAACACATACAGGAAAGCACTCTGTAGCATAAAATACAAACCTAACACATTACAGAAATCGGTATTTTTTGTTATTGTTGCATGAGCAGTTAAGTTTCTTAACAACACACAGATTAAGTAATATTCTAAATATAGACTTCTGATTTCAAAGTAAACCATTACAGTTATTCAAAACTGCTATTTAGGGGGGAAAAAAACTTGCCTTGGATTGAGTTCTCTTTCCATTTCTCAGGCTAAATTTCTCCTTCATTTCTTCCAAAATTATTTTCAGTTTTTTTTCTTCAGGTGTCCCTAAGTACTTCTGGTTCACATGAAGATAGCAATGCCATTTGGCTGATTCAAAGCCCCAGTGGCAAGTCCTTTTGTCAGGTGATCTATGAGAATGCATCACAAAAGTCTGGGGTGCAAACATTCCACAGCATTCCAGACACTGAATACACGGTGCATCAGGCTGAACATAGAACTGGGGTGCAAAGAGACCCTGACATTTGCCCAAGCATTCATGTTCCACTTCAAATGCACTGCCAGTTTCCTTTAACTGGGCCAATGAGTTTTTAGCAGGAAGTATGCTACCATTTTGTGGAAAAGTGCGTGGCCGCAATAAAGTATTACAAAGTCTTTGTGCATCAGTTAATGTGATCAGTCCACAAGATGGGGCATTGAATGGAAGTATTCCCAGAACCTTTAAGATATGAAGCTGGTCTGAAGTACACCTTGAACAATAGATGTACAATTCATCACACACTGTATTTATTTGCTGGAGTGAAAATTCTCGGAGAACAGAATTTAAGACTTGGGGCAAACAGAGTCTTTTTTCTCCTCCAACCTGAAAGCAAGAAATAGACTCCCCTTCCAACATAGTCTGGGTGAGTTCTGTGGAGCTATCAGAAGGGATGAGCAGTGGACCAGGAAGAACCTGAGGAGATGGGAGAGGCAGAAATACAGTAGGCGACATGCTTTCTTGGGAATATCGAGCAGAAAATGCTGCTGGTCCACCCAGGGAGCTCTGACTACTTAAATGGAATTGTGCCAAAGTGTGTTTCAAGCTGGGATTTAAATGTAAAGGTTCAGGCACAGAAGCACAGGTTCCCTTGACATGTTCTCCATCCGTTTCCATTGGCACTTCATAGTCATCCAAGTGTTCCTTCTTAACTGCAGGCAGTTTGTTTATCATCATTTTTCCATTTGCATGAATGTCTGTCATCATTTTTTTCACTGGAGGGCTGCCATCATCTCCCATCTCATTCAGTTTTTTATTTGAGCCCTGAACCAAGGAGAAATTTGTCTGCAGGTTTTCCATTGCTAGAACTATAGTGTCAATTAAGTAAATCTGAGATTTGCATTGTTATTTAGCTGCTTGCTTGAAAATAGAAAAGCAGTATATACCAATACTTACAGTAACTAACTCTAATAGAAAATTTAAATTTCCAAAGAGAGGTCTCCCTAAATTTCTCAATAGATTTCCCAACTTTGGTTTGCTTATATTCTAGTATAATTTCGCTGCAAGTGCTATAAATTTCTTGTTTTGTCACTAACAGTAAAGAAAATTATCAGAGGCACGCCTCTGAGGAAGCCTTTGTTTTTGTTTTAATTCTTCAGATTCGTATTAAAATAAGGTTGTCAATTTTCTCAAGTCAAGATGTCCAGATTCAATACAATGGTTTGGCCTGGTTTGGTTTGAAACAAAACGCATGAGAAGTTTATGCAATTACTTGTGTCATAAAATCTAGACACAAACACAAGTCAAAATGATGCACCCAAATTCAATTTTTGGCAGCAAGGAGACCAAAAAAAGGTAAAGAAGAAATTATCTTCTCTAAAAATGATCTGTTTTTCTATGTTGACAAACTGGAGGCATGTATAAATCCTCACACCACTAAGAAAAGCCTGACTCCACTTGAACTTCTGTAATTAAAAATGATACCTAAAGGAAAACAGTCCAGTTATCTTCAAGGATTGCTATCCATTCTTCTTTTAATTAATCTGGAAGAGAAGGGGGATGGGGGAAGTTAAATTTGAATTCGCTCCAGAGGCCAAAGGGGTCAGTCTGAACCTAGTTTCTTAAACTGAATTCACTTTACCAAAGGTGACATTTGAGTGATTTCTTTAAATCTAACACAGTTAACGAGAAGAACCTTCATTTAAATAGAAAGGCACATTTGGAGAAGGGGTAAAACGAGCAATAATATCCCTCAAAAGGTAGACGGTTACTCTATCTTAGAAGAACCTTAAACAGATTATCTCACCCAAAACTCAGTACCACAGGCTTTCTCAGTTATGCCATTTTAACTGAAATAACCCATTGCTTCATCTCCTAATTAAAAAAAGAATTTTTTTCATCCAAAAAAATCAGGATGAGTTAACATAGCTACCACATGTAACTAAGTTACGATCTTAAGTGCATTAATTCATCTAGTCAGTGTATACTATTTTTCTGGAACGACTGTAGGCAAAAATTAACTTTCTTTTTAAAAGGCTAGTGGATTTGCTTAATGGAAGCCAAAAGCTATAGATTCCACTCCAGGGAATCTTCATCCTTGAACAAGATCAATCCGGGAAAAAAAAAAAACACAAGGCAGAGATACTTCACAAAGAATGCAAATGGAGGAAGAAGGAAAAAAAGAAAAGATTCTTCCACTTCCTTCTTGAGAAAAGAAATCCAATAATTTTTTTCCTCCCGAACTCCCAGCAATTTACTTTAAAACAGACCTAAAGGGTTAAGGACCAAAGCCACTAGCCAAAGTACTGACTTTCGCCCACCACAGGAACCCTCAGCCAACACCGGCCAAGAAGGCAGGAGGTCTAACCTAGAATGGGCAAACCCCCCAAGCCCTGAAATCGTCGGCCCACGCAAAGCCATCCAGCCATCACAAACCCTAGCGGGAGTGGGGAACGGAAGACATGGGACCCAGGACGCCTCGGGGTGTGCAAAGGGGGTAGTGGGAAGTGGAGGAGGCAGAGTCCCTCAACCCCCACCCGCAGTCTCGGGGCAACCCCAAGTGCCCTCCCAACACCGCCCCAGTGCGGGGGCCGTGCGGAGGACTATGGAAATCCCCCGCGTGCCCTATCCCCGGGAAGTTCTCGGGTGTTACCCCAGCACCCCTACGATAGCGCCTCCCCCCGCCCTCCCGGGGCCAGAAGGGAGAAGGGTCAGTGGGCGGGTGGGGCACGAGCCGAGATCCCCGCGCCGCCGAGGCCAAGCGGCCAGGTCGAGCAGGGGCATCCCCGCGGAGCGGTGGAGGGCTGGGGACGGATGGGAGACTGTGACGGGCGTCCCAGTCTCCGGGGTCCCGACAGCTCCGGTCAAGTGCAGCGACCTTCCACTACTCGCGTCCACTGCTCTGGGTCAGCGACGCACGACCCCCCGAGGGACACCCGCCCTGCGCCCTCCATGGCCCCGACCCCACCCGGGACCCCCAACTCCGGCCTCCGCACCCGGGGAAGCTCGACGAGCTTTGTTAACTCCCCACTACCCCGGTGCTGCCGTCGGGATCCCCGGGAACCGCGCGCCCCTCACCTTCCGCCGCGTTTCCCCCTCCCACGCCCAGCCGCGAGCCGGGGCCGCACCTGTGCCCGCCGTCGCTGCCGCTGCCGCCGCTCGCCCGGTCTCTTCGGCTGTGCCGGCGCCGCTCCGAACCCCACACATCGCTACACACAGCCCTCTGACGTCACCGAGCCCTCGGCCCGCCCACGTCACTGCGGAGACACTCGGCTTCCCGCAGACGCCGCCGCCGTCTCCGGCCGCCCGGGGGAGAGCGAGGGCGGCGGGGAGGGGGATGGGAGGGGAACGCAGCCAGCGGCGGCACCGCGCACGCGGACCAGCCGGCGTCGCTGCTGCCGCCGCCTCGGGGCCCCCAGCCCCTCGGGGACGCGCGCGCCGTCTGGCCTATTGTGGCTCCTTGGGGCTCCCCCACGCCCCGTCGTCTTGCGCGCTCCCCTCCACCCAGGCGCGCGCCCGGCGCTGCTGGCCCCGCGCGCCGTCTGGGCGGCTGGCGCGCGGCGCTGTCTGCGGTGCACCCGGCGCAGACAGGATGTTCCCTCCCCGCCCCACCCCCACCGCCGCCCTCCCTCCTTCCTTCCTCGAGTCGCCCAGCCGGCTGTCTGGGGCCACCACCGCCGCGCCTCCGCCCCACCCGCTGCTCAGTGGAGACGGGCCAGACCCGGGGGCGCCCTGGCCACTCGGCCGCCGCACGACAGGGAGGGAGGGGGCAGGGCAGCCGCGCGGTGCACTGTGCGCGACCCCAGCAGCCGGCAGGGCGGAGGCAAGGCCCGCCCCGCAGAGCGCCGCCGCCCGAGGTCAGGCACGGGCGACCCTCCCCCCGCGAGGCCGCAGCTGGGCCGCCCCGCCCCGGAGGCAGCCGGGTGGCGGCCGCCCTGCCACCCCCGCCCCCGCCCTCGCCCTGTGGGCCCCGCTCCCCGGGGCGCGCCGGGGCTGCCCCCCGCCCCCGCGGGGCCTCCCGCCCGAGGGCCGCCCTGCCAGCTGCCTTCGCTCCGCCCCACCGCGGCGGCCCGGCCTTGTCCGGGCGGCCTCCGCCCAGACGCCTTCCTCCGGCTGACCTCCATCCGCCATCGGGCCAGGCCTGAAGCTGGCCGAAGTTCCGGCAAAACCGGGAGAAAACATTTTGTCTCTGCCTCTCAGACACACACACACACAGACACACACACACACACACACACCCGCCCCCCCCCCCCTCCCCCCTCAGCAGATTGCTCTCTCGGGTCCAAACAGGAGCAAGAAATTACATGTTTCGACAGTTTCTACTGAAGGTTTTTTGTTTTGGAGGGTCTGTTGTAAAGGGGAACACGAGACGAAGATAAGGCTTAAGGGCTTTCGGCTTTGAACCTCAACAGAGTGGTCTTCCCAGTCTGTGTTCCCACTATAGCCTGTTAGCGTGTTGAACTCCGGCAGCTACTCCGTCATATTTCGAAACACCAAAAAAAAAAAAAAAATCCCCTTTTCTCCACCCAACCCCAAGATCAGGAACTGAAAGAGTCCACCGAGTGTCAGTGCACAGAATTAAGAAGAGTCAAGGTTTGTCCCTTTTTTTTTCTCCTATGCCCATTTTCATCCAATTTCTCCTGATTTTACTGCTTCGAGTCTCTCATATGGGGTCCACATTCGGAGCGGCCAACTGAGAATACTGTTGTGCTCCTAGATTTTTTTTCCCTAGTTTCCTCCCAACGGCCTACCAAACGCTCACAAGTCCACCATTCCCCCGGCTGCTACGTTCCCTTCCTTGAGCCCCCACTGCCCTGCTCCCGGGTCGTGCTCCCCCCACCCCCCACCTTCCCTTCCTTGATGCCTCCTTTCCAGAACATGAATAATTCCGCAGCACTTCCCATCTGTTATTGCCATAGAGACAGAAGCTCGGCGAAGATAATGATGTTCTGTGAAGAGCCAGTGGGGGGAGAAGAGCATCTGCGATTCTGGGGGGTAGATTTTTCTAATGGCGACAAGATTCAGAAGGCCCGGCAGCAGAGCTGGTGTGGAAGGCTGGGCAGTACTGAGACTTGGCATCCGTTCAGCTCTCGGCACCTGACGCATGTCTAGCGAGAAGAAACAATTTTGAGAAACCAAAATGACGGATTTAAAAACAAAAACAGTTACTCCAAACTGCAATTAATGAAAAATGTTTAGTACTCGTTTTATCAGCCATAAAACTAATTACTTGCTACCTAGCATGTCCAAAGGCCTAAGGACCAATATAAAAATTGGACAGTAAAAAGACGGAAGAAATAAAACACCTTATCCTCTCCTCTGTGTTTTTGACTTGCTTTCCCCAGGTATCTGTTTTTTGAGGGAAGGATCTTTTGTGCCTGTGACTTTATATACCGTGGCTTGAGAAATTGTGACAGACAAGTGTGGCTAGAACCAATCAAACTTTGAAGACTTTTTTTTTTTCATTATTCATCAAAGCACAGAATGTACCAAATTAAAATTCATTTTACCCTTGAATTCCCAAGGTCTTGGCCTCAAAGGTAAAAGTTTGAATACAAGTGTTCACACAGGGCTGAGGCAGATCGGGAGGCTCACACTAAGCCATATTTTTGCAGGCCTACTGAAGGGTTTTCAGAAATTATCAGTAAAATTGATGGTATTATATGAAAAAACACTGAAACAAACAATAATATTCTTTATCTCCGAAACAGAACTTAAGGGACACAGAGAATACAGGCCGTAGGAAAAATAAGCACTGTGAGGTAATGAATATTGTAATTCCCACATACTGATGGTCTTCATCAGTGTTGAAGTCAACTTAAGTATTGGTTAGTAAATAGCTACTAGATGGGTTTCTCATGGCCTCCTATCCCACCTTCTTGGCTGCCAGCAGGAGCTGAGCAAGGCCACTGTGAGTGTGTGTGCCTGTGAGCATGTAAGAATTTCAAGTGTTTTGGGGGCTGGGGAGATTGGGTTCCTACCCATTGTCTCATCTTCTATTAAGCAGTACTGATAGAAGATCCAGACTAACTGGTACTAACTAGGTGGTCTAGAATTTCTTCTTCAGTAGTTATGGCCATCTGGCAATAATAGAAACCAAGAATTTAGAGGTTAAAAATACGAAGACCACTTCTGCCCTGTTGAGACAGGGACCATGGCTTAGACAGAGGAGGGTGAGGGCCTCTGGAAAAAACAAAACAAGATAACCATTGCGAGATTTGCTTTGGCCTGCTGGAAAGCCCAGCTTATTTTTCTAACTTTACCCAAGCGCTGCCTTTCTTCCTCCAGCCCTAAACAAATGATTTGTTGCAACTTGGGCAATGTAGCAAACAAGCCCAAAACAACATAAGGCAGGAAGGATTTCATCTTGAAATCCAATTAGTTAAAACTTTAAGTGAAACAATGATTCAGCCCACCTTTAGAGCAAAGCAGGCGGCCCTGAGTGATAGGCTCCCAGACCAGGAAGCTGCTCCCCTGGGAGGAAATCAGATCAGTAAAGTTCTTGTAAATAACCAGGAAGACTAAGAAGAAAGTGTTTCTTCAAAAGTATTTGGGACCACTTAGCAGGTGTACATCCCTAGCCCTTTGTCTCTCAACTGCCTATAAAAACCCCTAGACAACTACCACCTCGGGCTCTTTTGTCAGGAGCTCTGCCCTTTCACTCTTTCTTGAAATAAAAGCCTGTACCTTGCTCTCCTACCTTGACTGTTCACGAAGTTCATTCTTCGGCTCCGTGAACCAGAACCCGGCATCACTGTGACTTGATAAATGGTTTGGGGCAAATGTTTTCCTCTTGTCTCTATTTATTGATCTATTGACAATGACTTACTACTATTAATTATGAAGACTATGAAAATGAAAAGGATAGGGTAAAGTGCAAATGGTCAACGTAAATTAATTTTATTTTTATGAAGGAAGAAGAAAAGTCAAACGTTAATCCAGCACACAAACACTGGCTTGTGTTTTCATTTATACCTTCTTTTTTTCAAGGAAAAGAAACCAGTTAATAACTTGATAGTTCCAGTGCCTCCTCTCCCCTCTTCCTTGATCCTCAACAAAAAAACTTGTTTGAAATGTTCTTTTAACAGGAAGTCAGATGCTACATGGCTACATGGTCCTTCAATTTCACAAAAGAATCTCAGCCATTTGGTTTTCCTTCTCATTTTTTTTCTGTAGCTTTTCATTTATTTCTACTGTCAGAATGATGACGACGATGATGATACTCTACCTTCCTCACAGCAATCGGATCTTTTTTCCCTAGTTGGCCTCTTCCCCATGCACTTTCCTCCCCATAGTAGTAGGGCGCCACTGTCGCTGCCAGTGCAAAGTTCCTTTCTCACATTAACTAGGCTTTCTCCTTCCGGCTCCTTTCTCCTCTTATCTGCCAAGTCAACACTGTAACTACAGAATCCCAATTCCCATTTTCCTGCCTTTAACAAGATGGGAACCAGATGCTTAAAAACTATTAACTCCTCTTCCTGAATAGTGTTACATAGCACTTCTTTTTTTCAGGTTTTTAACTTGGGCTCTATGAAATTGGAAGGGAGGAAAGAGGAAGAAATCAAAGAGGAGTAGCCAGAAAGAGTAAAATAAAGGAAGATCATCCTAGAAATATCTAAGTTTTCAATGTAAATTGCAAAACTCTAAAATCAGTGTAACAGATGCATTAAGTGTATTTCATTGTCAATTCTAAGAATTTCCTTAATGTTTAGAAAGTCGTGCAAAGTTTGACTTACTGCAAACCAGACGTTTTTTCTCTGGGCTGTTTTTTTCTGGGGGAAAAAAAATGGGAGGAATCATAATTAGCCCTAGGATGTTGCCAAGCTATGATTTGAAACCTGAAAGTGGACAAGTGGTGTCTAATACGTAGTGCTAGACAATAAGCAGCTCAAAGTGATTCACACTTCCTATGAGATTTATACAAGAAATTCCTTTTTTAACAAAAGGGAAGTTGAGGCAGAGTTTAGGTCATGAGCCAAACCATTCTGCTGCTCAGTGGCAGAATAAGCATCAGAGCCAAATGTAACTGACGCTCATCAGTGAACGCTTCCATTCTTCATTTCCTTACTTTTTTGGTGCTTGTTCAACTAAGCTGTGAGGACTGATTCAAATTAGCCAAAAAAGAGCAAATATTGACATTTACAGTGTAGTTAGCATTGTACCAAGCATTGTGATGTATTTATCACAACCCTCAATAATACTTACCTTTACTATGTGCAGTATTTTCTGATATTCTGCTCTTTTCTATTTTTTTGGTACTTCAAATCACTACCAATGCATTGAAATATTAACACAGTTTAAGAAACAGTTAAAGAAGAATAACCAATGTTAACATTTATGTAGTATTTACTATTTCTACGCTCTGTGCTAAGCACTTAATACATAATAACTCATTTAATCCTCACAACAACCCTATTTGGCAGTGGCTATTACTACTACATTTTACGTATGAAGAACCTGGCACAGAGTTGTGCTCAAGGTTACATGGCTAGTTAAAACCTTCTTTCAGATTGTGAAAAAGATTACACATGATTTTCAAATCAGAGTTCTATGGAAGATCAATCTGGATGTAAAAAAAATAGGATTAACATTTATATTATATGATTTAAGGGGTCACTGAAGATTATATTTCCCCCACTGTCTTTCTGACTTAGTGTTTGAAATTTCCATAAAATACTTTGTTTCCATTAATATCCAGGTTAAACTGAAAATGTATTACTTAGGGAGAAAAGCATCATTATTGTTACTAATACTACTACTATTAGTATTCTCTAAATTTCACAACGATGTCTCAAGAAAGGCAACACTATCTCCACTTATCAAGGGAGAAAACTGATATTCTGGGTTCATACGAAAACTTCGTTACAGTTTGTTTTCTCTATCAGATTAATTGATCATCTAGCAGAATCCTATTATGATGGTACTTAAGATAAAGCAACTTTGATTCAAGGAGGGTGTAGAAATAGAACGTATCCATGGTACAGCTCAGGGAGGGAAAGCTCAGATAAAGGACCAAAGTGGGGTGTCCAGGATCACCAAATGGTACATAGAATTACAATGGCCTCCCATGGGATTGGCTGCCCAGCTCTGCATCTTTTCGTGCCTCCTGTCTCGCCCTCTGAACCACACGGCCACAGCATCAGGGCTTCATGCAGCTATGGCTGACTTTGCCCCAGTCACAGCCAGTTAGACCAGGAATAGACACCTGAGCCAAGCTAGGCCAATGACCACCTTCGCAGAGATGTTTGGAGTGAGTGCTGAAGGAGCCTCGCCTGAGCCTGGCTGATGTATTAAATGGAGGAAATATAATCTCAAGAGCTATTGATGGTCATACTCTCTGTATCGTGGAGTAGAAAAGTTGTGTAAGTAGGTCTGCAGAAAAACCCAAATGGGGCAGATGAAATGAGGGGAACAGATAGAGTACTGATAAAACTCAAGCCTTAGGTTCCAATTTGTTCCCAGGCTGAATGGTATTCTGTCCTTGGATACTCCTGCACACTTGAACGGAATCCCCTTTTTTGCTTTAGCTAATCAGAGTGGGTTTCTATTACTGGCAATCGAAAGAGTCTGGAAGAAGTGGAAGGATGGGGTAGTGGCAGAAAGACTCCTCACTTCAGTTTCACGTATTACTGAACTTAATTTTAACTGCCAAATCTCAGTAGCATTATATTCCTCAACCAAAAAAAAAAAAAGAATCAAACAAAACACCCATTTCTGCCTTTGGCATATAAAATATTTAAGGATCTTCTCACTTCTTTTAAATGTAGGGGTCTCTAGGCCAGTGCTGTACAATAGAACTTTCTGATATTTATGGATGGATATGTTCTATATATACATTGTCCAGTAGGGAGCCTTTAGCTACACGTGGCTGTTGAGCACTTGAAATGTGGCTAGTGCAATGAAGAAATCAATTTTTTATTGTAATAAATGTAAATTTAAATAGCCACCGTATGTGGCTAGTGGCTTTCATATTGCACAGCACAGCTTTCTAATAATTGAAAATAGGTTTCCTTCTGTGACAAGGTTCAATAGTAAAGTTCGTTTGCAAGGCCACGATGAGAATCAAAAGAAAACAGAGTAGTGCAGAAACATTAGGGGACAACTACAGAGTGTCCGATCCAGTAATTGTAAACTTACTTCCCCCACTCCCCCCAGCTTCGTGCAATAACTTGGGGAAAGGATGTTAAGATGGATACAGGGTAGTAAGAGTTACTTATAAAACAAACAGAAAGAAAGAAAGGGACAAAGGAGGGAAAGAAGGAAGGAGGGAAGCTGAGAGAGGCAAGTCACTCTGAAAAAATAAAATGGTTCTCTAGTTATAGTAAATCTATATTATAACAAATCTATAAAATAAATGTATCCCTCAGAAGGCATAACTAGTCAGCAAAATAGTTGTGGAGATGAATGCATCAGGCTCAAGGTATCCAAAAGCAAATTATGTATTTAACTTCCCTTATTCTGATTCCTTACCCGTGGGAGACTTCTGAATTATAACTGAGCTCCCCCAACCACTTGCATGTGGGAAGATCCATGCCAATGCAAATGTTCCAGTTCCTTTCTAACTGTAAACAAAGGCAGGGCGGCATGCTGATTGTGAGCGCCAGGTGCTGTTAGTTTGGGTAAAGTGAGCCTGCTCACAGACCAGATCCCCTTCTTGTTTGTTGACAAAATCAAGTGTCTGAACCTTCAAGGCAAAAAGCCAGGTTCTAATTAACCCAGATAACATCAGCCAGGTCTGTCTCTGGCAGACAGCCAAATGACCTCCCCACACACTCCCTGACCTTCCGAGGGATTTGACTTCAAAATATTAATTCCTAACGTAGAATCAGGAGAAATTTTAGAGCTCCTCAGTGGATTCTAGCATGGCCCAATAAGAACAGGAGATCCGGAGAGGTTCGGAATGGAAGGTGGTGAGACAGACAACTTATATTCACAAAGTTAAATATTTCAGATTTTAAAACTCACTAGAA
>JAQQAC010008350.1:7634655-7837814 GCA_029783875.1 Phataginus tricuspis | reverse complement strand
TATAATATTTTCCTCATGTACTTTAGTCACTTTCTCCTGGATGAACAAGTGCCAGGTATTTAGTATGTTTTACACATTTAAAAATAGATAAAATAACTACATTACCATAATTTTAGAAAAATGGAGAACAACTTGCCAATGAATGTTACAAAATCATTTAGTTGTAAACCATCATCCACACTGAAGTAGACTCCTAACACTCTTCATGAAAACTATGCTGCACAGATCACGACAAACAAAAATAAATAGGAAATGAGTCCAGTCTCCCATAGGCCTCTATGGCCCACCAGCAGCCCCATACCTGCTCATTCAACTGACACCTCTACCTAAACTGGAAAATCTTCTGGTGTCACCTCCCCAGACTTTTCTCCTTGCTTCCAGAAAATTATGTCAACCATAAAGCCGGCCCCATTGACCGTCCATATGTCAAGATGTTCAGAAATATGCATCTGTTGTTAATCAATTTCTGCCCTTCAGGATATAACCTCTCTCCTCTTTAATTCTTATCAGTCGTGAGGAATGCTATTCATCAAAGAAGGCCAAGAGTACTGGAAGGCCATCATCCGCTCTTCTAGGCACTTTATGCTTTTCTCCCTCTTAGATTTTTTCCCTTGGATCACATCAAAGCACCCAAAATGTTCATACTTAAAACAAGTAGTATTCCCTGCCTTAGCAGAATTTTGGCATTATGCTCTCCATCTGTATAATGGATTTTCTAAGAAAACCTGTCATTTTTTGGTTGAAGATGGCATGGTGTTCCTTTTATGAGGACCCATGAGACAAATTTCTGTTGGGCCTCAATTGCTTTGCTTCTGTCCTACAAATACTAAAAAGGTTGGTATTAACCATGTTGTCCCCCAGTTCCTTAGAAACTCAGAATCAAATTTGTAAATTACGCCCAGGTACAGTGGTGTGTCGGCTCTACACCTGGTTTGATTTTAGTTCCCACCTATAATTTCTCTTGCTCCCATTTCATTTCATCCATGAGACAAGGAAGGAGGGAGGGAAGAAGAGAAGTTGGAAGTAAGAGGAAGAGAAACTGGAAGTTCTGGTTAACTTATGCCATTTGTCGGTTCCTGTCGCATACAATTGTAAGGGCAATGTCCACCTTATAAGCACTAAGATAACTTTCAAGGTATTTGTACCAACACAGTCACAGAGTTAAGAGAGGGGGGGAAAACTGCTACTATCTCCATTCACCGTGTCCATATAATTGAATCAAGATAATTTGGTTAAGGAACAGATATCCATTCCATTTATTTCAAGTTACTTAGAGGTGGAGGAATAGAAGACCTGTAACTGGAACCAGAATTCCTTCAGACTCACAGGTGGCCTGGCACCACCTTCTTTTCTCCATAACTTTGACTTACACATGTGGTATCCTTTCACCTGAGTTCTTCTCAGTTTCTACATTTAAATTGTCAAGAAGGAGACTTTCATGAACTCAGAATGTCTTTCTAAGACAAGCTCTGCTGGCCAAGCCACACCTGGGAATGGCAGTCTTGGGTCAGGTAACAGCTCTTGCCTCACCTGCTGCAACAGGGGGTAGTGGGCATTAAAACATGACTGTCTAGAAGAGCCTTCAGGCCAGGCAGCTTCCTGGGAGGGAATGCAGACAAGCAGGCACCAGAAGCATCTAGTATACCATGAAAGAATTAGATGACAAGAAGACTCCCTTTCCCCTTAAGAGCTACTGAAATTTGGGCCTCCCTTCAAAGCTAGAATCAATTCCCAGATCTTTTGTGAAGTTTTGCCTGTCCATCTCAGCTTTTCCTAATTCCACCAATCATTTATATTTACCACAGTTATGTTTTAGAACATAATTTTATAGTCTTAGATCTTCATCTGCATTGGAAGAGATCTGGCAAGGCAAGAACTGTGTCTTATTCTGTCTGTGTCGCGCACAGGATTTGGTACGGCTCCTTTGCGTGGTACTTACTCTCAGTGATTATTCACTTCTCACAATGCAGCAGCTGATATAATCAGTCCTGCTAACCCACCAAATAAATTAGAAAACCTATCAGCAAGATCCTGAAACACACCAAAAATCCTGTTCTTTATAATAGTTTACTACATTCTGGTATTTTTATAGTATTTAGGAAGAATCTTAGAATTATTTTTAAATTGAATAAAAATTAATCACTGAGAAGAAAGAAGAAGTAGATTTCCTGCCTCTCAGGCTCTTAACCGCCCTCTCCACCGCCCTTTACTTCCTCACAGTGCCCAGGAAAGTCTCTCACGACTGCAAAGTTTAGATATGCCCTTTGCCTGTGTGTCTAAAGGATGCCCTTTGGAGTCATTGTGGCCACAGCCTGCCAGTCCTGACTCGGGCACTTCAGACTCTCTACCAGGATGGATTCCTGTCTGGGTAACACCCTTGGTGTACAGATTCTTATCATTAAGTCAACACATTCAGGCTCCCCAAGGGACTGCCTTTTCCCAGTAGCACATTTCCTGCCCATTCTTGCTTTGTCAGTGTGATAAGCATTATATTTTTTAATCCACTCTGACTAGGCACTAGAGTTCTCTATTGTCAAAGAGGCGGCTATGGCCAGGACGCTGTACTTCCAAGGAAAGTCGAGGCTCAGCTCAAGTACAGACCTAGGCCTACGACAGGGATCACGAAGGCTGAAGGATGTATCCTAGACCAGCCCTCACTGGTCTCTGGGGTTCCTGTCCCCAGCCTATACGCCCCCCCACTCTGCATGAGTTCATTTCATCGGAGAGCACGTGCCCTCCAACTTACCACAGGCCCACTACTCCCTATCACCGGCCTTGGCACGTCCGCGCTCAGCAATCACTGCGGCTCACAGTGGCCATCTGCCCTGGGTCTTCTTTGGCCCCAAAGACCTACCCTGACTCCAGGGGCCCAAGCAGAGCAGGCCCTGTGACGAGCCAGAGGGCGCCTGGCATCCACAGCGGCTTTCCAAGTCTGCTGGAGAGAGAGCCCGGCTGGTGGGGTAACACTCTGTGGGACAAGGAAGGCAGGTCAGATTATGGGGGATTTATGGGCAAGAATATTTTATCGGCACTGCTGTGCTCCCCATCGGTGTTCAGCAAATGGTTTCAGTAGCCATCGGTGATCATTGCCTAGATCCACTATTTCATTAGGGGTTGCAATATCATTTATTTCTTCCTCATTTATTAGCTGGAATTTTTTTTTAATAACTCTCCCTTATTTATTTGTTGCCTTCTGGTATAGTTTTTTTTGTTGTTGTTTTTTTGTTCTGTTTTTCCAGGAAAGGCAGGAAATCTGATTCTTTCCTTTTATTTACCAGTTTTCAGAATAATGAGTTTTTCTCTACTTTAGAATGTAACTCTAACAACAACAAGTCCTTTTAAAACACAATCACAATATCAATGTCATGTCTTAAACAGCTCACAATGAGTCCTTAATATTATTAAGTATTTGGTCAATGCTCCCGTTTTCCTGATTGCCTCATAAAGTTGGGCTTGCTTGTTTTTATAGTTGGTGTATGTGGATATGTTTCTTGAGTCTCTTAGTCTTCAGGTATTCCTTTGTCCTTGCAACTTATTTGTGGAAGCAACTGTGTCCTTTGTCCTCTAGAGTTTCCTATATCCTGATTTTTAAATGATTTTGTTGACTGCATCCCTGTAACATCAGTTTATCATGTTCTTGCTTCCTGTATTTTCCTTCAGGTGGTAGTAAAAATCTAGACAGTTGGTCAGATTATGGGGGATTTGTTGGCAAGAATATTTTATCGGCACTGCTATGTTCCCCATCAGTGTCCAGCAAATGGTTTCAGTAGCCTTTGGCTATCATTGCCTAGATCCACTATTTCATTAGGCGCTGCAAAATCACTTATTTCTTCCTCATTGATTAGCTGGAATTTTTTTTTTTAAAAGAACTCTCCCTGATCTACTTGTTACCTTCAGGCATATTTTTGTTGTTGTTATTGTTGTTTTGTTTTGTTTACTTTTTCCGGGAAAGGCAGGAAGTCTGATTCTTTCCTTTTATTTACCAGTTTTTCACAGATGACCGAGGAGTTTTTTGGGTTTTAATATTTTGTGTCTTATGAACTCATGGATTTTAGCATATTTTAGGTATTCCCAATCCATTACAGTTTGTTTTTGCTCAAAGTGTCCCACTTTGGGCCATAGTTGCTGCTTTGGTTCTTAGAGATGAATGACCCACAATCACCTGAGTGTTTACTTCCCCATATGACCGAGAGCTACTTTCCAGAACTTTCAAAACAATTTGTTATGAGATGTTTAAATCTGGTATTTTGGGACCAAAATTAGGTGCTACTAGATTTTGGAGGACTCAACATTCTACTATGGAATCTGATTGTCATGCACATGGAGGGCAACAGCTCTGATCGGGAGAAGGAACTTCACTTCTGTGCATCGCTGGTGTTGCTACTCCTGTGGCGCTGCTGTGACTTTTACGCTACAAGACAGAGGCTGGGAAGTGTCACATTCTTATGACCCAATAAACAGCCCTCTGGAAAAAATAAAGTGTGCATCTTCCTGAATGCTCATTAAAAGGGAATTGAATGAATAAAGTAAGCATCAACCCATAAGAACAGCAATGACAAAATGCAGAAGATGAGGACAAGTGAAATGTGACAGTGAAAGTGAAGGGAGGCCCAGGATGAAGAGCACGTTCCAGGCCAGATTACCCCAGGAGGATGAGAAGTGACAGAAAAACAACACACTTCCCAGTGTTCGAACATAGAGAGAGACTGATGGTGTAGTGGAGTTTGAAGATGAATGAGTGACAAACAGGTAAACAGAAAATTAAGCAAAGGTTAGGTACTCATTAACTCTAGGAAAAACAAAAAGTTATTCAAGAAAGGAAAATCATAATATATTACCTGGCTCTGCTATGAAAAAATAAAATTGGTATAGTCATAGTAATGTAAATCCTCTATTAATAACCAAAATTGTGAAATTGTGATATAACTATGTTGATAGGAAGAAGAGGATGTAAAGTGTGTGTGTATGTATGTGTAAGAGAGTAGAATTTTCATCTTCCCTGGTAGGAAGACCTTAGATAATATAAAAAACTCAAAAACTTCAGAAATAATAAGAATATCTTATTTAGAATTATGGTGGTAAACATTAAAAGAAACAATTTAAAAAGTCAAAGGTGGTTATCCCTGGGAAGTGGGAATCTAGAGGTTGAAGATGGAACAAGGGGATTTTATTTTCATTTTATTTGACATTTTAGATTATGTCACTCTGTACATTTTTTAATTGAGCTATTTTCCATTAAAAACTTGTCACATTTCCATGTATCTCTAATTCAAATAATTCTGCTGCCAGACAACTAATTTCAGTCATGATGTAGGGTTCTCCCCTCCCTGAAGTCAAGCAAGAGCCCCAGATGGTCTCATACATTCTAGAATATATGGGGCCGGCCCTCTGGTCTCTACAGTGCATAGGTCCCCATGTCTTGCCCAAGTCCATAATCTTTTCAGTTCTGGAGCCAGACTTGGGCAGAGGAGTCTTTCACTGCTGCCCTCAAATCTTAGTATCTCCCAATACTTCTCATCAGAAAGGTCTTGTCACCTCTCGGGGCCCTATGTGGAATGGACTTCACTGTCTCTGCTCATGGAACCTGAAAACCCTGGTAGTGGCTCCATCCCCATTTCCTTCTTTCCTGGTACTTTCCTTTCCCCTCCTCTTAAAGAGCTTTTTGAAACCCAGGGTCTGCCCCTCTTTCCTGTGGGGCAGTGCTAAGAGGAGGTACCAAGCAGCATCTAGGGCGTGCCTCGGTCCCTCCCCACCATCTTTGGTTCAAACAGTTGACTTCTCAACCTCAGGTTAAGTTCTATGTGGAGAGAGCTTCCTGGCCAGGTCTCATGGCCTGTCACTGGGCCCCGTCTCCACCTGCTCACTCCCAACAAAATTCTGCAGCAGTAACTGAGGGGAACTCTTTAGCCTTTTTGTCTTACTCATGTTGTTACATTTGTAGTGTTTTTCTTTGGTTGTACTTGTATGATCGGTGTATGGTTACCATTTTTATTGTGATTTTGTTTTTCTCCAATTATAATCACCCAGTTTCCTACTCCCCATAGGAGTGGGACAAGTGCATCCTTTGCCTCATCAAGAGTCAGTTCTAAGCTACCAGCTTCTAAAGGGGCACGGACCCACCCCAGGGGGACACAGGAAATCACTGGGGTGGGGGAAGAAGATAGGAGGACTTTAATTGGTATTTGCTTTCTATTTTTGTATGTTTTCTAATATATATAAAGTATACTTACAAACAAAAAATGTACATAATTAGGGGGATGTGTTCTCAAACATATTTTTCACTGATGAAGTATGTGATCTAAGATATTTGATAGTTATGCTCTAGGACAAAACTACCAATAGAAACATAATGTGAATCACAAATGTGAGCTCCATGTGTAACTTTAAGTCTTCCATAGCCACAATTTCAAAAAGTAAAAAGAGGTGTAATGAATTTTAACATGACATTTAATCCTATATGTCCAAATTATTTTCATTTCAATGTGTAATAAATGTAAAATTTATTTATTTATTTATTTATTATTATATAATTATTTTTGGTATCATTAATGTACAATTACATGTGCAATACTATGGTGATTAAACTACCCCCTTCATCAGGTCCCCCCCACCAACCCCATTACAGTCACTGTCCATCAGCGTAGTGAGATGCTATAGAGTCACTGAGTAGTACAGTGTTGTCTTCTCTGAGTAGTACAGCCCTCTGCGTGTCCCCCCAACATTACGTCTCTAACCATAATGCCCCTTTTTCCCTCTTATACCTCCCTTCCCACCCATCTTCCCCAGTCCCTTTCCCTTTGGTAACTATTAGTCCGTTCTTGGGTTCTGTGAGTCTGCTGCTGTTTTGTTCCTTCAGTTTTTTCTTTGTTCTTATACTCCACAGATGAGTGAAATCATTTGATACTTGCCTTTCTCTGCCTGGCTTATTTCACTGAACATAATACCCTCTGGCTCCATCCATGTTGTTGCAAATGGAAGGATTTGTTTTCTTCTTATGGCTGAATAATATTCTATTGTGTATATGTACCACATCTTCTTTATCCATTCATCTACTGATGGACACTTAGGTTGCTTCCATTTCTTGGCTATTGTAAATAGTGCCACGATAAACATAGGGGTGCATATGTCTTTTTCAAACTGGGCTACTGCACTCTTAGGGTAAATTCCTGGGAGTGGGATTCCTGGGTCAAATGATATTTCTATTTTGAGTTTTTTGAGGAACCTCCGTACTGCTTTCCACAATGGTTGAACTAATTTACATTCCCACCAGCAGTGTAGGAGGGTTCCCTTCTCTCCACATCCCCACCAACATTTGTTGTTGTTTGTGTTTTGGATGCTGGCCATCCTCACTGGTGTGAGGTGATATCTCATTGTGGTTTTAATCTGCATTTCTCTGATGATTAGCAATGTGGAGCATCTTTTCATGTGCCTGTTGGCCATCTGAATTTCTTCTTTAGAGAAGTGTCTATTCATGTCCTCTGCCCATTTCTCAATTGGATTATTTGCTTTTTGTTTGTTAAGGTGCGTGAGTTCTTTTATATTTTGGATGTCAATCCCCCATCAGATACGTCATTGACTCCAGAATATGAATATATTCTCCCATACTGTAGGATGTCTTTTTGTTCTACTGATGGTGTCCTTTGCTGTACAGAAGCCTTTCAGCTTGATATAGTCCCACTTGTTCATTTTTGCTTTTGTTTCCCTTGCCCAAGGAGATATGTTCATGAAGAAGTCGCTCATGTTTATGTCCAAGAGATTTTTGCCTGTGTTTTTTTTCTAAGAGTTCTATGGCTTCATGACTCACATTCAGGTCTTTGATCCACCCTGAGTCTACCCCTGTGTATGGGGCCAGACAGTAGTCCAGTTTCATTCTCCCACATGCAACCGTCCAGTTCTCCCAACACCAGCTGCTGAAGAGGCTGTCATCTCCCCATTGTATATCCAAGGCTCCTTTATCAAATATTAATTGACTGTATATGTTTGGGTTAATGTTTGGATTTTCTATTCTGTTCCACTGGTCTGTGGGTCTGTTTTTGTGCCAGTACCAAATTGTCTTGATTACTGTGTCTTTGTAGTAGAGCTTGAAGTCAGGGAGCTTAATTCCCCCTGTTTGATTCCTCCTTCTCAGGATTGCTTTAGCTATTCAGGGTCTTTTCTGGTTCCATATGAATTTTAGAATTATTTGTTCCAGTTCATTGAAGAAAGCTGTTGGTAGTTTGATAGGGATTGCATTGAATCTGTAGATTGCTTTAGGTTGTATAGCCATTTTGACAATATTTATTCTTCCTAGCCAAGAGCATGGGATGCATTTCCATTTGTTAGTGTCCTCTTTAATTTCTCTTAGGAGTGTCTTGTAGTTTTCGGAGTATAGGTCTTTCACTTCCTTCGTCAGGTTTATTCCTAGGTATTTTATTCTTTTTGATGCAATTGTGAATGGAATTGTTTTTCTGATTTCTCTGTTAGTTCATCATTAGTGTATAGGAAAGCAATAGATTTCTGTGTGTTAATTTTGTATCCTGAAACTTTGCTGAATTCAGATATTAGTTCTAGTAGTTTTGGAGTGCAGTCTTTAGGGTTTTTTATGTACGTATCATGTCATCTGCAAATAGTGACAATTTGACTTCTTCTTTACCAATCTGAATGCCTTGTATGTCTTTGTTTTGTCTGATTGCCGCAGCTAGGACCTCCAGTACTATGTTGAATAACAGTAGAGAGAGGGGGCATCCCTCCCTTGTTCCCGATCTTAGATGAAAAGCTTTCAGCTTCTCACTGTTAAGTATGATGTTAGCTGTGGGTTTGTCATATATGGCCTTTATGATGTTGAGGTACTTGCCGTCTATACCCATTTTGTTGAGAGTTTTAATCATGAATGGATGCTGAATTTTGTCAAATGCTTTTTCAGCGTCTATGGAGATGATCATGTGGTTTTTGTTCTTTTTGTTGATGTGGTGGATGATGTTGATGGATTTTCAAATGTTGTACCATCCTTGCATCCCTGGGATGAATCCCACTTGATCATGGTGTATGGTCCTCTTGATGTATTTTTGAATTCGGTTTGGTAGTATTTTGTTGAGTATTTTTGCATATATGTTCATCAGGGATATTGGTCTGTAATTTTCTTTTTTGGTGAGGTCTTTGCCCAGTTTTGGTATTAGAGTGATGCTGGCTTCATTGAATGAGTTTGGAAGTATTCCCTCCTCTTCTATTTTTTGGAAAACTTTAAGGAGAATGGGTGTTATTTCTTCTCTATATGTCTGGTAGAATTCAGAGGTGAATCCATCAGGTCCGGGGGTTTTGTTCTTGGGTAGTTTTTTGATTACCGATTCAATTTCGTTGCTGGTGATTGGTCTGTTTAGTTTTTCTGTTTATTGCTTGCTCAGTCTTGGAAGGTTGTATTTTTCTAAAAAGTTGTCCATTTCTTCTATGTTTTCCAGCTTGTTAGCATATAAATTCTCATAATATTGTCTTATAATTCTTTGTATTTCTGTGGGGTCCATCATTATTTTTTCATAAATGTAAAAAGTATTAATAAAATATTTTACTTTTTTTTTTAACTAAGTCTTCCACATTTGGCATTAGTCTACAGTGACAGCTCCTCTCAATTTTGACTCATCACAGTGCTAGCGCTTGGGGGGGTAGGCGGCTCAGGTCACCATAGTGGACAGGGCAACTTCGAGGGTTTAAAACGGTATCTGAGGTGAATCCTGCATGTCGACGGCAGACATCCTGAGGTTGACAGACTGTACCTGCCTCGGGTCTGCAGCACGCTCAAGAAGCAGGTAAGGGGAGAGAATTACAATCCACAGAGCGCCTCCTCTGCACGTAAGCACTTTTACATCCATTTCATTTCATTTTCTAGCACTCCCTTGCAGAGAGAGATGATTCAACCATATAAAGATGAAGAAGCAGACTCAGGTCACAGAACTAGTTAGAATCCCGGTTTTCTTCATCCACGTCCAGACCGTGAACCGCAGATTCTTCCAAACACTCCTCTAAAAGCTGCTGAAGTGATTCCACTCACCTTTGTGTAATGATGCTGTTGCCTGCTGAGGCTGCTTTCATAAAGCGAGTGAGCAAAGTCTGCTGTCGGACCACAGGGCATTCCCGATGCCCTCCCCAGCCCCTGGAAGAACAACAACAACAACAAAATGCAGATTATACCACAGGCCAGTCTTCTGCCCTCTTAGTCTCTCCAACTGCTCAGTGTCACATTTCCCAGGGTGGTAGTTTCCTAGTTGGGGTCCTTTATGTGAAGTCAATCTGCAGTAGATTAATTAACCACGGTATTGATTTTCTATTCTCTGAGGTACTTCTAAAGGTTTATATTCTTGAAGCTCCTTCTCTGAGTTAGTGGAACATTTCCCCTTTGCAAATGTGACACTTCACACTTTATAACAGCCCTCCTACCCAGCCCCACGCAGACATCATTCCCGCCCCCAACCCCATCATCACTTGGCATAAAATCTTAACTTCTTGCCTTTCCCAAAAGAGGGTCATGGCAAGAAGAGGGGGAGAGAGAGACGTGCTGGTTTTCAGGTCATGTTGATTTAACACTTCATGATTTATGCACCCTGGCTGTCTTCCTTGTAGATTTTCATTTTTGCATCCTGCTAAATACCTTGCAGGGTGTTGTTCCTCTTAATTAGGTAATGTTTGTAAGGCACATTACAGATTCAAGTGCTGTGTCAGTGCTAAATCTGAGCACCTGGGTATCCTCACGCTGTCCTTTGTCTGCAAGACACAAACCGTGAGAGACCTATATTTGAGACAAGGCTTGGGTATACTCCCCTGAACTATAGATTATTAAAATATACATACTTGAGAATTAAGAGTGGCTATAGATACAGAGCATTCTTCATTCACACTGTCTTCTGGCCGGCATGAACAGTGCTTTCCCCACTTAATCAAAGCTCTGTGATGATGAGGAACGAGAAAGGCAAGTAATAAGTCTTTTTCTTTTTTTTTGTTCAGTGAGTGGGCGACTGAAACAATTTAGCTGCATTTCCAATGCGTCTGAGTGGGAAAAAAGATTCATTTAAAATTACAGCATGTTAAATTAAGTGTTGAGTAATGTTTCACTAAGAAGAAAATTTAAGTACCAGTTTCATTTGCTTTTGTTAAAATATTCACTAAACCTGAGTTTATCAAATTTCTAAATGTGTAAAGAATCATAGTAGGCATCCTTATTAAGGTATTGATTTCAATGGCCGGTCTTTGAACAAAAGCAAAAAAATGTGTCTTTTAAAACGTCGAATGGCTTCCCATCTTTATTGTTTTCTAATCCTCAACTTTTAAGCTAAGTTTACATTTTAAAATAAGACAGCTGCTTGAAATGGAACACAGAAAGTTGCAGGCTTCTAATTTGAAAACCAATTTATGTGACTTTTTTGGTACCTTTCTTTTTTTACAAACAAAAAATAAAATATAAACGTACAGCTTAGAACACACCTTATACTTCCTCTCAAATTCATAAAATAGCTGTTACTACCTACCTACCTGCAAGTAATTTACAGTAATGTTAATAAACATTATTATGGCTGATCTAGATTTCATTCGAAGATCAAAGAAAAGTATCCTTCATCTTTTAATTGCTTTTCAATGTAAGAAAATCTTAGGTTTATTTTTAATACTAAAAATTCCTCAATGCTCCAACAGGATCCTCGGTCAATATAAATTTACATAATTCATCTTCTTCCACTCAACTTTTTTTCTATCATTAGTACAGCTGTCACCAGGGAGCCACATTCTTCTGGACAGGTAGTTATGGGTACAGCAGGCAGGCTTCAGGGAAACATTCCCTTTTAAACCATCCATCGGTCTTCTCCCTCATTTCAAACGGGTTGGGTTCTTCAAAGAAGACCTTTTGTCCTATCCAGCCAATTTCCCTTTTCCAATTTGACTATTATTCCATAACTTACAATTCCTTCTCCAGGTCTACCTATCCAAAAGATGTGAGTCTCTAAATGATTTCTTGGTCAGGCTAATTTTAAGTCTGCAAATAGGATATTTCTCTTTATAGCTGCCATATTCTTATCAAGGCAGAGACTCATTTCAAAGTATAGTTATAATACTGTTAAAAACACAGCCAAGCCACATTGTAAGTATAACAACAAAGCAAGCTTCAGAATAGTATAATAAATATCTAGCTTTGCATCTTTCTGACATATATATGTATATATAGTCTTTAAGCTATCTTTTTCTTTAGTATTTGATATAATCTTCATCAGTATACAGCCTTTTCTATCACCTATCCTATCATTGCTTCATTTGTAATATTTATTTTAAAGACTGGGTAGCAATGTTTTAAATCATCTAAGCCTTCACTATAAAAAGAATTTGCCTTAAAATAATAAATGGAGGAGACAACTTCCGGGAAGATGGCGGCGTTGAGCAGGGCCCCAAAACTATATATATCTATGAAAATACAGCAAATACAACTATTCCAAAAAGAGAGACCAGAATACACAGGAAAGCGCACAGCGTGCAGCTACACCTGAGAGGACTCGGCACCCCGCAAGGCGGGTAAGAAACGGAGCCGTGACCCGGCGGGACCTGGGCACTCCCCCACCTGAGTGCTCCTGGGGGAGGAGAGGATTCAGAGCCAGGAGGGAGTGCAAGCACACCCCGTGAAATAACCAGCCCCAGTGATGGACACACATCACGTGGTGTAGTGGAGATTGCAGAGACAGAGGGTGCAGGATCTGAGCAGGGAACGCACCTGGGTCCTTGCAGCCGGCTCCAGGGAAGAAGAAAAAAAAGAAAAGTGTACACTGTTTTCAGGGGTCTTAAAGAGACAGGAGCCCAGTGGAGGAGCCAGATCGCACCGGCACACTCAGGCCAGCAGGCTGGGAGTCCTGGGGAGTTTCGGACCCCTTAGCGGGAGACTGGGAAAGGGTGGCTGCACTTAGACCTCCCACAGAGCTCAAAAGCCTCCCATTTGTTCCCACCCGGCCAGAGCTATAAAGGGCCCCTGCGGAGTGGCATGGCCACGGTTGCAGAATAGTGGAGCAACAGCGCCACCTACAGCATCCCCACAGAATCTATGCAGTGGGGGTTGTTTTTTCTTTTTCTTTTTTCTTTTCCTTTCTTTCCTTTTTTTCTTTTCTTTTCATTCTTTCTTTCTCTTTTTTTTTTTAAAAGTCTTAAAGAGCCCAGCTGACATACATGGCAACTACCAGTGACCACTTCTATAGCCATGAAAAGACAGAGGAATATGGTCCAGACTAAGATCAACCACACAAACCCAGAGAGGGAGCCTGAAGGGATGGAAATGCACAATTTTCCTGAAAAAGAATTCAGAATAAAAGTCACAAACATACTAATGGATCTACAGAAAAATGTGCAAGAGCTGAGGGAGGAAGTGAGGGGAGTCAGGAAAGACAATGCAGAAAAGAGACAAGCCATAGACGGGCTTAGCAGCAGACTGGAGAAGATGCAAGAGACTGTTAATGGAATAGAAATCAGAGAACAGGAATACAGAGAAGCTGAGGCAGAGAGAGATAAAAGGATCTCTAGGAATGAAAGAATATTAAGAGAACCGTGTGACCAATCCAAATGGAACAATATTCACATTATAGGAGTACCAGAGGAAGAAGAGAGAGAAAAAGGGATAGAAAGTGTCTTTGAAGAAATAATTGCTGAAAACTTCCCCATATTGGGGAAGGAAATAGTCTCACAGTCCACGGAAGCCCACAGATCTCCCAACACAAGGGAACCAAGGAGGACAACACCAAGACACATAATAATTAAAATGGCACAGATCAAAGATAAGGACAGAGTATTAAAGGCAGCTAGAGAGAGAAAAAAGATCACCTACAAAGGAAAACCCATCAGACTATCATCAGACTTCTCAACAGAAACCTTACAGGCCAGAAGAGAATGGCATGATATATTTAACGTAATGAAACAGAAGGGCCTCGAACCAAGAATATTGTATCCAGCACGATTATCATTTAAATATGACGGAGGGATTAAACAATTTCCAGACAAGCGAAAGTTGAGAGACTTGCCTCTCATAAACCACCACTACAGGATATCTTAAACGGACTGCTCTAGAGGGAAGCATGCCTAAGGCTAAAAATATGTCACCAGAGAAAATAAAATTATAGCAAAGAAAGCAGACCATCCAAATACTAACTAAAGGCAAAGAATAAAACACCTAGTATATAAAGAAAGGAGGAGGAAGAGTAAGAAGGGAGAGAAATAAAGAAACATCAGACAGTGTTTACAATAAATTAACAAGAAAGTTAAGTTAGATTGTTAGATACTAAAGAAGCAACCCTTGAACCTTTGATAACCACGAATCTAAAGCCAGCAATGGCAATAAGTACATATCTATTGATAATCACCCTAAATGGACCAAATGCACCAATCAAAAGACACAGAGTAACAGAGTGGATAAAAAAGCAAGACCCATCTATATGCTGCTTACAAGAGACTCACCTCAAACCCAAAGATATACACAGACTAAAAGTGAAGGGATAGAAAAAGATATTTCATGCAAACAAAAAAGAGAAAATAGCAGTTGTTGCAGTACTTGTATAAGACAAAATAGACTTCAAAACGAAGAAAGTAGCAAGAGATAAAGAAGGACATTACATAATGATAAAGGGGTCAGTCCAACAAGAAGATATAACCATTATAAATATATATACACCCAACACAGGAGCGCCAGCGTATGTGAAACAAATACTAACAGAATTAAAGGAGGAAATAGAGAGCAATGCATTCATTTTAGGAGACTTCAACACACCACTCACTCCAAAGGACAGATCAACCAGACAGCGAATAAGTAAAGACACAGAGGCCCTGAACAACACCCTAGAACAGATGGACCTAACAGACATCTACAGAACTCTACAACCAAAAGCAGCAGGATACACATTCTTCTCAAGTGCACATGGAACATTTTCCAGAATAGACCACATACTAGGCCACAAAAAGAACCTCAGTAAATTCAAAAATATTGAAATCCTACCAACCAACTTCTCAGATCACAAAGGTATAAAACTAGAAATAAATTTTAGAAAGAAATCAAAAAGGCTCACAAATACATAGAGACTTAACAACATTCTCCTAATGAATCAATGGGTTAATGACAAAATCAAAACAGAAATCAAAGAATATATGGAGACTAATGACAACAACAACACAAAGCCACAACTTCTGTGGGACGCAGCAAAGGCAGTTCTAAGAGGAAAGTATATTGCAATCCAGGCCTATTTAAAGAAGGAAGAACATTCCCAAATGAACAGTCTAAAGACACAATTACTGAAATTGGAAAAAGAAGAACAAGTGAGGCTCAAACTCACCAGAAGGAGGGACATAATAAAGATCAGAGAAGAAATAAATAAAATTGAGAAGAATAAAACAATAGAAAAAATCAATGAAACCAAAAGCTGGTTCTTTGAAAAAAATAAACAAAATAGATAAACCCCTAGCCAGACTCATTAAGAGAAAAAGAGAATCTACACACATAAACAGAATCAGAAATGAGAAAGGAAAAATCACGATGGACCCCACAGAAATACAAATAATTATAAGAGAAGACTATGAGAATCTATATATGCTAACAAGCTGCAAAACCTAGAAGAAATGGACAACTTCTTAGAAAAATACAACCTTTCAAGACTGAGCAAGCAATAAACAGAAAACCTAAACAGACCAATCAACAGCAACGAAATTGAATCGGTAATCAAAAAACTACCCACGAACAAAACCCCCGGACCTGATGGATTCACCTCTGAATTCTACCAGACATATAGAGAAGAAATAACACCCATTCTTCTTAATGTTTTTCAAAAAAATAGAATAGAAGGGACTACTTCCATACTCATTCTATGAAGCCAGCATCACTGTAATACCAAAACCGGGCAAAGACCTCACCAAAAAAGAAAATTACAGACCTATATCCCTGATGAATGTAGATGCAAAAATACTCAACAAAATATTAGCAAACCGAATTCAAAAATACATCAAAAGGATCATACACCATGATCAAGTGGGATTCATCCCAGGGATGCAAGGATGGTACAACATTCGAAAATCCATCAACATCATCCATCACATCAATAAAAAGAAGAACAAAAACCACATGATCATCTCCATAGATGCTGAAAAAGCATTTGACAAAATTCAGCATCCATTTTTGATTAAAACTCTCAACAGAATGGGCATAGATGGCAAGTACCTCAACATCATAAAGGCCATATATGACAAACCCACAGCTAACATCATACTTAACAGCGAGAAGATGAAAGCTTTTCATTTAAGATCAGGAACAAGACAGGGATGCCCACTCTCTCCACTGTTATTCAACATAGTACTGGAGGTCCTAGCCATGGCAATCAGACAAAACAAAGACATACAAGGCATCCAGATTGGTAAAGAAGAAGTCAAATTGTCACTATTTGCAGATGACATGATACTGTACATAAAAAACCTTAAAGACTCCACTCCAAAACTACTAGAACTAATATCTGAATTCAGCAAAGTTGCAGGATACAAAATTAATGCACAGAAATCTGTTGTTTTCCTATACACTAACGATGAACTAACAGAAAGAGAAATCAGAAAAACAATTCCATTCACAATTGCATCAAAAAGAATAAAATACCTAGGAATAAACCTAACCAAGGAAGTGAAAAGACCTATACTCTGAAAACTACAAGACACTCCTAAGAGAAATTAAAGAGGACACTAACAAATGGAAATGCATCCCATGCTCTTGGCTAGGAAGAATAAATATTGTCAAAATGGCTATACAACCTAAAGCAATCTACAGATTCAATGCAATCCCTATCAAACTACCAACAGCTTTCTTCAATGAACTGGAACAAATAATTCTAAAATTCATATGGAACCAGAAAAGACCCTGAATAGCCAAAGCAATCCTGAGAAGGAGGAATCAAACAGGGGGAATTAAGCTCCCTGACTTCAAGGTCTACTACAAAGACACAGTAATCAAGACAATTTGGTATTGGTACAAAAACAGACCCACAGACCAGTGAAACAGAATAGAAAATCCAAACATTAACCCAAACATATACAGTCAATTAATATTTGATAAAGGAGCCTTGGATATACAATGGGGAGATGACAGCCTCTTCAGCAGCTGGTGTTGGAAAAACTGGACAGCTACATGTAAGAGAATGAAACTGGACTACTGTCTAGCCCCATACACAAAGGTAAACTCAAGGTGGATCAAAGACCTGAATGTAAGTCATGAAACCATAAAACTCTTAGAAAAAACATAGGCAAAAATCTCTTGGACATAAACATGAGCGACTTCTTCATGAACATATCTCCCTGGGCAAGGGAAACAAGAGCAAAAATGAACAAGTGGGACTGTATCAAGCTGAAAGTCTTCTGTACAGCAAAGGACACTATCAGTAGAACAAAAAGACATCCTACAGTATTGGAGAATATATTCATAAATGACATATCTGATGGGGGATTGACATCCAAAATATATAAAGAACTCACACACCTTAACAAACAAAAAACAAATAATCCAATTAAGAAATGGGCAGAGGACATGAATAGACACCTCTCTAAAGAAGAAATTCAGATGGCCAACAGGCACATGAAAAGTTGCTCCACATCGCTTACTAGTGTATTTTATGTCTAGATGTCTTCTGAATTGCCTGGGAGAGCTGACTCCGGCAAGGGAGCTCCTCACAGGAAGGAGAAGGTGAGGCACCAGGCCCCTAACAGGAATGCAGACTGGAGTTTGGGAGAACAAAAAGATGAATGTCTTCAAGTGTGAAATGGGCAGCTTCAAGAAAGGCAAACCCATTGCATAAAAAAGAATAAAATACCTAGAAATAAACCTAACCAAGGAAGTGAAAGACCTATACCCTGAAAACTATAAGACACTCATGAGAGAAGTTTAAGAAGATACCAATAAATGTAAATATGTCCCGTGCTCATGGATAGGAAGAATTGATATTGTCAAAATGGCCATCCTGCCTAAAGCAATCTACAGCTTCAATGCAATTCCTATCAAAATACCAACACCATTCTTCAACAAACTAGGCCAAATAGTTCTAAAATTCATATGGAACCACAAAATACCCCAAATAGCCAAAGAAATCCTGAGAAGGAAGAATAAAGCTGGGGGGATTACACTCCCCACCTTCAAGCTCTACTACAAAGCCACAGTAATCAAGACAATTTGGTACTGGAACAAGAACAGACCCATAGATCAATGGAACAGAACAGAGAGTCCAGATATAAACCCAAGCATATATGGTCAATTAATATACAATAAAGGAGCCATGGATATAAAATGGGGAAAAGACAGCCTCTTCAACAACTGGTGTTGGCAAAACTGGACAGCTACGTCTAAGAGAATGAAACTGGATTATTGTCTAACTCCACACACAAAAGTAAACTCAAAATGGATCAAAGACCTGAATGTAAGTCATGAAATCATAAAACTCTTAGAAGAAAACATAGGCAAAAATCTCCTGAATATAAACATGAGCGACTCTTTCCTGAACGCATCTCCTTTGGCAAGGGAAACAAAAGCAAAAATGAATACATGGGACTACATCAAGCTAAAAATCTTCTGTACAGCAAAGGACACCATCAACAGAACAAAAAGGCATCCTACAGTATGGGAGAATATATTTGTAAACGACATATCCAACAAGGGGTTAACATCCAAAATATATAAAGAACTCACACGCCTCAACACCCAAAAAGCAAATAACTGTATTAAAAAAATGGGCAGAGGATACGAACAGACAGTTCTCCAAAGAAGAAATTCAGATGGCCAATAGGCACATGAAAAGATGCTCCACATTACTAATTATCAGGGAAATGCAAATTAAAACCACAATGAGGTATTGCCTCACACCAGTTAGGATGGCCAACATCCAAAAGACTAGAAACAACAAATGCTGGCGAGGGTGTGGAGAAAGGGGAACCCTCCTACACTGCTGGTAGGAATGTAAACTAGTTCAACCATTGTGGAAAGCAATATGGAGGTTCCTCAAAAAACTAAAAATAGAAATACCATTTGATGTGGAAATTCCACTCCTCGGAATTTACCCAAAGAAAATAGGATCACAGATTCAAAAAGACATATGCACCCCTATGTTTATTGCAGCACTATTTACAAGAGCCAAGATATGGAAGCAACCTAAGTGTCCATCAGTAGATGAATGGATAAAAAAGAGGTGGTACATATATACAATGGAATACTATTCAGCCATAAGAAGGAAACAAATCCTACCATTTGCAACAACATGAATGGAGCTAGTAGGTATTATGTGAAATAAGCCAGGCAGAGAAAGATAAGTACCAAATGATTTCCCTCATTTGTGGAGTATAACAACGAAGCAAACTGAAGGAATAAAACAGCAGCAGACTCACAGACTCCAAGAAGGGACTAGTGGTTACCAGAAGGGGGGGGGTGAGGGGCAGGGGAGAAGCGGATTGAGGGGTATTATGATTGGCATACATGGTGTGTGTGTTGGTCATGGGGAAGACAGTGTAGCACAGAGAAGGCAAATAGTGAATCTGTGGCATCTTACTTCACTGATGGACAGTGACTGCAATGGGATATGTGGGGGGGACTCGATAATATGGGTGAATGTAGTAACCACAATGTTTTTCATGTGAAACCTTCATAAGAGTGTATATCAATGATACCTTAATAAAAAAAAAATCCAAACCTGCAGGAGGGAGGTCAGATGAAGATGAGGAAAACAAAAGAGGAGAATAAAGTCCCAAAGTCAAGGGGAGGCCATAAAGGGTGGTGGTCTGGGCATGGGCGTCAGAAGAAGGGCTCAGAGCCCCAGTGCTGGTGTCCACATTAGGAGGAACAGAAGAGGACTCACAAGACACGTGAGCCAAAAACCAAGCAGTCCAGCTGAATGAGTGACCAGGGACCTCACCTGGCTGATTCTGGAGAACAAGGAGAGTCTATGAGGCCAAGGGCATGCTGGCTGGGAGCAGGCATGGGAGGAGGGCAAAGGAAGGAGCTGGCAGTCCAGATAAGCCAGGGGTGGAGGAGGGAACTCAAAGCAGGTTCTAAAAGCTGCAGTGACCAGGCACCAATTGGGAATCGTGCTGATGACCCTGGGTGTCAATTCGGGACTTCGGAGCTGATCCTTCTCGGTCTGAAACACGCCGATGCTCCTGCAAGGGTTAATTCAGGGCTTCTCATCTGATGCGGCCTGGTCTGAAGCAGGTCTAGCAGCGCGGTAGAAGGCAACTGACAGGCCATCCGAATCTATCTGCCTTTTCCTCCTGGGCGTACAGTTGGCTGACATTCCTCGGCTTCCCTTGGTTTAGGGAAATCCACAGGACTGAGTTCTAGCCGAAGTAATGTGAGCCTACGTGAGGCAAGTCACTTCTAGGCCTGGGCTGTAACACTTCCCAGCCTTTCTTCTTCCTGTGATCTGAAGATGGTAGAGCCACCATCAGCCTGAGTGCCTGAATGTCAACGGGAAACAGAGCCCCATTCTCCCAGCTCGAGACCCAGAACATCTGCTCTGGACTGTTAGGAGAAAAGGAATTGGACTTCAGTCACCTTCCAGGTCTCGTTAGAGCAGCGTAGGCTACCCTAAATGATACCCAGTGAGGCCAGGGGGTCACCAAGGCCCGAAAGGATTGTCGCAGACAGCCTGCCCCAGAGCACCACGTTCCTGTGGGTTCTGTGTATGACCACCCCTGCACAAACAGACTGTTTCCATGGTAACACTAGGTCCCCTAGTTTGCTTGTCTGTGCTTTGTTTGGAACGTAGACCTTTCCCCATATAGATGGTGTTCCAGATGACAGCTGGCACCTCACGCCTACACCTGCTTGACCTACAGTAACAAAGCAATTGTTCAGTGCGATCCACCATCATTTATATCTGTCTGCCTGATGTCAGAGGGTGAGAAAACAAGGAATTGGGAGGGGAAATCAGACACCGCTTTTGTCAAGTCAGCAGTAATACAAGCGACTTGGTAATGTTAACCCAGGCTTTAAAGGGAGGCAGATGTGTTCTTGAGTCCCAAAGGCCCAGGGATCATGCTTGCAGAGAGAATGTGAGTATTAAATGTAGACCTAGTGATGTAGCCAGAGGATATTAATCCTCACAGTACAAGAAATCTTATTTTTTAATAAGAAATTTAGAAGTGACCAAATCAAAAGCAAAAAAGCAAACAAAGCAGAAGCGTAACAACTGCAATTCCTTCCTCTCCCTTGCCCCCCAGGACGCCTGCGCGCTGCACCGCTATAGCAGCCGAGCCGGGCTGCGGGGAAGAGCGCCACTCCCTGGTAAAGGAGTGGGCGAGGGCTTGGAGGTGGGGCCGGGGCGGGATACTCTCCACCTCGGAGGGCGCCCACGGGAGGACTCCCGGAGGCCGGGGGGTGAGCCCCTGCAGTTGTGTGAGCGTCAAGCAAGGGTTCCGAACCAGAGATGCAAGGCCTTCTCATCCCCTCGACCTCAACCCAGACCCCCCCAGCCCTCCCCACCCAACAAGCAGCTGAGATACCTCCAGTGGGCTCCAAGCAGAGACGAAGGGCACAACGTTGGGGCATCATTGTGGTGGAGAATAAGTGTGTTCTCTGGGTCATCATCTCTTCTTCCCTGAGAAATAAAGCCTTCCTCTTCCAAAGAGAAGAAGCAAACTTCCTGTTTATCTTCCGACCATCCCATTAGAGGCTCTTCAGTGCCAGGGAGCGGAGGCGGGGGGACTAAGGTCCAAATTTCCAGAACAATATTTCCTGGATTTGCCACCCACATGAGACTTGGCTCCAAGAGGATTTTGAATACTTCTGAGAACCGAATCCATCTTCAAAGTATGAAACATGGACCACAGAGGATTTTCAATAGGATTCACCTGGTAGAGGCTAGCTATACCCCGAAATTCTCCTCTCTTAAATTCTTCTTTCAAAACAGAAAACTAATAATAAACTAAAATTAATCTAGGCTCTTCAGTCTCCACAATATTTCAGGAGTCCTCTTTCCCTTGATTTCCATTTATGACCTGAGTGACTTGGGGCCTTCTATAAAAGCTCCTGTTTACATCAGTGCTGGGGATCCCACAAAACCCGCATTGATTCCCCTTCCCAACTGCAGCCAAAGGTTTCTCCAGCCTTTCAGCACTCAGCGTGTGGGCGAAGGCCTTTCCCTAGTTCCGTTTTCCAAACTTTATTAAAGTATGGAAGTCATCTGTGAGGTCTGTTAAAAATACTGGCTCCTTAGCATCAACTCTGCTGGAGAAAATGAAACTTTCCGTGCCAACCTCTACTCAGGGTGAAACCACAAGCTGGCAGGAGCTCTCTTTACGAAGTACAGAGCTGACAGGTGTTCATGTTCTCATTTGTTTATTCATTTAATGAGTATAACTGGACGTTCGATATGCGAAGTACTGTTCTAGGTGCTGGGACTATGAATGAAGTTGACGTGGCCCTTGTCCTCATGCAACATACAGATTGGTGGTGACAGATAACAAACCAGCAAATACGTAATTACACCAGCATCTACCCAGAGATGCTGTGAAGAAAGTGAAGTGGAGTGAAAGAGCAGTGGAGGGACCGACTAGATAATGTGGGAATGGCACACGTGCTTGCAGGCTAGGAGATGCCCATCCCGAGGAAGGGTGAAGGGGGAGGAGGGTGTTACAGGCCTGTGGACCGCATGTGTTAGGACCTTCAGTGTAACTAAGTGTGGTAGGAAAAAGACTAATAGGAAGGAAAGAATGGGATTTAGCATTTGGTTGTGGGATCCCTGGTCCACTGAGACGCTGTTTTCTTGGATGACTGACCTCAGGTAGGGCAGTGAGCCAGCTGCTGAATCTTCCTCAAATGAAATGGAATAAGCAGGGGGCTGCCAGATGACCAAGAGGCTGAGCCACACAGCCTGAAGCCTGGAGAAGTAGTTTCCACACAGAGGTGGAGGGGTAATAGCACGCAGGTGCATTAGGGGACCAGGGGAATGCTGAACCCTGGGAACCATCAGGAGAAGGCACAGCCTACACATGAGAGGGTGGCAGGAAAAGCCATGTCCTCCGGGGACAGTCAAATGGGGGAGGAAGGTGAAGCGAATAGACTCAGAGCACTTAGGTTCATTTACCCAGGAAGGAGGGTCCCAGTGGGTACAGGAGAAATGTTAGGAGGGATTCGAGGAGGGATGGCTGAATTTGGGGAGAGGGCAGGAATGGGAGTACGTCTTGCATCACATCTTGGGTGACCACAGATAACCAGCATATGCGTATAACTAACTCCAAGATGTCTAAAAGAACTGACCGCAGGCACTAGGCACTTGCAGATTAGATGGGCATCTGCTATTCATGCGGGGATCCTGGTTTCCCAGAAATCATCAGCATCCTGGATCTCTTGATCTAAGGGAGTTACAGTTAGGTGAGGAGCCCAGGCACAGGACTGTGTCCCTGAGCAGGCCCACACCAAATGCTGAACATAGGAATAGTTTATGTGCACATGGTTCTGTGGGCTTGAAAGAAAGGGGCCCAAATACAAAGTATATTTCATATGTCTTTGAAGTGGGAGGCTCAGACCATGGGAAGACAATGCAGAATCATGGGAAGAGGCTGGCAGGGATGAGCCAGTGCAGTCAGAGAGACCAGACCCTGGCTGGACACAGACCCACAGAAGTGGCCATCAGGGAGTCAGCAAGAGAGTTTGGGACAATGGTGCATTTGTTGTGTGTAATTTCTCAGAAGGAGACTGAGATTTTAGAGCTAACTTTATATAAAGTATCTTGAGAGGCGACGGGCCTGGGAGCCATACAGACCTTGAACAAATTATTTAACCTCCCTACATCTTTTTTTTTTTCATCTGTTGAATGGTGATAATAGTACATATTAATACAGGTTAGCGGTTCTCAGAATTTAACTTGAGATCAGCCTGAGATGAGCCAGTCTCAGGTCCCCCCTACAAAGATTTCAGTTCAGCAGCTCTCGGGTGGGAAACACTGTTAGAGGATTGTGAGAATTAAGTGAGATATATGCAAAATGCCTAGCATAGGCCTGGGCCATGTCAGCTATTAAAAATCCATAAGAAACATTTTTATTTAGGTGGACCCAACATAGAGGAGTAACTTTTCTTGGGAAACTTCCTATCACATCACTGAAAACTACACAGAAGTAAAAAAGCCACCAGTCCTCATTTATAAAGTACAAGCTTTCCCTTCTATTTTGAAATACAAAAAGGAACTCTCATGCTTTTAAGAATATTTCATAAGTGGACAGATTTCATACCTCCCAGTTACTCTTACTACCAAGTTTCAAGGTGGAGATTATAAAGTGGTGTCAACAGCACAACAAATCTAGAAAAAGTTGTTGATGAAAAACCTGTGAAGGAGAAGGTGTGAGGTTGTTTAATGCAACTTACGGCACATTGTACAATCAGCTATTTTGGGCAATGAAGTGAATAACCACCTGGAATTGAGGCATGGTGGAAATTAATTTTCAACGGGACTAGCAGGAAAGTGTTTTTTTTTTTCTTGGCAAACTAATTCTTTCAACTATTTACCTCCCATACAAAATGAGCAAAATAGTCAAAACTCTTCTGAAATCATATTTTTGTGAACTGGAAAAATAGTCAAAATTCTTCTGAAATCATATTTTTAATGGACAATCTGTCTACAAACATTCATAGGTTATATCTGTGATGCCATACAATGTTTGATAAAGTTCCACAATGAAAGCATGTGGACAATTTCTTGGATTCGTGTTTTAATTGAATTCCTCTGTGTTTAAATGACAAAACTCAGCACTGGTTTTATTTTCAGCTGAAGATATCCTTTCTGGAAGAAAAAAATTGCCCAGAAAGCATGAAATATGACATGACTAAATCCTTGTTTTGTAATTGCTTATGTAATACCCACGGCCTGCCACATAGTAGGTCCTCATTTGTGTTGACTAAATATGGAAGGTCTAACACTCCGAATGGTTAAAAGGCCAAGCAGTTCTATGAAAACTTGCCAGACTCCCAGATAATATATTTGAGGTTTCCTTCAGAAGAGCAATTCAATCTTTCTGTAAAGTGTTAGTAGTTTTGTAAAATCAAAATATACATCATCAGCCTTGGTAAAATCTTGGAACCTCTGGGTAGCCTGCACACACTGAACATACTGCATCCCCCAGGGGCCTAGAGCGCTGGGAACTCTGACCTTCCTCACAGCAAGACACTGGCCCCTGGTGGTGGTGAAGCAGACAGACTCGCCATTCTGAGAACCAGACATATTGCTGTCTCCCACTTGCCTATTTTTCAGACCTCACTACTTGGGGGAAAATGTTAAGTTGTATTTTAATTATAGGAAATATCCCCTACCTAGAGGCAAAACATACACACAGACTTTTAAAAACTTAAGCCAACTTGTCTGCAGTGAATTTATTCCTTATATCACAAAAAAATTCTGATAAAACTTATTCCTGCAGAATCAGCACAGTGCAAGACACATTGTACAGCCACAAATAAATACGTGCATTCAAAATTTAAACTTGAACAAAGAAAGAATAGTTTAGTAAAATATCAAGTCTTCGGCACACTGATTCAGATTCCTCATGCAAGTATTGTTTCAAACTGGATAAACTTTCAAACTGCTCACAAAGGCACATCCATGACCCTTAAATTTGAAAATCTGACTTTTAAATAAATATCTAGAGTGCCCAGAAAAAACTTTAATTTAGAAATATTTTCTGTAAAAGCTCATAAATTGTTAAAATTAAGTTCCTGTGTTTATCTACTTTTACATTGTTTTTTCCTAAATATATTATGAATAATGTAAAAAGTCAGCAAGTATAAGTACCCACATTGCAGAGAGTTTATATCATGTGAGTTTTAAGTCTGGTTAAAAGGCACTCTTTCTAGAAACCCAGCCCTTCCCTTTTGTGGAAAAAACAAAGCATCTAATTTTTTAAGGATTTTGCTCCAGCCTTTCACAGGGCTCCCTCTTCTCTTTCCCCTCCTCCCTTCAACGGGCTCTTTCTTACACAATTAGAATTTGCTTCTGACCAGCTAACCTAGCAATGAAAACTTGAACTAAAGCTCCCTCCAATTTAGTGAATCCATCTGGCATGGGTTTTAACTTCTAGATATCCTGTAAAGGATTGTGATAAACAGCCACTTAATTCTTAGAAAAATTATAATTTGATTTTCTTCAATAAAAACATTTAAAATAGTAATCGGAATAAAAATAGTGTTAATGCCAGTAAGGCATAAATTGCTACATGAAGGTGAACTGCATTGCCACATTTCACATCTAAATATCGAGATGAACTGTACAAAATCTACTGTAAGCTGAAGAATCTAACATTTTCCCACCCCATTCTTATGTAAAATTCAATTCATATTTCTGAGCACAGGAGCCAAGAACAATTTTATATGTAAACACACTATATATATAATATATGTAGAGAGGCATCTAAGATTTTTTTGTGTATAAATGAATTTTGAAAGCCTTGTAGAACCTATCATAATCTGAAAAATGTCTAGCATGGATCAATTACATATGAATGTTAAGTAAAACTCATACAAGTTTCATTGGTTAAGTTGATAAACTATCATGACCACACAGTGTGCATTTCACTGCATTTATTTGGCTTTTATTACTGGACTATTTGTTGTGCAGCCAAGTATCTTTCTCAGTATGTCTGTTCTCTACCTTGACTGTCAAGGGCAGAGATTCTTTTGATTAGCCTTAGCACCAGGCATAGTAAATTCCAGTATCATCTGGAATAAACATAAACTACTCAGACTACCTGGGTCTTAAATGATCCTCTAAGTCCTAGAGCAGAGCAGAGTAAATCTACTAAGGGAGATCATCAAATATACCAAATGGGTGTTGTCTAGATGGATTTTTAAGATTGGAGATTAGTTTTATCTTTGAAGAAACTGTGACTAAATTCCTTAATGTGGAATGTCCCTACAGCTTCAAACTTCTCTTTGGACTTTATTTTGGGGTTTTACTAACTCACCACCAAATTTATGATTTGGTACACGGGTATTTGAACAGTATTTTCATTAATACTACCTGTAATTCCATTTTAAGCAAGAATTGAAATAAGGATAAAATAATAAGAGAAGACAAAGGAGATTAGTCTTTGGTGGTTTTAATATACAGGGTCTAACTCTTTGACAAGTCTAAGATTTCACTTAAGATTTCATTCTCCTTGTGAAGAAAAGGACATATTAAGTTATATAGTAAAGAGGTTTGTAAGTGTGAGGATACCAGGCTCACACTTGTTTATATACTGACACCAGCTACGATTGAGAAAGAAGTTCTGGAACTTCAGAACCGATCACTGTAGAACATAATCTGGGAATAATCTGTTCTAAATCTATTTAAACTGCTTCAATTTTAAAACCAGTTTAAATATTCTATATTCAGCTGACTTTTATACTAAACTTGTTTTTCCAAGAGAAGAGATACATAGAAGGCGAGTTTTAAAATACAATGAATATACTTCATTAGTGAATGTCTACAATGATATCAGTACTACCATAAGTACAGCAAAATCCCAAACTCTAAAATTTTCATTTTTCTTCTTGAACAAACTTTGATACACCTGTGTTCTTACACAAATTTCTGATACACCACATACTTAAAGTGTTCCAATCTTGATGAGTATTAAACATTTTATTTAAACATTTTAAAGTAAAAAAACAGGTACACAAATACAGATTACATTATGATGACCAAGGCGGTATTCTACATGGCAACAATCAAAACAAAACAAAATTTAAAAAGTAAACGTAGAGGTACTAACCAAGCAAAATACCTGATATCCAGTTCAGGCAGCATACATATAAAATGGTCTGACCACATACACGTTTATACAAAATAAATTTTCCTCTTAGAACACCAAAATTCCAACCATTCTGTCAACTGCCTTATTCCCCTGGTATTTTGAGAGAACTTCTGTATAATATAAAAACAACTGGCGTGGCACTTAAAGACTACAAAAACAGAACACAATTAAAAACATATTTGTAATACAATTCTGTATAAAAAATACACAGTGAAACTTATTGGTTTAAAAGAAAGATTTAAAAACAGAAGACAACCCGAAAAATGGTTAAAAGCTCGTCACAGAAAAATGTTTGTCATTTGTAACATTGATAAAGAGCTGGTGGGATTTTTTTTTTTTCGGAGAAGATACCTAGCTTTAACAAGTTATTCATTCAAAATTTATTTAAAATTGTACATAAGATAGTAACTCATTGTCTATCCCTTCTCAAAATGTTTTACCCTGAATATTCTTTCTAATATATAACTATAGGACAAAATAAAAGAGTAACTCAAAGAAAGTGTTTCTCAAAATGAGGCCCAAAGACCCCATAGAATTCTAACCCGGGTGATGTACCTTTTAAACAAACTTCCTAGGTGATCATTCCACACTCTAAAACTGCAGAACTAAATGCCCTGGGAAAACAGCACCACTTAAAAGCAAGATCATAAACCTTTCTGAAATGTCAAAATTTTCTCTAAGTTTATGAGTTGAAGTGAATACTGCTTTTTAAAACAAGTTTCAGGTATTAAGAGAAAGATATACGGCTCTTAAATAAACATGTGAATGTATATAAACATTTTCCTTTGAGGTTTTCATGCTTCTAGACTTAGTTATTTGAAGAAAAGAGAGTACATGGCCAGAAACTTTGGAAAAACTACATTTCTAGAGAAATGTGGCATCCAAAAAGAGAGATAATTTATTAATTGCCTACAAATTATAAATCATTCTAAATTTAAGGCTAGATAGCTTCCACCAAATTAACTTTTTTAAGATAGGAGAATTATAGGTAATTTAGATGATCATGGTTATAGTTACTTTTAAAGTTTCATAAAAAAATAATTAAAATAAGCAACAGAAGATGTTACTGTTGGCATCCTTTAATAATAAAAAATAATCTGAAGAACTCTGCCCCTGATTGTTACCTACTTAACAAAAGCTCAGGTAAGGAGCTGGAACTATGATGTATGTGGGTAAATGTGCTTGTCCTGAACATTTATTCATGTTTATTATTTTTCTTGGATTTCATTGAAGACTCTAGAAACAGGGTCAAAAAGTATGCAAAATGTGGTTTTGGGGAAGAAACGAGTGCGATCAAGACACTATTTGGGAGATAAACTCTTCTCCTGTATACTAAATTATAAGGAAAAATTAGTATACATTCTGTTTTTACTGGATAATGGAATGCTTTTACAAGTTTGGTAGCAGGTGAGCACGTCCTTATTATTTAAATCAAACCACAAAAAGCAACAGTGGGATTTACTCTCCAATAAGAAATAAATCATAACCATTGCTCTTTTTTTATATCTATTTTTAATTTCTCTTTTTACCTTCTGATATACTGAGAAATGGTTCCATTCAACGGTAGCCTGGGTCCTTTGAAGTACACTTACTACCATTACAGTTAGAGTATTAGCTAAAAGGACAAGCTTAGGTGCTAACCCACTTAGTATGCTAAAGAAATCACCTGCATCAGCTAATGATTTGGAATCTGATTCTTAATAAAATGTGCCTATTTTTTTCCTCAGGGAGAATCTGTATCCCCAAATTATAAGCAAACAATATTTTTTATTACCAATTTAATAACTGTTGCCTTAAAAATCAATACTTTAATTATCCAGGGCAATTATAAAATTTATAGCTAAATGGCTGAATTTTAAACACAAAGAGTCAGAAAGCAGTAGGAAATATAAAAGGCTGCTGTATTTTGAATTACTCTTTTATTCCAAAATTACCGCTTAAATGACTTAACGAAGAGTGACAGCAGCCACAGGAGGCTTATGATGTAATCCCACAATGTGCCTTAATGCAGCAGGTACTCTGTTTAAAAGCAGTGCTAAGTATTTCCTTTAAACAAAACAGACAACCTCATCATTCATCAGTAAGCTGTTGGATTACCAGTACAACTAAATTTTGACATGACTGGACACTAATTTCATTTTTTCATAGTTAGATATAATAACTGACTCTTATAGCCAACAATAGCAGATATTGAGTGCTTTTTTGTAGGTGAAAACTATAAAATGGTTCGTTGCATCGAGGCCAATAACATGGTCATTCATGCATTAGATGGCGACACAAGCAAACTGCGGAGCTGAGAAACGGGCTCAGACACATTCTTCTGCAGACATCAGAAGGGGATTGATATACTCAAAACCTTCAAACTCAGACTGATCGATCTTCCTCACAATGTCACTGTTAGAAGAAAAATGTATTAATGTTCATAAGATTTCTTCATGTTTTTATTTAAGTGGTAAAAGATTAAAAACAAAAAGCAAGGCTAATTTATATATATAGGGAAAAAACTGATAAGTTTTTAGATTAATCCAAAAACATTTTCTAGAAGAATCAGGAGTACGGAAAATAAAAAAAGACTAACAACCCCACAAGCAAGTTTAGAACCAAAAAGTAGTCCAAAACCAAAGACTGGGAATAAAAAAGGCACAAGTTGTCACAATTCTAGTTAATCTTAACTTTTGACCTGAACAGTATTCATATTTGTAGGCGAACATCCAGGTCTGAATTAGCATTCAATTTAGTGGTCGCCTCAGCAGCCAACCAGAAGCCGGTGAAGAGAAAGCCGAGGAAGTTAACCGAAAGGGCAAGGCGTAGGCCACGCACACTTAGGGAGCCGCACTGAGAGAAGGCGCCGCAGGGAGGGAACGGTCACGGGGAGCGCGGAGGCCGGCGGTCTGCCACACTGGGCTTCTAGTGGGATACACGGTAGGAGGGGGTAGTACTACTGAATACTCTAGTACTTAAAGTGTATGCACTATAATGCAGAGCACAAAGTCACACAGGATATAGTCCCTTCTTTCAAGGAGAGAGCAGTACCTGCTAGGTTTCATGTGGGACAAGCTAAGTACTGCTCTAACCAGTTTTAAAGAAAAGGGTGATTTTCTAGTTGGAGAAATCAAGAAAGGCAGCATTCACCCCGCAAACACTGACTGAATGAAATTATGAAAGATTATGGTAGATCTGGCAAAATGCAAGTTCATAAAGGAGTTGAAGCACAGGAATAGAAGGATGCTGAGTGGCAGAAGATGCTAGAAGGGAGGTAATGGCTAGCTCAAAGAAGCCTGGGATGCTTACACTACGGAGTAAAGACCTGGTTGCATTGAAAGATGGGGAAGATTTCAATAGATAAAAACGAAGGAGGAATATAGAGGAAATGGCATGTGCGAAGTAGCAGCGCTATGAGGGAATAGTGAGATCAGTCAGAACCCAGAGTTTGTGTTAGAGGATAGGGAGAGAGATGGCTAGAAAGTCAGGCTGGACCAGAGGCTGTGAGGCCTTAACTGTTAGCCAAGAGGATAGATTTTATCTGCTAGGCAGTGTAGGAGTTGTGAAGGTTTCTAATTAAGTGAGGTAAGGAATTGGAGTGGTGCTTCGTGAGGTGTACAGAATGGGCTGCAGAGTGAAGAAGCCAATTAGGAGGGTGGTGCTATGATTTGAAAGGGAACTGAACTGGGCTGACAGGAATGGGGATGGAAATGGAGGAGCAAGGAAGGGAAACACAGACTTGGCAGATGACTATTATATAGTTTGTTTTGGAAAAGGAGGAGTCAACAATCACTGACATTTTCAGTCTGAAGGCAGGAATACATGGTGGTACAATGAGCAGAAAAGGTAAATAAAAACAAGGAACTGATTGAGAACAACAGAAAAAGAGACCATAAAGGGCATTACTCTGATTTCACAGTTCGTATGTTCAAGGTACTTGTATGACAAACTAGGGAAATGTTTAAACAAGCAGATGGAAATGTGGCTCAGGAGAGAGATCAGGGAGGGAGCTAGGTGTTTTAGAAACTATGGCTCATTTGTTCTTCACAGCAACCTTGTGAGGCAGGCAACACAAGGAGAAGCAGGCTCAGAGAAGTCATGCAATTCACATCTAGGTGACCCAGCTGGTAAGAGGTGTTGGGATTCGAATTCTTAACTTTTAATTAAATCCAGTGTTCTTTCCTACACACGATACAGTCAGAATGATTTTGGTACACCTCTCTCCCTCCTAGTAGACAATAAGCTTTTTGTGAGATTGGCCTGTATCTTGATTGTCTTTGAAGTCTAGTACTTAGCATAGTGCCTTTTGCTCACTAATTGTTTGCCAATTTAGCTGGGAGTCATTTAAATAGCTTGTATCCATGCCATGGGCTGGCTGCAATCTCCAAGGTACAAACTGCATAGCAAAGAGAAGGCTGCCCCAAACAGGACTGTGGGGCATCCTAATCTCAAGGGGACAGGGAAAAAAAGATGACAAGTTGTCACAGAGACGAAGCAGAATAGGATGGGCATGCCGACCAGGCAAGGCCCTGAGTGCCAAATGCTTTACAGACATCAAGGAACATGGGGACTGGTCAAAAATGCTTTTAAATTTAGAAATTAAGAAGCGAATTAAACTTTTAAAAGCTGAAGGAACAGGCAAATTACAAGCAGTTAAAGTGTTGGTATCAAGAAAGTACATGACAATCAATGTTGATGACTCAGAAGGAATTTGATAGAAATACTGCTTATTTATATTTCCTTTTAGGAGCATCTATTAACTGTTTTTGAAAAAACCCATCGATGAAAAGAAAATAAGAAAAAAATGTGGTGGTTCAAAGAAGTGCTAAGACTCAGAGGAAAAAAATAAGGTATCTGAACATATTTATAAACAGGGAAAGAAGCTGGAAGAGAAATTGAAGAAGGTGGAGTAGTGGAGATAACCAGTAAAATGAAACCTGGTAGAAACTAAGGAAGCAGGTCTAGGGAAATAGGAGGGCACCCTTGCAAAAGAGGGATAGGCTTCCAAGAACAGGGCAGAAGAAGAAGGTTGTGAAGTATTAGAGAGCAATCCTGAGACTCAGGCTGGTCCAGCGACAGCGGGCAGTAGCAAGCTCACACCAGGGAGGCTCAGTCCTTGTAGTCAGGTTAAAGCAAGGTTAATCCACGAGGAGTGATGGAGGCAGGGCAGGAGGATGGAGGCTTCTAAAATGTAGAGAGTCTGGAGCAGTTGCTGTGAGGAATGTGGTAAGAATCAGCACGATGTAAATAAAATGCCAAACAGTGAGGGCTTGCTTGAGATGAAAGAGTAAATGTGTAATGACAGGTAAATGTCAACTATTCCCAAATTACTCTAAACCATATTTTTAAAAGACCCAGCATAAACACAAAAAATGTGGCAGATCACTGCTGGCTGGACTTGCTAAATTGATGTAATCTTTTTAAAAAGCAATTTGATAATACATATCAAGAGCTCTACAAATGTCACGCCATTTGACCTCATTTCCTTCCTAGGAATCTACCTTAAGACAACACTCAAGAACTCTGATAAAGATGGTTATGGTCACAACGGGAAAACACCACAGTGCAGTGGAAAGAGCACAGGCCTTAGATTTGGGTGTGAATGCTGGCTCTGCCACCTGATAACTGTGCAACTGTGCTTAACTTCACTGAGGCTTGGTTTCCTCATCTATAAAACGAAGATGTCAATAACTAGATTTACCAGCTGTTTTGAGAACTAGAGATAATGCATGTAAAGCAAAGTAGAAAGGGCAGTTATCAGTATACCAGATTCAAATATCCCATAAGTGAATGGTTAGACAAATTATAATTTGACAGTGAAACATTGTGGAGCCACTAAAAATGGAATTTCCAAAGAACTTTATAAATATTTCAGTCTATAGAATTACTTACTCATCGTCTGGAGTGAGTTGGACAGGTTCATTAGTAAATTGAGAATCAAAGTTGTCCAAACCAAATTCCCCAGAAATATTTGGTTTAAAGGGAGGCACCACCTGTTTTTGCTCCATCTAGAAAGACATATGAGATGACAGCTCAAGCCTGCATCCTTAGAAAAATTCCACCCTACTTTTCTCCTCTACCCTCAGATGTATCCCAGTCTTATTAAAATGAGTCTTAGGCATGGTTCGATGATATTCACAATGATGGAAGTATTTAAAAAACTGAATGTTGATGCAGGACTTAGTAACTATTCCATTAAATTAATATTCTAAGCTTTTATTATTTTAAAAGCTTTTAAAAAAGACACTTTAGAGAATGGTTTAAGTTATTTAAGCTGTGATATATTAGTTTTTCAACATTCTTTTAAGACAGTGAAAGTTGGCTCAAGAGAGTAATGAAATCTAATACAGAAAACAATCAAAATCTACATACCAGATCCCAATCTACATTGCGGAAGAATGGGTGTCCCTGAATATCAGCGAATCCTGTTTGAGGATGACACCCCAGTCGTTCCTTTGGGTCCTACGGTGGAAAGAAATGTTTTAAGAACTGGGTAAACATCATGCTTTAGAAGAAGTCATCTTTGTGACCTGTGTTTCATGTCTATTATATACCTCTATATCTGAAATCAGAATAGTCTACCTTTGTTTCTAAAAAGGACAACACTAGACTCAAATGAGTATTGGGAGCTGTGACAAGATTCCCTCATGGCTTTCTCTCCAGCTATTCTGTAATTAAAGTGGATACGTGTCACTACTCTTTGCTAAAAAAAAAAAGACGAAAAAGAGAACAGGAGTCATTTGAGTAGCATCTGCTCATTTCTTTGGAATGGGTTGGAGTGACAGTCAGAATATGCAAACTCCCAAACTTACGAAGTTTGTCCCCAGATCAATTTAAAAGCCCTATGCTCCATTACGGTGACAAACCATAACCGGTGTGCAGCCACAATCCAGCTGTTGTGTCAATCAGTGGATTGAGGAGGTGCCTACATCTTACAAGTCTTGGCTTATTTATTAACTATGAATGAGAACATATTCCCAATAGAAGGCATTTTATTTTGCATATTAGCACTGCAACTTCATTTTTTACTGTTAAAGCTTAGTTTCCAGTTTAAATCTTTCCTCACATAAAGTACTCATTTAAAACATGCTTAAATTTCTTACTTTGTTAAAATTAATCATTATCTTCTGATTTACCTTAGAAGGTAAACAATGCACATCAACCTACTTTCTAATTTACTGTTAATTTAAAATAAGATTTATGATTGCCATGATTATTGTGATACAATAAGAAGTATATATGTGGTCTTTGTTCCAACAGAGCTTCTAAAACCTTGTAATGTCCTAAGAGAAGTGTCTTTTGTTATTCATAACAAGTCCCTTTCAATCATGCCTGAGTTTATGCTAATAAGGTGACTCTGGGTGAAGCTCAGGGTAGCTTCAGGATGGTGTCCGTCTGCCAGAGAACCAAGCACACGATTAGAGGTTGGAACTTTTGGCCCCATTTCCAGAGGGGCTAGAAATTGAGTTCAATCACCACTGGCCAATGAGTTAATCAATTGTGTCTATGTATGGAATCTCCATAAAAATCTCTAAACCATGGGGTTCTCAGAACTGTGTTGGTGAACACACCCCTGTGCTGGGAGGGTGATAAACCCCAACTCCACAGGGACAGAAGCTCCTGTGCTCAGGACCCTCCTGGATCTCACCCTATGTACCTCTTCATCTGGTTGTTCACCTGCATTCTTTATCATAAACTTGTGATAGTAAGTAGTGTTTTCCTGAGTTCTATGAGTGGTTCTAACAAATTACTGAACCTGAAGTGGCCAGGGGTGAGGAAGTGGGGGATTGTGGGAACACCCAACTTTGTGGCCAAGTCAGACAGAAGTGTGGGTACTCAATTTTTGCGCCTGGTATGTGAAGTGAGGGCAGACTTGGGGGACTGGGCCCTTAAACCTGTGAAGTTTGATAATAACTTCAGGTAGTTAGTGTCAGAAATGACGTGAATTGTATGACACCCTGTTGGTGTTTGAGGAGTTGGGAGAATGGTTGTTGGTGTGGAAAAACCAACACTTTTTTGGCATTAAAAGTATTATGAATAAAAATAGTTCAGCATCATAATCTTAGATTCTAAAACTCTTCTAGCATACCAACAACTACAACAAACAATCGAATGTTGTTCAGATTTTTTTGGAGCCATTGACAGCATTTAATTTCTTCTAAATTTTATCTAATCCAGGCTTTCTGACATGAGAATTTGTAGGGAACATTGCGGCCCCAAGTGCTCAGTAAGTAGAGATACTGTGAATAATAACCGAAAGAAAACTGAAAAATAGGGCTAAAAGTACAATTGAGGCTATCCTCAAAGATGTAATTTTCCCCTAATTGAGTACACAGTGTTATCAGCATTTAGAAAAACACATGTAATAAATAGCTAGGGGGTAAATTATATTGGCAAAATAGAAAGGACAACTCCTATTAGAATTTAATGCTGTCAAATTAGTTTTTGGTGAAGAGACAAATTCTGGACCTAAATGAAAAAATTACGTACTCTGATGTTTTGGAATTTTATGTTATCTGAACCTTTACTTACCAGCTTAATATATATAGAGATAAACCACTACAGATTTTTATATACAATTTATACCTTGTTGAGAAAACTCTTCAGGACACTTGCAGCTTTTACAGACAGAGAACGTGGTATGCGAATTTGTTTTTCCAAAATAACTAGAAAGAGAATTTATGACATTATATTTAACTTTTACATGGCTTTAATCTTCAAGTTATTATGATATATTTAAGACATTCTAGAAGAAAAAAATAAGATATTAGTTATACTATTTAAACATCTCATGTCCTTTCCCCATCCTATTCCTCTCCTTCCTTCTCAGAGATAGTGTCTAATCTGAATAGTCATAATTTACATGCATATTTTTATTTTTCTTTGACTACCCTACTGTGCCTTAGTTTCCTTAGCTATAAAATTGGAATAAAAATAATACCTGCTTCACAGGGTTGCTATGAGGTTTAAATGAGTTAATATCTGTAAAATGCATGGCACATTTACTATATTCAATTTTATTGAACATTGCCAAATTATTCTCCAAGCTGTTATGTCAATTTTCACTCCCACCAACAGTCTATATGAGAGTTCCAGTTGCTCTGTATCCTCACCAGCACTGGGTATTTTCAGACTTTAAAATTTCTGTCAAATGTATGGGTATGAAATATTAGCCCATTATGTTTTAAGGTGCATACCACTAAATAATAGGGACAGTGCAGTTGAACTCTTTCCATATATTTCACAGCCAATTGGATTTCCTATTACATGAAATATTTATTCATTTCCTGTAATGACCTTAATTAGTAAAGGTAGAATTTTATGACAGCCTTCAGACTTCTTTGGACTATGTGTTGGGGCTAGGGGGAGGTCCCTGTGCTTCTCTCCTTGTTTCTATTCAATTTGTTGTATTCCCAATTGTGGGCTTTTTTTTTTTCTCACCCTTTTATCCCCTTTATTTTCTTGGTACTCTATTTTTTCCCCGTATTGTTCTCAGACTTATGAACTCAGCCTTGGGGTCCATGTGAAAAGACTGTCCTTTCTAGTCACACGATTCCTTCCTCTAATCTCTGTGATACACAATCTGAAGGAACATCTTTACGTTTTAGAGTACAAGACAGTACCTGGCAAATGGGACTGAAGATTAGAGAGGTAGGAAGGCTGTATTAAAAAAAAAAAACCAAAGCTTTAAATATTAAGGAGTATATTGTCCAGATTATGATTCTCTTTCTTGCTCAAAGTAGTAACTTGAGCTGTCTTTATTCACAACCTAGAATAGGTTATTCAGAGAATCTCTTGTCAACTACTGCAAATTACCTTGGAAGAGATAATCCTCTGTGTTTTGATCAGGGTTATCAGAGCTCCCAACAATATCAAATGGAGACCTTCCAGCCATCATCTCAAACATCAGTACTCCAAGAGCCCACCAGTCAACACTGAAACCTTTGAAAAAGAAATTTTAAAGCAATATATTACCCATTCTGCATTCTTAAAAGTCAGTAGTTTGAGATTCATTTTATTACAGAATGGAAAAGTAAATATAATGAAAAAGTAAACTCCAAATGCATTATAACTATCATGGTAGGTACTGAAGACTACAGGAATATTTCACTTATCAACAAGGTGAGGTACCTAAAATATAACTTTCAAAATAAATTAAAGGAAATGAAACATTAGCTTCTTTTCCAAAATATGTCTATAATTTCAGACCACTAGCCTGTATCTAATATTTTGTTTTGAGGAAATGCTTAAATTGTGTTTGAGAATAAACTTCCTTGATCTGAAACCTGATCTTCTGCTAGCTGACTAAAAATCCTTGAAGGACCTTGGAATCAGATTATGAGCAGCTGTCAGAAGTAGCCACCCTCTTTTATATCTGCTGAACTCAAAGGGCCAGAACCCAAGGAGTCAAATGTTTTCTTAGAATAAATAAGGAACCTCTGGCTCCTGAAAGGCAATCTTTCCACTGTCTTTCAGATTCCTGGGGGAAATATTCAAGGACATCTGAATAATCTTTCAGAGGCTCAGGACTCAAGACACATGGCTGAGGTTTAAATCCCTAGTCTGACACTTTCTAGCTGTATGACCTTGGGGCAAATAACTTAAACTTTCTGTACATCAGTTTCCTCATCTGTCAAATGCAAATTAACAGTGCTTTACCCCTAAGATTGAGAGGATTTAGTTAATATACGTAAGCTGCTTAGAATAGTGCCTAGTACTCTTTAGTGCTTACCACTAATAAGACACTATTCAAATCTGCACCCCCAATTCTGCCAAGGTTATAATGTCTCAGATGTCTGGTCTGTGGTTTTCATATGGGTTTTAAGGGGATCAAGAATGTTTATATTAATAAGACTAGTACTGAAACGCTATAGTGTCCTGCAATCCAACTGGTAACACATTTAACCACCCTTCTGGCACACAGCTAAAATACCACCTATTTATTACCGTAATCTTCTCCTCTTAAAATTTCAGGAGCGATGTAATTGGGAGTACCACAGAAAGTGCTGGTTGTATCTCCTGGCCGTAATCCTTCCTTTTATTTAAAAAAAAAAAGAGAGGGAAATACTAAGATCAAATTCACATCTTTTATTTCATCCATCATATAAATTCAGCATCAGTAGGTAATATATTAAGCTGAAATAAAATATTACTAGCACAGCTGCCTTTAATATTAAAATTATGGATCATCACTAAATAGCTAAAAGAAGATCTGTCCTTATAGGATGTTGGTAAAGAATAATTTCAATTAAGATAAAAATCGCACTAAAAATAATCTATATTCAAGTACAAATTTAATACAAAAATTTAAATTATGAGTAAAACAATAATTTATGAAAAAAAGAGCACTTTAAATACCACCTCCTAAGGCAACCACTGCTCAGCAATATGATGTTTCCCTTCTGGTTGTTCTTCCTAAGGTTCAAGTTATTTGGTTTTGTATTTTAATAGCTATAGGATGGAGAAATTAAGGCAAAATGCCCTAATATGTGTAGAGAAACTAAACAATAACAAATGGAGCAATCACAAAGAAGTTATAACAAATTTTATACACTGAACAATACAGCCTCAAATTATAAAGAATAAAAATAGACAATTATTAGAAGAACTTCCCTAAATGGGAAGAACAATCCCTGCTATGGACGGAATGTTTGTGTGTCTCCCAAATTCTTATGTTGAAGCCCTAACTTAATAGCATTTGGAGATGGGGCCTTTGGGAGGTAATCAGGTCATGAGGTTGGAGCCCCAATGATGGGATCAGTGTCCTTACAAGAGAAAAAAGCTGGCCTTCATGTGAAGAGAGCCATGTTTACATCTGCTGAGCCATACAACGAGAAGACAGCCATCTGCAAATCAAAGAGTACCTTCACCAGACATGGGAACCGCTGACACCTTAATCATCGACTTCTAGCCTCCAGAACCATGAGAAATGTTTAAATCAGCTAGTCTACAGCACCTTGTTATAAAAGCCTGAACTGATAATGATGACAGAATATGTATAATCTACGTTCATGTGTGGATAAAGAGAGAAGGAGGCAGAACGTGTCAGAGAGACTCCTTGCATGCAAAAACAGGGGTTATAAATCCTTTTTTAAGAACTTGTGGGAAACTAACCAAATACTATAAAAATGAAGGAAATCTCAATATATTTCAATGAACCAATGGCATCCTGTCTACAAGGCAATTAAGAAGTTAACAATAAAAAGATAGACTAAAAACATAGGAATATTAAATATATAATTAAACACCTGCTTTTTTTACTTTATAAGCATGTAATTCCCTATGTAGTTACAGACTTTCTATTATTGACTATATAAAATTCAACTGAATGTATGTATCTAGAATTTAATCATTTCCTTATCATTATATTATATTATATAAATTTCCAAAGAAAAAAGGAGATATAGAACTGACCCTTGAACAGAATGGGGGTTATGGGCCACTGGCTCCCCCACACAGTTGAAAATCCACATGTAAGTATGACTCCCCAAAAACTTAACTACTAAAAGCCTTCTGTTGACTAGAAGTCATACTGATAACATAGTCAATTAACACACACTCTGTATATGTATTATATACTGTATACTTACAATGAAGCTAAAGAAATGTTAAGAAAATCCTAAGAAAGAAAAAATGGACTTATAGTGCTGTAGTTTACTTACTGAAAAAAAATCTACGTGTAAGTGTACCCATGCAGTTCAAACCACGCTGTTCAAGGGCTAACTGGACATTGAAAACAAAGGCTTCTTCCCACTCCTGTCCTGACACACCCTGTTCCAGCTCCCTAGATGCAACCACCATTAGGAAGATTTTATGTGCCCCTTAGAGATATTCTGGGCATGGTGCATGCATTTTTCTTCCCTTTTTACTTTGTTATAGATAACACTGCTATAAACATCTAGAAGAAATATTTAGTAATATCTGTGACTCCAAGCATTTTTATGATACCTAATAAAGATACGCAATTTTTGTATCCAGAAAAATATGAATGGGACGTAAGTGGTTTTATATTATTAGCTATGGCTTGACATAGTCTCATGATAAATGACATGCAGTTTCAGGGCAAAAGTTAGAAGCAAGGAATGCAGTCTGTTAACCTGCAACAGAGCTAAGCTAAATCATTCACTTGTTGACTGAATATCTAAACATAGGCCCATCAGCTAAATGATCTACACCATAAGATGTTGTTATGACAATTTCCTGGTAATGAAAAAATAGAGTTAAAGACATATCAATTCATAAAATGACTATAAATAATTTGTATTTATAATTTATTTATAAATAAATTGATTTCTTTCAGCCAATAAAAATCAATGCTCATATAATATTCAAACCTAAGTCTGAAGATATTAATTCAAGTTTTCATATACCTCCAGTCATCACTATTCTCTGTACTCCTCATATAAAACCATCTACTGAGAAACTAAAGAAATTGATTAAACCTAAAAGAAGTATATCTGGAGGAACTATGAAAAAAATTTTTAGTGTTTTAAGTTTCCAAAGAATTGTTAAAGGAAAAGAAATTCATCCAGTAAACTGACTCTAAGTCATAAGAACATAACTCAGCTTTAAAATCACAAGGGTGTAAATGTGTTAGTGGGAGAAAAGATAAAGTACTGTCAGTAAGTCTTTGAACAGAACTTCCAATCCACATAATTTCCCTACTAATCAAACCAAGCAGGTCCTAGAGGAAGAAAAGCAGAAAGAGAGGTTGGCAGAACCACCAATTTATTTATTTATTTTTATTTTTTATTTTTTACTGTTTCTTTTTTTTTCTTTTTTTCTTTTTTACAATTTATTTTATTTTAGTATCATTAACCTACAATTACATGAGCAATATTGTGATGATTAAACTACCCCCTTCATCAGGTCCCCCCCACCAACCCCATTACAGTCACTGTCCATCAGCGTAGTGAGATGCTATAGAATCACTACTTGTCTTCTCTGAGTTGTACAGCCCTCCCCGTGCCCCCCCACCTTATGTCTGCTAATCGTAATACCCCTTTTACCCTCTTATCCCTCCCTTCCCGCCCTTCTTCCCCAGCCCCTTTCCCTTTAGAACCACCAATTTAAAGAACTATTAAAGACAATTTCTAAGATTTATCACACATACTGATTAACTTGAGGATCCCCAGAAAGAATGAGAATGCATAACAAACCAATATTATTCTCACTGAGAATAACAAAAGGTTATGTATTTTTTTCTCTAACATCCTACAACAAAAACAGGATTCCCCACTATCTTTGCATAAAGAGACAGAAAGAGACAGACAAGTCCTTTTGGTGAATTCCATTGTTTAAGTAATGTATAACCATTATAACTTAAAAAATATATAAAAATGAACAGAATGTGTGATGTTACATAATACATACTGGATACATAATAAAACATATGGAATTATACAATTTTACACTTTCAAACTTTAACACTGTATTATAAGCATTTTACATTGTTGTGAATGTAAATTAACATTTAGATTTATGGCATTCATTATAAACTACAATAAAAAATTTTGGATATATTATAAATATCTATGCACCCAACACAGGATCACTTACATATGTGAAACAAATACTAACAGAATTAAAGGGGGAAATAGAATGCAATGCATTCATTTTAGGAGACTTCAACACACCACTCACTCCAAAACAGATCAACCAGACAGAAAGTAAGGAGACAGAGGCACTGAACAACGTATTAGGAAAGATAGACTTAATGGACATCTACAGAACACTCCATCCAAAAGCAACAGAATACACAATCTTCTTAAGTGCACATGGAATATTTTCAAGAATAGATCATATACTAGGCCACAAAAAGAGCCTCAGTAAACTCAAAAAGATTGAAATTGTACCAACCAGCGTCTCAGACCACAAAGGTATGAAACTAGAAATAAATTACACAAAGAAGAAGAAAAAGCCCACAAACACATTGAGGCTCAATAACATGCTCCTAAATAATCAATGACCAAATAAAAACAGAGATCAAGCAATATATGGAGACAAATGACAACGATTATTCAACACTGCAAAATCTGTGGGACTCAGCAAAGGCCATGCTGAGAGGAAAGTATATTGCAATACAGGCCTACCTCAGGAAAGAAGAACAATCCCATATGAACAGTCTAAACTCACAATTAATGACACTAGAAAAAGAACAAATGAGGCCCAAAGTCAGTAGAAGGAGGGACATAATAAAGATTAGAGCAGAGATAAAATTGACAAGACTAAAACAATACAAAGAACCAATAAAACAGGAGCTGGTTCTTCAAGAAAATAAACAGAACAGACAAATCCCTAGCCAGACTTATCAAAAAAAAAAAAAGAGAGTCTACACACATAAACAGAATCAGAAATGAGAAATGAAAAATCACTACAGACACCACAGAAATACAAAGAATTATGAGAGAATACTGTAACAAATTATATGCTAAAAAACTGGATAACCTACAAGAAATGGACAACTTTCTAGAAAAATACAACCTTCCAAGGCTGACACAGGAAGAAACAGAAAATCTGAATAGACTAATTACCAGCAAGGAAATTGAATTGGTAATCAAAAAACTATCTAAGAACAAAAAACTACGTGAACCAGATGGTTTTACTGTTGAATTTTATCAAACATTTAGTGAAGACCTAATACCCATCCTCATTAAAGTTTTCCAAAAAGTAGAAGAGGAGGCAATACTCCCAAACTCATTCTATGAGGCCAGCATCACTCTAATACCAAAACCAGGCAAAGACACCACAAAAAAAGAAAATTACAGACCAATATCCCTGATGAACATAGATGCAAAAATACTCAACAAAATATTAGCAAACCAAATTCAAAAAAACATCAAAAAAATCATCCATCATGATCAAGTAGGATTTATTCCAGGGATGCAAGGGTGGTACAATATTTAAAAATCCATTAACATCATCCACCACATCAACAAAAAGAAGGACAAAAAAACACATGATCATCTCCATAGATGCCGAAAAAGCATTCGACAAAATTCAACATCCATTCATGATAAAAACTCTCAACAAAATGCGTATAGAGGGCAAGTACCTCAACATAAGAAAGGCCATATATGACAAACCCACAGCCAACATTATACTTAACAGCGAGAAGCAGAAAGCTTTTCCTTTAAGATCGGGAACAAGACAAGGATGCCCACTCTCACCACTTTTATTCAACATAGTTCTGGAGGTCCTAGCCACGGCAATCAGGAAACACAAAGAAATAAAAGGCATCCAGATTGGCAAGGAAGAAGTTAAACTGTCCCTGTTTGCAGATGACATGATATTGTACATAAAAAACCCTAAAGAATCCACTCCAAAACTACTAGATCTAAAATCTGCATTCATCAAAGTTGCAGAATACAAAATTAATACGCAGAAATCCGTTGCATTCCTATACAATAACAATGAACTAGCAGATAGAGAAATCAGGAAAACAATTCCATTCACAGTTGCATCAAAAGGAATAAAATATCTAGGAATAAACCTAACCAAGGAAGTGAAAGACCTATACTGTGGAAACCACAAGACACTCATGAGAGAAATTAAAGAATATATCAATAAATGGAAACATATCTTGTGCTCATGGATAGGAAGAATATTGTCAAAAAGGCCATCCTGCCTAAAGCAATCTATAGATTCAATGCAATCCCTATCAAAATATCAACAGCATTCTTCAACAAACTGGAGCAAATAGTTCTAAAGTTCATATGGAACCAGAATAGACCCTGAATAGCCAAAGCAATCCTACGAAGGAAGAATAAAGCAGGGGAGTGGATGACACTCCCCGACTTCAAGCTCTACTACATAGCCACAGTAATCAAGACAATTTGGTACTGGCACAAGAACAGACCCATACACCAATAGAACAGACTAGAGAGCCCAGATATAGACCCAAGCATATATGGTCAATTAATATACAATAAAGGATCCATGGATATAAAATGGGGAAAAGACAGCCTCTTCAACAACTGGTGTTGGCAAAACTGGACAGCTACGTCTAAGAGAATGAAACTGGATTATTGTCTAACTCCATACACAAAAGTAAACTCAAAATGGATCAAGGTCCTGAATGTAAGTCATGAAACCATAAAACTCTTAGAAGACAACATAGGCAAAAATCTCCTGAATATAAACATGAGCAACTTTTTCCTCAACACATCTAATCAGGCAAGGGCAACAAAAGCAAAAATGAACAAATGGGACAAGATCATGCTAAAAAGCTTCTATACAGCAAAGGACACCATCAGCAGAACAAAAAATCATCCTACAGTATGGGAGAATATATTCGTAAATGACATATCCGACAAGGATGTTTGTTTAACATCCAAAACATATAAAGAACTCACATGCCTCAACACCCAAAAAGCAAATAACCCTATTAAAAAATGGGTGGAGGATATAAACAGACATTTCTCCAAAAAAAGAGATTCAGATGGCCAACAGGCACATGAAAAGATGGTCCACATCGCTTATTATCAAGGAAATGCAAATTAAAACCACAATGAGATATCACCTCACACCAGTTAGGATGGCCAACTTCGAAAAAACTAGGAACAACAAATGCTGGCGAGGGTGCAGATAAAGGGGAACCCTCCTACACTGCGTGGGAATGTAAAATAGTTCAACCATTGTGGAAAGCAATATGGAGGTTCCTCAAAAAACTAAAAATAGAAATATCATTTGACCCAGGAATTCCACTCCTAGGAATTTACCCTAAGAATGCAGGTTCCTAGTTTCAAAAAGACATATGCACCCCTATGTTTATTGCAGCACTATTTACAATAGCCAAGAAATGGAAGCAACCTAAGTGTCCATCTGTAGATGAATGAAGAAGATGTGGTACGTATACACAATGGAGTATTATTCAGCCATATGAAGAAAACAAATCCTACCATTTGCAACAAATGGATGGAGCTAGAGGGTATTATGCTCAGTGAAATAAGCAAGGCAGAGAAAGACAAATACCAAATGATTTCACTGATCTGTGGAGTATAAGAACAAAGAAAGAACTGAAGGAACAAAACAGCAGCAGACTTACAGAACCCAAGAATGGACTAACAGTTACCAAAGGGAAAAGGACTGGGGAGGATGGGTGAGACAGGAGGGATAAGGGGAAAAAAGGGCATTACGATTAGCTGACATAATGTGGGGGGTGTATGGGGAAGGCAGTATAGCATAGAGAAGACAAGTAGTGATTCTATAGCATCTTACTACGCTGATGAAGTATGTGGTGGGGACTTGATAATGGGGGGAATCTAGTAACCACAATGTTGCTCATGTGATTTGTATATTAATGATACCAAAATTAAAAAAAAATTTTGGGTTATAAACCTTTCTTCAGAGACTGAAATATTTCAGCAGAATATCCTAGAGGAATAATTACTGGATCAAAGAATATGGCCAGTCATCTTTAAGATGCCTGATATGGTCCCACTGAACTGCTTTACAAAAGATTATAATATAATACACTTACCAGTGACATATGACAATGCCCATTTCATTAATCCCTAGTAAGAAGACAATTATGATTTTAAAACCAGTATCAGGCATGCAAAGAAAGTCCCCTATGGTTTAATTTGTATACCTTGTAACAAATTAACATTCTTCATAGTTTTTTGTTCAGCTTTATTTTTCCCTTGACAAATATAAGACTCCTTTATTATTATCTTTTATTATTATCTTTTTGAAACGAGAGAAAAATCCAGAGGAAAAAATAAACATTGAGATCAAAAACGTATCACAAATCTAAAATTCATATGGAACCACAAAAGACCGCGAATAGCCAAAGCAATCCTGAGAAGAAAGAATAAAACAGGGGAATTATGCTCCCTGACTTCAAGCTCTACTACAAAGCCACAGTAATCAAGACAATTTGGTACTGGCACAAGAACAGACCCACAGACCAGTGAAACAGAATATAGAGTCCAGGTATTAACCCAAACATATATGGTCAATTAATATACGATAAAGGAGCCATGGATATACAATGGGGAAATGACAGCCTCTTCAACAGCTGGTGTTGGCAAAACTAGACAGCTACATGTAAGAGAATGAAACTGGATCACTGCCTACCCCCATACACGAAAGTAAATTCCAAATGGATCAAAGACCTGAATGTAAGTCATGAAACCATAAAACTCTTAGAAAAAAAATAGGCAAAAATCTCTTGGACATAAACATGAGCAACTTCTTGATGAACATATCATCCCGGGCAAGGGAAACAAAAGCAAAATCAAGCTGAAAAGCTTCTGTACAGCAAAGGACACCATCAGTAGGACAAAAATAAATCCTACAGTATGGGAGAATATATTCATAAATGACATATCCGATAAGGGGTTGACATCCAAAATATATAAAGAGCCCACGCACCTCAACAAACAAAAAGCAAATAATCCAATTAAAAAATGGGCAGAGGATCTGAACACACTTCTCCAAAGAAGAAATTCAGATGGCCAACAGACACATGAAAAGATGCTCCACATTGCTAATCATCAGAGAAATGCAAATTAAAACCACAATGAGATATCACCTCACACCAGTAAGGATGGCCAACATCCAAAACACAAACAACAACAAATTTTGGCAAAGATGTGGAGAAAGGGGAACCCTCTTACACTGCTGGTGGGAATGCAAATTAGTTCAACCATTGTGGAAAGCAGTATGGAGGTTCCTCAAAAAACTAAACATAGAAATACCATTTGACCCAGGAATTCCACTCCTGGGAATTTACCCAAAGAATGCAACAGCGCAGTCTGAAAAAGACATATGCACCCCTATGTTTATCGCAGCACTATTTACAATAGTGAAGAACTGGAAGCAACCTAAGTGTCCATCAGTAGATGAATGGATAAAGAAGACGTGGTGTATATACACATGGAGTATTAATCAGTCATAAGAAGAAAACAAATCCTGCCATTTGCAACAACATGGATGGAGCTAGAGGGTATTATGCTCAATGAAATAAGCCCGGCGGAAAAAGACAAGTATCATATGATTTCACTCATATGTGGAGTATAGGAACAAAGAAAAAAACTGAAGGAACAAAAAACAGCAGCAGACTCACAGAACCCAAGAATGGACTAACAGTTACCAAAGGGAAAGGGACTGGGGAGGATGGGTGGGAAGGGAGGGACAAGGGGGAAAAAGGGGCATTACGATTAGCACACATAATATGGGGGGTGGCGCGGGTAGGGCTGTACAACTCAGAGAAGACAAGTAGTGATTCTATAGCATCTCACAACACTGATGGACAGTGACTGTAATGGGGCATGTGGTGGAGACTTAATAATGTGGGGAGTCTAGTAACCATAATGTTGCACATGTAACTGTAGATTAATGATACCAAAAAAAAAAAAGGTATCACAAATCTAAGTGAAAGGTACACAGGTTCAATTACTAAATCTCTACCTGTTTATGATTAAAAATTTACATAATAGAAAAACTTAAGGAAATAGAAATTTAATATAAGATAGATAAATGTCTAATTATGTATCTTTAGGTGAAGATTTTCTTTTGTAATGTTGCTGAACAGATAATAAGTATCAATTTTCAGTATGTTAGACTGCTTTACTTAATGTTAGCATTTAATAATCTCCAAGCTCTGGAGACACTTTCCTCAAGTGAATGCAATTCACACAGTTACATGCTTGTTGCCATATTGCAGTGTGAGGATAATTCTGGCCTGGCTACTTTAACAAGGAGAGTAGCTCCCTACTTGTAGAAAAAGACTGGCCCATAAATGAAACACTGTCACAAAAAGAATAAAACACTAAGAAATAAAGGAGATGTCCTGAGACTTAAACTCTTCCTCATTCTATTGCACTTTATGTCAGATATTTAAATTTTAAATATAAGAAATGGTTAGATTTCCTAGGAAAATCTTGAACACATTATTAAGAATTACAATTAAATGGCAAAAACTAGGCGATAAGTAAGTAGTTGTGCTAAGGTCATGGGACTGCAGACAATTTTTATTTCCAAATTTTCTTCAATAGTGTCATGACTTTCATGACAAAAACGTATGACAATAAAAGGAAATTAACTCTTATTATAGCATATATAACACAGAAAATATGAAATTTCATAAATGGTTGGGAAATATTTGTTGTTGTGCTAGAATTCCAAAAAAGCAACTCACAGTAGCAATCACATCCCCATCTTATGTATGAAGTTATTTGATCCAATTTTATGAATGTGGAGACCTGAATAACCAGAAATTTCCCTCACCTTACACATGCCATAGTCAGTGAGTTTAATGTGTCCTTCAGAATCCAGCAATACATTGTCCAATTTCAAATCTCTATAAATTATTCCTCGTTCATGAAGATAATTTAATGCTAGACTGATTTCTGCAGAATAAAACCTAAAATAATAAAATGAAAAATAACTGATTTAATTAAAAATTTTTAAATTATGGTTTCTATAGGAAGGTATTTAAGTCCTATTCCCATCTGCAAAAGAAAACATCAAAATCATATTGAAAGATTTTTCCTCTCAGTGTTTTTAGGAATACCAAAACATAAAATACCACTTTAAAATATATGAGCCCAAAGTACAATTATAAAAGTTTCAGTCTAAGTGAGAACTCATACTTTTTATAGTTTATTAATTCAAAATTCTTGAACAAGAGTTCTTAATGTGGACCTTGTATGACTCTTGGCAGTCCATATTCCTACAACTGGAGGCAAAATGTATGTACACATGTACATGTACATCTTCTATAGAGTTTCCATCGATTTCCTCACTTCTCTAAGTAAGGGACTACGGAGCTCTCAAAATGCTAAGAACCACTGATTGGTCGAAAACAGGAAGAATACTAAAAGTTAACTACTCAAACTATAAAGTCTGTACCAAAATTCTGGAAAAGAAATTTAAGAAATTATTCTATAACCATAACATTCAATATTAAAGAAAGAACTTTTAAAAACTGCCACCACCAACTCATTGGTGATACCCAGAACTTTTGACCTGAATAATGAAAATGAGACATGCAAGCTGGTTTATATGGCTACTTCGGTAAGTGTTATCACAATCATGTTTAGAGGTACATAATACATACCTTCTAGCTACTTAATTCTATAAACAGGGAATTTGAGCCCTGATTCTATAATTTGGTTCCTGGATAAGCAAAGATGGTAAAAAACCAGAACAGGTGTTTTAATACAGTAAAAACTAAACAACTTCCCCCAAGCCCAACTAAATAAAGAAGGAACAATACTGGCTATGTTCACAATTCAAAACATCATCTGTGGCTTTGCTATGAAGGGTGACCATTTGATAAAGCTTAAATAAACAATGAGCATACAGTAAATTTTAAAAAACAACAGTTTGGCCCTAAGGTTAATAACATTTATACCTTCTTATGAAATTCTCTTTTTGACAAGGTTATTATCTCTTTTGACAAGAAATAATCAATGAACTAGCAAGATTTCACTAAATAAGTTATTTTTAAAAATGAAATCTCTAACCTTTATCACATACATATACAAACTCATATTACTCTTGTGAAGTCCAAAAGGGTGAGAATTACTGCTAATTATGAGTAAAAAACAAAACACAGTACTGACGGATTAACTTATCCATGGCCATGATCCTTTCCCACCTCGTTCCTCCAACATATAAACAATTTACAACCTTGTCTACTAATATCAAATTAAGGGAATAAAATAAATAAACAATATGTAATACTCTTTTCTCTTATTCATCAACATGTACAGGATCAGAGGGGGGAAAAAGGCCAAAGGCAGAACAATTCAGAAATTATAATTATAGGAAGAACAGTCTGAATCATGTAATAGCTTAAGAAGAATTGTTTTACTACTCTCAAGTATATATGTGTAATGATCTTCTAATGAAAAACTGTCAGAAATCACTACAAACCTGATAAGAATATTAAGTGTTTGTAAATTCATTAATTATTTCAGTGGCTGATGCTGAATAGATAAAATATCTGAAAATAATTAGGTTTAATAGACTATTTCTTCTTTAGTACTATTTAATTGCTTATTTTAAACAATTTCATTGCTTATATATATTACTACATATGTAATATATAATTTGTATATATGTTATATATTATAATGTAAACTAACTTTAAGCTTATCTTTTATATGACTTACAAAGACTAACCAGTATCAAAATAATTGATGTATGTACAGTGTTCAACCACTGGCACATGGGAAGTCCCACAGAGGGTCCAACCCTGCCAATTCCAATACCAGCAAACAATAAAAAACTTACCTGGCATGTTCTTCAGGAAGTTTTCTTTGTCGCTGCATATGAAACATTAGATCTCCTCCATTTACATACTCTATGACAAAGAACAATCTAAAACAGAGGAGAGACACTTGAAACCAAGATCCAAAGTAAGGCAGTGTAACTTTGTGTTTTAAACACTATAGAGACCAGTTGCAGCGTAGAACATTCTATATGATTCACCCTTAACAAAGATTCTAGGAATTTGGTGGAAACAATGGGAAGCTGGAGTAAAAATCTGTTTTTATCACAGGATATACAAAGATAATAAACCAGCATGATAGCAATCTGTAACCTGCTACTTCTAAAGTGATACCACTTGCAATCCAGAGCTTCTCACTCCCACCCCAATTTTAGCATTTGCAAGATAAGTCATTTTCAACTGTCAGCTAAGGTAAAGAAGTTAGGATTTCTCCCCCTCGTTAAACTTTAGGAAACTTTAAGTCCTAAAGTTAGAATCTTGGGGATATTAAAAGGTGGGATTTCTACTGCCATAATTATAACCTGGCTATTTTCTTCTTTTTATTTTGCCTAAAGTTGGTAATTTCCTAAGTCTGATCCAGTGTCAAATTGATATTACTGAATAGAGTATGAGTAACAGGAAATTATAAGCATAATACTGCTGTACCCATCTCCATGACATCCACTTCAGAAATTATAGTAGAAAGGGTTCTCATTATGTAATGTGCCAAAATGTATAAAGCCCAGTAATCATTCCATTATCTTCCAATCTTACCTGCTTTCTGTCTGAAAGCAAGAATGCAGCCCAACAAGAAAAGGATGATTGGATGCCTGCTCAAAAACATGCTTCTCTGTTTGTACCCAATCAATATCCTATTTTGAAATAGGAAGGAAATATATGTCATATTGAAATATCATCAAAACTACTCTTTTTTTAGCAATCAATTATTACAAATGCAAATATTAACTAACTAGGATAAGTATAAAAAGCATTGATAATCATGAAACAAGTTGTAAAGAGAAAAACACCACCAGTAAATCCTTCAATATTATGAAACAGTCTAGAAAACTTTTCAAAATCAGTACTTAGCCTTGATAATATGGTTTGATTTTTATAAAAAAAACTAATAGTCAGATTATATTAAATGTATCTTATAAAATCTGTTTGAAGCATATATTTAGAAAAGTAGACTGAAATACAGCGTGCACAAGGTTTTCTCTAAAAATAGCACATTTAAACTAATTTAACAGTTTAGAAGTAATAAAATATCATTGTGCTTACCTCATCATCATTGACAAGCTCTTTTTTCACAACTTTCATTGCATAAATACGATCTGTCTTTTTTAATCGCACCAGTAGAACTTTGGCATAACTTCCTCTTCCTATAACCCGGAGCAAATCAAAATCCTGAAGACCTAAACTGGATGAAGCTTTGCCACTTTCCCTGGTGTTCATTGCCTATGGAGAAGATTTACATCAAAGAGTTATTCCTGGAAGCATTCTGAATAAAACATTATATTTCTAACACCTAGTTATAACTGATTTTTAATGCTTTCTAATTTAAGTATTTATCAATTATTTTCTTACAGCATTCCATACATTATAATCGAACCACTCAAGAGGTAAGATGAATATATGAGTTGATGTCAGATAGGAATGAAGAGGCAGCTGAAATCTGAGAAATGTCAAAGGATGTGTTAAAGAGGATCTGACAACTTTTGGGTATGGAGGCAACGGAGACACATGAATTTTAAAAAATGACACTAACTTTAGTGACTGGGAGATTGGAGGTACCACTAATAGGAAAATAAAGTGTGAGCATATGATAAAATTGACAGAGTTGTTGAGATACTGAGCTTGGTTTTTCACACTGAAGTCAGAAGTTACAATGGGACGTCAAGATCAAAGAGTCTGCTAGAAATCTGATACATGAAGTCCCAGCTAAATGGAAGACACATCCAGAGACATTTCTGGAAGCTAGAGACAGAAAACAAGCATGAGGCTGTTCAGGTAATGGAAAACATTCTTTTCTACACTACACCAGCTTCCTTTGGAATGCCAAAACCAGCCTTATAATTCATTCACAACTAAAAACTTAGGCTTCAGGTAATTTTAGAGAAAAGGGAAGATAATCTTTTATTAGATATCTGCAAAATCTTCGGCATACAAGTAAAAGATGTGCCCATGAGAATTAAGAGTGAATTTTCTGAAGTGAAGAGTATCAAGAAAAGCAAAGACAAAATTTTAAGAAACTAGTAAGTACAAAACAGAAAAAAGTATGAAATCCTAAAGAGAACAATAATTCAAAAGAAGAATCATACATGAATATTTAGAAATAACAATCTGATTTGGTAACAAGTATAAATAGGAGTGAAAAGAAACCAGAATAAGGCAGGTTAAGAAAGCAAGGACTGGTAAGAAATAAGTCCATGCACAGCCTTTATATATAGTTAACTGGAAACTATAAAAGAGAATCAAATAGAACAAAAGCACAGTACCTTCACAGAATCAATAAGACTGAATGAAACAAGAGAAGCCAGGAAATAGTGGAATGTCATTTTCAAAGGGCCTAAATTCTATATCCTGCAAAAATAGCTTTCAAAATCAAAGTGAAATAAAACCATTTTCAGACAAACCAAAACTAAGGAAATCCATCACTAGCAGGGTTTCACTAAAGGAAATACTGAATTCTTCAAGAAAAAAGATGATCGCATATGGAAGGACAGACACAGGAAGGAATGTAGAAAAACAGTAAAACTTGGATAAGCCTAAGTAAGAACTGCTTAAAAACACTAATATGCACATAAATACACACAGAATTTTAAAATATGATGAAAATAGCACCAAAGCCATTTTCGAGAAGTGAGTGAATTTACAATGTTCAAATAGTAAAAGTATTATTAATAATTTGTACTGAATTTAAGTAAGTTAAGGATGTAAGATATAAGCTCTAGAACAATCAGTAACAGAATAGCAAAAAATTCAAGAAAGCTAAAAGAGGTGAAAAAGGAGTAATAATCAGACCATGTAATGGGCATATATTTGGTGAAAAGATAGCTTTACAGAGTAATGAGGGAAATTACAGTGTTTTTAGTATTTCCATTAGCCTTGGGAAAGACAGATTTCTTCAACAGGTTCCAAAAGCACTACCCAAAAAGGGAAAGATGGATGGATTTCACTATCTTAAAAATCAAGAGATACCATTAACAGAATTAAAATATAAGTATTGAGTGAGAGAATATATTTGGCATATATAGCTGATAAAAAGCTAATAATGTAGGAATATACAAAAATTCCTACAAACCAATACAACAAAGGCAGACCACTCATATTTGTTTTAGAGAGACAAACAGGCCCTGAACTAAAGATGATACCCAAATGGCCAATAAATATATGAAAAGGTGTGTAGAAAGGAAACACACATAAAAACTATAATAAGCTACCACTATACATTCAACAGACTGGCTAAAATTAGAGACAGACTATACAAAGTGTTGACAAGGATGCAGAGCAAATTGAACTCTCATACATTGTTGGTTAAAGTATAAATTGGTATAAGATCTTTGGAAAACCGTATGGCATTATCTCCTAATGTTTAATGTACACATGACTCAGAAATATACGTGCACCAAACAACAGTTACAAGAATGTTCATAGCAGCATATCATAATAATCCCAATATAAAAGGGAAAAATCAACAGAATAAATTGAAACAACAGTGAAAATAAGTGCAATACTACTATGTGAAACATGGCTGAATCTCACAAACATGATATTGAGCAAAAGAAGCTATATATAAAAGAATAGATACTACGTGAATACATTTATATAAAGTATGGGGAAAAAAAATAACCTGTGGCGTTAAAACAGTGGCAAGTAAAGGTGTTGACCAAAATAGAATAGGAATCTAAGATTAAACAGGTAATACAGGAATAAGGGAAGTGGGGAGAAGTGGATACACAAAACAACACTGGCTATGTATTGATAATTATTTAACTGGGTTATGTATACAGTTATAGTAGTCTGTTCTCTTTTACTTACTTTTATTATGCTTGAAATATTCCATAATAAATATATTTTTTAAAAGGTAACCAAAAGTAAAACATAATACACCATAAACACTGGAAAAAGAAGGGAAAGGGAGGAGGTAGTGTGAACTAAACCTTTCATGGCCATAAATAAATAAAATTAGTAGACTGAAAAGCAGAGGTATGAACATTATGAACACATGTAGAAATTATTGAGAAGGGTTACCTCTCAGAAGTCAAAGTGGGGTGTGAGGTATGATAAATCTTTTTCATTATAAGCTTTTAAAAAATTGGTTAATTAAAAATTATTTTAAAAATAGATAAAATGTTTAATAGAACAAGATAGTGGTAGTTAAAAGTAAAGGTATTGAAGTATAAAGTATAAAGGCTTCATTTATACTTTAAATTAAAAATTAGCCCATAAAATGGAAGCAGCATCCCTAGTGTATTTTAAACACAACTAAACAGTCTAAATACTATTCTTAAATACATGAGAATTTTTAGATTATGCTGTCTTAAAATAAAAATGTTATCCTATTAAATTATTTAATTTAAATGAAATTAGTAATTTACTAGATCAAATAAAAAAACCCTAGAATCATTAAAAATCAGTCCTGCATTTTACCATTATGATCTAAAATCTAAGCAAGTCAATTTGTCATATTTTTAAGCTGTCAAATCTTATTAAAAAGCTGATAGCGTAATATATAATTAAACTAATTATCTTACCTCCTTTTCTTCACCAACTTGGTCTAAACTCTCATGACTTGAAGGATTATATGGAATTACTGAAAACCAAACCCAAATGTTAAAAAAAAAAAGGGGAGAGAGAAAAACATAGCATCCATTAAGTTGAGTTTGACTGAAAAGTTTCTTGATTTTTTTGTTTTTATTTCTGAATAAATCTGCATCATTTAAAACTGAATACCTATCCTACTAATAACAAACTATGTAAATGAGTTAAATCCTAATTTTTATTTCAGTAAACAGAACAAGAAACAATCAGTAGCTATGCACTGATTCTAACATATTTTTGCTTTTTTAAAAATATTGCTCTTCTTTACATATTAATCAATTCCTTATATAAGGGTGACTCCATAAACTCTAGTTAATTATTTTAGTCTGAGTGAGGCACAGAGATAGAGGGGTCCTGGTTTTCACTCCTCACTTCCTTCAAACAAAATGTTCCTGACTACCATACCACATAGGTCAAGTAAAGAACTGGCAAAGACTGGACTCTGGGCTTCTATTCCTTGAAGCTACCTGAGGGAATAAAAGCCTGCATTCATATAACCAGCTTCTTCCATGAACAAAAGACTGTATTCTGTCCTTCCAGAAAAACTCCACTGCCTTTCCTTTTTTAATTCATCCCAGATAAGGTTGCTCTACCCCATTTAACTGCCCTCCGTATTTCTCAGATACATATTTAAGGTTTTGTATCTACCTGGCATTTGAACTCATATGATCTTTTCTGAATTTTCTATATGCAGCTCTGTGTCTTTCCTATAATTATTGCTGATAATAAAGCTTTTAATTTAAAAAATGTCATTTGAACATAGTCAACATGGCCCATAAAGTCAGTATATTTTTCATTATTGAAAAAAACTAGCTTTGTTAAATTTAAAGAGGTCTCAAAAGAAATTTTTCTTAATTAGAGAAAATAGTCATTATGGTTTACATAGCTGACTTGTTTTAAAATGCTAAATGTACATGTTAAAACACTGTGACTGGTATTATTACCACAAAATATGGTTACCTAACTTTTATCTGGGAAGAGCATTTTTAAACTTGGGTGAGAAAGTCACCTAAAGAAGTCTTTAAATGATACTATGTTAATTAACAATGGTTAGTGCTGGTATCATTCTTACCTGTCTGTGCATGCTCTGAATGCATGGACGACTGGTCTATGGGCATCATTGGTTCCTACAAATATTTCCAAAGATACAGTAACTTAGTGGCTTCTTTTTAAATCCCAATACCTCTATAAATCCAGAAACAACATTATTTCAAAGAGACACATCAAATTAAAATTTAAATGTGAAAGAATGTGAGACTATATTACTATATATTTAACTTACTTTTATTATATGAAACCATACAATATGCCTGTGACTGCGGTAATGTTAATCACATTTTACAGACAACAGAAGAAACACATAACTCATTTCACATCATCAACAGCAATCAAATTAAACTCCTATACACTATGGTTTGTTTCTCTTCTACATTACCTATCTTCCTTTGAGCTCTGGATAATCCCTGTAAATCTTAGGCAAAAAAAGCCTCTAGAATCTGAGTTCTGGCTGAGGTCCTGAGATAGACTTCAAAATAGATTTCAGGTCTATAAAACTAAAATTTTGTGGGTTTCCCATATTTCTGATGATTCTCAAAGGTGGCAGTGATGCAAAAAAGGAAAAGAAATACCTCCTAGAAACTGACTTAATAATAGGAACAATGCTAATTCAAACCAAAATGTTACTAATTTATTAATCTTGGACCCAAGTTTAATACCAGCAAGAAAGAGTAAACTTGAGAAGGAGCCTTGGTTATACAGCTATAATTTTAAGGCTACCATAAAAGATAGGCTTACAAAGGATATTTCAATGTATTTAGCATAAAATGTCAACATAGTTATTAACCCTGTCCCTCTTTCCTTCTATATTTATGAACTTAAACAGTTATTCTATCTCCTAAGAATAGTCAATAGTATCAACAATAATCTGGATAAATTATGTTTACAATTTTTGCCCTTCTGTTTTTCTTTAAGATTGGATTTTCACCTCCTTAACCAGAAACCCATACCCAAGCTTAATATGAACTAGCTAAGTAAGCCTAATAGCAAAGAGTCACCAGTAATAACCTATTTTCACAATGTCCAAAGAAGGTACTATAAAAAATGATGGCATAATCATTCTAGAAGACAGTGTGGGAAGATGCATCCAGATCTTTTTCCAAATGCTTATCCTCTGACCCAGTAATTCTACTTCTGGAACCTTAAGGAAATAATAAGGTTTATTTACTGGAAAGTTCATTATGATTTTCTTCATAGGAAAATTTAGAAAACAACTTAAATATTCAATCATGGGAAACAGGTTAAGTAAATTATGATATAGATATATAACAAAATATTATCTTAAAAATGATGAGGCTATAGATAAAGATGACCAAAATATATTGTTCAGAGAGAAAAATGAGTTAGAAAACAGTATATATGATCTCACCTTTGTTAAACATAAAACACAGAGGGAAGATGACAGCGTGAGCAGGGCGGCGGAAATCTCCTCCAAAAACCATATATATTTATAAAAATACAACAAATACAACTATTCCTAAAAGAGAGATCAGAAGATACAGGACAGCACCCAGCCTGCATCTACACCTGAGAGGACTCGGCACCCTGCGAGGCAGGTAAGATACAGAGCCGCGACCCGGCAGAACCCAAAAACTCCCCCACCCCAGCACACCGGAGGGGAGAAATCAGAGCAGGGAGGGAGTGGAAGTACAGCCCTGCGAAATAACCAGCCCTGGTGATCTGCGGCAGCAGCACTGACACACATCGCACGGTGTATCAGAGATTGGAGAGACAAGAGGGTGCAGGATCTGAGCCAGGGAACGCACCAGATCTTCACAGCCAGCTTCCCGGGACAAAAGAAAAGCACGCACTTTTTTTAGCGGTCTTAAAGAGATAGAGGCCCAACGGAGGAGCAGGATCGTCCCAGGACACTGAGCCCACCAGGCTGGGAGTCCTGGGGAATTTTGGACCCCTTGGCTGGCGACTGGGAAAAAGTACCCGCACTGAGACATCGCACACAGATCAGCAGCCTCCCATTCGTTCCCGCCCCGGCCAGAGCTACAAAGGGCCCTGCGGAGTGACGCGGCCTCGGCTGCGGAATACTGGAGCAACAGCGCCACCTAAAGCATCCTCACAGAACCTACTCCTGACAGGCGTCTTTTTTTCTTTTGGTGTTTTTTTTCTCTTTTCTTTCTCTTCTTTCTTTTTCTTTCCTCCATTTTTTTCTTTTTTTTTTTTTAGTCTTAAAGAGCCCAGCTGACATACATGGCACCTACCAGGGACCACTTCTATCGCCATGAAAAGACAGAGGAATATGGTACAAACAAACCTTATCCAGACCCAGACACCAGAGAGGGAGTCTGAAGGGATGGAAATACACAATCTTCCTGAAAAAGAGTTCAGAATAAAAGTCATAACCATACTGATGGATCTACAGAGAAATATGCAAAAGCTGAGGGAGGAAGTGAGGGAAGTGAGGAAAGACAATGCAGAAATCAGAAAAGTGATCAACGGACTTAGCAGCAGAATAAATGAGATGCAAGAGATTGTTAATGGAATAGAAATCAGAGAACAGGAATACAGAGAAGCTGAGGCAGAGAGAGATAAAAGGATCTCTAGGAATAAAAGAATATTAAGAGAACTGTGTGACCACTCCAAACAGAACAAATATTCTCATTATAGGAGTACCAGAGGAGGAAGAGAGAGAAAAAGGGATAGAAAGTGTCTTTGAAGAAATAATTGCTGAAAACTTCCCTATGCTGGGGAAGGAAATAATCACGCAGTCCACAAAAGCCCACAGATCTGCCAACACAAGGGACCCAAGGAAGACAACACCAAGACACATAATAATTAAAATGGCAAAGATCAAATATAAAGACAGAGTATTAAAGGCAGCTAGAGAGAGAAAAAAGATCACCTATAAAGGAAAACCCATCAGACTATCATCAGACTTCTCAACAGAAACCTTACAGGCCAGAGGAGAATGGCATGATATATTTAACGTAATGAAACAGAAGGGCCTCGAACCAAGAATATTGCATCCAGCACGATTATCATTTAAATATGACGGAGGGATTAAACAATTTCCAGACAAGCGAAAGCTGAGAGAATTTGCCTCCCATAAACCACCTCTAGAGGATATCTTAAATGGACTGCTCTAGAGGGAAGCACTCCTAAGGCTAAAAAGATGTTACCAGAGAAAATAAAATCATAGCAAACAAAGCAGACCATTCAAATACTAATTAAAGGCAAAGAATAAAACACCTAGTATATAAAGACTGGAGGACGAAGAATAAGAAGGGAGAGAAAGAAAGAAACATTAGACTGTGTTTACAATAACTTAACAAGAAAGTTAAATTAGATTGACAGACAGTAAAGAAGCAACCCTTGAACCTTTGGTAACCACGAATCTAAAGCCAGCAATGGCAATAAGTACATATCTATCAATAATCACCCTAAATGTAATGAACTAAATGTACCAATCAAAAGACACAGAGTAATAGAATGGATAAAAAAGCAAGACCCATCTATATGCTGCCTACAAAAGACTCACCTCAAACCCAAACATATACACAGACTAACGGTGAAGGAATGGAAAAAGATATTTCATGCAAACAACAAGGAGAAAAAAGCAGGTGTTGTAGTACTTGTATCAGACAAAATAGAATTCGAAACGAAGAAGGTAGCAAGAGATAAAGGAGGACATTACATAATGATAAAGGGGTCAGTCCAACAAGAGGATATAACCATTTTAAATATATATGCACCCAACATAGGAGCGTCAGCATATGTGAAACAAATACTAACAGAATTGAAGGAGGAAATAGACAGCAATGCAATTATTTTAGGAGACTTTAACACACCACTCACTCCAAAGGATAGATCAACCAGGCAGAGGATAAGTAAAGACACAGAGGCACTGAACAACACCCTAGAACAGATGGACCTAACAGATATCTACAGAGCGCTTCACCCAAAAGCAATAGGATACACATTCTTCTCAAGTGCACATTGAACATTTTCAGGAATAGACCACATACTAGGCCACAAAAAGAACCTCAGTAAATTTAAAAATACTGAAATTCTACCAACCAACTTCTCAGACCACAAAGGTATAAAACTAGAAATAAATTGTAGAAAAAAAACAAAAAAGTTCACAAATACAGGGACACTTAACAACATTCTCCTAAATAATTGATGGGTCAACGATCAAATTAAAACAGAGATCAAAGAATATATGGAGACTAATGACAACAACAACACAAAGCCACAACTTCTGTGGGACGCAGCAAAGGCAGTTCTAAGAGGAAAGTATATTGCAATCCAGGCCTATTTAAAGAAGGAAGAACGATCCCAAACAAATAGTCTGAAGACACAATTACTGAAATTGCAAAAAGAAGAACAAATGAGCCCCAAAGTCACCAGAAGGAGGGACATAATAAAGACCAGAGAAGAAATAAATAAAAATTGAGAAGAATAAAACAATAGAAAAATCATCAATAAAACCAAGAGCTGGTTCTTTGAGAAAATAACAAAATAGATAAACCCCTAGCCAGACTTATTAAGAGAAAAAGAGAATCTACACACATAAACAGAATCAGAAATGAGAAAGGAAAAATAATGAAGGACCCCACAGAAATACAAAGAATTATAAGAGAATACCATAAGAATGTATATGCTAACAAGTTGGAAAACCTAGAAGAAATGGACAACTTCTTAGAAAAATACAACCTTCCAAGACCGACCAAGCAAGAAACAGAAAAACTAAACAGACCAATCAGCAGCAATGAAATTGAAGCGGTAATCAAAAAACCACCCAAGAACAAAACCCCCGGGCCAGATGGATTCACCTCTGAATTCTACCAGACATATAGAGAAGAAATAACACCCATTCTCCTTAAAGTTTTCCAAAAAACAGAAGAGGAGGGAATACTTCCAAACTCATTCTATGAAGCCAGCATCACTCTAATACCAACACCGGGCAAAGACACCACAAAAAAAGAAAATTACAGACCAATATCCCTGATGAACGTAGATGCAAAAATACTCAACAAAATATTAGCAAACCAAATTCAAAAATACATCAAGAGGATCATACACCATGATCAAGTGGGATTCATCTCAGGGATGCAAGGTTGGTACATTTGAAAATCTATCAACATCATCCACCACATCAACAAAAACAACAAAAACCACATGATCATCTCCATAGATGCTGAAAAAGCATTTGACAAAATACAACACCCATTCATGATAAAAACTCTCAACAAAATGGGTATAGAGGGCAAATACCTCAACATCATAAAGGCCATATATGACAAATCCACAGCTAACATCATACTTAACAGCGAGAAGCTGAAAGCTTTTCATCTAAGATTGGGAACAAGACAGGGATGCCCACTCTCTCCACTGTTATTCAAATAGTACTGGAGGTCCTAGCTATGGCATTCAGACAAAACAAAGAAATACAAGGCATTGAGATTGGTAAAGAAGTCAAATTGTCATTATTTGCAGATGACATGATATTGTATATAAAAAACCCTGAAGACTCCACTCCAAAACTACTAGAACTAATATCTGAATTCAGCAAAGTTGCAGGATACAAAATTAACACACAGAAATCTGTTGCTTTCCTATACACTAACAATGAGCTAACAGAAAGAGAAATCAGAAAAACAATTCCATTCACAATTGCATTAAAAGGAATAAAATACTTAGGAACAAACCTAAGAAAGGAAGTGAAACACCTGTTCTCTGAAAACTACAAGACACTCCTAAGAGAAATTAAAGAGGACACTAACAAATGGAAGTTCATCCCACGGTCTTGGCTAGGAAGAATAAATATTGTCAAAATGACTATACTACCTAAAGAAATCTACATATTGAATGCAATCCCTATCAAAATACCAACAGCTTTCTTCAATGAACTGGAATAAGTAATTCTAAAATTCATATGGAACCACAAAAGACCCCGAATAGCCAAAGCAATCCTGAGAAGGAGGAATAAAATAGGGGGAATTACACTCCCTGACTTCAAGCTCTACTACAAAGCCACAGTAATCAAGACAATTTGGTATTGGCACAAAAACAGACCCACAGACCAGTGGAACAGAATAGAAAATCCAAACATTAACCCAAACATATACAGTCAATTAATATGTGATAAAGGAGCTTTGGATATACAATGGGGAAGTGACAGCCTCTTCAGCAGCTGGTGTTGGCAAAACTGGACAGCTACCTGTAAAAGAATGAAACTGGACTACTGTCTAAACCCATACACAAAAGTAAACCCCAAATGGATCAAAGACCTGAATGTAAGTCATGAAACCATAAAACTCTTAGAATAAAACATAGGCAAAAATCTCTTGGACATAAACATGAGCGACTTCTTTGTGAACATATCTCCCTGGGCAAGGGAAACAAAAGCAAAAATGAACAAGTGGGACTATATCAAGCTGAAAACCTTCTGTACAGCAAAGGACACCATCAGTAGAACAAAAAGACATCCTACAGTATGGGAGAATATATTCATAAATGACGTATCCGATAAGGGGTTGACATCCAAAATATATAAAGAACCCACGCACCTCAACAAACAAAAAACAAATAATCCAATTAAAAAATGGGCAGAGGACATGAATAGACACTTCTCTAAAGAAGAAATTCAGATGGCCAACAGCACATGAAAAGATGCTCCGCATCACTAGTCATCAGAGAAATGCAGATTAAAACCACAATGAGATATCACCTCACACCAGTAAGGATGGCCTACATGCAAAACACCAACAACAAATGTTGGCGAGGATGTGGAGAAAAGGGAACCCTCCTACACTGCTGGTGGGAATGCAAATAAGTTCAACCAGTGTGGAAAGCAGTATGGAGGTTCCTCAAAAAACTCAAAATAGAAATACCATTTGACCCAGGAATTCCACTCCTAGGAATTTACTCTAAGAATGCAGCTGCTCAGTTTGAAAAAGACAGATGCACCCCTATGTTTATTGCAGCACTATTTACAATAGGCGAGAAATGGATGCAACCTTAGTGTCCATCAGTAGATGAGTGGATAAAGAATATGTGGTACATATACACAATGGAATATTATTCAGCCCTAAGAAGAAAACAAATCCTACCATTTGCAACAACATGGATGGAGCTATAGGGTATTATACTCAGTGAAATAAGCCAAGCTGAAAAAGACAAGTATCAAATGATTTCACTCATATGTGGAGTATAAGAACAAAGAAAAAAACTGAAGGAACAAAACAGCAGCAGACTCACAGAACCCAAGAATGGACTAATAGTTACCAAAGGGAAAGGGACTGGGGAGGGTGGGTGGGAAAGGAGGGACGAGGGGGAAAAAGGGGCATTACGATTAGTAGATGTAATGTTGGGGGGGGCACGGGGAGGGCTTTACAACTTAGAGAAGACAAGTAGTGATTCTATAGCATCTCACTACGCTGATGGACAGTGACTGTAATGGGGTTGGTGGGGGGGACCTGATGAAGGGGGTAGTTTAATAACCATGATATTGCACAAGTAAACGTAGAGTAGTGATACCAAAATAAATAATTAAAAAAACCCATAAAACACAGCCAAATAGTATGTGCCTTCTGATAGATAAACAGTCCACGCGCTATGAAGGAGTCTTAAAAATAACCCACAAAAAAACCATAACTAGAATCTAATCAAACCTCTAAATCCAACTATAATATACAGAAAATAGACATGGGAACATTTTAAGAGAAGCAGAGAGAAATTTTCTGCAACATTTCAAATGACAATATCCTTCTTCTACAATTAAATTGTAAGGGAAAAGAGAGCAATTTGGAGGATTCAGTAAATTAAAATATTTCTATGATAAATATCAATCAATTACAGATAGGATTTCATTTAGATCCTGATGCATAGTGCAAATTTAAAATATAAAATTGTATCATTTATGAGACAAGTGAAACTTTGAACATTGCTTGGATGGATATCTGATATGAGGAATTTGACTTTCATTTTTTTTAAGAGGCCTTATGTTTTAGAGTTACATACTGAAATATGTTTGGGATTTGTTTCAAAATAATACAGGATGAGGGTAGGTTAAATGGATGGGGTATAATGAAATAAGACTGGGCATAAGTTGATAACTATTGGGGCTGGGTGACTGGTATATGGAAGTTCATTATAGTGTTCCATCTGCTGCTGTATGTATGTTTAAAAATTTTGCATTTAGAAAATTTTTAAATGTTTTATGCATATAAATTTGCACAGAAAAAGATCTCAAAGGATAGACACCAAGTGACAATTACCTTACATGGTAGATTTCATGGGGGATTTTTATTTTTCTTTATTCATCTGTATTCTCCATTTTTTCTACAATGAACATGTTTTAATTAAATATTTTAAATAAAAGGTGAAAGTTTTTAAATGCAAAAACCATCAGTAATCTCACACTTTAAATAACAAACATGAAGCCTCTGACTCTTCTTACCTGTTCTCTGCTTAGTGTAGATGCTAGAATAATGGGAGCTGTAAACTGAGTTTAGCTTAAAGAAGAGAAAAAAAAATCTCTTAAAAGGTTCTCCCTAAATCATCTTCCTAATTTGGACTGAAGGATTTTGTAGCAGATTGAACAAAGAAGTTAACTATACCCTACAAATTTGTAATAACAATTCCAAAATTCACAGTATATTAAGTGGACTATAAAGTATTTCTACCCACATTCTGTAACAACACTGTTGAGATATGATTCCTTAACACCTCCATATTTTAGCCCTTGGTTCTAGTAGTGTAATTTGAAAAGCTTTATTGAAAAAAAAGAAAAACAGACAAGTGTATCTTACCGGTGGCAAAGAATGCCGCCCACACTCAATTGTGACAAGTTTGTGGCACTTCTTATGAACCAGTAGTTTGCAGTTGATGCACTTATATCCCTGACGTCCAAGTCCCCATATTCGGTCAGTGCAGATGGCACAGTGGGCACGCTGGAAACAGTAATTAAACAGTATTTAATTAAGAAAAGTAAAGTTATATTCATTTACCAACAGTTTGTTCATAAAATAGTGAAAGTAAGTAGCTTTTTTCTCTAACTTTTCCAAAGCTATGATGGTCAGGGAAAAATAAACAGGAAGGCAGCTTGTTTTAAAGAAACAGTGAAATTTGCAACAATGTTGTTTTCTATTAAAAGTCCAAGAACTTTCAGTCTTCACATAATTAAGTTCAGAATAATGAAAATAGGAAAACTGAGTTAAACTTGAAAATCACGGCAGAAAAAGCTGTGAAAGGACTCCTAAGCAAGCATAAACCTTCCAAACTGTTCAGAGGTCAAACCAAAGCCCTGCTTTCTTATGGAGCAAGGCCCAAAGTGACTTTCCATTTCAAAATTTTTTGAATTTCAGTGCTACTTGGGAATAAGAGGATGGGAACCTCAGGTGGTAGCTTTTATTTATATTAATGAATTCAGAATATGGCACTAGTTTTAGAATGGAAATGGACTCTATAAGTTTATAGTTATCGAGAATAGTTAAAAACATGGACTTGTGGAAAAAGACTGCTTTCAAACGTTGGCTGTGATTTACTTGGTGTGTCATCTTGGGCTAGTTATTTAACTGCCCTACACCTCAGTTTTTCATCTAAAATATGTAAATATGTACTACCAAACTCCACAAGATTGTTGCAAGAATTAAATGAGTCAATGTACGTCAAGCATTGGAAAAGTGCCTGGTACATAGTAAAAGCTAGATGTTATTTGCAATGATTTTTTTCTAAAAAGTGAAAATTAAAATTACAACATTAAATGGCTTGCAAAAAAAAAACCTTGCTTATTTCCTGGCTGTCTGGATTTATAGTTTTAAAAATCCAATTTTCTTATAGCCAGAGGAAGCACAGAATTAATCAATCCATCTGGAACATTTTTAAGAGTGAAAGGAGATGCTATTAAAAATTACCCCAAAATACTAGTGGTTACCAAAGGGAAAGGGGGTAGGGAGGGCGGGTGGGGAGGAAGGAAGAAGGGGATTAAGGGGTTTTACAATTAGCACACATAATGTAGGGAGGGCACAGGAAGGCAGTACAGCACAGAGAAGACAAATAGTGACTCTATTGCATCTTACTACGCTGATGGACAGTGACTGCAAAGGGGGATGGTCAGGGCGGACTTGATAATATGGGTGAATGTAGTAACCACAATGTTGCTCATGTGAAACCTTCATAAGATTGTATATCAATGATACCTTAATTAAAAAAAATATTACCCCAAGATAACACATGCACTGCCCAGGCAAACTGGGAACGTTAGGTCACCCTACTTAATTCTTTAAGGGAGTAACAAGATAACATTTCTTTCATCATAGAGAGTGCAAAAATAGATGTCTTAAATTGGCAATATTTAACAGACTAAGGTTTACCCTGTTGAACCGCTTGGCTTGAAAAGTGTGGCCGTTTGCACAATAGAGCTTTCTCCAGCGGCGTGCACCTCGGCGGTAGATGGATTCTGAAGAGAGATTAAAAGTTAAAAGGCAAAAAAGAGCAAGTGTGAATAAAAGTCATTTTATGATCACGTCTGATTTTTTTCATGATTTTCATTGCAAGAAAAAACAATTCTGATAAAAACCTGAAAGCGGAAAAAATAAAATAGATTCATCAAGCGACTAGATGAAAATAAAGCCCATGGAATATAAATAATTGAATAATTATTACTGCTTTTCTGTTTTTAAATCTTCCAACTTTGAATTTTGAAAAAACTTTTAAAAGCCCATGGAAAAATTAAAATACAACAATAAACACCTGATCCTTCATATAGATTTATTAAATACTACCATCTTGCCACATTTGCTTTCCTTTTTATACCCTTTTTTCTACCTGAATCATTTAAAAGTAAGTTGTAGACATTTTAACAGTTTACCCTTAAATACTCAAGAATCCATTGTCTGAGATCAAGGATATTCCCCCTAATTCTACTTAACCATAATATCATTACCAAGTCTTAAAAAATAAACACTAATTCAGTATCACCTAATATACAGTTCCTATTTCCCTATTTGCCCTCAAAATTTCCCTGTCCTCAATGTGTCTTTCATTGCTTTTTCTCACAAGGATCCAATCAAGAGCTATACCTTTTCTCTTTAATGTATGCTAAGCATTCACTCTGCCTTATTTGTTGTTGTTCTTCATGATGTTGATTTTTATTTTTTTTAAGAGTCCGGGCAGTTGTTTTATATTATGTCCCACATTCTGGATTTGTCTATTTCCTCATTAGAATCAGTATTAAATATCTTTGGCAAAAATCAAATTATAGCAGATGTGTATTTCTTATTGCATCACACCATGATTATGCCCCCATGATTGTGCCAGGCCGAGCAGAGGTTGGTCCCGCCTAAAGCAGCTACAGGGGCATAGCAGAGAGGCTACTCCTTGCATGCTCAGCCCATGGCCCTGGCAGTGGAGGCAGGCACTGGAGTCAGGAATCAGGAAAGGGCTTTTTCCTCTGGCAGGCACCAGCGCTAATCGCCTGTGACTAACGCCATCGCTCCAGGTGCTGAACAGAGTAGAGCTTCTGGGAACTAGAGGGCACTGCCTACACAAAGTTTATATTCCACATTATTCATTAAACATAAGGAACATCAAAGAACCTGGTACAAATGAAAATCCCACAAACACCAGAAAGAGGGCCAGGTGAAACTGAAATCACCAATCTCCCCAAGAAAGATTTCAAAATAAAAATCATAAACATGCTCACGGTGCTACAGAAAACTACTGAAGACCTCAGGGAGGAATTCATGAAAGAGACAGAAACTTTGAAAAATATAGTATCTGAAATGAAAAATACAATGGAGGGATTTAAAAGATTAGATGAGGTAGAAGAGATGGTAAATGAAATATAAATTAGAGAACAGGAATACAAAGAAGTGGAGGCACAGAGAGAAAAAAGGATCTCTAGGAATGAAAGAATATTAAGAGAACTGTATGACCAATCCAAATGGAATAATTTGCATTAAAGGGGTACCAGAAAAAGAGAGAGAAAAAGGGATAGAAAGTGTCTTTGAATAAATCATTGCTGAAAACTTCACCATCTGGGGAAGAGATAGTCTCTCAGGCCATGGAGGTGCACAGATCTCCCAACACAAGGGACCCAAGGAAGACAACACCAAGACATATAATTAAAAGGACAAAGATCAAGGATAAGGACAGACTATTAAAAGTAGCCAGACAGAGAAAAATATCACATAAAAATGAAAACCCATCAGGCTATCATGAGACTTCTCAACAGAAACCTTACACAGGCCAGAAGGGAGTAGCATGATATATTTAATGCAATAAAGCAGAAGGGCCTCAAACAAAAATACTCTACCCAGGAAGATTATCATTTAAATTTGAAGGAAGGATTAAACAATTTTCAGACAAGCAAAAGCTGAGAGAATTTACCTCCCACAAACCATCTCTACAGTGTATTTTGGAGGGACTGCTACAGATGGAAGTGCTGCAAAGGCTAAATAGCTGTCACCAGAGAAAATAAAACCACAGTAGAGGAAGAAGACCAATTAATTACTAAAGAAATGCAAAATTCTATCAACTATCCCCAAAGTCAATCAAGGGATAGACAAAGAGTACAGAATATGATACCTAATATATAAAGAATGGAGGAGGAAGAAAAAGAAGGGATGAAAAAAAAAACTTTAGATTGTGTTTATAATAGCATATTAAGTGAGTTAAGTTAGACTATCAGATAGTAAAGAAGCTACCCGCGAACCTTTCAGAACCATGACTCTAAAGTCTACAATGGCAGTAAGTATCTATCAATAATCACCCTAAATGTAAATGGACTGAATGCACCAATCAAAAGATATAGAGTCACTGAATGGATAAAAAAAGAAGACCCGACTATATGCTGCCTAAAAGATTCACTTCAAATCCAAAGACATACATGGATTAAAAGTGAAGGGATGGAAAAAGATATTTAATTCAACTAAAAGGAAGAAAAAAGCAGGAGTTGCAGTACTTGTATCAGACAAAATAGACTTCAAAACAAAGAAAGTAACAAGAGACAAACAAGGACATTACATAATGATAAAGGGGTCAGTCCAACAAGAGGACATAACCATTATAAATACCTATGCACCCAACATAGGAGTACCTACATATGTGAAACAAATACTAACAGAATTAAAGGGGGAAAGACAATACAATGCATTCATTTACCAACACATCACTCATTCCAAAGGACAGATCAACCAGACAGAAAATAAGTAAGGAGACAGAGGCACCAAACAACGTATTAGAACAGATGGACTTAATGGACATCTACAGAACACTCCATCCAAAAGGAACAGGATACACAATCTTCTTAAGTGCACATGGAATATTTTCAAGAATAGATCATATACTAGGCCACAAAAAGAGCCTCAGTAAATTCAAAAAGATTGAAATTACCAGCTTCTCAGACCACAAAGGTATGAAATTAGAAATAAATTATGCAAAGAAAACAAAAAAACCCACAAACACATGGAGGCTTAATAACATGCTCCTAAATAATCAATGGATCAACAACCAAATAAAAACAGATATCAAGCAATATGTGGTGACAAATGACAACAATAACTCAACACTGCAAAATCTGTGGGATGCAATGAAGGCCATGCTAAGAGGGAAGTACACTGCAGTACAGGCTTACCTCAGGAAAGGAGAATAATCCCATAACATCAGTCTAAACTCAGAATTAACGAAACTAAAAAAAGTACAAATGAGGCCCAAAGTCAGTAGACGGAGGGACATAATAAAGATCAAAGCAGAAATAAATAAAATCAAGAAGAACAAAACAATAGAAAGAATCAATGAAACCAGGACCTAGTACTTCAAGAAAAAAAACAAAATAGATAAAACCCCTAGCTGGACTTACCAAGAAAAAAGAGAGTATACACACATAAACAGAATCAGAAATGAGAAAGGAAAAATCACTAATCACTATGGACACCACAGAAATACAAAGAATTAGGAGAGAATACTATGAAAAATTCTTTGCTAAAAAACTGGATAACCTACAAGAAATGGACAACTTTCTAGAAAAATACAACTTTCCAAGGCTGACACAGGAAGAAACAGAAAATCTGAACAGACCAATTACCAGCAAGGAAATTGAACTGGTAATCAGAAACCTACCTAAGAACAAAACATCTGGACCAGATGGTTTCACTGCTAAATTTTATCAAACATTTAGTGAAGACATAATAACCATCCTCCTGAAAGTTTTCCGAAGAGTAGAAGAGGATGGAATACTACCAAACTCATTCTATGAGGCCAGCATCACTCTAATACCAAAACCAGGCAAAGACACCACAAAAAAAGAAAATTACAGACCAATATCCCTGATGAACATAGATGCAAAAATACTCAACAAAATATCAGCAAACTGAATTCAAAAACACATCAAAAACATCATCCATCATGATCAAGTAGGATTCATCCCAGGGATGTAAGGATGGTACAACATTAGAAAATCCATCATCATCCACCACATCAACAAAAAGAAGGACAAAAACCACATCATCATCTCCATAGATGCAGAAAAAGCATTCAACAAAATTCAACATCCATTCATGATAAAAACTCTCAACAAAATGGGTAGAGAGGGCAAGTACCTCAACATAATAAAGGTCATATACGACGAACACACAGCCAACATCATACTTAACAGCGAAAAGCTGCAAGTTTTCCTTTAAGATCAGGAACAAAACAAGGATGCTCACTCTCCCCACTTTTATTCAACATAGTACTGGAGGTCCTCACCACGGCAATCAGACAACACAAAGAAAAAAGGCATCCAGATTGGTAAAGAAGTTAAGCTGTCATTGCCTGCAGATGACATGACATTGTATGTAAAAAACCCTAAAGAATTCAACCCAAAACTACTAGAGTATCTGAATTCAGGGAAGTTTCAGGATACAAAATTAATAAACAGAAATCTGTTGCATTCCTACATACTAATGATGAACTAGCAGAAAGAGAAATCAGGAAAACAATTCCATTCACAGTTGCATCAAAAAGAATAAAATACCTAGGAATAAACCTAACAAAGGAAGTGAAAGACCTATCTATACCTTGAAAAGTACAAGACACTCATGAGAGAAATTAAAGAAGACAACAATAAATGGAAATACATCCTGTTCTCATGGATAGGAAGAATTAATATGGTCTAAATGGCCATCCTGCCTAAAGCAATCTACAGATTCAAGGCAATCCCTATCAAAATACCAACAGCATTCTTCAACAAACTAGAGCAAATACTTCTAAAATTCATATGGAACCACAAAAGACCCTGTATAGCCAACGCTATCCTAGAAGGAAGCTGGGGAGATTACCTTCCCTGACTTCAAGCTCTACTAGAAAGCCACAGTGTTCAAGTCAATTTGGTACTGGCACAAGAACAGCCCCGTAGACCAATGGAACAGACTAGAGAGCCCAGATATAAACCCAAGCATAAGGTCAATTAATATACAATAAATATATTGAATTGAGCCATGGATATACAATATGGAAATGACAGCCTCTTCAACAACTAGTGTTGGCAAAACTGGACAGCTACATGCAAGTGAATGAAACTGGTTTATTGTCAAACTCCATACAGAAAAGTAAACTCGAAATGGATCAAAGACCTGAATGTAAGTCATGAAACCATAAAACTCTCAGGAGAAAACATAGGCAAAAATCTCTTGAATATAAACATGAGTGACTTTTTTCTGAATGCATCTCCTCAGGCAAGGTAACCAAAAGCAAAAATGAACTAACAGGACTACATCATGCTAAAAAGCTTCTGTATAGCAAAGGACACCATCAGCAAAACAAAAAGGCATCCTACAGTATGGAAGAATATATTTTAAGTGACATATCCGACAAGGGGTTAACATCCAAAATATATAAAGAACTCACATGCCTCAACACCCAAAGGCAAATAACCCTATTAAAAAATGGGTAGAGGGTATGAACAGGCAATTCTCCAAAGAAGAAATTCATATGGTCAACAGGCACATGAAAAGATGCTCTGCATCGCTAATTATCAGGGAAATGCAAATTAAAACCATAATGAGATATCACCTTACACCAGTGAGGATGGCCAACATTCAAAAGACAAGGAACAACAAATGCTGGTGAGGATGAAGAGAAAGGGGAACCCTCCTATACTGCTGGTGGGAATGTAAATCAGTTCAACCATGGTGGAAAGCAATATGGAGGTTCCTCAAAAAACCAAAAATAGAAATACCATTTGACTCAGGAATTCCACTCCTAGGAATTTACTCAAAGAAAACGAGATCACAGATTCAAAAAGACATATGCTCCCTATGTTTATTGCAACAGTATTTACAATAGCCAAGACATGGAAGCAACCTAAGTGTGCATTGGTAAATGAATGGATAAAGAAGAGGTGGTACATATACACAATGGAATATTATTCAGTCATAAAAAAAAATCCTTCCGTTTGCAACAAACATGGATGGAGCTGGAGGGTATATGCTAAGTGAAATAAGCCCTGTGGAGAAAGACAAGTATCAAGTGATTTCACTCATTTATGGAGTATAACAACAAAGCAAAACTGAAGCAAAACAGCAGAAGACTCACAAACTCCAAGAGGGACTTGGGTTTACCAAAGGGAGGGGTGGGGGAGGATGGGTGTGGAGGAAGGGAGAAGGGTATTGAAGGGCATTATGATTGGCACACATGGTGTGGGTGGGTCACGGGGAAGGCAGTATAGCAGGGAGATGACAAGTAGTGACTGTGGCATCTTACTACACTGATGGACAGTGACTGCAATGGGGTGCGGGGGGACTTGATAATGTGGGTGAATGTAGTAACTACAATGTTGATCATGTGAAACGTTCCTAAGAGTGTATATCAATGATACCTTAATAAAAAATAAATAAAAGAAGTATATTTGTATGCATATGCACATATGTGTTATGTGTGCACACATACAGATGCAGAGATAAAGCCATCTCAGAAAATGTTAATATTTGGAGGATGTAGGCAAAGGATATATGGGTGTTTTTGTTCTCAATGTTGTTTCAACTTTTCCATAGTTTGAAAATTTTCAGAATTAAAACCAGGAAGAAATATGAGTTAAAATTAACTGAACCCTAGAAGACAAGTAGTGATTCTCATCTCACTACACTGATTGACAGTGACTGTAATAGGGTTGGTGGGGGGGACCTGATGAAGGGGGTAGTTTAATCATCACAATATTGCTCATGTAATTGTAGGTTAATGATACTAAAATAAAATAAATTGTCAAAAAATAAATAAATAAATAAAATTAAATTAAATTAAATTAACTGAACCCTTTAAAATGTGCAATAGACAATTATGTTAGTAAACTTAACTAAGAACTGCCTGATTGTGATTCTGCAAAAGTAGAGAATTTAGGCAGTTGCTAATATACTTTAAATTAGGTGAAGAATGGAAACAAAATCAAATGAATTAAAAGTTGTATTTCTGATTTCTTTTCACTTGTGCTATTGTATGATAAATAACTCTACTCAAATTATGAAGTATAAACACTCACTATCTTCTCCTGGACAGGGCATTCCAGGACGTTCTGGTACACAAGGGAATACTGAAAGAAAATAAACTAAAATTAATATAGCATATTTAAGACATACAAATTAATTAGAATTTTAAATTAAAATATCAAAAACTGACCCAAATTTCAACCTGACCCTCTCTTGACATAAGGTAATTGGTATATGGTCAGAATCATTTTTTGAAGGGATCCATTCTACCAAGGCTATATGAAAAAAGTTTTTGTGAAAATAACCCTCCAAAATCACGGGGAAAACAGTGTAGCACAGAAAAGGCAAACAGTGAATCTGTGGCATCTTACTACACTGATGGACAGTGACTGAATTAGGGTATGAGTGGGAACTTGATAATATGGGTAAATGTAGTAACCACATTGTTTTTTCATGTGAAACCTTCATAAGAGTGTATATCAATAATACATTAATAAAAAAAATTTTTTTTAAAAGAAAGAAAAGAATTCTCCATAAACAATGCATTAGAAGCTTAAATTACTCATTCCAGTCCCTGATATGTCACTATTTTTTTGTCCTTAGAAAAAATCATTAACTATACTCTTTTCTTAAATCCTTGTTGTGGTGACAAGTTTGCTACAAAGAAGAATTAAAATTAAATTATAAAAATGTACACATAAACCACTTTTATGACTATGAATCAATACAGTTCTTAAAAGATGTATAGTAAATTTAGGAAGAAATTACACCAGAACAGTAAAAAATCTAAAAATATAAGTTTTATCTTAGGAACTATCAATTTATAAACATGCTAATTCAGGCCATTTTTATAGAGGCAGAATATAAAGAAATTGTAATTTTATGGACATCTAATCAACTATTTGTAGTCTGATGTACAAAAGGACATGGTTTAATAAAGAGCACAGAGTATGGAAAGTACAATCCCTAATATATATATATATATATATATATATTTATTTTAATAGTTTATTTTGGTATCATTAATCTACAATTACATGTGCAATATTATGGTGATTAAACCTCCCCCTTTATCAGGTTCCCCCCCACCAACCCCATTACAGTCACTGTCCTTCAGTGTAGTGAGATGCTATAGAGTCACTACTTGTCTTCTCTGAGTTGTACAGATCCCCATGCCCCCCCCAACATTACATCTGCTAATCGTAATCCTAATATATTTTTAAAAGTTGAAATATAAGGCAACCTTGGAAAACATATCTGTGATATAGTATAAAAGGCAATAAAACGTAAAAAAAACTAATACTGTTGATCAATCATTTCTTTAAACATTCACTATAGATTTATTCTAGAAAAAGATGAGTAAGAAAGTGGATTACTTCTAAAATTCTACTAGGATCTCAACAAATTAGGTTATGGATCCTTTGGGAGTCACTATGTCAACTTCTTTGAAAAAATCTACTGTTTTTTAAAATACACAAGGTAAAGAAAATAAAAAGGAATAACAACAAGGTATTGAAAGGGCTCATTATACTTAGGGGAAGATTTCTCAAAGCTCTCAAAAATGTTACATGAAATATTGCCAATGTACTGCAATTAAATGCAGTATATTAAGTGGGTTCTACATGATTCAGTTTTAGGGGATATCATGGTAGAATGAAAAGAATACCCATTTGGAATCAGAATACCTAGATTTTACAAACCAGGTGTACAATGTACCAGTCAATGATGACTGAGTTTAGGTCTCTTTACCATTACCCACTACTCTGAGGCTTGCTGATTTTTAACGTAAGTGGTTTCGCTGTTAACCCTTAAACAAAAGAAAGGACATTTAAGATACCTTACCTTTGGAGATCATTATCTGCATACATTACAAAACTGTAAAGAATGATTTAGGTTCTACTAGACTCTCAGTTCTTAAATTCTATCCTAAACTTTGCTGTGAAACACTGAGAGATCATCAGTTAAATACCGTAGAAGGCATACCCAAATAACAAAATCCTCAAGACTGTAAGAAACTGATTGATTTTATCCTCTCCAGCATTTAAGAAACTACTGTATAAGGACAATTACATAGTGATGAGGGATAGAGCTTAATAAAATGACATCAGGATTATGTTTTAAAATGGTCAAGAATATAGGGTTATTTGAAAAAAAAGGTACAGTTCTAAAAGAGTAAGAAATGACTACTCTTTACCATGAATCAAGAGTTCAGAGTCCTTGTTTAGTTCATAAAGCCTAAAGGCTTCTTCTAACTCCAACTGAGATGATACTGTACATGGGTCTCCTAAAAAATACAAAAGATAAGGTAAAGCTCACTTTTCAAATCCTTTAAATGTGATAATTAGTAAACAATTTCCATTATTTAAAATCTTAAAGAAAACAAGTGTATGTATATATATAGATAGAAATATTTGACAAGGAAAATTTTTTAGATACTTAGACAAGTCTGTTCTCTTTTGGTAACATAACTCCCATTTTTTATTTCCATAAAACATTACATAAGGTTCATAGATACCAAATATTATACATAAAACTGTAATTCTCAGTAATATATATATTCAAAATATGGCAAACATTTCTATCCTGACCACTTTTCGCACTGACACTGCAATATGACTAATGGCCAGGGACAAGCTTTCTGTTACCTGTTTCTTTAAGAAAGGAAGTAAAAGTGGTTCCGTTGCCACAATGTTTGGTTACAGGTCACCATGTAATTATTTCGTCAAATTTTTCTTTCATCTAAAAGCTTGCTCAAGAGGCTCACAGAAAGGAACCCAGCTCCTGAAGTACTCTGGTCTGAAAAGCCATCCTACATGGGATGCTTTTAAATGTAAATGCACAGTTTTTGTAAACTTACACTCAGAGAGAAGAAGAAAGAAATACCTCCCTTAGTCAACCAGCCAAAGAATTGAGTCATCCCTAGCAATCAATGAGATGGCACATCTCCCTGTACAACGGCATTCCTTTGCTCATTCCTGTGGCTACACCAAACTTTACCACATACAAGATACCAACCCTATCCAAACCTCAGTCACTCTCAGCAGAGAACTTGGTCTACTGTTTGAGGGAAAAGTGAAGTCAACCCCCTTCCTGCTGCTTCAAAGTAGTGAGTGCCTCTGTGTTTTCCTCCAACTTAGCCATTGAATCCCTTCTTCCTTTTGTCTTCTCTAGGCCCTTATTCTATTTAGCCCACCTCAGTTCCACTTTGATTTTTACTTTTCTTCCACTAGTTCTTCTCAGGCACAAGCATGTTGAATCTCCCTCTCAAAAGTCTCTCACTCAGGTTGCCATTCTACTCACTCAAAAGCCACATGTCTCAAGAGAAAACTAGTCTGAAATTGGAGGAGGATGGGCAAGAAGAAGGGGAAGAAAAAAAGGGTCTTTGATTTTTTACTTTATAATTTTCCTTTGCATTTTTAAATCATAGGTTTATCATCCTTTAGATTTATTAGAAACAACTTGTTTTAGCATCCAGGGTGATCCCAACCTTTCACCATGTTCCCACTTCTGTGCATTTCTCAAAATTTTGCTATCAGGTTTTAGTCCAAACAAACCTCTTCAACTGCTGTATCTAAGGCCATAAAAGCACTGCTGAAATCAATGGTATTTTTCTGTCTTTATTTTAGCTGACCTCTTTATAACCTAACAAAGTTGCCCACTGGCTATTTATAGAAATTGGGTCTAGGTTTCTAAAACACCATTCTCCTGGTTTATCAACTCTTAACTTATTTTAGAAAATTTCAGGCATATTACAAAATCCTGTTTTACATGCACTGCACAGCCCCTCACTTATTCCTTCTCCACTGTACCATCTTGCAAATCCCTACACCCCTAGATAAAAAAAGAACCCTTAATATACTCACAATGCCATTATAAACCTACAAAATTAAACAAAAATCCACTCTAATATAGCCAAACATAAGCATTTGCAAAAGAATGAAGTTAAACCTTTAACTTACACTACAAATAAAAATTCCTCCAAATGGATCAAAGTCTTAAAAATAAAAGGTAAAACTACAAAATTCATGGAATAAAGTAGAAAGAGAAAGCTTCATGACACTGGGTTTGGCAATGATTTCTTGGATATGACACCAAAAGCACAAGCAAGAAAAAAAACTGGTCTACATCAAAATTTAAAACTTTTGTGTATCAAAGGTCACTATCAACACAGCGAAAAGACAATCAGTTGGAGAAAATATTTGGAAATCATATATCTGATAAAGGATTAATATCCATAAAATGTGGTATATACAGAGATTCCAAGATTAAAGATGGCAGCATGAGAGGTGAAACAGAGAACTCCTCCCAAAACAACATATAATATGAAAATATAGTTAATACGACTAATCCTAAAAGAGCAAAAGGAAAGAAGGATGTGCCAGACTGCAAACACCTGGAGAACAGACCAGACCTCATGAAACAGGGTAACGAACCAAAGTCTTGATCTGGCGGGACCCTAGCCCTTCCCCCACCCCAGCTCACTGGCGGTAGGAAAAGAAACGGAGTGGGGAGGAGGTGGAAGCGTAGGACTACTGAACACCCAGCCCTGGAGATCTGCTTTGGGAGCACAAACCTACACTGCATGGTGACCTGGAGATTAGTGGGGTTGGAAAGCTAAGACAGGTGGAATACTTGGAGAGACTGAGATTCCAGCCATTTCGAGAGGACAGGGATACACATCCAGCTGCTCTGGGACAAAGGAAAGGCGGGCAGTCTGAGAGGCTTCCTAGCAGCCAGAGGGCTGCTGAAGGGGTGGGGATTGCACGGAGCTTGCTGCTCCAGAGAAGGCATAGGTGGACAAGGTTGTCTGGGCACTCTCTGCCCAGAAGGGTGGGAACGTTCAGGAGCTTCAGGCGTTCCACCCCCCTGGCTGGCTACTCAGCTCTGAGGCCGGCCAATGTGATACAAAGCTTTCTTCCTGGCCTACAGGCAGCGGCTCAAAAACCGGCAATTGCTGCCCTGGTGTGAGGCCAGCCAGAGGGAGGCCTCACCTACGGCAGCTACAAACACAAAGCACAGAGGCTTACACGTCTGTGCTCGGGGCACTGGTCCTGACAGTGGAGATGGGCACTGCAGCTGGGAAGCAGGAAACAGCTCTTTCCTTGCCCCAGGCACCAGCGCTACTTCCCTGGGACCCCTGACATCACTCCAGGGGCTGAGAAGCTCAAGAGACTAGAGCTTCTGGGCACTACAGGGTACCAAATACAAATATTAAAAGTCAAAGGAACCTGGTTAAAACCAAAATCTCACAAACACTGGAAAAAGGGCCAAGTGAAACTGAACTCACCAATCGTCCTGAAAGAGAGTTCAAAATAAAAATCATAAACATGCTCATGGAAGTACAGAAAAATGTTCAAGAATTCACGGATGAATTTAGGATGGATTCGATCAGTAAGAAATTCCATATCTGAAATGAAACATACAATGGAGGGAATAAAAAGAAGATTAGATGTAGTACAAGAGACAGTAAATGGAATAGAAATTAAAGAAGAGAAATACAAAGAGGCTGAGGCACAGAGATAAAAAGGGGTCTCTAGGAATGAAAGAATATTGAGAGAACTGTGTGACCAATCCAAACAGAACAATATGCGCATTATAGAGATATTAGAAGAAGAAAAGAGAGAAAAAGGGATAGAAAGTGTCTATGAGGAGGTAATTGCTGAAACGTCCCCAATCTAGAGTAGACAGTCTCTCAGGCCATGGAGGTGAACAGATCTCCCAACACAAAGAACCCAAGGAAGACAACACCAAGACATATAGTAATTAAAATGGCAAAGATCAAGGATAAGGACAGACTATTAAAAGCAGCCAGAGAGAAAAATAAGATCACATAAAAAGGAAAGCCCATCAGGCTATCATTAGACTTCTCAGCAGAAACCTTACAGGCCAAAAGGGAGTGGCATGATGTATTTAATGCAATGAAGCAGAAGGTCCTTGAACCAAGAATACTTTATCTGGCAAGATTATCATTTAAATTTGAAGGAGGAATTAAACAATTTCCAGATAAGCAAAAGCTGAAAGAATTTACCTCCCACAAATCGTCTCTACGGTGTATTTTGAAGGGACTACTATAGATGGAAGTGTTCCTAAGATTTAATAGCTGTCACCAGCGATAATAAAACCACAGTAAAGAAAGTAGAACAATTAATTACTAAACAAATGCAAACCGAAATCAACTATCCCTAAAGTCAATAAAGGGATAGACAAAGCACAGAATATGATACCTAATATATAAAGAATGGAGGAGGAAGAAAAAGGAGGAGAAAAAAAGAACCTTTAGATTGTATTTGTAACAGCATATTAAGAGAGTTAAGTTAGACTCTTAGATAGTAAGGAAGTTAACCTTGAACCTTTGGTAATCACGAATCTAAAGCCTGCAATGGCAATAAGTACATACCTATCGATAATCACCCTAAATGTAAATGGTCTGAATGCACCAATCAAAAGACATAGAGTCACTGCATGGATAAAAAAACAAGACACATCTACATACTGCCTACAAGAGGCTCACTTTAAACCCAAAGACATACACAGACTAAAGGTGAAGAGATGGAAAAAGTTATTTCATGCAACTAATAGGGAGAAAAAAGCTGGAGTTGCAGTACTTGCAGACAAAATAGACTTCAAAACAAAGAAAGTCACAAGAGACCAAGGAGGACATTACATAATGATAGAGGGGTCAATCCAACAAGAGGATATAACCATTATAAATATCTACGCACCCAAAATAGGAGTACCTACATATGTGAAACAAATACTAACAAAATTAAAGGGGGAAGACAATGCAATGTATTCATTTTAGACTTCAATACTTCAGTCACTCCAAAGGACAGATCAACCAGACAGAATATAAGTAAGGAGACAGAGGCACTGAGCAACACATTAGAAAAGATGGACCTAACAGACAACTACAGAACAGTCCACCCAAAAGCAGCAGAATACACATTCTTCTCAAGTGCACATGGAACATTTTCAAGAATATATCATATAGTAGGCCACAAAAAGAGCCTCAGTAAATTCAAAAACATTGAAATTGTACCGACCAGCTTCTCAGACAACAAAAGTACGAAACTAGGAATAAATTACACAAAGAAACGAAAAGGCCCAGAAACATATGGAGGCTTAATAACATGCTCCTAAATAATCAATGGATCAATGACCAAATAAAAACAGAGATCAAGCAATATATGGTGACAAACGAAAACAATAGTTCAACACCGCAAAATCTGGGATTCAGTGAAAGCTAGGCTAAGACGGAAGTATATTGCAATATAGGACTACCTCAGGAAAGAAGAACAATCCCATATGAACAGTATAAACTCACAATTAATGAAACTAGAAAAAGAAGAACAAATGAGGCCCAAAGTCAGTAGAAGGAGGGATATAATAAAGATTAGAGCAAAAATAAATAAAATCGAGAAGACTAAAACAACAGGGAGAATCAATGAAAGCAGGAGATGGTTCTTCAAGAAAAAATAATAATAGATAAACCCCCAGCCAGACTAATCAAGAAAAAAAGAGTCTATACCTATAAACAGAATCAGAAATGATAAAGGAAAAATCACTATGGACACCACAGAAATACAAAGAATTATGAGAGAATACTATGAAAAACTATATGCTAAAAAACTGGATAACCTAGAAGAAATGGATAACTTTCTAGGAAAATACAACTTTCCAAGGCTGACACAGGAAGAAACAGAAAATCTGAATAGACCAATTATCAGCAAGTAAACTGAATTGGTAATCAAAAAACTACCTAACAACAAAACCCCTGAACCAGATGATTTCACTGCTGAATTTTATCAAACATTTAGTGAAGACCTAACACCCATCCTCATTAAAGTTTTCCAGAAAAGTAGAAGCGGAGGGAATACTTCCAAACTCATTCTATGAGGCCAGCATCACTCTAATACCATAACAAGGCAAAGACACCACAAAAATGAAAATTACAGACCAATATCCCTGATGAACATACATGCAAAAATACTCAACAAAATATTAGCAAACCACTTTCAAAAATACATCAAGAAGATCATCCATCGTGATCAAGTAGGATTTATTCCAGGGATGCAAGGATGGTACAACATTCAAAAATCCATCAACATCACCCACCACATTAACAAAAAAGACAAAAACCACATGATCATCTCCACAGATGCTGAAAAAGCATTTGACAAAGTCAACATCCATTCATGATAAAACTCTCAACAAAATGGGTACAGAGGGCAAGTACCTCAACATAAGAAAGGCCATATATGACAAACCAACAGCCAACAGCATACTTAACAGCAAGAAGCTGAAAGCTTATCCTTTAATATCGGAAACAAAACAATGATGCCCACTCTCACCACTTTTATTCAACATAGTTCTGGAGGTCCTAGCCACGGTAATCAGACAACACAAAGGAATAAAAGAAATCCAGATTGGCAAGGAAAAAGTTAAACTGTCCCTGTTTGCAGATGACATGATAGTGTACACTAAAAAATCTTAAAGAATCCACTCCAAAACTACTAGAACTAATATCTGAAATCAGCAAAGTTGCAGGATACAAAATTAATACACAGAAATCTGTTGCATTCCTATACATTAATGATGAACTAGCAGAAAGAGAAATCAGGGAAACAATTCCATTCACGATTGCATCAAAAAGAATAAAATACCTAGGAAGTGAAGACCTATACTCTGTAAACAATAAGACACTCATGAGAGAAATTAAAGAAGATACCAATAAATGGAAACACATCCTGTGCTCATGTATAGGAAGAATATTGTCAAAATGGCAAGGCTGCCTAAAGGAATCTACAAATTCAATGCAATCCCTATCAAAATACCAACAACATTCTTCAACAAACTACAGCAAATACTTCTAAAATTCATATAGAACCACAAAAGACCCCAAGTAGCCAACGCAATCCTGAGAAGAATAAAGCAGGGGGGATTACACTCTCTGATTTCAAATTCTACTACAAAGCCACAGTAATCAAGACAATTTGGTATTGGCACAAGAACAGACCCATAGACCAATGGAACAGACTAGAGAGCCCTAATATAAACCCAACAATTTTTGGTCAATTAATATATGATAAAGGAGCCATGGACATACAATGGGGAAATGACAGCCTCTTCAACAGCTGGTGTTGGAAAAACTGGACAGCTACATGCAAGAGAATGAAACTGGATTATTGTTTAACCCCATACACAAAAGTAAACTCGAAATGGATCAAGGACCTGAATGTAAGTCATGAAATCATAAACCTCTTAAAAGACAACATAGGCAAAAATCTCCTGAATATAAGCATGAGTGACTTCTTCTTGAACGCATCTCCTCGGGCAGGAGAAACAAAAGCAAAAATGAACACATGGGTCTACATCCAGCTAAAAAGCTTCTGCACAGCAAAGGATACCATCAACAGAACAAAAAGGCATCCTACAGTATGGGAGAATATATTCGTAAACGATGTATCCGACAAGGGGTTAACATCCAAAATATATAGAGAACTCACATGCCTCAACACCCAAAAAGCAAATAACCCTATTAAAAAATGGGCACAGGATATGAACAGGCCTACTCCAAAGAAGAAATTCAGATGGCCAACAGGCACATGAAAAAATGCTCCACATCGCTAATTATCAGGGAAATGCAAATTAAAACCACAATGAGATATCATGTCACACCAGTTAGGATGGCCGACACAGAAAAGACTAGGAACAACAAATGCTGGTGAGGATGGCAAGAAAGGGGAACCCTCGTACACTGCTGGTGGGAATGTAAAATAGTTCAACCACTATGGAAAGCAATTCGGAGGTTCTTCAAAAAACTAAAAATAGAAATACCATTTGACCCAATAATTCCACTCCTAGGAATTTACCCAAAGAAAACAACTTCTCAGATTTAAAAAGACATATGCACCCCTATGTTTATTGTAGCACTTTTTACAATAGCAAAGAAATGGAAGCAACCTAAGTGTCCATCAGCAGCTGAATGGATAAAGAAGATGTGGTACATATACACAAGGGAATACTATTCAATCATAAGAAAGAAACAAATCCTACCATTTGCAACAACATGGATGGAGCTAGAGGGTATTATGCTCAGTGAAATAAGCCAGGCAGAGAAAGACAAATACCAAATGATTTCCCTCATTTGTGGACTATAACAACAAAGCAAAACTGAAAGAACAAAATAGCAGCAGACTCACAGACTCCAAGAAGGGACTAGCAGTTACCAAAGGGAAGGAGTGTGGGAGGGTGGGTGGGGAGGGAGAGGGAAGGGGATTGTGGGGTATCATGATTGGTGTGCATGGTGTGTGTGGAGTCACACGGAAGACAGTTGTAGCTCACAGAAGACAAATAGGGTCTTTGTGGCATCTTACTACACCGATGGACAGTGACTGCAATGGGGTATGGGGCAGACTCGATAATAAGGGTGAATGTAATAACCACATTGTTTTTGTTGTGAAACCTTTATAAGAGTATATATCAATGATACCTTTATAAAAAATAAATAAATGTGGTATATCCAAAGGAATACTATTCAGCCTTAAAAAGTAAGGAAAATGTGACATATGCTACAACATTGTTGAACCTGAGGACATTTATGGCAAGTGAAATAAGCCAGTCACAAAAGGACAAGTATTGTATGATTCTACTTATATGAGGCACTTAGAAAAGTCAAATTCATAGAAACAGAAAGCATACTGGTGGCTGCCAGTGGATGGGGGGAGAGAAGAATGAGGAGTTACTGTTTAATGGTTACAGAGTTTCATTTAGGAAGACGAAAGAGTTCTTAGTTGGATGGTGCTGATGGTTGTGCCAGATGTACCTGGACAGGCTCTGTTATTACATTAACTAAGGAAAAGCCACAAAGTGGTGCTGTACTAGTTCTAAGCTTCCACTTTAAAAAGGTCTGGCACCTTTTGGTTTTTGTGCTTTTGGGAACTGTAAAAAGTTCAGGTACGGAGAACGGCAAAGAGAGTAGAAGCCCTGAGACCACGTAGACAGGGAGAGAGAACCAGCTATGCCAGCACCCCAAGCGGGACTCCACATGCCTCCAGATCAAGCTGTCATTTGACTGCCACTGCATGAGAGACATCAAGTGAGACCAGCAGAGTCAGTCAACTTACAGAAGTGTGAGAGATTATACAATAAAATGGTGGGTTTTAAAAAAGTCCAGTAAACTTTGAGGTGATGTGTTATGAAAAACCTCCTTCCTAAATCTTTCAAGCTAAATCCTGAAATTCTGCAAATCGTGTAAGATCCAGAACAAATGCCATCACTTCTGAAAAGCCTTATCTACAGAGGTAATATTTCATAATTAAAAAGAGTGCTAAGTACAATCTACTAATTTTTTGATAACAGATTTATTCAGATATAATTCACATTGCATTCAATTTGCCTATTTGAGGTGTACAGTTCAATGGTTGTTGGTATGTTCACAGAGATGTGCAACTATCATCATTATCAACATTTTGATCACTTTCCCTTAAAAAAAACCCTTGTCCACTAGCACTCACTCTCCCTTTCTCCCCATACTCTCTCCCTACTGCCAGACCCTGGCAACCACTAATCTACTTTCAGTACCTATAGATTTGACTTTTCTGAACATTTCATATAAATGGAGTCACAAAATGTATGTTGTCTTTTGTCTGGCTTTTTCCACTTAGAAGGTTCATCCATGTTGTAGCATGTATCAGCACTTCTGTCCTACTCATTAGTGAATGTAATAAATATTCCTGAACTGAAATACTTGTGTGTTTGATTAAATTCTCAGAATAATTTCCTAGGAGTAGAACTGATTGTTTAAAACTGTGCACATTTAAAATTTTGACAATTATTCCAAAATTTGGGATGACTAAAACTCCAAAAAGGTTATGACATATATACTCAGCCAACAGTGTATCTTTCCTAACTCCCTACAGAAAGTTATTAAATTTAAAATATTTTTAATCTGATAGGTGAAAACTGATGCCTTACTTTAAATCTTTAATTATTAGTGATCCTTGAGCTTTTTTGTCATTTATGTATTAGCTATTTGCACCTCTTTAAGCAGATTTTTCATCAATTTTTTTGAGTTAGTTATTTTATATTAAAGATAGCAATCATTTGTAAATGTTATGAATATTTTCTCTCAGTTGCTATTATTCTTATATCTGTGATTATGGTGTTTTCTGAGATACAGAATTAGTCTCTTTACATTTCTTTTTTCAGAATTTTCCTGTTTATTCTCAAGCATTTATTTTTCCAGATGAATTATCAGTTTAAAAAAAATCCTATTAGAATTTTTCTTGGGGGTATTGTACTCTTTATAGATTGATCTGTGGGATGTCCACATCTTACATTTTGCTTGTTTATGGCAACCAATTTTTTTAAGTTTTCTTTATATGGTTCTACACATTTCTTTAAATATTCTTAGATTAAAAAAATAAACAATTTTTATGTTACTACGGATGAAATCTTTTCTTCTAATACACTTTCCAACTGGGTATTATTTATATAGATAAGGAAAGCTATTGGTTCTCTCATACGCTCACTTTATAGGTGCCTATTGTTGATAACTCAAGAAGCTAGAGGAAAAAACAATGAGGTAAGTATGATTTAACCAGATTGTATAGATATGCCATTTCTGGATCAACACTCAGTACCACTGATAACAAATACTGGTGAGGATGTAGAAAACCTGGAACCCTCATATATGGCAGATAGGAATGTAAAATGGTACTGCTGCTTTGAAGAACAGTCTGGTAGTTCCTCAAAAAGTTAAACATGGTTTCCATATGATGCAGCAATTCTACTCCTAGATCCATATCTACAAGAAATGAAGACAAATGTGCACAGAAAATGTTGTAACCAAATGTTCACAGCAGCATTATTCATAATTACCAAAAAGTAGAAATAACTCAAATGTCCATCAATCGATGAATGGATAAATAAAATGTAGTATGTCCATGCAATGGAATAATATTCAGCCAGTTAAAAAAGAAGTACTGACACATTTTATATCCATGTCTAGATTAGGCAAATCTATAGGAACGGAAAGCACATTAGTGGTTACTTAGATCTGGGGTCTGTGGGAGAAAAGAGCTTACAGGGAAGTAAGTAGTGAATGCTAATGAGTGTGGTGTTTATTTTTTGGGTGATGAAAATGTTCTAACATCGACTGTGGTGATGATTGCACAACTCTGTGAATATACTAAAAACCACTGAATTGTTCACTTTAAATGGAAAATTATAAAGAAAACTGTTTAAAAAAAAATTACTGCAGCATTTTTTAAAAATGAATATGGTAACAAAGTAACATTCTAGTCCAAAAGCAAAGTCTGTTTTATCTTGCCTCAAGGAAATAAAGTAATTCATTTACAGAGTCACTTTTCCTGTTATGCAAATTTCTCCCATTTTGCCACACATGTGAAAGTGAAAGTCAATATAATTATATTTTATTTCTGACACAGATATAAAGAACTTTTGCTTCTCCACAGTATATCTGAAGTGTAAGCCAAGGATAAAAAACTGAAAAGCAACATAAAAAAGAATAATGAAAATTTCACACTTACTGAAGTATGCAAATTATTTTTCCAGTTGGAAAAACAAGACGGGTGATTACATCAATTCTAAATAATGAAATATTCAAAGAACTCTAGATATAGAGTGAATATGAAATATAATTAACACTTCATTTCCAATTTTCCAAGGGAGGAAACTGAGTCCATGCTGGCAAATACATTTAAGCATGCCTCAGACTTTTCCTGAGGCAATGAAAAATATATATAATTCATATGTAAATATATGTATGTATGTGTATTTATAGCTACCTCTCTATATATACATATTTACACATACCAACGGATAAATCATAATTTTTAAAAATTTTAAATATTAAATCCAATTCTCCCTAGCCTCACTGGCTGACTTTGATGTCCTAATTGGGTACTTCTACAAACTTATCCAAAAAGCCTAAAAGGACTGAACCAAATTCAACCCAGCAAACTGTGATTTCCACAATCCAAATGACTTTTGTGGTTACGATGATTTTACTGCAGTAGTCTATGAATCAAAAAATCCGAACCCTAACCACCTCACTTCCTGAGCAACCTCATGTAAATCATTTCCTTAAAATGGCCCTTGATTACTTTAATTGCAGAAAGAAGGAGATGAAATAAAAACTGATTAAATGTTGATTGAATACTACCTATGATGGGCTAGGATATCTTAATAAAAATCTGAACAGACCAATTACTAGTAAGAAAATTAAATATGTAATAAAAAAAATTCCCAACAAATAAAAGTCTAGCACCAGATGGCTCTACAGGTGAATTCTACCAAACCTCTAAAGAAGAGTTAATACCTACCCTTCTCAAACTATTCCAAAACACAGAAGAGGAAGGAATGCTTCCAGACTCTTTCTACAAGGCCAGCATTACCCTGATACCAAAACCAAAGACACTACAAAAAAAAAAAAGAAAATTATAGACCAATATCCTTGATGAACATGTGCAAAAATCCTCAACAAAATATTAGGAAACCAAATTCAAAAACATATTAAAAGGATCATTCACCATGATCAAGTGGGATTTATTTCAGGGATGCAAAGATAGTTCAACATCTGCAAATTAATCAATATAATATATCACATTAACCAAAGGAAGGATTAAAACCATACGGTTATCTCAATAAATGCAGAAAAAGTATTTGATAAAATTCAACATCCATTCATGCTAAAAACTCTCAAAGTAGGGAGAGAGGAAACATACATCAATATAATAAAGGTCATATATGACAAACTCCTTACATCATACACAATGGTGTAAAGCTAAAGGCTTTTCCTCTAGAGTCAGGAATAAGACAACAATGTCCACTCTCACCACTTCTATTCAACACAGTACTGAAAGTCCTAGTCACAGCAGTCAGACAAGAAATAAAAGGCATCCAAATTTAATGAAAAAATAAAATTGTCACTATTTGCAGATGACACAATACTATATATAGAAAACCCTAAAGACTCCACCAAAAAACTATTAGAATTAATAAATGAGTTTAGTAAAGTCACAGGATACAAAATTGATATACAGAAATGTGTTGTGTTTCTATATACAAATAATGAACTAGCAGAAAGAGAGATTAAGAAAACAATACCATTTATAATTGCATCAAAAAGAATAAAATATCTGGGGAAAAAATCTAACCAAGAAGGTTAAAGACCTGTACTCTGAAAACTGTACAATATGATGAAAGAAACTGAAGATGACACAAATAAATGAAAAAATATATCATGCTCATGGATTGGAAAATAATATTATTAATTCTTAATATGTTAATGTGTCCATACCTCCCAAAGCAATCTATCAATTCAATATAATCCCTATCAAAATGCCAATGGCATTTATCATAGAACTAGAACAAATAATCCTAAAATTTTATGGATACAAAACACCCTGAATGACCAAAGCAATCTTGAGAAAGAAGAACAAAGTTAAAAGTATCATGCTCCCTGATTTCAAACTATACTACAAAGCCACAATAATCAAAACAATACGGTGACAGCAAAAAATTAACACATAGATCAATGGAACAGAAAAGAGAGCCCAGAAGTAAATCTATGCTTATATGGTCAATTAATTTATGACAAAGGCAGAAAGAATATACAACAGGGAAGACATGGTTTCTTCAATAAATGGTGTTGTAGAAACTGGAGAGCTATATGAGAAAAAATGAAACTGGATCGATTTCTGACTCCATACACAAAAATAAATTAAAAATGGATTAAAGGCCTAAGTGTAAGGCCTGAAAACATAAAAACCTTATAAGAAAATAAAAAACAATAAGCTCTTGGACATCAGCCTCAGCAATTTTTTTTCTGGATATGTCTCCCCAGGCAAGGGAAACAAAAGCAAAAATAAACAACTGGAACGGAATCAAACTAAAAAGCTTTTGTACAGTGACAGAAACCATTAACAAAACAGGGCACTTTACTGGATGGAGAAGAGGGTTATTTGCTAATGATGTATCTGATAAGGAGCTAATATCCAAAACATATAAGGAATTCATATAACTCAACACCAAAAACATGAGTAATCTGATTAAAAAATGGGCAGAGGAACTGAGAAACATTTTTCCAAAGAAGGCATAGAGATGGCCAAAAGACACATGAAAAGGGCTCCACATCACTAATCACCAGGAAAATGCAAATATATCATCTCACACAAGTCAGAATGGCTAGTATCAAAAAGACAAGAAATAACAAATGTTGGAAAGGATGTGGAAAGGGAACCCTCATACACCGTTGGTGAGAATGTAAACTGGTACAGCCACTATTGAGGTTCCTAAAAAATTAAAAATAGAAATACCATACAATCCAGTAATTCCACTTCTGGGTAGTTACCCAAAGTGATAGGAAAAAATTTACAAGGACAGCCATTTACAAGAACAGCAGTCTAGCCCAGGTGGCTCCCGTCTCCCCCTCCCCTTCACTCCTCATTCTGCCAGGCGCTTACTCCCTAAACTCACTCCCCCTTGCCTGCTCGCTTGTTGTGCATGTAGGAATGTTACAGATACAGAAGCAGAAAGATATATATTGCTCCCTTTGCCTTTGTACGGGGCTCAGACCTTGGGAGATTACTCCCCTCTGAGCCCGCCGGTGTGAAATAAAACCTTAACACTCCAAGACCTCCGAGTGCCGCTTGGTTCTTCCATCAGTGATCCAGTCCAGGTTTTTCAGTATTTTCCGTAACAAAAGAAAATGAAAACACTAATTCAAAAAGATATACGCACCCTTATGTTAACTGCAGCATTGTTTACAACAGTCTAGATATGAAAACAACCTAAGTATCTATCAATAAATGAATGTATAAAGAAGATGTAGTATATATGTACAATGGAATATTACTCAGCCATTAAAAAAAATGAAATGTTGCCATTTGCAACAATATGGATGGGCCTAGAACTTACTATGTTAACAGAAGCCAGACAAAGACAAATACCATGTGATTTCCCTTATTTGTGGAATCTAAACAACAAAACAAATGAATAAAAAGTACACCCTTAAAGAAAGTCACAATTAAAACAATTAACTAAAAGGTCACATTTACCATTCTATGCCCAACACTCTCTCTCACAGCATATGAGAAAGAGAGGGGTGTGACTGCTACAAAATTACTATTCACTCTGAAATGTTTAGTTAGATTAAGCAAACCAGTTTTTCCACAAGCACATCAAAACATATCAGTAAAACTGGTTTTGAACACAAAGAAAAAGGGTGGTTGTCATAAATCTGTTTAAAGAAATGAAATAAGCTTATCATCTTTATTTGCTGTAATATAAAATCCCATAATTAAATGTTTAGCTTTTTGACAAATGGTGTTTGTCAAAAACCAGAGAAATCAAATTGTGTCCTGTCTTCCACTGATCCTAGAGAAAATTTTTTCTTCTGAGAAGCATGCTTCAGTGCCTACATGGCTAAAAATGAAGGTGACAAAATTACAACTGACAACTAATTGCAAGGAACTCAATAATAATTACTACTGGCTCTGTATACCTAAAATTAAGAAAAGACTGGTATCAGAATTAACCAGGGTAAAAATCACATGGGAATCAACAGAACCTAAGGGCAAGTTCAAACCTTTCACTTGAATGATGCGAAGACTAAAGTTTTGTAGTTTTCCCCCCAAAATTAGGATACTTCATAGCTATTTAGAAAGAACTATGATTTGAATTGCATTATAAAAAAGACAGTTTCATCACAGAATTTAATTTTCTATGCAAATCAGTTAAATAAAATATGCTACTGTATTAAAAAATAGAATAAACCACAACTCCCAAAGCTTGAATCTCCAAAAAGTGATGTAACACTATACTGTGGAAAGGCTAGCTACTACTACTCTTTTGGACAATTCACAACTATTTCTAAGGATACTATCATTGAGTACTGTGCTAGGTACTGGTACTCCGTGATGAAAGCCAAGATCTCTGCTCTCATAAAGCTTACATTCTACCGTAAGATTAAGATACTAAGTGAATAGGGGTAAGAGGTTTCCTGGAGAATATAACATTTTAGTTAAGCCCTGAATGACAAGTATGAGAGAGCCATGTGACAATCTGGGAACAGACCCCTCCAGGCAAAGCCTATACAAAGTACAAGGGTACTACACAAATTTTTAATGGATTGTATTTAAAACAATTTGTTTTAATAAAATGCATTATCTAGTGATTCTTATGTACAGTATGGTTTGAAAACCACTGATTAGGAAAAAAAACTCAAATAAAAAATACATGCAGAGTTTATTTTGGAGCATTTCTCAAGATGGCAGCGTGAGTAGGGTGGCAGAAATCTCCTCCCAAAACCATATATACTTTGAAAATACAGCGAATACAACTATTCCTAAAAGAGTGACCGGAAGCTACAGCACACAAGCCAGGCTACATCTGTGAGAGCCCAACATCTCATGGAAAAAGGTAGGATACAAAACTGTGATCCAGCAGGACCCGAGCACTCTCCCCATCCCAGCTCGCTGGCAGGAGGAAGGGAATCAGAGTGGGGAGGGAGTGGAAGCACAGGACTGCTAAATAACCAGCCCTGGTGGTCTGCCCCAGGAGCACAGACACACATTGCATGGTGCACTGGATATTGGAGGGGTGGAAAAGCAAGGTCCGAGATCGAGACTGTGAACAGGTTCCCACAGACGGCTGCCCTGAGACAAAAGAAAAGCGTGCGCTTTAAAAGTCTTAAAGGGACAAGGGTTTAACAGGTGGACAAAATCATCCTGGAACACTCAACCCAGCAGGCTGGGAACCTTAAGGAACTTCAGGCGCCCTAACCCCCTGGGTGGCAATGCAGATATGAAACCACTCACAGCGATAAGCAGCCTGCCCTTCCCCCCACAAGCACTGGAAGCAAACTGGCTGACCCACCATTGCTGCGGAACAGCTGAGAAGCAGCCCCGCCTACAGCACCCACACAGCTTAGCACATAGGTTTCTCCCTGCACATGGCTAAACAGCCCAGACCCAGAGGCTGCTGCCTGTGTGCAGTTGACCAGCACAGACAGGGGAGACCGGCGCAGAATCCGGGAGGCACAAAGAGGCTTTGTTCTTGAGGAAGAACACATGCCATGCGCCTGCGACCCCCACCAATGCCCTAGGCCATCACTAGGGCCACCCCACCCAAAGCAGGTCACAGAATTAAGCCAAAGGCTGCTCCCTGCGGCCGGTTGTCCGGCACAGGCAGTGGAGATGAGCGCAGAGTCCGGGAAGCAAAAAGGGGCTCTGTTCTCGTGGCAGAACACACAACACTGGCCTGCGACCCCGCCAGTGTCCTAGGCCATCCCGAGGGTTGCCCTGCCCACTGCAGCTGAGGGGATTAACCCAGAGGCTGCTCCCTGTGCATGGTTGACCGGCACAGGCAGCGGAGATGGGCAGAGACCAGAAGGCACAAAGGGGCTTTGCTCTTGCAGCAGAACACGCACTGCTACCCTGCGACCCCCTGCCATTGCCATAGGCCATCTCAAAGGCAGCCCTGCCCACGGCAGCTTAGGGGATTAACACCGAGTCTGCTCCCTGTGTGCAGATAACCAGCAGGGACAGAAGAGGCAGACAAGGCGACTGGCAAGCAGGAAGGGACTTTGTTCTCCAAGCTAACAGGTGCCACTCGCTGGCGACCACTCCCATTGCCAAGAAAAGGCAGAAGAAACGTGTTCAGTTCAAAATCCCTCAAACACCAGAGAGAAGGCTTGGTGAGACTAAAATCACCGATCTTCCTTAAAAAGAATTCAATATAAAAGTCATAAGCATACTGATGGAGTCACAGAGAAATATTCAAGAGCTAAGGGATGAAATCCGGAGGGAGATAACACAAATGAAAAAACAATGGAAGGATTTAAGAGCAGACTGGATGAGGTGGAAGAGAGTGTTAATGGAATAGATATCAGAGAACAGGAATACAGAGAAGCTGAGGGAGAGAGAAATAAAAGGATTCTAGGAATGAAAGAATATTAACAGAACTATGTGACCAATCCAAATGGAACAATATTCGCATTATAGGGGTATCAGAAGAAGAAGACAGAGAAAAAGGGATAGAAAGTGTCTTTGAAGAAATAATTGCTGAAATATTCCCCAATCTGGGAAAGCAAATAGGCTCTCAGATCATGGAAGTCCACAGATCTCCCAACTCAAGGGACCCAAGAAAGACAACACCAAGACATATAATAATAAAAATGGCAAAGATCAAAGACAAGGACAGAGTATTAAAAGCAGCCAGAGAGAGAAAAATGATCACCTAACAAAGGAAAATCCATCAGGCTATCATCAGACTTCTAAAGGAAACACAAAGAGTATAGAATAAAACACCTAACATATAAAGAGTGGAGGAGGAAGAAAAAGAAGGGAGAAAAATAAAGAATCATAAGACTGTATTTATAATAGCATAATAAGGGAGTTAAGTTAGACAGTTAGATAGCAAAGAAGCTGCCCTTGAACATTTCATAACCATGAATACAAAGCCTGCAATAGCAAAAAGTACACATCTATCGATAATCACCCTAAATGTAAATGGACTGAATGCACCAATCAAAAGACACAGAGTAGAAGGAAGGGATTAAAGATAGCAGCGTGAGAGGTGAGACACTGGTTTCCTCCTAAAACGGCACAGAATACGAAAAAATAATTAATACAACAAATCCTGAAAGAGCAACAGGAAAGATGGCTGTGCCAGACTGCATACACCTGGAGAAAACAGCAGACCTCACAGAACAGGGTAATGCACCAAAGCTGTGGCCAGACGGGACCCAAGCCCTTCCCCCACCCCAGCTCACTGGTGGGAGAAAGAGAAACTGAGCAGGGAGGGAGTGGAGGCCTGGGAATGCTGAATGCCGAACTCTAGAGATCTGCTCTGGGAGCACAAGCCTACAATTCATGGTGCTTGCATATACTCTCGTGATTACGGGGTTGGAAGGCTAAGACAGGCAGAATTCCTGGAGAGACTGAGATTCCAGCTGCTTGTGGAAAACAGGGATCCATATACGGCTGCTCTGGGAAAAAAGAAAGGTGGACAGTCTGAGAGACATCCTAACAAGTAAGCCCTTAGCAAGAAGGCTGCTGAAGGGGCAAGGATTTCACAGAGCTTACTGCACAGGAGAGAAGACAGGTAGACAAAATTGTCTGGGTGCACTCTGCCCAGCAGGTTGGGAGCTTTGTCATATAGACTCTCATATTTAAGGAGGAGGGATCTTCAGGCGCTCCACCTCCCTGGCTGGCTACACAGCTCCAAGGACCTCCTCCAGGATACGTAGCCTACTGCATCTTTCTCCCGGCCAGCCCCACCTGGCTCACAAACCAGCAAACCCTACCCTGGCATTAGGCCAGCCAGAGGGAAGATCTGTCTACAGCAACTACAAACACAAGGCATAGAGGCTTATATCTGTGTGATCAGCTCACTGATTCAGGCAGTGGAGACAGGCATAGCAGCAGGGTAGCAGGAAACAGTTCTTTTCTCCCCCAGGGACCAATACCACTCCTCTGTGACCCCTGACATTGCTTCAGGAGCTGAGCAGCTCCAGGGAGTAGAGCTTCTAGGCACTAGAGGGCACCATATACAAATATAAAACACCAATGGAATCTGGTTCAGAGTAAAATTATTAATACCACTCCTGAGAAAGATTTAAATGACATCGACCTGATGACTCTTTCTGAAAGGGAGTTCAAAATAAAAATCATTAACAGGCTCATGGAGGTATGGAAATATATTCAACAACTCAGGAATGAATTCCGGTGAGAGAAACAATCGTTGAAGAGCACAATGGATGGTATTAAAGACAGATTGGATACAGTGAAGGAGACGATAAATGAAATAGAAAGTAGAGAAGAGTAATACAAGGAAGCTGAGGCACAGAGAGAAAAAAGGTTCTCTAAGAATGAAAGAATATTGAGAGAACTGTGTGACCAATCCAAACAGAACAATATTTGCATTATAGGGGTACCAGAAGAGGAGAGAGAAAAAGGGATAGAAAGTGTCTTTGAGGAGGTAATTGCTGAAAACTTCCCCAACCTGGGGAAGGAGATAGTCTCTCAGGCCATGGAGATGCACAGATCTCCCAACACAAGGGACCCAAGGAAGACAACACCAAGACATACAGTAATTAAAATGGCAAAGATCAAGGATAAGGACAGACTATTAAAAGCAGCCAGAGAGAGAAATAAGATCACATAAAAAGGAAAGCCCATCAGGCTATTATCAGACTTCTCAACAGAAACCTTACAGGCCAGAAGGGAGTAGCATGATGCATTTAATGCAATAAAGCAGAATGGCCTTGAACCAAGAATACTTTATCTGGCAAGATTATCATTTAAATTTGAAGAAGGGATTAAACAATTCCCAGATAAGCAAAAGCTGAGAGAATTTACCTCCCACAAACCATCTCTACAGTGTATTTGGAGGGACTGCTATAGATGGAAGTGTTCCTAAGGTTTAATAGCTGTCACCACAAGTAATAAAACCACAGTAAAGAAAGTAGAACACCTAATTACTATGCAAATGCAAAAATTAAAATACCTATCTCCAAAGTCAATCAAGGGATAGACAAAGAGTACAGAATATGATACATAAAATATAAAATATAAAGAGGAGGAAGAGAAAGGAGGAAGAAAAAAAAAAAAGAACCTTTAGATTCCGTTGGTAATAGCATAATAAGTGAGTTAAGTTAGACTTTTAGATAATAAGTAACTTAACCTTGAACCTTTGGTAACCACGAATCTAAAGCCTGCAATGCCAATAAGTACATACCTATCAATAATCATCCTGAATGTAAATGGTCTGAATGCACCAATCAAAAGACATAGAGTCACTGAATGGATAAAAAAACAAGATCCATCTATATGCTGTCTATAAGAGACTCACTTTAAACTCAAAGACATACATAGACTAAAAGTGAAGCAATAGAAAAAGATACTTCATGCAACTAATAGGGAGAAAAAAGCAGGAGTTGCAGTACTTGTATCAGACAAAATAGACTTCAAAACAAAGAAAGTCACAAGAGACCAAGAAGGACATTACATAATGATAAAAAGGTCAATCCAACAAGAAGATATAACCATAAATATCTAATCTCCCAACACAGGAGCACCTACATATGTGAAACAAATACTAACAGAATTAAAAGGAGAAATAGAATGCAATGCATTCATTCTAGGCAACTTCAACTCCACTCACTCTGAAGGACAGATCAACCAGACAGAAAATAAGTAGGGAGACAGAGGCATTGAACGACACAATAGAACACATGGACTTAACAGACATCTACAGAACTCTACACCCAAAAGCAGCAGAATACACATTCTTCTCAAGTGCACATGGAACATTTTCAAGAATAGATCATATCCTAGGCCACAAAAAGAGCCTCAGCATATTCAAAAAGATTGAAATTGTACCAACCACTTTCTCAGACCACAAAGGTATGAAACTAGAAATAAATTATGCAAAGAAAATGAAGAATCCCACAAACACATGGGGGCTTCAGAACATGCTCCTAAATAACCAATGGACCAATGACCAAATAAAAACAGAGATCAAGCAATATATGGAGACAAATGACAAAAATAATTCAACACTGCACAATCTGTGGGATGCAACAAAGGCCGTGCTAAGAGGAAAGTATATTGCAATACAGGCCTACCTCAGGAAAGAACAATCCCATATGAGCAGTCTGAACTCACAATTAATGAAACTAGAAAAATAAGAACAAATGAGGCCCAATGTCAGTAGAAGGAGGGACATAATAAAGATTAGAGTAGAAATAAATAAAATTGAGAAGAATGAAACAATAGAAAGAATAAATGAATGCAAGAGCCAGTTTTGCAAGAAAATAAACAAAATAGATAAACCCCTAGCCAGACTTATCAAGAAAAAAAGAGAGTCTATGCACATAACCAGAATAAGAAATGAGAACGGAAAAATTACTACAGACACCACAGAAATACAAAGAATTATTAGAGAATACTATGAAAAATTATATGCTATCAAACTAGGTAACCTAGAAGAAGTGGACAACTTTCGAGAAAAATACAACCTTCCAAGGCTGACTCAGAATGAAACAGAAAATGTGAACAGACCAATTACCAGCAATTAAATTGAACTGGTAATCAGAAACCTACCTAAGAACAAAACCCCTGGACCAGATGGCTTCACCACTGAATTTTATAAAATATTTAGTGAAGACCTAATACCCATCCTCATTAAAGTTTTCCAAGGAGTAGAAGAGGGAATACTTCCAAACTCATTCTATGAGGCCAACATCACTCTAATACCAAAACCAGACAAAGACACCACAAAAAAAGAAAATTACAGACCAATATCCCTGAAGAACATAGATGCAAAAATACTCAACAAAATATTAGCAAACCAATTTCAAAAATACATCAAAAAGATCATCCATCATGATCAATTAGGATTTATTCCAGGGATGCAAGGATGGTACAACATTCGAAAATCCATAAACATCATCCACCACGTCAACAAAAAGGACAAAAACCACATCATCATCTCCATACATGCTGAAAAAGCATTCGACAAAATTCAACATCCATTCATGATAAAAACTCTCAACAAAATGGATATAGAGGGCAAGTACCTCAACACAATAAAGGCCATATATGACAAACCCACAGCCAACATTATACTTAACAGCCAGAAGCTGAAAGCTTTTCCTTTAAGATCGGAAACAAGACAAGGATGCCCACTGTCCCCACTTCTATTCAACATAGTACTGGAGGTCCTAGCCACAACAATCAGACAACACAAAGAAATAAAAGGCATCCAGATTGGTAAGGAAGAAGTCAAACTGTCACTGATTGCAGATGACATGATATTGTAGATAAAAAACCCTAAAGAATCCACTCCAAAACTACAAGAATTAATATCTGAATTCAGCAAAGTTGTAGGATGAAAAATTAATACACAGAAATCTGTTGCATTCTATACACTAATGATGAAGTAGCAGAAAAGGAAAGCAGAAAACAATTCCATTCACAATTGCATCAAAAAGAATAAAATATCTAGGAATAAACCTAACCAAGGAAGTGAGAAACCTATACCCTGAAAACTACAAAACACTCTTAAGAGAAATTAAAAAGGACACTAATAAATGGAAATTCATCCCATGCTTAAGTAGGAATAGTTTATTTTGTCAAACTGGCCATCCTGCCTAAAGCAATCTACAGATTCAACGCAATCCCTATCAAAATACCAACAGCATTCTTCAACAAACTGGAACAAATAGTTCTAAAATACATATGGAACCACAAAAGACCCCAAATAGCCAAAGCAATCCTGATAAGGAAGAATAAAGCTGGGGGGATTACACTTCCCAACTTCAAGCTCTACTACAAAGCCACAGTAATCAAGACAATTTGGTACTGGCACAAGAACAGACCCATAGATCAATGGAACAGAATAGAGAGCCCAGATATTAACCCAGGCATATATGGTTAATTCATATATGATAAAGGAGCCATGGATATACAATGGGAAAATGACAGCCTCTTCAACAGCTGGTGTTGGGAAAACTGGACAGCTACATGTAAGAGAATGAAACTGGATTACGTCTAACTCCATAAACAAAGTAAACTCAAAATGGATCAAAGACCTGAATGTAAGTCATGAAACCATTAAACTCTTAGAAGAAAACATAGGCAAAACTCTCTTAAATATAAATATGAACAACTTCTTCATGAACCTATCTCCACAGGCAAGGGATACAAAGCAAAATGAACAAGTGGGACTATATCAAACTCAAAAGCTTCTGTACAGCAAAGGACACCATCAACAGAACAAAAAGGCATCCTACAGTATAGGAGAATGTATTCATACATGACATATCTGATAAGGGGTTGACATCCAAAATATATAAAGAGCTCACGCACCTCAACAAACAAAAAGCAAACAAGCCCATTAGAAAATGGGCAGAGGAGCTGAACAGACACTTCTCCAAAGAAGAAATTCAGATGTCCAACAGACACATGAAAAGATGTTCCATATCGCTAATCATCAGAGAAATGCAAATTAAAACCACACTGAGATATCACCTCACACGAGTTAGGATGGCCACCAACCAAAAGACAAACAACAAATGTTGGCGAGGATGTGGAGAAAGGGGAACCCTCCTACACTGCTGGTGGGAATGCAAATTAGTTCAGCCATTGTGGAAAGCAGTAGAGAGGTTCCTCAAAAACCTTAAAATAGAAATACCATTTGACCCAGGAATTCCACTCCTAGGAATTTACCCTAAGAATGCAGCAGCCCAGTTTCAAAAAGACATATGCACCCCTATGTTTATCACAGCACTATTTACAATAGCAAAGAAATGGAAGCAACCTAAGTGTCCATCTGTAGATGAATGGATAAAGAAGATGTGGTATATATACACAATGGAATATTATTCAGTATAAGAACAAAGAAAAAGTGAAGGAACAAAACAGCAGCAGACTCACAGAACCCTAGAATGGACTAACAGTTACCAAAGGGAAAGGGACTGGGGAGGATGAGTGGGGAGGAATAAGGGGAAAAAGGAGCATTATGAGATTAGCACACATAATGTAGTGGGGGGGCCTGGGGTAGGCAGTATAGCACAGAGAAGACAAGTAGTGATTCTTTAGCATCTTACTATGCTGATGGTCAGTGACTTTAATGGTGTATGTGGTGGGGACTTGATAATGGGGGGACTCTAGTAACCACAATGTTGCTCATGTAATTGTATATTAATGATATCAAAATAAAAAAAAGAGTTAAAAGAAAAAAAAATACAGAAATGTAAAATGTAAAAAAAAAGAACAAATAAATGGCATGAAATGACAGGATTAAAACAAGAATAACATTGGTTATGATAAGGATTATTGATGCTAACTATAGTCTATGCACTGTGCTGAATTTTATAGTCTCAGTTTCAGGATGAAGATATATGTATGATATCCACACCATTTATTATTAATAATATTTAAAGAAACCTTGTGAAAGAAGTCAAAAGTGGTTGAATAGATAAAGATACTCAGTCTTACTCTTAAATAACATGAATTGTAAAATACCAACCTAGCATTTCACTTAGGTTAAAAAAAAGACGTTAAATATTCATATGTGAGGTTGGTGAGGGCAAGAATAAAGGGATGTTTTCATTCAATGTAGTTGTGCCATAAAATGGTTTAATTTTTTCTGACAGCAAATTGTCACTAGCTACCAAAATTTATAATGTGAATATTCTGCAAATCTGCCATGCAGCAAATCCTGTACAATAGCACAAAATTACACATAAAAATGTTCATTATATATTGCTTACAGTAGCAAATAACTGGAAGGAGTCCAAACGTCCATCATCAAGGTATTAAATAAATCATGAAGATATACAATATGGAATACTATGCAGTGTTAAAAAAAAGGTAATGCAATCTGATGCACACTGAAATGAAAAAATATCCAATACACAATGTAAAAGGGAAATACTGCTTTGTATTTAATTCTTTTCGTGTAAAAAAAGTGTGCTTATAAATAATGTATAGAAAAGAATGTTAATACATACACAGACTCTAGAAGGATATATACTTGTTACCAGTGGTTTCTAGGGATTGGTGAGGGAGGAAAGGAGAGAAAGTGCAAACAGAAGACTTCTTTTCAAATTTCCTAGTCATCTGCGGTACATTTTTTTTCCCAAACAGTGATCATTGGTTACCTTAGAGAAATTTTTTAAATGTCTTTTAAAAATGAAACTGGGTGTGAATTTACTATAGCTTGAAGCTGGGATAGTATCTTTCCAGGGCTCCTCACATCATGGAACACAGAAATCGCCCCAAACAGTGAGCTACATATAATGATATTCCTTATGATGAAATTCTATTCATATTACAATTAATGGAAAACCATTATACAAAATTAGCAGATTTAGGGCACCTTTTAACTATTCTTGAATGACACTCCATCATGTAAAATAAAGTCTAATGTGGTTTGCAAAGCCTTCCAGGATCTAGTCCTATGCTTCTCAAACTTTTAATATTCATGCATCTCACCTGTAGACCCTAGTAAAATATAGATTCTGGTTCAGTAGTCTGTGATGGGGCCTGAGAGTGCCCTTTTCTAGTAAGTACCATAGACCATACTTTGAGCAGCAAGGATCAAGCCCAAGTTCATACTTCACCATGCCCCACACTTTGGATTTAGTGAATTACTGCTCTTCCCCACACACCATGTTCTTCATACCTCCATGCCTTTTTATATCTTATTCTTCACTGTAAATGAAGGTTTTCCCATCACTTTCTCCACTCAAAAACTTTTATTCTTTGTTACAGGTTTAGCTTAAACATCACAGATATTTCAGGCATATGTATATGCTGCTTCTTATACATTCCAAGGCCCATGCATTTACATTCAACTTATCACATTTGTTATTCACATATCCATCTCCCTATGAGACTATGAGTTTGAGGATAGAAAATATCTATCCCCAGCACACAGATATTTAATAAATGTGTTCCGAGTACAAGTTACTAAGTATTGAGTTTCTGCAACCATCTATGAAATAATGGTTGTAACAGTCATTTTTATTCCATAACATTTTCTTTAAAGGAATATTGAGTAAAAAATACTGTCAAATTATTGAAGGCAATTTCTTAAAATATAAGACCACTTATATTCAAAATTAAAGTAAAACATAACACTATTTGATGAGATGTTTACCTTGTTGTGGGGGGGGAGTCACATTAATTTCACTTGATTTTGGGGTAAAAAGGGCAAAACAAAGATTGTATTCTTTGCTACTCTTTTAATTTAAATATCGAAAGAAAAATAAGAATAATATCAAATTTCTAATATTCCTTCCCCTTTAATTAGGAATTTTATTATATTTTAAAAACAAATGACAGAATAGTATCTTAAATCAAATGCTTACACAGGCAGTCCCCTCTTTACTACTCACCTTCCTCATCGATCCATTTCATGGTGAAAAGCTGCTCATTGTCAAAAGAACACATGTCTCGAACCTCATTACAAAGGCCCTCAAAGGAGATTGAAGGTTCAAAATGGGTTATCATGATATCCCTGAAAAAGAAAAGGATTTTTAAGTTTGACAATGATTAAAATAATACTGCTCTCTATATATTACTAATTGCCCATCTGACAATTTGATGGACTTCTGTTTTGTGTCTGTGTCAACATGGGTTGCTTCCAGTAAACTATCTCTGTAAAGTAAAAAAATAAAGTATCAGCATTAATAGATACTTTAAAATAAAAATAGTGGATTTGTGGGAAATGTTAGTTCAATCTCCCTTCCTCATTCAGGAAGCCCTGACACAGGGCAGTCCTGCTTTTTGCTTTAATGTTAGTCATCAGATGCTCACTCTTTCATGAGGCATTGTACTCCACAGATGAACAGTTCTGTTACTGATAAGTATCTACCTTATATTTAGCTGAAATCTGTTCCCATCACTAGTCCCAGATCTCCCCACCCCAAAAAGTCTACTTTCATCCAAAAGATGGTCCTTTAATAATTTGACATAGATCTGCCCAATCTCCCTCAGCCCTGACTTCCACAGATTAACCACACATGAGACTGTCAATCACTCTTGTATGGCATAATTCTAGATCCCAAACTTCATTTTCACCTTTTTCCAAAGAAAATCCTATTTGCCAAAACTGGTTTTAAAACATGATTCATATTTTTATGATTCATCGGGTAGATAGCAAAAAGCATAGGAATAAACATAAATGTATATTTACTTTTTGTATTAGTGTTTGAGAAGCAACAATATTTAAATACATCTACCTAGCAGCTATTCACTATAAAACTGCAACAATGTTTTAGAGCAGAAACTTGGGATTTTCCTCCAAGGAGCCATGAGAAGGCTCCCTATGGTCTAATCGCCACACAGTAGCTAGCCACAGTTATCCTTCCAAAAATAAGTCAACTACAGTTTAACAAACAATATAGTAATCTCTTTATGTGTCAGGCTCTGTTCTAAGAGTTATACAAAATTAATGTAGCTCATGTCCTTCTTCTGTTTTAAAACCCTTCAAATGCCTTTCCCCTCATGCAGAATAAAATGAAAAGTCCCTACCTAACAGGGCCTACAAGGTCCTGTGTGAACTGGCCCTGGCTACCTCTTGGGCCTACCTCTTCTACCACTGGACAGAGAAAACAATGTTCACAGTCCACCATCTACCCCAGCTAAAATATAGGCTTGGCGAAAGGAGGGATTTTGTTTTGTTCGTTATATTCCTAGAGATCAACACAGTGCCTAGCAAAGAATGGGTGCTTGAAAAATATTTGTTGAAGGAAGGAAATGACACTGTTAGGAACTGTGAACAGACATGGGTATGGGTAGTTAGAACACAGAGTCGGAAACAGGAATTAAAAATTTTAGTCATCTGCAAAAAAAGTTAAGATTGCAGTCTTTAGGGGCTATAGAAGGTAAGCAGAGAGCCAAGCATGGAAATTGAACGGCCTTTTCTTGAAAATCATTCTCTAAGTATCTCAGAGTTTTCTGCCCCTGCCTCTTAGAGCCCTTTGCCTTGGCTCCCAGGACAGTATGCTCCCCTGGATCTCTTTCTCCTCTTCTGAACACTTACGTCTCCTTTTGTCTTCAATCACACAACATTCTTTTACACCCTCCCTCATATTCATTCTTTGTCTCTCTTTCTCTCTGAAACCTAACCCACGTTCAATGTTTTAACTATTATCTCCATGTAGGGGGTTCCTAAATCTGTAATTCCAGTTCTGTGCGGTATTTTAAGACTTGTAATAATCTGGTCCTAATTTCTATCCCACCATTCCCAACACACTCTACTACAGACATGTCATTTGGTCATGAGCCCCACACATAAGACCTTGATGATACAAGTTTTGACCTTGATGTTTTCTCAGTTTAAGGCCCATTTTATGGAGGGAGGTGGGGGATCAATCTTTAACATCCACTTCAACATCAACTTCTATTAAACCTTTTCAACCACACGAGCCCAGTGGTCTAAACTTCTAAGCCTGTCCAACGTCTATCTTTATGTTCCATTTTGTTATTTGGCTCATTACATAGTGACAACACCTCTTCAACTAAATTATATGCAACTGGAGGACAAACATTTTGGGGGACATTTTAAATATTTTCACTTAACTATTAACATAACAGGAACTAAATGTTTGTTAACTGAATGAAGGAAAAATACTTTCTAGGAGAAACCCAGATTCCAGAAAATGCACTTCTGATGAGGAAGTATCACTGTTTATGCTTTCTTTGTCTATAAACATTTATAGAAAACTTAGTATGTTCCCGGTGTTTAAACAAACTTTATCTTATTTAATCTTCACAATAACCATCAAATTAGCCATACCAATCTGACTTTACAGATTTAAAGAGCAAAGCACAAAGACATATTTGCCAATTTCATGGTTAGGAAATAGAATATGAATTCAAATCCAAATCTCCTAATGACACTCACGGTGGCCGCTGCGACTAGACCTCCCCTCGCCAAGCATCCCCCCTTAACAAAAGAGCATTTATTATACCAGCTGCTGGGGGTGCTACCTGTAAACAACCCCAGGTGTCAGGCTCCTTCAGAGATCTGACTGCTCACCTGTGGGCACACCACAGCCCAAAACCAATGGCTGACCCGATGTGGGGGAAGAAATGTCCAAAACGTGACTGAGGAAAGCTGAAGTGTCAATTCATCTTCAGAACTCCTTGGAGGGTCAACGGAGGTTTATGTTGAGACTCCAGGGTATCTTGATTTTTTTCCCTAAACTTGCTGCCCTCCCTCCCTTTCTCTTCCCTAGCTGTCAATCCCAAGAGCACTCCTGAATAATCCTCCTACGTGCTAATCTGAGACATCACTTTCCACAGTGGTGTCCACCCAATACACAGCTGTTACCAGATGATATTTTTTGACAAAAACATAATGGATACAAGCAGTCGATCTCACTTTTAAGAGATTGGCTAGTGAAACATTAAATAATTGTTTTGGAGATAAGTCTACTTTAGTACATGAAGTTATTATTTTTTTAATTTTCAGAGAAAATACATTGCCATCATATATATTATACATATTTTATGTATACCATGTATGATAAATGTCTCCCCTGTAAATGTAAAATCTATGACAGCAGACACTTTGTTTTGCTATTGCTGTATCACCAGTACCCAAAGCAGGCCCAGAGTGCACATTCAATTAATATATGTTGAGTAAATGTAGGTGTCACATGTTGGACTCTAAAGAAAGGATGGAGAAAATGTAAAAATAAACAACACTCCAGGAAGTCACAGTAATAATGGTCAAGACCAGAGAGCTAAAGATAGGATGCTTAGGTTTGAATCCTGAGTCTATTACTTACCAGCTGTATAACCTTAGTGAGTTACTTAACTTATATGTGGCTCAATTTCCTCATCTATATAATGGGAATATTCATTTCTCATATGGCATTATAAGGATTTAATGAATTGAGTTAAAATTTATACTTCAAATAATGCCTAACTTATAGCACTCTATATGTTTAGTAAATTTTAAAAACTTTATATATTCATGAAATCTCATTAGAGAGATAAAAATAATTCAACCTTCTAAAAGTAATACATATATATGCTTTCAGTTTAATATGGCAGAGGGAACACACATCTATATATCCTAAAGGCCCAAGGAAATGACAGAAAACTAAATGACAAATTATCAGTCTCAGAAAACAAGTTACCAGAAAACCAGAAAGTATGAGAAAATCCTTGATGATTAAAAACAGATGGATTAAAATTGACCCCCCCCCCAAAAAAGCCCAGCCCCAAACAACTAAGTTAAGAGGAACCTTTAAAAGAGAGACATTTTACTGACACAAGATTACTTTTCCCGTACAGGATGTGGGGGGGGGGAGGGGGCAGGGCACGGGGAAGGCAGTATAACACAGAGAAGACAAGTAGTGACTCTATAGCATCTCACTACACTGATGGACAGTGACTGTAATGAGCTATGTGGTGGGGACTTGATAATGGGGGGAGTCTAGTAACCATAATGTTGCTCATATAATTGTATATTAATGATAGCAAAAAAAAAAGATTACTTTTCCTTCTCTAAGCATCTACTTGGCTCTTCAAGTATATAACACTTACATAAGCACTCATTACAAATGCTTTTTAAAATTAAAGAAAAATTTATGAGTCAAAAAATAGAATGTTATAAACTTTTACAATGTAAAAACTACTAAGAAAAATCAACACGTGGAGATATGGGAAAGGAATAAATTTTAAAAAGTCTCTTTCCTAGTGGAGAGTCAATACTCTAAAACTAGTAATTTAAAAATAAAAGCAGGGAATGAGAGAAAAACCTGACTTAAAAAACAGACAAAGGAATTGAACAGACATTTCTCCAAAGAAGATATACAAATGGCCAACAAACTTCTGAAAAGGTGTTCAACATCACTAATCATTAGGGAAAAGCACATCAAAACCATAATGAAAGATTACCTCACACACATTGAGGATGGCTACTATGAAAAACACAGAGAATAACAAGTATTGACAGGTATGTGGAGAAACAGGAGTCATGTGCCCTGCTGATGGAAATGTAAAATGGTGCAGCAGCTATAGAAAACAGTATGGAGGTTCCTCAAAAAATCTAAAATAGAATTTCCATATGATCCAGCAATTCCACTTCTGGGTATACATCTAAAAGAACTGAAAGGAGGCTTGGCTGTTCAGCCATGTTTACAGCAGCATTATTCACAATAGCCAAAAGGTGGAAGCAATCCAAGTGGCCATCGACAGACAAAAGGATAAACAAAATGTGGGATGTGTGTCTGTGTGTACACACACACATACATACACACAAAGGAATACTATTCAGCCTTTAAAAGGAGGGAAATTCTGACACATGCTACAACATGGATGATCCTTAAAGACATTATGCAAAGTGAAATAGGCCAGTCATATAAGTGATCCATTTATATGAGGCATCTAAAGTAGTCAAATTCACAGAAAGTAGAATGGTGGTTCCCAAGGGTTGAGAGGGGCAATGGAAAGTAACTGTTCAATAGGTACAGAGTTTCAGCTTTGCAAAAGGAAAAACTTCTGGAGATCTGTTGCACAACAATATGAATATAGTTAATACTATTGAAATGTACACTTGAAAATGGTTAAGGTGGTAAATGTAATTGTTTTACCCCAATTAAAAAGAAAAAAGAAAAGTAAAGGTGTATTATTTAAGTTATAAATGTAACCACAAGAAGAAGTAAAAATAGGAGAGGAGGCAATGAACAAGTGCTAAATTCCACATCTTTCATACTGATGAACACACATACTAAAACAGAACAAAATTTTTAAAGTAGTTAACTCTGGGTGGTGAAACTGGGGACTGGAGAGAGGCTACAATGAAAAGAAAATGTACTTCTTAACTTACACCCTTCTGAATGGTATAGATTATTAATTTTTCTACCCTCTAAAGGTGTGATTTTATTATAAAATTTACCTTCTAGTAAAATAAATATAAATAAAATATAAAAGATTTTAAATGACTTTTATAAATGTATTGCTTTAAATATTAAAAAAAAATTTTTAACAAAATAGTTCCTTCTAATAATGTTAAAAGAGAACCTGTTATCTTAAAGCAATTTTCCTTTCAAAATACCCTCAAAGGTACTAGTATAAGAAGGTAAGGATTGAGAGAATCTATCTGAGAATTAAATTGAAGAGAAGTCTCCTATGGAATTTCTCAGGCAAAGAACAAGAGTGACATTATCTTTTTTGAATGCAAGGGGAAAGTATGATTAGACATCATCAAAACATGACTTCCTTATTAAGGTCTACATGGAGTTAAAATTACCACATATATAAATAAGCATGCTTGTAAACAATAAGCATTTTTCAGAAATCTTATTTTTCAAAAGCTAAAAATATCAGAACACACAAATGTTTTTAAAACATCTGCATAATCCTTAAAAAACTTAAGTACAGACATTCTAAAGAGAGTCAATGAAGCAGTCATGCTTTATCAACTGCCACTCCTTAAGTTCCAGGAACTTAAAACATGTAAGGGAGTTTTACACAAACACTTCACTAAGTAATTGGGAAAGCACCATGTTCATCCACTCTACAAATCACCAGATCCTTATTATAGTGCCAAAGCTAAAAATGAGCTTCAAAATAAAGATATTACATTCTAAAGGTATAAACAAATTATGCATGACAGATTTTTTTTTTCTGGGTTTAACTTCAGCGTTAGCATAAATTATCTTACCACTGGCCTTCAACAGAATATAGACTGCTTCACCGCAAAAATTCCCCAAATGGCAAATTTAGATATAGTTTTGGCTGAATTTTTTTTTTTAAAGTGCTTTTAATTTTGCTATTGGGCTTCAGAAGATAAACTGCTTTAAGCATTCATTATGTTCCTATGTTCTAAAATAGATAGAGAATCTAAAGTTTTTCCTTAGGACTAACTGCTTTAAAAATAAACCTGTAAAGAGCCATATTCAGTCCTTCCCCTAACTCACTATGAGCTGTTCTCCTAAATAAAATGCAGCATAATCAGGAAAAAAGTTTTATTTGTAATCACCATGATACTGGTTTTAGATGGGATCATCCATGTATGGTAAAACCAGTGGGTGAGAAATGTTTTGGGGAAATAGTACATTCCTACAATTTCAAAATATCATTCCTTAATTGTTAATTACAAAAAAAAAAGCCATAATACAACTTACATTTTAAATAAGAGACAGAAAATTAACTCAAAAAGAACTGTGAAATAGGAATTTGACAATAAAGCAAAAAAGTAATCTTAAAAAGCACCACCAATACAGTAAAAGGTAAAAGAAAATTCGTTGAAGGGTAAGACTTAGCTTTGTATTGTAGCTTACTAAGCTTCATTGTTTTCATCTATAAAATGGAGATAATGATATTTACGTATGAATGTTGTGAAGATTAAATAAAAATAAGCTCAAAACACAATTCTCAGAACATGTAGGTACGTTATAAAAGTTTCTATGCTCACAGACTCCAAGAAGGGACTACCGGTTACCGAAGGAGAGGGACGTAAGAGGGTGGGTGGGGAGGGAGGGAGAAGGGGATTGAGGGGTACTATGTTTAGTCCACATGGTGTGAGGGGTCACAGAGAAGACAGTGTAGCACAGAGAAGGCAAATAGCGAATATGTGGCATCTTTCTACACTGATGGACAGTGACTGCAATGGGGTATGGTGGGGACTTGATAATATGGGTGAATGTAGTAACCACATTGTTTTTTTATGTGAAACATTCATAAGTGTATATCAATAATACCTTAATAAATAAAAAAATAAAAAGTAAAATGTTTCTATGCTCTTCAACATACCTCAAAGGGAAAAAAGGAGGCTGGGTGTCTCTAAAGATAATTTATGAAATTTTTCTATTGATCCTATTTCATTAAGATAAAAGATTACTGCCAAAATTGAGCAGTCTGAAAAAGCTAAAAAACAAAACAAAACTGTTATTTGCAGATGATACTACCTATCTATAAGTTCTAAGACAGTTAACTAAGAAATTACTAGAATAAGGTGGCCAGTTCAACTTAAACATATAAAGATAGATAGTATATAATAAGCATCTAAGAATAAAAAATCCCATTCATAAAAACAGCAAAATTATAAAGTATCTAAGAATAAACTTTCCAGGAAATGTAGAAGATGTACGGCAAAGGAATCCTACTGAAAAACAGGGAAGAAATTCATGAAGAGTATACCACATACTTAAAAAGCAAGCCTCAATATTATAAAACTAGCAGTTCTCAAACTAATCTGTAAATTCAGTGCAATTCCAAATCAAAATGCCAATAAGATTTCTTTTTTGGAATCAAAAAAAAAAAAAAACCTTCAAAAATTCACCTGGAATAGCCAAAGCAATCCTGAGAAGGAAGAATAAAGCAGGGGGGGTTACTCTCCCTGACTTCAAGCTCTACTACAAAGCTATAGTAATCAAGACAATTTGGTACTGGCACAAGAACAGACCCATAGACCAGTGGAACAGAATAGAGAGCCCAGATATAAACCCAAGCACATATGGTCAATTAATATACAATAAAGGAGCCATGGATATACAATGGGGAAATGACAGCCTCTTCAATAGCTGGTCTTGGCAAAACTGGACAGCTACATGTAAGAGAGTGAAACTGGATTACTATCTAAGCTCATACACAAAGGTAAACTCAAAATGGATCAAAGACCTGAATGTAAGTCATGAAACCATAAAACTCTTAGAAAAAAACATAGGCAAAAATCTCTTGGACATAAACATGAGCAACTTCTTCATGAACATATCTCCTCAGGCAAGGGAAACAAAAGCAAAAATGAATGAATGGGACTATATCAAACTAAAAAGCTTCTGTACAGCAAGGGATACCATCAGTAGAATAAAAAGATATCCTACAGTATGGGAGAATATATTCATAAATGACATATCCAATAAGGGGTTGACATCCAAATTATATAAAGAGCTCACGTACCTCAACAAACAAAAAGCAAACAAGCCAATTAAAAAATGGGCAGAGGAGCTAAACAGACACTTCTCCAAAGAAGAAATTCAGATGGCCAACAGGCACATGAAAAGATGCTCCACATCACTAGTCATCAGAGAAAGACAAATTAAAACCACAATGAGATATCACCTCACACCAGTTAGGATGGCCAACATCCAAAACACAAACAACAACAATTGTTGGTGAGGATGTGGAGAAAGGGGAACCCTCCTACACTGCTGGTGGGAATGTATATTAGTACAACCAGTGTGGAAAGCAGTATGGAGGTTCCTCAAAAAACTCAAAATAGAAATACCATTTGACGCAGGAATTCCACTCCTAGGAATTTACCCTAAGAATGCAGCAGCCCAGTTTGAAAATGATATATGCACCCCTATGTTTATTGCAGCACTATTTACAATAGTGAAGAAATGGAAGCAACCTAAGTGTCCATCAGTAGATGAATGGATAAAGAAGAGGTGGTATATATACACAATGGAATATTATTCAGCCATAAGAAGAAAACAAATCCTACCATTTGCAACAACATGGATGGAGCTAGAGGGTATTTTGCTCAGTGAAATAAGCCAGACAGAGAAAGACAAGTACCAAATGATTTCACTCATATGTGGAGTATAAGAACAAAGAAAAAACTGAAGGAAGAAAACAGCAGCCTATTCACATAACCCAAGAATGGACTAACAGTTACCAAAGGGAAAGGGACTGGGGAAGATGGGTGGGAAGGGAGGGATAAGGGGGAAAAAAAGGGCTATTACAATTAGCACACATAATGGAGCGGGGAGGGGATGGAGTAGGGGGATACGGGGAAGGCAGTATAACACAGAGAAGACAAGTAGTGATTCTATTACATCCTTCTATGCAGATGGACAGTGACTGCAATGGGGGTTTGTGGTGGGGACTTGATAATAGGGGGAGTCTAGTAACCATAATGTTGCTCATGTAATTGTATATTAATAATAGCAAAATTTTTAAAAATGGAAAAAAATTTCATCTGGAAGAATAATGCAGAAGATGGCTAAGAAAATTCAGAAACAGAAAGCTAATAAAATGGGCCCCTCCATAACATATATTAAAATTAACTGTACTGTAATAATTAAACCAATGGTGGTATGTGCAAATTAGACTTCTCCCCCAAAATCAATGAAACAAGGTACTTACGCATATCTAAGATATTTAGTACATAACAAAGTTGTCATTTCAAATTAGTGGTAAAAGAACAACCTATTCAATAATGGTATTATAATACATTTTGAAAAAATTTAAGTTGTATCAGTACACCAAAATAACTAAACCCCCAAACACCAGGTTCACTGAAAAGATAATCACTTAAAAGTTGCAAAACAGCAGAAAAATAGAATATTTTTAGATGAGAAACACATCTACAAAAGAAAGCAAACCCAGAAACCATGAAGAAAAAAAAGGAGAGATTTGATTACATAAAAATTAAAGACTCCAGACAAGCAACAAGTTAGAGAAATGCTGGCTGGTAACTTTTTTAACAGATAAAATGCCCATGTCCCTTCAAACAAATTAATTAAAAAAGGAAAAAGAATTCAAGAGAAAAAACAAGCAAAGGACATGAACAAACAACCCACAGAGGAAATAAAAATGATCAATAATGTATAAAAAGATAGTTGTAAAACAATTTTGCATTTTTTGCCAATCCCACTGGCAAATATTTAAAAGATTGATATCATGCAATGGGAGCATAGGGAAAACGTTTCATTTGTTCACTGTTATTGGGAATGTAAACTGATGTTTTTGGAGGATAATATCAAGTTTTAAAAGAGGCAGATCTTTGACCATGCTTGCAAAATATATATTAAATATAAGGATGATTTGAAATAGTGATTTCATGAAAGCAACTGTGTATGTTTGATTAGAAAAAAAGATTAAATTATGGTATTACAATAATATGGAACACTAAGTACTAACTATAAAGAAAAGAGGTGCATTGCTGTAACTGTCTGTCTATACGTATCCATTTATCTGTCTATTCTGACATGGAAAGATGACCGCAAATGAAAAAAGTCAAGTTGCAGAAATGTGTGGAAATATGAATCTATTTATTGGAAAAAGAAAAGGGTGTGTGTGTGTACGTGTGTGTACACATATCTATATACACTGATATGATGTAGCATATCCCAAACTGTTAACAATGGCTACCCCTAGGATGTATGAGTAAGAGGCTATAGGGAGAACTTTCTACTTTATGTATTTCTGTATTTTTTAAATTTAGCTTTAATGCCTTGACTTTGTGATCTGTATTTGGCCACTGGTGGCACTTTTATCATCATTCTCAGACACAATCCTACATAGGTGAGCTGTCATGCCTAGTGCTTGGGACATAGAGCCAGGCACCCAACAATGATTTGTTTAGTTAATTCCAGACACTTAATTTGGATGCCCCCAGAGCAGCCTGAGCTCCAAATTAGGTTATTTGTTCTTCTCACAAATCTCTTCCTTCTATACTCCCTAGTCTCTCCCAAATAAGAAACCTATGAGTTGTCAGACACTGTCTCTCTCTTCCAGACAGGCAATCCATCTTTACTTCATACTGATTCTGCCCCTACAATTGCCACTGAGTCCATATCTTCTTTTCCTTCTCCTCAGACTCTCTCACCTGGACTATTTGCAAAGCCTCCAAATTAGTTTCATCCTTCAATTTATTTCCCATATTGGCTCCAACAATGATCTTTCTAAAATGAAAATCTTACCATGTATGTCTTACTTAAAACCTTCACCAATGAGAAAAAGTCTGACACCCCCAGTATGACAGTCAACAATCTTCACCATCTACTGCCTGTGAACCTTATTAGCCCCATTTCACACTTTATGTCCTAATAAGGAATGAATATAAGAATAACAACTAAACTGACTAATTCCCCAAACATCATGCAGTTGTGCCACGCCTGGAATAACCCTCCCCCAGAGAACCTGTTCATTCTTTAAAAGCCTCAAACATTTCATCCTCTGGGGAGGCTCCCCTCACCCCAAATTCATCTCCAGTATCCATCCCTGCAAGTACCTTACACATAAACACACACCCTTTTATTAACTATGTCTTTCCTCCTACTAGTCCCTTAGCTCCTCCAGGGCAAAGCCTTGTCCTATCCACCGCTATACCCTCTGGGCCCATCCTAGCACCATGTGCCTAGCTTAGAGTAGGTGTTCACCAGTATTTATTAAATTGTGTTTAAACACATTTTGGTAGTATGTGAAATCCTAAGCAAGATTGGGATTTTTTAAATTCAGGGTTTAATTAGGCTCAGTTCAGCCATAAAAGAAACAAACACTGAAGATACCATAAACAGAGGGTTGGGAGTTGTATTAGAAAGCTGACACGGACCTCCAAGGAGAATTTTTCTGTAGAGAGCTAGCTGCTTCTTTCTCCTCTGCTCCCTCAAACCTTCAGTTTGCACATGGTCCTGGCCTCCTCAGCCTCTCCCTCAACTCCTACGCTTCAGTCCTCACTGCTAACAAGCAATTTATCTCCTATTATCTAATTCAAATTTCTGAGAGGGTTGTTTTGGTTTTGGTTTCTGGCACCAGGCCACCATGTCCTTTCTCTCTGGTAAAGCTATGGATCCGTTGCCCAATGGTTATGGTGTTATGCTGAAGCTTCATGAACAATAAAGATTCCCCCAACTCTCAAGTCAATATACTATTTTTATTTCCTTAGAACAATTACTGAAGTATATTGCTAAAATTATTTTGCAATACTTTTAAAAACAAGTCTTGCCAAGACTCGTTCACAGTGAGAAAAATGCTGCATACTTCTTCACTGAACCAGCTACACACTCCAAATACACAAGAAGTTAACAATTTCTTTTTATTTGTAGATGTGCACAGAAAGAATCCTCTGGATTGTTATAACTGCTCAAGAATAGTGGTTTAAAAAGCATTTTTAAAAGCTTTTTGCATAATTTCCCATAGATCTTAATATAAAGAAGTAAGCAGTCCAGACATTTCCTTGTTAAATTCTATCCCATAATATCAGGTAACTTTATATAAGCATAAGCACACACAACGGCAATCTATTACTAACAAAACCTGTTTGTCTTCCTCCAAATTAACACCACTAGGTAATGATTGGAGAGGACAGCCATTCACTGACAAGCTCTCCTGAGGAAAGAAGGGTATAGGCTGTGAGACAGGCACTCTTAGGTGGTCTCCAATAAAATCAGATTCTCAGAGAAGTTAATGTCCTGCTTAAAAACTAGAAAAAACCTAAGAGTCTATCAGGGACACATCACATTTGCACTAAGAACAAATTTAACAGAATGAGAACATTACACATCTTTGAAAGAAGGCAATCTATTCACATAAAAAGTTTTGGTTATTCCAAGAGTCAACATTCACTGGAAAGAGATATTGTTAGAAGGCGATAAGGGGAAACTCTCTGATAATGACCATTCATCTGAGGGAAAAGAAGCTTTTTCAAATGCAAGTTGTTTTTACACTTCTTAATATAAAGATGAATCTTCTATTTTAAAATCAGGTAGTCTATGGAGAAGACAAGTAGTGACTCAATAGCATCTTGGTACGCTGATGACTGACTGCAGTGGGGTTGGGGGAACTTGATAATAGGGGTGACTGTTGTAACTGCAATGTTGCTCATATAATACCTTCATAAGATTGTATATCAATGATACCTTAATAAAAAAATCAGGTGTTCTAGTTTGACAACCTGTTTATTAACTATCCTCAATGGTGACTCATGTTAGTTTCATCTGTAGTAATGAGCAGCTGACTATCTAATATAACCATCAGTTTGGACTACTGTTAATAAACATATCTTAACAGATCAAATTTCGGAGGACAAAAATTGGCATAATTTAGGGAGCACTGATGTCTTTAAATGAGGCTTGAAATGAAGGCACTATTAGAAAGCTCTCATGGAATAAAAAGCACTAAAGGGAAGGGTTGATTCTTTCATTCCTTAGCAAAACTTACTAGTTTTAAAAAACAATGAAAATGCTAACTTCAGTGTCTTGGAGACAACTTTAGTGAAGCACTAAAAGAATTTTATGTGTTCGTTTTCTTTTTTAAAAGTAATTGGAGCAATAAGCCAAGAAAAAATAAAACCTCCACTCTAAAGGACAGCCAACTTTGATTTCTTTCCAAAGGAGCTTATAATGGTTTTAATTTACTAACTGGCCTCTATACATTTCTCAAACTAACAAAAAAAAGGAAGAAGCACTAGTTTCTCTGCATCTAACAACTCACGGGCTATCAACTTTAGAAAATAGAACACATTCTAAAGTGAAATATCTCATCAATCATATTAAAGGTAAGGTAAAGGAAGCAAAGCTTGTTTCCCACAGTGCAGTTTCCAGCTGACCATCCTCAAGTCAAAACAGCTCTTGAGACAACTATGGACTTTTAAAAAAACACATACACACTTCTTGGTATTTTAAAACCAAGACCTCCTTGATCAATTCAAGCAAAAACACTGACACTGTCCAAAATAACTCCTGCAAACTACTCCTGAATACAGTCAAGCTAATAAGAGGTCAGAGACTTTCTGACAGCAAACAAACAAGTCCTTACATCAAATCGGTAAGATATTTAGCGGCTTATATTTTCTTTGAAATCAAAACAAGAGAGGCATTTTGAAAGTCTGCTATCTTCACTGATCCTCTCAGGAATGTAAAAGTATGCACTGCAATTTCAACCTCCTAGTGCTTGAGTTTTCTAAAGCAATTTACTTCTGCTTGGACCAGCTCTAAGACCAAAGCAGTCAGGTTTTCTGTCACCTCTTTCAAAGTTTTCTGTTCACACTAACATGTCATCTTTCTAAATATAACTATCTCAAAGAAATTTTAAACCACAACTGAATTCAAGGGAAGGGAGCCACTTCAGGTCACTGATTGTAAAATATGACTTAATACAACAGTCTTAGGACTAGATTATTTCTGGTATTTCCAGAGTTATAATTTAGGTAATATGAGTAAAGATCACAGATTATAAAACTGTGCCTAGGCTCGTCCTCTTCTCACCTTATCTTATTTCACCCTATCTGAGGGTCCTTGAAGCAACTCTTGACAGGAAAATCGTTCACATTTGAATTGACACATATATAACTCTTGGCGAAACCTAAGTACTGAATGCACATCCCTGAAAACCCATCAAGTAAAATAACATCTCATATGTCTAATATACTGGCAGCCTGACTATAGTCCAGATAACACTTTGTGAACTCCTCTAGGCGATGTAGTTAAACCTGACTTAAGAGAACCTGCGACTTCCGGCCTTCTGGTAGTCAAACGGGCCAGCAAATCAAAACAGCCCTGTCTTTAAAGCCCGTGGCAAACTTAGTAACCAAGGCATCACTCGGAATCAACTCTCACCCCAAATACGTCCAGACTTAATAACGCAGAGACCTTATAAATGTCTTAGCAGGCGAGTCTCCCGAATCCACCAGGTGAACCTACTCTACGCCAAGGCTCCTCCCTCGGATCCTCCACCGGACTCTACGCCGCGCGACTCCAGGGCACCCGGCACAACACCTTGGGGTCGCCCCAACCCCACGCCCCACGCACCTCTCCCGGCCACTCAGTCACCCATCGGAGTCCCCAGAGTCTCCAGCCCACACCAACCCGTTCACATCTTCAGCCCCTCACCCTCCCCTCCTCCAGGCCAAGTCGGCTGGCCTTTCGCCTCCCCTTCCACCTACACCCCTACACCGGGAAACTCACCCGCGGTAGTAGGCTTTCACCCGGACCTGGTGAGCATGGTCCCCGCTGCAGCCGCCTGCGACCGGATGAGACATGGTACTGCTGTCCCTCTGGGTCGGCATCTCCTTACTCCCCCGCCGCAGAGCCGGAGGCCGCGGGTGCGGGGGGCGCGCCAGCTCGCAGGGGGCTCCGCTGCCCGAGTCACGCCCAGAGCCGCGGTGCCTGCTCGCCTACCTGCCCTTCCCGCCCGCTGCGCCGACCAAAGGGTCGCCCCCCCGGACAGCAGGAACAGCGCGGCTCCTCCCGCCGCGGGGCGCAGCACGCCTCCCTACCTCGGTCCCTCCCACCTCACTCGTTCCAAAGGCCCACATTCCGGGGGAGGGCGAGCGCGACCATCGATCCAGCTCCAGGAGCCTCGGTGCCCGGCTCATCCACTCTTACGGGGGGGGTAAGGAAAAGGCGGGGAGAGAGGATGGGAGATGCTGACCACCACAGCAAATGGCCGGGAGGGAGCCTTTCGTGGAAGCTGTGATTGACAGAACGCCAAACTTCAGGTGACTAAATTCCGTAAAAAGCCCCTGTCCTATAGGGAAAACAGCAAGGGACAAATGCTGCAGCAGCATCCCACCCAGTTTCCTAACTTGGTCGCGTCCGCGGTCAGCCGACTTGGGACTCGGGATGGATTCGCCCTGCGGCTTTCTGGGATTTGGAGTTCCCGGGGGATTCTGGGACTTCAGGTTCCGTACGTGTGGAGCGCCCCGCCTTCTACCGGTGGAGTCTGTCTCCCGCTGGTGTCTCGGGAGCTGTGGGCGTGGACATTCTCTATCTTGCTTGAGCATCTGACATCACTGGAAATGAGTGGGCTTCGTTCAGGATATGTAGATTTTGTTCTCTGAAGAATTATCCCTTCCAGTTGCATAAATCATCTCAATTATTTTTGGGAATAAGAATTTGGTTACCTGCTGAGCGTAGCTTCTTTAATGGAAGAATTTAATAATACCTGTAATAATGAATGTATGTAATAAAGGAAAACTCATCTAAAAGATACGATGGAAGACTGATTTTTCTTCCCAAGCGGCCCCCATATCCAGGTGTTTGTATATTGCCGTTGCATAGAACACGTACACGAGGAATATTGATCCAGCCATCTATTATCCATCCAATCATTCCTAAGCAATTTTTTTTTTAAACAACAGCTAACTAAGGAATATGAAGAATCTGTCCTAGTTTAGTTTCTGGCATTCCACTGGTCATGGCTCTGTCACATACTGCAATTACAGGTAGCATGAATCCACCCATTTCATTAATCCTGATACCAATGCATGCTAAAAGAATATAACTCTTTACTATGATCAAACAGGTTTATGAAATCATAGTTTTGTGTGACAATTAGCTTGCTATGAGGTCCTTCAACGGCTACAGATTTGGATTAAATACTCTTAAAAATTCTCTTTGAAAGAGTGGGTTACAAGATTTGGGGTAATTGGGGACCCTGTATCAGCATGATAAATATGAATCAACCATGGAATATAAACATTTTTTAAAACTGAAATTTTAATTGGATTAATAGAAAATGTAGTATGCTTGTGACATATTTGAAAGATTATATAATGCTCTGGAAAAGAAAATTTATGTTACAGGGAAAGCAAGAATTTAGAAAGGTAAGGCATGGAAAACTTTTTACTTTGGATCCCTATTTCTTAGAAGTTTGAAATCTCCTTTACCATTGGCCTCATAGCATACTTTGGCCATTTTTTCAGAACAGGGTTATTGCTTACTCTGTCATCAACAAAAATCTGTAAATATTGATAATTTGCATCAATCCCACCATATAAATAAGTTTCCTTTATTGAATGATGAAAGCTTTTAGTTGTGATTATCAGGGAAAACATGACCTTTATTTATTTTTTTCTTTGATTTTTTTTTGCTATCATTAATGTACAATTACATGAACATTATGGTTACTAGACTCCCCCTATTATCAAGTCCCCCCCCACATACCCCATTAGTCACTGTCCATCAGCATAGTAAAATGCTATAGAGTCACTACTTGTCTTCTCTCTGTTATACTGCCTTCCCCATATCCCCTCCACATTATATGTGCTAATCATGATGCCCCTTTTTTCCCCTTATCCCTCCTTTCCCACTCATCGTCCCCAGTCCCTTTCCCTTTGGTAACTGTTAGTCCATTCTTTGGTAACTGTTAGTTCTGTGAGTCTGCTGCTGTTTTGTTCCTTCAGTTTTTGCTTTGTTCTTATACACCACAGATGAGTGAAATCATTTGATATTTGTCTTTCTCCTCCTGGCTTATTTCAGTGAGCATAATACCCTTTAGATCCATCCATGTTGTTGCAAACGGTAGGATTTGTTTTCTTCTTATGGCTGAATAGTATTCCATTGTGTATATGTACCACCTCTTCTTTATCCATTCATCTACTGATGGACACTTAGGTTGTTTCCATTTCTTGGCTATTGTAAATAGTGCTGCGATAAACATAGGGGTGCATATCTCTTTTTCAAACTGGGCTGCTGCATTCTTAGGGTAAATTCCTAGGAGTGGAATTCCTGGGTCAAATGGTATTTCTATTTTGAGTTTTTTAAGGAACCTTCATACTGCTTTCCACAATGGTTGAACTAATTTACATTCCCACCAGCAGTGTAGGAGGGTTCTCCTTTCTCCACATCCTCGCCAACATTTGTTGTTTGTGTTTTGGATGTTGGCCATCCTAACTGGTGTGAGGTGATATCTCACTGTGGTTTTAATTTGCATTTCTCTGATGACTAGTGATGTGGAGCATCTTTTCATGTGCCTGTTGGCCATCTGAATTTCTTCTTTGGAGAAGTGTAAACATGACCTTTATTTTTTAATAGCATTATTGACATAATTCACATACCATATGTATTGCCAATGGGTTTCAGGCCCGGACAAGTTCACTATGGATTCAATGTGACCAAAGAAATTAACAGCAAAACGTTCTTTGGGGTGAAAGGTTTTATTACCCAGCTTGTTCTCCCTGCAGTAGGTCGAGCACTAACTAGCATCTCTACCTGCACCCAGAGCATTGGGCTGAGCTCTCTATATAGCGCAATTATAGCTTATTGCCTAAAGGTGAGGAAGTGGTAGTCCAGCAACAGGCCAGTTACATCAACAGGTGGTTTAAATTCAGTGAGGATCCTGGCCATAGGAACCCCAGCTTCTCCACACCATACAATTAATTCATTTAAAGTGTACAGTTCACTAGTTTTCACTATAGTCACAAAGCTATGCAATCATCACCACTGTCTAATTTCAGAACATTTTCATCCTCACCCCAAAGGAACTATACATGCATTTGCAGTAATTTCCCATTCTCCTTAGCCTCTGGCAATCACTAGTATATTTTCTGTCCCTATGGATTTTCCTGTTTTGGATATTTCATATAAATGGAATCACAAAATATATGGCCTTCTGTGTCTGGCTTCTTCCACTTAGTGTAATGTTTTTGAGGGTTATCCATGTATCAGTTCTTCATTTCTATATATGGTTGAATAATATTTCATTGTATGAGTTTTTAATTATCTTAGATATTATATGGCAATTCCATGTTTAATGTCTTAAGGGAATGCCAAACAGTTTTCCAAAGTGGTTGCGCAATTTTACATCAGTACCAACTGTGTATGAGGGTCCCAATTTCTTTACATCCTCGCCCACCCTTGTTTATTGCCTGTCTTCTTCATTATAACCATCCTAGTGGTTGTGAAAGTTGTATCTCATTATGGTTTTGAATTACATTTCCCTAATGATTAAAGATACTCAGAATCTTTTCATTTTATAGTGCATATATATATTTCTTTTGGAGAAATGTCTATTGGTGATCTGTCTCTTTTCATTTAGTTGTAAGAGTTGTTTATATATTTTAGAAACAAGTCCATTATTAAATTATTGCAAATATTTTCTCCTGTGTATCATCATTTCACTTTCTTGGTGATATCATTTGCAGCACAAAAGTTTTTAATTTTCATGAAGTCAAATTTATGTAGTTTGTCTTGTTTCTTATGGTTTTGATGTCATGTCTAAGAAGGTTTTGCCTAACCCAAGGTCATGAAGATTTACAACTCTGCTTTCTTCTTAGAGTTTTATAGTTTAAACTCTAACATTTAGGTCTATAATCCATATTGAGTTAATTTTTGTGTGTACTATAAGTCGTCTAAATTCATTTATTTGAGTGTGGATACCCAGGTGTCCCAGCACCATTTGTTGAAAAGCCTATTCTTTCCCCTATTTAATTGTCTTTCACCCTTGTCAAAAATCAGTTAACTAAAATGTAAAGGTTTAGTTCTGAACTCTGAGTTCTATTCCATTGTTCTGTATATCTATCCTTATGCAAGAATCACAATGTTTTCATTTCTGAAGTTTTGTAATAACTAAAAGCAGCAAAGCTTGAGTCTTACACCTTTGTTTTTTTTTTCAAAATTGCTTTGACTTTTCTGGGTCCCTTACATTGTCACTTACATTTTAGGATCAATTTGTCAGTTTCTTCAAACTAGCCGGCTGGGATTTTGATAGCGATTGCACTGATCTGCAGATCGGTGTGTGCATTGTCATATCAACAGTATATATAGTCGCTGGATCCATGAATACAAGATATCTTTCCATTTATTTACACCTTTAATTTCTTTCAACAAAGTTTTATAGTTTTCAGAGTATAAGTTTTGCATCTCTTTTGTTAAATTTATTCCTAAGTATTTTATTCATTTTGATAAGTGGAATTGTTTTCTTGATTTCATTTTTTTCTCTTTAATTCTTTTATTCTATCATTCTAAACGAGCATTTTACTCTTTTATAAAGACTAAAATCCTGAAATGTTTGAGATATAATCACTTGAAATGTGTTAATTTCATGAGGTTATAAAATCTGATTTAGCCTACAAGTACAGAAAATGATTCTGACATTAGTGGCTTTTAACTCTGTCTATACACTGGAATCACCTGGGGAGATTTACAAGCTATGTTAGTGGTGGTAGAGGGACATCTCAGACCAACTGAAACAGAACCTCAGGTTGGGGTCCTCAGTATCAGAATCTTTTTTTTCTTTCTTTCTTTGATAAATAATTGACATATAACATATATTAGTTTCAGGGGTAAACCACAATGATTCAATATCTGTATATATTGCCAAATGATTACCACCATAAGTCTAGTTAACATCCATCGCTACACAGTTACAATTTTTTTTCTTGTAATGAGAACTTTTAAGATTTACGCTCTTAGCAACTTTCAAATATACAATATAGTATCGTTAACTACAGTCACCATGCTATACATTACATTCTCATGACTTATTTATTTTATATCTGGAAATTTGTACCATTTCAACACCTTCACTCATTTCTCCCCACATCATCCCTCCTCCCACCACCCTTTGCCTCTGGCAATTACCAATCTGTTCTCTGTATCTATGAGTTTGTTATATTTTCGGGTTCCCCATATAAGTGAAGTCATATGGTGTCTTTCTCTGACTTATTTCACTTAGCATAACACCATTAAGATCCACGTGTATATATATATATATATAATACACACACACACACATACCACATTTTCTTTATCAATTCAACCACTGATGGGCACTTAGGTTGTTTCTATGTTTTGGCTCCAGCATAAATAATGCTGGAGTAAACATGAGGGTGCATATATCTTTTTGTGTTAGCAATTTTGTTTTCTTCAGATAGATATCCAGAACTGGGATTGATAGATCATTTTATTTTTAATTTTTTTAGTAACTTCATGCTGTTTTCCACAGTGGCTGTGCCAATTTACATTTCCATCCTAATTTAATTTTTGATTTTTCATTGCTAGAGTATGGAAAATTGTTTTTGCATAGATCTTGTGTGCTGAACTTGTTTATTAGTTCTAGTAATGTTTTGGTGGATTCATTAGAATTTGCTATGTAATGGCATATAACATTAGGCCATTTTAGAATACAGACTGATTTACATCTTCCTTTTTTAATGTGGATGGCTTTTACTTCTTTTTCTTTCCTGATTGCATTACCTAGAACCTCTAGTACTATGCTGAATAGAGAGGAGAGCGTGAACATCCTTGTCTAATTCTCAGTCTTACATGTATAGTCTCTCACGATTAAATGTGATGCTTGCTCTAGACTTTTTTGTAGATGCTCTTTATCAGGTTGAGGAAGTTCTATTCTATTCCTATGTTGTTGACTATTTTTATTATGAAAGGGTGTTGGATTTTCTTTAGTGCTTTTTCTGTGTCTATTGAGATAATCATATCATTTTGTCCTTTATTCTATTGGTAATGGTATGCTATAGTAACTGATTTTTTGGATATAAGCCAATCTTGCATTCCTGGGACAAATCTCCCTTGGTTGTGACATATAATCCTTTTTATATTTGCTGAATTCACTTTGCTAATATTTTGTTGAAGAATTTTGAATCTGTTCTCATAAGCATGGTTTTCTTTAGCGCTTTGAACATATTTATAATAGCTGCTTTGAAATCTTTACTAAGTCCAACGTTGTGTTCTTTCAAAGGCAGGTTCTGTGTATATGGTTCACACTTGCCTGTTTATTTGTATTTCTCACAATGTTTTTGTTCCAAACTGTACATTTCCATTGTAATAGTTCTGAAGACTGATCCAGACTGGCTCCAGGGCTGGTTTTCATTGTTGTTGTTTGCTTGCTTATTTGTTTAGTGACTTGGCCAAACTAATTCAGTGAAGTCTTACCTGCTACACAGTATGCAGCCTGTGATGGCATGCACACTGTCATCCTGACTCCTTCTCCATCCTCCCCAGGGGATGACAGTGGTTTTAGTCAGGTTCTCTTTGACTGTCTCTTTCCTGCATCCCCAATCTTTTGGCTGTTTTGTCTTTTGTTGATACAATTCCTCCACTAATCGGCAACTGGTTGCCCCCGCATTTTTTTTTGACAATGTCCGGGGGCATATGGTCTGTGATATGATCCAACATTAGTTTTTCATTTATAATTTTCACCAGTTATGATTATTTCATTGTGGAGAGTATACAGGGAGCGCCTCGTGTCTCCATTCTGAAAGTGCTCTGACATTAATTTTTAGAGTCAATGGGATACAATCAAAAGAGATATAAGGCACAAACAATAATGCATATAGGAGGATCAGGGCACAGAAATTGTTATGTTCAGTAAAAAAAAAAACTGGAAACTATTGAGCCATATCTTTAGTTGAAAGAAAACAGGACTCTATAAAAGGTTTAAAAGGAACCTGGCATCACATTATCATATCTTTAGGAAAAATTGTCTTCCTTTCTCCAGATTGAGCTGCTCTAACAAGAAAAGAATCAGAGTAAGTTGACCTTTATATATTTAGTCTTATTTAGCCTCATGAGTGTGCCCTGCAGACAGAATCATATATGGAAATTTGTTTGCCGTTTTCTTTATTTTATCTAATAAATCCTGCTACTGGATCTTTGATGCCTGTTTTTCAACTGAGAATCAAGTGATATGAAATGGAAAATCAATGCTAGACTGTGAACAAGTCTCCCACAGCCCATTTTCTTTCTGTTGTACTTAAAATAGTGCTTACTAGGACCCTCAATTTTGGGTAAGCCTGCTGCACTTAACCCAGCATTCTTCAGTGATTCATTGGTCTTTAATGATGTTACAAAAAGAAGAGAAAAGTGTTTAAATGGCAAGTCCTGATCATTTGGAGAGACTTTCTGACCTGTGAAGATAAAAATTGGGTACTGGGTTGAATTAGAGTTGCCTTTGGCTCACACAGTAACTTTAATAGGAAAAAGTTAATTAATGCTCAAATCCACAGGGTTAAGGGGTTTAAAACAGTTTTAGCCAACATTTTCTTATTTTGTGATCATCAGAGAACTTGTCCCAATGCAGAGCAAAAAGAAAATAAGGTGATTGTTTGGAGAATGGTGAATGAAATAATAAATAGTAGACACAGGTCCTGTGTGATCATGTCCTAGTGTTACATTTTTGTTTTACTTAATGTTCAAGAGCAGAAGCCATGACCCAAACTCTGGACTGAAGCTCTGACAACTTAGGTTAGTGAGAGTTAATTTTTCTTCTGTTAACCTTACTGAGTTAGCATAGATGACAAACAATACCCCCAGGACTCCCCTTCTTGCCTTCTTTCTCCTATGCCATCTCAATACCCCATTGACATGGCCAACTTTATCTCCATGTTATCTGGGTATTCCCTTTACTCCAGCCACAGAAGCTTATTTCCATTAAAGTCCCCAATCTCACTCCCACACTAAGGATAATGGCATACAACAGGTTGAGCCTTAATTTAGTTTGGCTTTGAAATAATAAAATGTCTTCACTTTGAATTCAAAATAATTTTAAAGTGCATGTCATATGTTCCCTGATAATCACAGAAAAAGGAAGCTCATTCATTGATGCCAGTGACACATATCCCTGTCTTTGTATATATAGTACCCTCTACTTGGTCTAAAATGCCCTCCCAAACTCAATTCCCACCACTCCTGAAGACTTCCCCTCTCCTTCTCTAGGAACCATTTATAAATTCACTGCTGCTGTCCAGGCTTTTAGGAATCCATTCTCTGCACAGTTCCTCTCCCTCAGTACTCCTGCTCTATGCTCTGTTTATATATCAATTATAGCACATATTACACAGTATCATAGTTCATTTTCTTACTGGGAACATTCATAAGGCTGCACCTAGCACATAATTGGTTCTCAATAATGTCCTGACATTTAGCAATACCACTTTGCTTTATTTTTCTTATCTATAGGACAAGGTTAAGCATTTTCTTTATGTGATAAGGAATTCCTGAGGGTAGGCTAATTATTTAATTCTTAAAATGTAAGTAGTACAATGTTAAAAAAAAAACATGTGAAAGAAGAGGTTTGTTCAAAAAGCAAATAATCCAATTAAGAAATGGGCAGAGGACATGAATAGACACTTCTCCAAAGAGGAAATTCAGATGGCCAACAGGCACATGAAAAGATGCTCCACATCGCTAATCATCAGAGAAATGCAAATTAAAACCACAATGAGATATCCCCTCACACCAGTGAGGATGGCCAACATCCAAAACACAAACAACAAATGTTGGCGAGGATATGGAGAAAAGGGAACCCTCCTACACTGCTGGTGGGAATGCAAATTAGTTCAACCATTGTGGAAAGCAGTATGGAGGTTCCTCAAAAAACTCAAAATAGAAATACCATTTGACCCAGGAATCCCACTCCTAGGAATTTACCCTAAGAATGCAGCAGCCCAGTTTCAAAAAGACATATGCACCCCTATGTTTATTGCAACACTATTTACAATAGCCAAGAAATGAAAGCAACCTAAGTGTCCATCAGTAGCTGAATGGATAAAGAAGAGGTGGTACATATACACAATGGAATACTATTCAGCCATAAGAAGAAAATAAATCCTACCGTTTGCAACAACATGGATGGAGCTAGAGAGTATTATGCTCAGTGAAATAAGCCAAGCCAAAAAAGACAAGTATCAAATGATTTCATTCATATGTGGAGTATAAGAACAAAGAAAAAAACTGAAGGAACAAAACACCAGCAGACTCACAGAACCCAAGAATGCACTAACAGTTACCAAAGGGAAAGGGACTGGGGACGATGGGTGGGAAGGGAGGGATAAGGGGGAAAAAGGGGCATTACAACTAGCAGATGTAATGTTGGGGGGGCACGGGGAGGGCTGTACAACTCAGAGAAGACAAATAGTGATTCTATAGCATCTCACTACGCTGATGGACAGTGACTGTAATGGGGTTGGTGGGGGGGACCTGATGAAGGGGGTAGTTTAATAACCATAATATTGCACATGTAATTGTAGATTAATGATACCAAAATAAATTATTTAAAAAAAGAAAGAAGAGGTTTGTTTTAATGAACCACCAAAGGAGAGTTCCATTAAGCAGAAGAGTCAGTAATAAACAAAAAATTATATAACATTTACTTAATTTAAGACACTGAATAGTCAAAGAGGTCTAAGAAACTTCAACATAATTAATTGTTGCCAGGCACTATGTTCTCCTTTTCAAGAAAGTTATAGTCCAGATAGGATGTCAATACATATACCCATAAAGAGAAAAATGTAAAATAAGCAAGCTTTGTGCCAGTAAATGACAAAGAACAATTGCAACATCTCATGAGTACTACCTTGTCTTCTTTGGGAACCAGAAAAACCCATTTGTGTCTGGCTGGAATAAAAGGCACAAAGTTGACTGATGAAATGACATTTTGAAAGGGCTGTCATCCAAATATAGAAACTTCGTTTAGAATTATCTTTGTTTAATGATGTTTGCACACCCAGTATACTGTCACTAACAGCAATCAACCATTAAACATAAGCTACCCTCCGATTTGAAAAAGCAAACCTGTTTTTGAGGATGGCATTTTCAACTGAAAATATAAACCCTATGTAATAAATTCTCCCAGGTCCAGCTGCTCACCCACCCCAGCAGGGCCTCCTTCAGTAATCTAGTTCTCTCTCACAGCCTCTGGAAGTTAATTCCTCTCCCTTCCCAAAGAAGACCAGGTCATTTTCTCTACATCTTCTACCTACTTGCTCTTGGACTCAAAAATTGTCATATTGAATTTTTGCTGACCTTGAATTAAACCAGATCCAATTTGGGGCCACTGAGAGATCAGGGGAAAAAGCAGAGCTCATAGTCTATAATGATTTCTGGCTGCTTGATCACAATGTACAATGTCAATGGGAACAGCACTCCAGAGATAAAGCTGCCTGTTCACCTGCTCACTAAGCTTAGCACCCTGTGACTTAAGCACAAGATGTTTTACTGAATTGGTATGGCTTCTTATTCTGCCTAATAACAAATTATGAATCAGCCTACATTTAGATCAACAAAGGGCTCCAGACACTGAGATTTTTAAAACAAAGCTAACTTCTAAATTAGGTGCCTCATGCACAAGAATCTTACCTTTTAAGTTCTTTTGGCACTTAGAATATTGTAAGTATTCAACACATATTAAATTACTTAATATAATATTGAAATAATTTTACATTGGTGTATGTCCACTCACATACTAAAATTAATTGTAGTGTAATAGGAAAGAAGCTGGCAACACCAAACAAGCACAGCAAGTCTTTATTTTCTGTTTGCCTTGTTAAAGCTGTGACCTAAAAAGTTAGTTCAACTTGCTAAGCAATCCATTTACTCAAGTCAAACACAACTCCTAAGGAAGTAACTTGCATTTTATCTAACTTGGAATCTTTCAACTAGAATCATGGGATTCTAGCTGGAAGTTACTTTATATTATCTAGGTCAGTCTTCTCAAACTTTAGTATGCATATAAATTAGATGGGGGTTTTGTTAAAATGCAAATTTTGATTTAAAAAGTCTGGATGGTACCCAGATCCTGCATTTCAAACCAGCTTTCATGTGACACTGCTTCTGCTGGTCCACTGATGACAGTTTGAGGAGCAAAAAAATCTAGGCCTCATTTTACAAACGAAGTCCACAGAAGTGAAATGACAATGATTTTATCATTGCCCCAGTGTTTTTCATTTTTCAGCATAATTTTAAAATACCATGAATTTGAAACAGGGACTGAGTGATTTCTGGCAGATGAGGAAAAAATATTAACTTCACAAAATTCTTAGCTTTGTTTTCTTGGTTTTTATTTTTGTTTCCCATCCTAAAATGCTGTCTGGATTCACTGCTATTAGAGAATCACTTTAAACCCACATATAATTTGTTCTTATCACAATCAATTAACAGGCTCACTGTGTTCCCATATATGCATGATAGTGTACTGAGTATCATATCATGATATTCTCATTCTTTCTCATTCAGCAACCTTTTATTTAGCCATAATTTAAAATTTTAACTCAGTTAAACAGTTACAAAGTTTCTGGTTATGTTCTGCAAGGCACTGTTCAATAGGAGGCTAGATTCGTCCATCCCCTTCTTCCACCTCACAACTAGGAAGCAAGCTCGAGGTAAGATGAGGAATAGGATATCTTTCTCTACTTTCTGACTCAGTGATTTAAAGCTACAACTCAGAGTTCCCCTGAGAATTAGTTTAATTTATTGGGTTCTTGGAGGAATTGTGTCAGTCTTTTTTATCCTTTTAACAGAATTTTAAAACTTTAATAGTAATATTAAGAACTATTTAATTATATATGTGCTAATTATTAGGTCTCTAGTCTCTCCATTCCTCCAGGAAAGAAAGTAGTCACTGGAAAATTTCCCGATGAGAGAAGTTACTTCCCCCTTAGAGCCCCTCACCCTAAGCATCTAAGAGTAAGCTGCTTTATCATCTGTGGAAGGGGGAGAAAACAGAATGACACTAAGGTCTAATCACTTCTTATTTTAAAAGTGAGTTATTTATTGTAAGTCTGGGGAAAGGAAATCCCAGGGCAAAATACCTCTAAAAACCAAAACCAGTCAAAGGGAGAAATAAAGTTTAAAATTCGTTTATTGCTTACAAACTGCAGTCCAGGGCCATTTCTCTTTCCTGCTCTGGAAGAAGCAACACCGGCCCTCCCCCTCACCTCTCAGGTACAGATAAGCCCTCCGTTGCCCAGGTAATTACCCACTGATATACCCATCTCTCCACCCCTGAGGTATGATGCAAATGAACCAAAGCCATACTTTTCTCCACCCTTGGAGCCCCTGTTGATATGCAGATATATTAAAGCCAGGTGAGATATTCTGCAAATATTACAATCTTATCCACATTATATATGCAAATAATACCAAGAAACATCTGCTGCATGTCCACTAGGTGTAAGGCACTATATTTCATAAAGTAAAGTATAAAATCCAATTTTTTCCAGAATCTAATTAGCAAGGCTATTCTTAAACCTGTGATAAAGAACAATTCAAAATTATGTGACAATCCAAAGCAATTCGGCAAAAACAATTTGCTATTTTTATAGAAGAGCAAGTAAGATCTACAGAAACTCAGAGAAAGAAGCAATTATGTAGAGCAAGAGTGGAGGAATTGTTAAAAAAAATCTCTGATAGCAGTTATCTCAGAAGATAAGTGTGGTATGAAACAGAAACAGTTGTCTTTCATCTGGAAAGGACTTCATCAAGGACTAACTGAAAAAAAAAATGCTTCATCAAGGACTAACTGAAAAAATCCTTTGTTAAATTGTAATAGTCAGAATGTAATTTCAAAGAGACTTGGGACCCTTTGGCAAGTTTACATTAGATAGGCTGCAGACTGCTATTTACCCTTTCAAGGTGAGCTTTTCCTTACTGGAAAATGAGGGGGTCCATAATTTCCAAGACCCATTCCAGTCTAGGATTGTAAGATTCTAGATCCCCTTGGAAACTTTAGGTTTGAAAAATTCACTCGACTGTAAACTTCCCATATCAAACATCCCCAACACCTAGCAAAGTCTATGGCACTTGGTACTTGTTCATTGACACTAGTAATCTCCAATTAGCTTTTCATTCTTGGAACACATTTGTTGAGGGTTTATTATGTCATAGTCCCATGCTAGACAATGAGGTAGGAATACAAAAAAACTTTGCCCTCCAGGGGCTCACAGTTTATTTAAAAATTTGTTCATTTAAAAATACATGGTAAGAAACAAGACAATCCAAGGAGGAAATAATTTTTCTGCTTTATTTTTGTTTGTTTTGACAAATGATGCCAGAACTATTGCATAGTCACATATAAAGGAATGAAGCTGGGCTCCTAATTAAACCATTAACAAAAATTAATTCAAAATGGATCAAAGATTAAATTTAAGAGCTAAAATGATAAAACTCTTAGAAGAAAACAGTAAGTCTTTGTGACCTTAGATTAAGCAATTTTTCTTAGATATACCAAAAGCACAAGCAGCAACAACAAAACAATAAATTGAACCTCATCAAAATTTAAAATGCTGATATTTCAAAGGACACCATTATGAAAGTGAAAAGTCATCTCACCCTATGACAGAATACATTTGCAAATCATCTACCTGATAAGGGACTAGTATTCAGATATATAAGTAACTCTTGCCACCAAACAAAAAAGGACAACTGAATTTCTCTTTGTGGGCAAAGGATTTGAATAGATATTTCTCCAAAGAAGACATACAAATGGCCAATTAAAAACATGAAAAAATATTCAACATTAGTCATTAGGGAAATGCAAGTCAAAATTACAGTGAGATACCACATCACACCCACTGGGTAGACTATAATCAAAAGAGTGATAATAACCAGTATTGGTGAAGATGTTTAGAAATTGGAACCCTCATACATTGCTGTTGGGAATGTGAAGTAGTATAGCTGCTTTGGAAAGCAGTTTAACAATTCCTTAAGATGTAAACCATAGAGTTACCATATGACCCAGGAATTCCACTCCAGTTATATAACAAAGAGAATTAAAACCCCATCATATGTCTGTATAAAAACTAGTAAGCAAATGTCCATAAAAACACTATTCATGAGAGCTAAAAAGTGAAATCAAACCAAATGTCCATTAATTGAAGGATGGATAAACAAAATGCAATATATCCATATAATGGAATTGTATTCATTTATAGAAATGAATGAAATACTAAAACATATTACACTATGGATGAACCTTGAAAACATTAACTAAGTAGAAGAAACCAGATATGAAAGGCCACATTATGATTGATCCTATTTATATTAAATGTCCAGAAAAGGTAAATCCAGAGAGAAAGCAGATGAGAGGCTGCCAGGGGTTGCAGGAAGGGCAAATGGGGAATGATTGCTTAATGATCATGAATTTTCTCTTGGGGTGATGGAAATATTCTGGCATTAGATAGTGGTGATGGTTACACAGCACTGGGAATATACACTAAGTTGTGCACTTCAAACAGATGAACTTTATATTATATGAATTATATCTCAATTAAAAACAAACACCTGGTAAGTACCATCAGAGGACTATAAACAGAGTATAAATTATGTGAGCATAAAGTATAAAGGCGTATAAACTATGTGAGCAGCTAACTCCACCTTGAAGAGGTTGTGAAGCTGAGGGAAAGAAACGTTGAGTAGAATCTGAAGAATAATGCCAGATGACAGCAGTGGGTAAATAGAATCAGCATCTGGAAGAGGCCAGAACATGTATTTTGGAGTTGGACTTTGGTTACAAAGCTACTCCTGCCACTTCCGAATTGTGTGAGCTTGGACAGGTTACATAATACCACTAAAATGAGTTTCCATTCAGCAAAATGGAGTATAGTGTTACCTACTTCATGGGTTTGCTGTGCAAATTAGGTAGGATACTATATTAGAGCACAAAATAAGTACTTAATAACTGTAACCTCCTCTTTCTTCCCTTAACCTCTTCTCACTGCTATTTTAGGCGGAATTAATGTTGAGTGTAAAGGCAGGGCAGTGAAAAGGACTGCTTTATGTCCAAATGGCAAGAAATTCAGTGACGTTTAACTGTAAAGGCAGTTGGAAGCAGAGGAAGGAAGGTGTTTTCAAATCATAAAATAAAGACTCTGAAAGCCAAGGAAGGAGCTCTAGATTTAGTCCTATGATTTTGTCCTAACTCAGCTAAAATTTTAGGGGGAGTAGGAATGTGAATATACTGGTCCAAGATGAAAGCAGAGGAAGGGTGACCTAAAATACACAACAGTGGTAGTTCCTGGGGCCTCAGGAGAAGATACAGACTCAACTTCATTTAGTATAAACCAATGCAATGCTTCCATCTTAGAGGCACTTGATGTGGCCTATTTGATGATAATGCACTGTTAATGATTACGGTATTTTATGACAGATTTTCTATATTTTAATTGCTTGCTCCAGAAAATATTTTGATAAAACCAAACCTTAGGTGATTCCAGGAAAAGAAGGTGCTTATTGTGGGGAGCAGTACAATCTCCATTTTAAGCACTATGTGCCAAAATTGAAAGCCTTGTGTAATTTTGACTCAAGCAGATTGCGTAACTTGCTATGTATTTATTTCCCTTTCAGAGCGTAAAGGATGACAACTTTAACATAACTCACTTCAAATATAATGAAAATAAATAAACATTTCAGACTTCTTTGAAGGTCATTGATGGAAAATACCTTTTAAGTCCAAAATTTCATTATATAAACAGACAGTGAATTGTTATTCTTTTCCTGAATCAATTTTTAGTGTTCTCCACTCTAGTCTTGCCCTTGAACATTTCTACAATTACAAGAACAATGAAAAACCTTTTGAATTATTATTCTGAAAAAATGCCCCTGCAGCATATTGTACTAAGAGTAAACTTAAACACATACACATAGTGAATAGTTACAAGAAACTTTTTCAAATATCAGCCACATTTAGATGAATTGATTTCTCCCAATAAAGATTAATGTTATTCCTGCTTTAATGTTGATGAACTTGTTCAGAAAGGTTAAATGAATTACTTAAAAGCACCCAGCTGGAAATGGACAAGACCAGTGCTTAAACTAAGGTTCTTAACTCCCAATTGCAGACCTTGCCCATCTTCCTGCATTGAACTAGACAAAGATTCATACACACACACACCCACTCACACATATTTAATTACCTATAAAATGTTCCATACCTGTTACAAAGATTAGATTGCATCTGGGCCCTTAAATATACTATATTGAGACAGGGGAAATTTATTGTTAATTAAGTAGTATAGCATTAGCAATGATAAAATGATCAGCTTTTAAATGTTTTTCTTCCATAAAGCTACTTCAAAACAGTAACCCCAAAATTTTCACAAAATAATATGTCAATATTACACAAGTTATTTGAATAAAACTATAATATATGCATATATGTATAAAATCATCATAGCAGAATCATTCTGAAATCAATGGACATCAGCTATGCTTTGTAAATGTATTTAGTGTATTTAAAATACCACATAATAATAATGGTTTGTATCTTTCATCTATAAAATTTAATTTGGGAATGAACCTTCATAATACCTAAATGTATTAATCATGATTTTTGTTTGGTATATTTTATGATGTTTGTGAGATTTACAGTTTAGAGGAAAAAAATACGCAAGAAAATGTGAACAAACACACAATTATAAACTGTGGTGCCTGCTCCAAGGGAAATAATATTGTGTAGTGATAGAGAGTAATGGTAGGAAGCACTCTGTAAATTGATCGGGGTGCTGGTGCAGGGTGAGCAAGAGGAAACTCAGAGCTCTGCTAAATGGGAGGTGAAGCCTCTAGAGGATTTCTGCAGGACAGTGCCACGATCTGATTGACAGTTTGAAAAGCATACTTCGGCTGCTGAGTGGAGAATAGGCTGTAGAGGAATAAGAACAGAAGCAGGTGGAGCCTGTTCTGTCAGGAGGTCAGGAGCCTGTTCTGTCAGGAGGTCAGGAGCCTGTTGCAGTGGTGCAGGAGAGAGAGGATGGTGGCTTGGCTCAGGCTGATAACAATGGGTGGTGAGAAGTGTCAGATTTGGTTTCTGTTTTGATGATTTCACATGTGTCCACAAGACTTTGGCTAGAGATGAGGTTATATTTTGAAGGTGGATCTGACAGGATTTTAAGAGATCACACAGCTAGTGAATAGCAGAGCCAGCATTCAAATCTGAGTTTGTTATTCTAATGCCCTGCTTAAAACAATTCTTCTAGGCTGCCACAATACTAAGCAAACAATAAGCATAAAAACAGAATGGTAATGAAAGTACAAGGCATCTTTAAATGTTTGGCGAGCACACATATGCTTGAAATAAGGCTTTGTGGCACAAGGCAAAAACTTTGGACTGGGTGGATAGGAGATCAGAGTTCCAATTCTGCTTTTGCCATGGATTCTTCCTCAGCATGGGTACATGATGTTTAATGTCTCTTCCAGCTTTAGGCTCCATCTTTCTACTATTGAGCACCTGGGGTGATACAGCAGACTGTGTACAGTGCCACCCATGAGGAAGGTAAGACTGATGAGCATATGATTAATGTACTCATTACCACAAGAGCAGATGAGAGGTGGCAGGACCAGAGACTGTCTTTTCAGTTTTAATACTGCTTAGTTTCATAAAATACTACTTTCAAGGAAAAGAAAAGACAAGTCTATACATTGTGTTATTCTAATCTGCAGTATATACTAGAATTTTATGCTTCCTTCACCCAAATAGTCAAGCACTTATTCCCTCAACAAACATTTAAAACCTATTATTAGGCATATGTAGTAATATTAATTGAGCAAATCTGGTTGAAGGAAGACCTTTTTACCTTTTTTAAAAAGTTTAAAAAAAAGGAAAAGGGGACTTTTTTTAGACTTCATATTTGGCTTTTTTAAGATTTCACAACAGACTTGTAAGGTGTTGTCATCCCCTCTTTTTTCACATTATGTAACTAAAACTTGAAGCAGTTCAATTACTTGCCCAAGGTGGCTCTCCTGGTAAAGAAGTGAGCCCAGTATTGAAATAAGGGTCTGCTGGACGTTTTGTCTCACCACATAGAATCCTATGAGAGCAATCACAGTCTAGCATGGATGTAGGATAGTGTGTGTGCTATACTAACTGCCCTGAAAGAGTCCAGCACAGGGTGATCAACTGTCAAGAATAGAGGTCAGCAAATTTTTTCTGTAAAGGGCCTGATAGCAAGCAGCCCAGTGTAAGTGTTGCAGCTACTCATCTCTGCCCTTGCAGCACAAATGCAGCCTTACCTAAATGAGTGGGTGTGGCTGTGTTCCAATTAAGACTTTATTTATGGACATTGAAATTTAAACTTCACATAATTTTCACTTGTCACACAATGTTATTCTTTTGATTTTTTTCCTCAATCATTAGATGATATTAAAACCATTCTTAGCTTGAGGGCCATACAAAAACAAATGACAGGCTGGATTTGGCATGTGAGCTTGTGTTAGCCAGTTAAGGCTGCTATAACAAATACCACAGACTGGGTGGCCTAAACAACATACAATTATTTCTCACAGTTCTAGAGGCTGGGAAGTCTAAGAATAAGGATCTGGTAGATGTGGTTTCTGGTGAGAGCCTTCTTCCTGGATTGCAGATGGTCACCATGTTGCTGTATCCTCACAAGGCAGAGAAAGGGATCATCTCTCTCATGCCTCTTATAAAGGGCACTAATCTCATTTATGAAGGTTCCATCCTGATGGCCTAATTACCTCCCAAAGGTTCCAAATACTATCCCATTGGGGATTCGGACTTTAATATATGAATTTTGGAGGGGACACAAGCATTTAGTCCATAGCAGTTTATGAGGGCTTCCTTGAAGAGATCTGCGGTCTATTTTTCTCTGTAGGCCAGACCTTACAGTGGGAGACACAGCCGCTGAATTGGGAGACCTAGATACGATAGGAGTAATTGAATCCCAGGGTGGTGGGGGCCAAGTGGCAGCACTCAGCTACCAAAGGCAAGGTAGGCATGGTTACTGTGGACAGCAGAGTCCAAGCAGTAATCAGAATAGTCTGACTTGTGCAGATCTGTATCATTGGCTGGTTGATTATGGCGCTTCTACAAGTATAATAGATGGGAAGCCTTGACTAGTTATCAGTAGAAAAGTTCTAAGTCAAGTAAATAGAAGTCTAACCTAAATCATGAAAACAGTCACAGCTCCTCCATCAATTCCCAGACTCCAGCCAAGTTTATAGACCCCCAAAACCCTTAAATGAAGGGGAGGCCACATCACCTAGAAGGACACTGATACACTGTTGGCCTCTTTGGATATTGGAGGCAACATATTCTTCATCTGAGTGTGTTGCTCCACCCCATTTACCAAGTGACCTAAAAAGCTGCTAATTTTGAGTGGGGCTCAGAACAAGAGAAGGTTCTGCAACAGGTTGAGGTTGCTGTGCAAGCTGCTTTGTCCCTTGGGCCATATGATCCAGCAGATCCAGTGGCACATGAAGTGAAAGTGGCAGATAGGGATGCTGTTTGGAGCCTTTGGTGGGCCCCTCTAGGTGAATTACAGTGCGGGCCTTTAGGATTTTGGAACAAAGCCCTGCCATCCTCTGCAGGTAACTACTCTCCTTTTGAGAAACAGCTCTTGGCTACGAGGCCTTAGTAGAGACTGAATGCTTAACTACAGGTCACCGAGTTACCATGCAACCTATGCTGCCCATCATAAACTGAGTGTTATCTTGCCTACAAAGCCATAAAGTTGGGTGTGCATAGCAGCACTCCATCAACAAGAGGAAGAGGAATATATGTGAGAAGTCTGAGTAGGCTGTGAGGGCACAAGTAAGCTACATGAAGAAGTGGTGCAAATGCCCATGGTCCACACTGAAGCTCACAGCCTTCTCTCTCCACCAAGTTTATAGTAAGAGGGTAGCAGTCTGTAAAACAGGAAGAGAATCCTCACTACACACTGAATCTGCCAGCACCTTGATCTTGGTCTTCCCAGCTTCCAGAGCTGTGAGAAATAATGTTTGTTGTTTAAGCTACCCAGTCTACGGTATTTGTTCCAGCAGCCCAAACTGACTAAGACAGAAATAGTAGTTTGTCAACCTCTGATCTACAGTCCAGACAGGCCTGTCAAATAGGACTTTCTGTAATGACAGAAATGTTCTATATTTGCACTGTGCAATATAGTTATCACTAGCCACATGCGGTTTTCAGCACTTGAAGTGTGACTAATGCAACTAAGGAACTAAATTTTAATATAGCCCACACTTCCATTACTGGAGCCCTTATCTCTTCTCTATGGATTAGCACAATTTCTCAATTAGTTTCCCTGTCTCCATCTCTAATCCATCCTTTACAAAGCTAGAGGAATTTTTCTAAAATCAAATAGGATCCTAGCGCTTTTCCATGGTAATGGTTCCTGGATATGTTAGGAAGAATTTCAACCTGCTGCATGCCACATAAATCCTTTCCTTAGGAAATCGCAGAGGTAAAGAAAACACTCTCCTCTGTTTGATCAGATAAGTAATGATAAATTCCTTTGGAGTAGTCCCTTATCATACTTTGTCTCTTCTAATATTTCACACAGTAGCTTGCTGAGTGATGCAAGACTTCAGAGATGGAAAGCTTAAATTAGAACCCCAGTACTGGTACATTCTGGCAGAGTCACCATGGGCACTTAATAACCTCGAGTCTCACTATACTTTTGTGCTAAATGGGAATGATGATAACCATATCACAGGGTTATTGTGAAGATCAAGTGAGCTTGTGGCAATTGTCTGCACTTAGTAAAAAGCTATACATGTGTTAGCTGTTGTTATAATAAATACTGAGTTTTGAAATGTTTCTAAAAAGCAATATTGGTGTGATTTTTACATGATGCATGTTGTGACCTTTAAAGCCAATCTGCACAAGGTGACAATATAGATATAGGCCTTAGATATTCAAGGAGAGGATGGGTGAAAAGGAACAATTTTGGCCTATTCGTTCCAAACGCTGCTTTGAATTATGCATCTTCCAGGTTTAGGTCTAAGACTGTGCTTTCTTCACTTTTATTTTCTGCACAACAATTTCAGCAGTACGCATGCACAATGGACATTGTTGATTTTTGAGGGGTGAGTGACAATGACCTCATAGGGGCATACCAGAAAAGAAAGAAAAAGTAGTAATATCTTATTTTTAAGCATCTACAGGGACTTTTCATAGGGGACTTTCTCAGTAAGTTCTCCAAGGAGTAGTAGGAAAAAGACACTGCTCTCAGAGAAGCAAGTGAGGTAAAGAAACAATGTTATCAGACCAGGAAAGGAGAAAAAGGGACAATTTAACTTACAAAGGAAATGTTCTTTTCCCTTCCATAGGGAGATCCTGGAACACAAGATTTCTCAGATTAAGTAAACTTTTCATTAGAACACATTGCACTTTATGATGGATTTATATCAGTACATCATCTCTCAGTACTTAAAATTAGTGCAACTCCACCATTTTAAGAAAGAAAAAGAAGACATCATTTGTGATCAGTATACTTTCTTCTGTGAAAGGCAGTAAAGATTTATTATTCTTTGAAATTAAGGTTTCCAAAGCACTAAACGGGTCTGTTTCAGAACACTTACTATATTGCAAGGATATCTCTATATCTACACTCCACTTTCCAGATTAAGACTTTTTGGAGAGGGAATTTTTATATTCATCTTTATGTTTGTCTCACTCTGCTACAGAGTAGCTGCCATACATATAGTAAACCACAATAGCAGACTGGTGGCTACTCTTGCTTGTCTCCTGTGGTGTTCAAGTTTGCAGTTCCTCTCAAGAGCTCAGTAAATTCATGCTTAAAACATGAATGATATTTATAGGATAATCAGGATGACTCCTTAACCAGCCACCTCACCGCCATCCGGAACACTATCTTGGAACCCAAGAGGGCGACTGCTGGTTCAAACCTCCAAACTCCAAAGCGCAACAGTAACAAGCCCTTTCCCTCTGAGACCTCGGCAGCCAATCCTGGCGCTATTTTCTTTCATTTCACTTTTCATGGTTTGTATAGGTTTAGGTATATTTCAGATGTTCTTCAATATTTAAATTTAACAGTCTAAGCAGAACTTCTCATATCTTGGTTATAGATCCTTTTCCAAGACGAAGAAGACCCTAGGCAAGAGAAAAGTAAGAGTTGGAGGTGAGACACGGGTAACCAAACTGGGGAACCCGGGTCAATTCCCAGAGCCAGCAAGGCCTGAGGCGGAGGGGGGGTGTGGAGGCCGAGGACCCCACGTGACCTCGGGGCCCCGGGGCTGAGGCGACCCCGCCTCTTCGCCCGCCGCCGGGGGGCGCATGCGCAGCTCGTGTTAGTGATGGAGGAGAGAAGATGGCGGAAGCGGAGTGAGTGACTTGCTGGTGACTGATGTCGCAATCGGGGGGCGAGTGGGGACAGCGACACGTCCCCCAAGGGGAAAGCTCAAGGGTCTTTCGGCGGGCAGTACGCGGAGAGGGAGACCCGAGAGCTTCCTTATCGTGGAAGAGCCCGCTTGGCCGCGTCGGGGGTGGAGGCGAGCTGTAAGGGTCCAGTTACCTCAAGGCGGGAGCGCCCCTTCCGCTGTCTGGTCCCTGATTAGCGGGGCCCTGCGCACATGGTCACCCGTGGGGCCCCGGCCGCTGGGGTCTTCTGGGAGATGAGCCCCGGTAGGCCCCTCAGGCGCTGTCATCCCTGCAAGTGGGCCGGGCGGGCATCCTTGTCACGGCCGCCCGCGCCGGGGGTCCGCGGAGACGGGGTAGCGCCGGGCGGGCACTGGCAGGCCTCCTTCGCGCTCCCCTTCTTCCCGCCCGGGCGCCACCCCACAGCCCTCAGTGGAGAGCCCGAGACGTGGGACTGCACACCGCCCTTCCGCGGCAGTCGTGGAGGGGGTGTCCCAGCGCGGGCCTTAGAGCGGCGGGGGCTCCTGCAGGTCGGCCCGTGCTGGAAACACCCCGGAAAGAAGGATCTTTCCCTCGGGTCTCTAGCTGCAATGTTGATGCCTCCCTAGGGGGCTATTTTCCTGTGTGGCGGTGTGATGGTATGCTTAGTTAGCCACTCAAACTTAGTGTTTCCTGGGTAGGCCTCGTGCACCAGGACTGCAGGCTGTATTTTGCAGGCATTACTATGCGTAAACGATGGACTTAACAAAATTGTTGTTTTTGTGCCAGGTCTCCAAATGCAATACAATGGTTTGGCCAGTAACACTCACCGGTGTTTAGACTTGTGCTTAGAATTTGGATTCTCTGTGACCATTTTTGGTTACTTGGTGAACTGCGTGCTATAGGGTCTGGGTTTGAGGACATGGTTGTGCAGAGTAGTACTCTAAAAGGACCAGAATTGAAGCTGGCTGTTTGCATATCACTGGTAGGTGGTTCGGAAGTGTTAATGACATCCAGTAATTTGGTAAAAAGTTTATTTACCTTATCTACTACTAAATCTGTGAAGTGTTGAACAGTTACCATATGATACTGTGATTTGATGATTGGATGGCAGTTTGAAAAACTATATTAAAAAGCCCCAGGATCCTCAAGATATGTGTCATTTACTAATCAAAAAAGTAAGAGTTAGCTTCACCCCAACTTTTCCTTTCGCTTTTCCTCTTATTAAATCGAGTTGGGTTTTTTTTTTGAATCCTTGAAGAGGATATAAATACTATTTACATAAGTAATATAAAGAACAAAGAAAATTTGTCCATAAAAGGACAACATATGGGAATAGTGTATGTGTACACAATTAGTGCTGAATTCCTTTGTCTTTTCAAGTGAAGTAGAAAGTGTTCTTGTTACGTTCTTGTCAGTGCAGCTAATGTGAGTTGGGTCAGATTTTGTTTGTCAGAAGGAACAACAGATAAAGGCAGATAAAACCAGGATATTCTCAAGTGTGCTTTTCACCATTGTGGTGTACTTCTAAACCCACAAAAACATCTGTAGTTCTAGTTTCTAACAGTACTGAGGCCTAGTAAGAATGGATTTCAAATGTTTGAATTTACTCAGATACAGATTCTGTATTTAGTAGAATTTTGTACCACCAACAGTGGAGTAAGTTTGTAATATTGGAGGGAAAAGAATGAGAAAGTCTGGTATAAAAATGTACTTGATTGTCCATACATGAGGAAAGTGACAGAATTATCCTGTTTTCAAAATTTGGATCAATTCTTTGTGAAAAAGATGTTTGATAGGGAAGTGGGGAAATGATGACAGCTGCTTCTCTATTTCCCCGGGGTAATTTGCTTATAACTCAGAGCTATTAGATGTAGTAAGGACAAATGTTGTCGACTAATTAGGAGAAAATCCAGCATGAGTTAATAAACAATTATTTTTTATTAGCTGATTTCCTAAGAGAACTTATTTTTAAAACCAAGTGTATATGGTAACCAAAGACTAAGCTAATTAACCCAAGACCTTAGGCATCCTACTTTAATGTATAGATAATAATGACTTTAATTTGTAATTAGTATGGTCAAAAGAATGTAAAGAAATATTTTCAAGTACCTTGATGTTGCTTAAGTTTTTATTTACCTAGATAGTTCTGTTCTCTCACCACCTGTTCTGGTTTCAAAACACTCATCTTTCCATAATGAAAACGTAACTTCCATGAGGATTTGTCTGAGTTAGTATCCTGAATCATCTGAATTCAAATTTAGTAGGTATTAACTATGAAATAGGCTGTATGTTTGGGAAGTACTTTTCTCTTTTGTTTATAATGACTGTGGGCATCTGTATTTTATGAGGGCCTTCTTAGAAATTTAGACTGTTGCTGATTATTTCTTTGGAAGAATACAATATTCTTTAAAGTCTGTAAGATAATGCTTTTGTCTGTACAAATCCTTTGTGTTATCTGCCAGATTCAAGGACCACAGTGCAGCAATGGATAGTGAACCAAACCCTGGAACATCTTCTGTGTCGACAACAACCAGTAGCACCACTACCACCACCATCACCACTTCTTCCTCTCGAATGCAGCAACCACAGATCTCTGTCTATAGTGGTTCAGACCGACATGCTGTACAGGTATTTCAGTTACAATGATGGGTGGGCTAAGACTTAGGATGTCATTACTTTGTACTTAAACCAGATAAATCTATTGTTTCATATTATCAAATGAGTTACATGATATCCTCTAAGTGAGTACAGTTAGAATTGTTAATGTTTGAAATAACAAAAAAATTATTATTTAATAATAATTCTTTTGAGAGGGCTTACATTTGTCAGCATGTAGCTTATAAAAAGTATGTCAGGAAAATTGTAATTTGAAGGTCTCTAGCTGCTGTTACAATGTGGAGACACTCAACCTAGAGCCCCAACATGCAGAGTAGCTCTAGGTTTTTCTGGGTTATTTTTGAACCCAAAATTTATATTTAGGAAGGTCTATTCAGGTCTATAGATGTGTTAAGAGGTTCATTTTAAATCCAAGTGGCCTAAGAGATCTAAGTAGAAGGATCCATTCTACATCTCTTAGTGGGCAGAAAGGGAAGGGAAAGTAGGGAAAGTCTTAGGCTCTTCACTTAGTTGAGAAAATTAAGTTTACTTGGTTAACTTTTATAATAATGTGAAGGTTGAGGCAATATGATATTGCATAAAAAGGAATGGGCATTGCAGTCTTTGCTCTTTGAATTCCATTTTCTTTATCATTAGAAGTTATGTAGCCTTGGATAAGAGGCATAATCTCCCTGAGCCTCAGGAAGCTGTAAAGTGAGGGTAAGACCACCTACTTTGTTAGTTATTATGAGGATTAAAGGAAGCATCTAGAACTGTGTGCAGCACATTATATATACCTTATAAATAAAAATAGCTAATACTTGTTGAATAATTGCTGGGTGCCAAGATTTTGATAAATGCTTTACATGGGTTATCTCTTTTAATCTCACCACACCTCTATGAAAGGATACTGTTTTTATCTCTGTTGTACAGAGTGAAAACGGATGTTTTAAATAGGCTAAATAACTTTCCTAAGCTCACATAGCTAGCTAGTTCTCTGATTTTAGAGTTGTGCCCTTAACCACTCTGTGACTTACTTTTTCCATAAGACCTGTTTAGTCTCCAGAATTCCCATAATTTCAGTCTACCATGAAAATAACTTAACTTGCTTGAGATACAGTTCTCTCCCTGCTCCATTTTCTTGAGTGGATATCCCAGTATAATGGCTATTTAACTGTTCTACGGTTTAGGATTCTGAAGTTACCAGGGTGTGGAATCAGAATTGTTGGAGACCAGTCAGTTCAGCAAAAATTCAGACTAGAATGCAGAATGTATTTTTAATGTTCAACTTTCTCTGAGGCAAGAGATACAGGGAAGAGTACCTAGGTCTTTGAGCATACAGATGATGTAATATTTTAATATGCCATTTCATTCTCTGGTTTTTACCTAAGCCAAATTGTATTAATAAAAAATAAAGCATTACTTGACATATATAGAGATAGCTATATTTCACAAATAGCACTAACGCTAGTTCTTAAGAGATCATAGAATTACTTCCCCTAATATGCAATTAAATCAATATTTATTGAACTACCTAAGTAGTTTGTTAATACCTTTCAGCTTTCTTTATTAGTCCTGTGAATTCTCTTTACCCTTCCTTTTCTCACAAAATAAGAACAATGTTTAAATACCTTTAACTTGTATTTAAAGAGTTGCTCTCCTATGAGTGTAGCATTGAATGGTAATGAAATATGTATCAAGTAGATTATTCATTTGTCAGTTTGATGTTATAATTTCATTACAGTTTTAGAAGAACATTTATAGATATACGTGACCTAAAAGTCATTGTAGTCTAAATCACTTAATGTTGGTTTGTAGTCCCCAGTGGCTAGGGGTCAGAAGCCTACACTGATTTTGTGATAACAGTCTATAGCAGGGATAGCAGTCTATAGTTGGAGAGATGAGATGTGACTACATGAGAGTAAAAAACACAAGGAAGTACGCTTTCTTGACATTTGGGTGAAGAGATTCATGGCTTTCTCGTTCATGGTGTCCTAACTCAGACCTTCAAACTGTAGGATTATGGTTCTGTTTCTTCCTTAGCTCTTTGAAAACTCTGTGGCTTTATGCTGAGATTACGGTTCTGTACTGTGTCAGAGTCACTGTGGGCATGATGTGACTTTGGGATTTGGGTGCAGAGGGCTGGCATGGTCTGATTTACCCGTTTGAACAGAAAAAAGATTTAGAATACTTGAATTTCCTATACTTACGAAGTGTCAGTCTCAGATTTTATACTTTACTAATATCCACAGTAACTAACACTTTTCCAGGAATTACTTTTTAGTAAGAATAGTTTTATTCTATGTTGAGATGATTGAAACAAGGAAGCTTGAAATTTAAAAAGCATTTTAAAACTTTCAAAAAAGTAATTATGAACTAATTTTCTAAAAAAGAAATGGTTTTATCATTTTATGTGATTATTAACATAATATCTATTCATTGTTAAGTTTTCGTAGACATTTAAAGAAGTACAAAAGAGAAGGTAAAAATCCTCTCTAACTATCCATCGATTAATGTTTTCCTGAATATTCTTTCAAATATTTTAATATGAAAATAGTATCTTACTCTATACACTAAAAAAACAGTAACCTGCTTTTTTTCACCTAATGATATATTTGGGAATTAAAAAAAAATACATAGATACACAGTTGACCCTTGAACAACATGGGAGTTAGGGGCATGGATCTCCCATGCAGTGAAAATTCACATATAACTTTTGACCTCCCATAATTTAACTACTAATAGCCTACTGTTGATTTTGTGGTAAATGATAAAATAGACTATTTATATGTATTTTATGCATTATACATACCTTTTTATTTTTTGATATTTCTAGGCTACATGGTTTATCTGCATGTATTTTCAAATTATTGCAAATTTCCAGAAATTTTCCAAATACATTTATTGAAAAAATCCACATGTAAGTGAACCTGCACAGTTCAAACCTGGGTTGTTCAGGAGTCAACTGTGTATGTGTTGTTCGGTACAGAAGCTACTAACTGCATGTGGCTATTTATATTAAATTTTTAAGATCAGAAAAGTTAAAAACTCAGCTCTTCCATTGCACCAGCCTTACTCTTGTAAGTGCTCAGGAGGCACATGTGACTAGTGGCTACCATATGGGACAGCACTGGTCTCCATTACTCCTTGTAATGGTTGCAGGGTTATACATAAACCTCTCAATACCCAACCCCTGAATTCTACCATATTTTATCTAAAATGGTTATGCCAGTTCGCATTCTTACTAACAGTGTATGAGAATATCTGTTTCCCCACTTAGGTAGTAATAGTCTTTCAAATTTTTATCCATCTGAAAGTTGGAAAATAATATCTTGTTTTAATTTGTAAGTTTTGACTGCTAATAAGATTGAAGATTTTTTTCAAATGCTTATTTATTTAGTGCTTTTTTCTTCTGTGAATTGCCTCTACTGGATGATTTTAATTTTAGTGAATTAGTAAATTCTAGTATTATGTAACTAGGAGAGACTATGTTAATAAGCTTGATAACATTGAATATTAAAGCAGTGAAATTTTAAACTGCCACTTTTTAAAAAATTTTATTTTATGGTTAAGATTAAGGTTAAGATTATGATCTGACAGTGGTTCAATTGACTTACCCAGGTAATTCAGCAGGCATTGCATCGCCCACCTAGCTCAGCTGCTCAGTACCTTCAGCAGATGTACGCAGCCCAACAGCAGCACTTGATGCTGCACACGGCAGCTCTCCAGCAGCAGCACCTGAGCAGCTCCCAGCTTCAGAGCCTTGCTGCCGTTCAGGTAAGACTGAAGTAAGTTAAGAATTTATGAGGCCAAAGTTGACAATATCTGCAGATAATTACTGAAAAATAAGTACATTGGGTGTTATTTCAGAGTTTTTAGATGTCCCGTGATTATTTTTTCTTAAGGAAATGTGATAGGCTGCCACATAGAAGTTAATTTAAGTGTAAGGATATGTTTTACATGTTGCTCTTTGCTAGCCCTGTGTCACTGCTTTTTCTGTACACTGTGGAAATATCATGCTGTTGTCATGATTTGGTGTGTAAAATTCCAGGCTCAACATTGCACAGTTACCTGAATCATGTTTACATTTTCACAATAAAAGGTTTTTGTTGTTTTTTTATTGTGTATGCAATTTACACTCATTAAAAAAGTCAAACAGTATATAATTATTTATAAGAATAAAGTATAAGTGTTCCTGTTCCCACACTCATTGCTGTTTTTTTCGCTTCAGAGTTGGCCACTGTAACAGTTAAATATGTATCTCTCCAGAAGTTTTCTATAGGAAAATATGTATGTGCACCTCTAAAATCCAAGTGTACTATGCCTACTGATAACAAGATGATTTTATAATTAAATGCTTATGTTTTCAAAAAGATTTTCATTGTTATTCTACTGTTTATTTATATAAAACTACAATATGAGATTTAATCTTAAATTTCTTCACTAGAGGACGATCTCAGTTGACTAAACCTGAAAAAGGTTTATTTTTATTAGAATATTTCTATTAATAGGAATATTTCTATTGTTGGAGTGGTGATTCCACTTCAAAGAAGAGACCTGTAGAGTAAAACTGACAAGTGCAGCTACTAAAATAAGATTAGCCTTTGGGGCCTCTGTTTTTACATTCAGCTTTGTCTTTTTTTCTTAATCTGCCCAAAGCTTAATCCTTGTGGACTAGAAAATGAATTGGTTTATGCATAGCTGTTTTGACTTTTATTTTGGTTTTGTGGTATCCTGATAATAGAAAATTTTTAACTTCAGGTTTTTATAGACATTATAAAGATCTTATTATTTTAGGCAAGTTTGTCCAGTGGAAGACCACCTACATCCCCCACAGGAAGTGTCACACAACAGTCAAGTATGTCCCAGACATCTGTAAGTGCCCTAAGTTTTTTCCTGGATTTAAAATTTTTAATTGTTTTTTTTCCAAAAGTAAAGTGCTTAATATTTACAAAGCTGTTATTGTGTACTTGTTGAACACATTTAAATGCATTTAATAACAAGGGTGATAAAGTCCAAGAATTCAGAACTAATTATTGAACTCTGAAAATCTGAATTTTAAAAATGTTTTTGTATTTCTTACATATGCCTTCCACTGATTGTGTTCAGATCTTACATGGTTCTAAATGATTGTAGCTTTCACTGTGTATTGAAAGCCTGAAATACACAATGCAGGGGTATTAGGCCCTACATTTATTGTGATAAAATAAAGAATGTCATGTCCTTGGTTGACATCTAAACATTTTGAGCTCTTTCTGTGGAATTCACATTTTAGAAATTAAAATTTTCAACTTATGCTTAGTTAAGTTAGCTGTGTCAAATTTCCAAGCATCTGTTCATGATAGCATAATATATTTTGAGAAAGGAGTTAAAAAAAAAATAGCTGATTTACTATATTGCACATGTAGGGAAATTGTGTCCCTGATTAAAAGAAATTTACAAGTGTGGTAATACTTGCTTTTTACTCCCATGTAATTTCATATGCAAGAATAATTAAAAAATTTATTTATACCCTTTACTCAGATTCACCAATTTTTAGTATTTTGGCTCATTGCTTTATCATTTATTCTTTCTACATATATACATATTGTCTTTTTCTGAGCCTTTTGCAGGTAAGTTGAGACATAAGTACTTTGTTGCTTTCCTAGGGACAAAGTCATTCTTTCACAGAGCCACATGAAAATGATCAAATTCAGGAAATTTAACATTGATACTATGCAATCCATATTCAAATTTCATCAGTTGTCCCAGATTTATCCACCTCATCACTGTATGGTTATAGACCAGACAATTTTCTGTTGTAGGGGCTATCCTGTGCATTATAGGGTGTTTAGTAGTGTCCTTAGTGTCTACACACTAGATACCCAGTAGGCTATGGCCCTCCTCCTTCTACCATAGTGACAACCAGAAATGACTCTAGGCATTGCCAAATGTTTACTGGGGGGCAGAATTGCCCCTGGTTGAGAAACTGTTGAGATAACCTAGTAATGTCCTTTCCAGCTCTTTTTGCCTGATCCAGGATGGTAATTCTTTGATATTTTGTAAAATTGACTTTAATAATGTATAGTTTGTAGGTTGCTAAGAAGTTGAAAATAAACTCTTACTGTATTTCTTTAGCTAAGAGTGTGGTCTTTGCTAAGTACGTGTATGGTGAGCATATAGTTATTTTTCTGACTGCTTTGACATTTTAATTAAAAAATTCTTTTTTTGGCATGGAAGTATCCTGGAACATGAATAAAATTAGTTGAAAAAGAAATTAGTTATGACTTGAAAATGTTAGACTGCAGAAAATGAAGAATTTAAGTAATGTTATCTAGTCCTAAGCATTAATACTGTAATTATGGTTATTAATGTCAGATATATTGTTAATTAATACATTGGTAGTTAAGGACTGGTAAACATTTTGTGAGCTGGTTAAAGTATAGACAAATTCTTTTTTCTGTGAAATAATGGAATATCAGGATATACTGGTATAGAGATACGTATTTAAAATTTTTTCCCCCTCACCTTATTAAAAGGTATCCTTTTAAACTATTTTCTCATATGATTTTATGTATGTGATTTTCACAGATATTATAATTCTAGTGATTGTGTTTATTTTTTATGACATTGTTAGTTCTACTTACCATAAACTAGGCAGCCTTGCCTGATGTAGTACCCCAGTACCTACTGGCTGCCGGGGGAAAAGAAGTAAGTAGGAAGAACAGATGCCCAGAAAAAAAGGAATAATACATTGCATTCATTTTATTTTCTATCCCAGCTAAGCAGTAGCTCAAGTGAGTTGACTAGCAGTATAAATTACAGTACCCAAGGTAGCTTAGTAAATTTAGGTCAGTCTTTAAAAGAGAGGCAGAGCATGGTAGCAGAAATCTCTAGGTAGTGATAATAATGACCTGTCAGGTGGCAGTCTAGTAGTTTTCAGAGTTTTGGTTTTTTTGAGGTAGGTTTACAGATAACTGTGAAATGAGAGTCTTGGGAAAGGGTCTAGCTTCCAGGAGAAAAAAGAGCTATAAGGTAGGTTGTCAGGTCACCAGCCAAATAGGTTGGGGTTTAGTGTAGGAATGGGATCCCAATGGGGAAATGGAATATTGTATTTTTTTTTTAAATGGAGTCAAAAGTCTGGTCATTGCCACCTGGGGAAACTGTGTATGTAGAGAAGACTGTTGTTAATTGAATGATTAGGTAATTAGCAGGTGCCAGAGTTGTCTTTTTTCTCATTAGAACCGAGAGACTAGCTCTGGTCTCTTGGTGGTAGTGAGGGTGGTGATTTTATGATTGAATGGCTCTAAAACTAGTTGGTACTGAGCCTTTAGGTTGATGTCTTTGTTCTAGAAACTGAATGGAACTACGATTTTGTTAAATTGGTCTGCTAAAATGAAATCTAAACCAATTAAAACCTATCGCAAAAAAAGGAGGATAAACAAAACTAAAAAACAAAATGGTTGAAAATGTGTTTCCACCATATACTATCAACCAACTTTGTATTTGTGAAACACCAAAGGTTCTTTTTATATTAGTAAGATAAGGAGAATTCACAAAAAAACCTGCATCAGTAGTTTTCAAAAGAAAGACTATTTTTGGCTTTTCAAAATAAGAAAATATATTTACCATGTTAGTAATAAAGAAGTATGTAATAACAACATTGACATAACTATTTTCACTTGCCAAATTAAAAAACAAGGAGAAGCACTGAGATGATAATCCATTGTTGGCAAGGATGTGAGAAAGTAGGACTGCACTTGTACACTGTTAGTGGGAATGTAATCGATGTAGCTTTTCTGGAGAGTTATTTGGCAAAGTATATGAAAATTTAAGCTGTGCATTCCTTTTCACATAGTACTCTCATTTTTAGTGGTGTCATTTACTAAAAATAACAGGTAATCATGCAAATATGCATGGGTTATAATAGTGAAAATTATAAATAATATAAATGTCCATTAATTAAGGATTAGTTAAATAAATGATAGTTAATTCATCTGATAGAATACTATAGCTACTAAAAAATGCAGTATGTGTTATAAAGAGAAACTTAAATTTTCTTTAGGTATTGAGTGAAAAAAGCAAGAATGTATAGTATGATCTTATTTTAACTTTAGGTTATTTTGTTTTTCATTTCTGAAATTTCCATTTGGTTCTTATATGTGTGTGTATATATATATATTCTGTTTCTTTGCTGAGAATTTATTTTTTCATTAGTTTCAAACAGGCTTATAATTGCTTATTTGAAGCATATCTTATAATACCTTTTTCATCTTGGCATCTATTTATTTATTGTCTTTTTCATTCAGCTCAGGGTCTTTCTGGTCCTTGGTATGCTGAGTGATTTTTTTTTTAATATAACCTGGACATTATGAGTATTGTGTTATGAGATTATGTTTTGGCTTTCTGTTTTGGCTAGATTCTAAAAGGGATCATGTGCCATCTCCTTATTGATAGGTTCCCTGTTTGGTCTCCACTGACATACAAGGGGGTGTTCCTTGTAATTGCTGAGGGCCAGTGAGAGTCTGGCTCCTCACTAGGCCTTCACTAAGTCCTCCCTGGCGAGGAGGGATAAGTGTGCTGTGTTATTGCCCTCCACGTGGTCCCCACTGATACCTCAGGGTTGGGGTGGGTAAGTGGTGGTGTTCTATTACTGTCTGGCTGGGATGGAAGTCCTGGCTCTCTACCTGGCCTTCTTTAACACTAACCCATTGGAGGGATTGGGGGATTGAAGTAGCTCATTACAGCCCAGTGAAGGCGGAAGTAAGTCTAGGTCTTTGTGGGTATGGGTGGGTATTTTCTGTGGTGTTTGGCTGGAGTAGAGCAATTATTGTCTAAAAGTTTTCTATGTTGCTAGACTGTCCCTTTCCTGGTCCTTTGGCTAGAAAGAGTGGGCTTCCATTGGGGGTTTTTTTGACTGCACTCATTGGTATTTCTCAGTTACTGATTTCATTATCTTCAAGTTTGGGTTATAGGAGACAAAGAAAACCCAGGGATCTCACCACCACTTGATTTAATGGGTCCTGAGGTCCCTAGACAGTCTGCTTTTCTCCTTTTTTTGGCATGTTCTTATGTTTATTTTATATGTAACATCCAGGGTTTTTAGTTGTCCTTAGGGAGAGGAATAGGGAAAACTGTCTTCCTAGAATCAGATTCTTGTCATTTAACTTATTTTTTTTAAGTTATCTATTATATATCTGTCTGATTATGCAGGAAGAAAATCTGTAATACACAACAAACTGTTAATCAGTGATTATCTCTGAGGAAATAGATTGAGGAACTTAATTTTGTTAATTTTTATATTGTTTAAATAAAACATGAATATACTCTTGTTTAAGAGACAGACAGTACAGATGTATAGAGTAAAAGTGACATCCCTCTTCAGTATTCCTTTGCCCTCACAAAGTTTTGTTTGAAGCTTTTGTATCTTATTACGGTGCATTTCTATATATAAATGTAAACAGACAGGCTGATGGTTAATTTGTTTTAATTTAAGTGCTATCGTTTTATATATACTTTTTCTTCTAAGTCTTTGAGCATTTTCAGCTGGAAAGGATTATGTGGCTGGAAATTGAAACTTAAGTTTCTACATGACTCCAGGGCTGTTTATATCTCATTCCGTTTCCCTTTCTTTGTTGCTTTTTGGCCCTGGAATCTACATTAATCCCAGATGTTTTGACTTTAATTCACTGTACTTTTCTGTCAAAAAGGGAAACACCTTATTTTAATAGCTTTCTAGTTACGGTGCTAGAAAGATAATCTTTTGATGCTCAGTTAATGACCCATATTCATTCATACAGTCACTCATACATTCAGCAGATATTTACTGTCCATTTAATATGTGACAAACACCCTTTTAGGTGCTGAGAATATAGCAGACAATAGACAAAATCTCTGTTCTTATGTAGCTAGGAATAGACAGGTAGTAAACTGGTATATATATGTCAGATGGTGGTAAGTGCTATAGAGAAAAATAAAGCAAGGAGGGAAATGGGATGAGGGAATTTACTATTTTAATTAAGGTAGTCAGGGAAAACATTGCTAATAAAGATGGTATTTAAAGGAGGTGAGGGAGGCAAACATGCTCAAGTAACAGAAAGGAGGGCAGCGTGGCTAGAGTGGAATGAGAGTGGGAATATGATTTAGAGATAACTTTAAAGACGTAATCCTTTCCTTTAAAGAGGACATCTTTAAAGAGAGGTCCTGAATCTCATTGTAATCCAATCATGAGGAGATATTAACTCTTGGGTTTTACTAGTTGTGAATTCCGAAGCTATTGGAGAGTTATTTCAGTAGAGAAGTGACATTGTCTCACAGTTTTTTTTTTTTAAGCCTAACTACAATATGAGAGTATCTTATAGGAGGCAAAGATAGAAGCAGGGAGACCAGTTAAGTAGTTGTTACAGTACTCCAAGAGATTGGTACCTTGGACCATGGTGACAGTAGATGTGGAAAGTGGTTAGCCAGATCTGAATATATTTTCTCCAATATTTAACTAGACATTTGTATATGGTTTGAAAGTAGAGCTTGCAGGATATGCTGATGGACTGATTAAAAGATGTGAGGAAAAGCAAAGAGTCAAGGATATCTGTAGTAGTTTGGCCTGATTATCTGGAAGGATCTGCCCAAGCACATGTTGTAGAAGAAAATTAAGTTAGGTTTTGGACATTTTAAGTTGGTGGTGTACATTAGATATCCACTTAAAGATGTTGAGTAGACATTGGTTTTATGAGTTTGGAGCTCATGTGGGAAGTTTGGTTATTAGTGGTGTCCTGCGCATCTCATTGAAAATTCAAGTCACAAAAGTACATGGTGACTTTATTAATAATTGTGGAATATCATGAGAGAAAATTTGGTAAAACAGAGGAGATGAGGGGCCTGGGTTTTAGTCTTCATTCTGTGACTGACTAGTGGCATGGCTTACTTAGGAAAGCCATTTAACTTCCTTACCACTCCAGTTTTCTTTTATGTAAAATTAAGTTAATTAGATGCTTTTTTTCTTTTCGTCTGGATGTCCCTGAGTCCCTGGGTCTAGATCAAGGAGAAAGTTCTGTAGATGATGATGCTAGGTACTGAATTGCAATTTGTATGTTGAAGCCCTAAACCCCTATGTGACTGTATTGGAAATTTTGCTGTTATAAATAACACTGCATTGAATATTTTGTCATATATCTTTGTATATATATCTAGTTTTTTTTTAAATTTCATAGTAGTACATTTACTGGTTCAATGAGGTTGTTTTTAGACCTAGAACCTTAAAAATTTAATTTTCTCTAAAAATGACTAAATCAGATCAACCATATATCAAATAAATCTATTAGGAATTTTCTGGAGAAAATTACTTTTTAAAACCAGTCATTCTCAGTGTTCTATTGCTAACATCCTCATCCTCTATTACCTATGTTTGGAAGTTCTTTAAGTTTTAAAACATTGTTTTCAAGGATTTAAAAAAATATAATATCAAGTGTTTGAGCTTATAAGTCCATTTCAAAACTTAATACTAGCTCAAAATAAAACTAGCCTGAATATTTGTATGGTCAGGAGCTGCTTTACTGAATTCTTGTAAAATATTCCATTAGTACAGAAAAGGTAAAAAAAGTGTTAAGTCCCCTTCAGCCTTCTTTCCCCTTTAGTCTTTCTGTCTCCTCAATCTGTTGGATATGCCTCAAGATCTTTACCTGTGCAATTTGGACATATATAAGTGTAAAGAAATGTGTGTATTTATGTTTACACACATTTTTTAAACACACTATAAATGCAGGTAGTTATTCTGTATTTTGTTTTTTTGCACTTAACTGTGTCTTGACATGTTTTCATGTTAGCACACAGAACTCAGTCTCACTCAAACTACTGCATGGTGTTGCACAATACTGATGCACTTTATCTTATATAACCATCCCTGTTGCTGGACATTTTAAGTTATTTCCAATTTTTTAATTGTTTCAGCATTGCAACTTCTCTTTCTAGGGTGTCAGAATTTGAAAGCAAATGGATTGTGAGGTTGTTGTTTGCTTATTTTGCTGTTGTTTTTATAGCTTCTGTTGCAGAAAGTTGAAATAATGGTTTTCTATAATAAGGTAGGCATTTTATTTCATTTCAATCTTTCATGGGTAGATATTACTTGAAATCTGTATATTTTATATTTCTAGATAGTTGAAATACATACAAATTCGCACTGAATAATGAGACAGGAAAATTTATATGCTGTTCTAAAGTATTGAAAACAAAATGTACTAAAATAAACATTGAAAAAAGGAAAACAGCATTTCCTCCCTGATTCTAAAGTTAATACCTACGTAGACAAAAACTTTGAAAATGTGAATCTTCCCAAATTTTATGCCTAGTAGGCATTATTTACCTTTAATTGGTGACTATTTTCCCAGGTGTGTGTGTATCTATATCAAATTTAATCATATACAGTATGCAGTCTGTCTGTATTACAATACAGTCATTTCTCTCTCAACATGTTTTTCACATATGTTATATGTAGGTAGTGCATACACACAGACATTCGATATGTAATTATGTAAGAGGGATTATACATGTTATTCTGAAGTTTTTCCAACCAACAATGGGTCATAAAGATATTTTCATGGCTTTGAAACCAGGCATACATCATCATTTTACATAGTCGGTGTACTATGTCTCTGTTAGTATACCTGATTCTGATCAGTTAGATGGGAACAGTGGCTCTCAAATGGACTTTGGCCCTAGGAAGTATTTGGGCCAGAGAACCCTGGGTAACCTCCTTTGTGGGGTACCAAGAAGTGGTTGAGAGTTAAGTGGCTTTTCTTGGCGACTTGGTTTTCTCTGGTGACTCTTGGAATTAGTGTCAGTGGAGAGAAAGATTCCAGTTAATAGGGCTCAAGGAATGAGTTCTTTTACAGAGTGTGGGGCTTGAGGTGTGAGGTGACAGGATTGCCAAGGCTTTAAAGTGAAAGGGAATTAGAAGTGTTGGGATGGAATTGGCAGAGTAAATATTGGAAACAGTTAAGGCATCTGGTTCAGGTCTGCAGAGTAATGCCGAAAATAGAGGAGAGCCTTATTGGTTGTGGAAAGGAAGGGATGTGTTTTTTTCAGTTGGTCAGGCCAGCTGTGGCAAATGGACTTCTTGCAGAGATGGCTTATGATCTGTTTGCGCTCATGGGTTGGGCATTCATTAGTAGACACTGCCTGAAGTGTTATTTGCTATATAGGACTTAAAAATAAACATGGTATTTGTTCTTTGATCTCAGAACTTAGACAAAGTGGAATGCAGGTGGTTAGGAAGTTACTATTTACTTTTCTTACTTCCTTTTTTCTTTTTTAAGAAAAAGGAAAGCATTCTGCTTATACCTCCTGTTCTACTTCCTTATAGAGCACTCTGGGGCATTTTAGCTCTCAGCCAATCATTTAAAAAAATTTTGTATGGTATGTATATTTTTTAAAATTGAAGGATAGTTGATACACAATATTATGTTGGTTTCAAGTATACCACACAGTGGTTCAACAATTAGACACACTATTAAATTCTCACCTAACTAGTGCAGTTACTATCAGTCAACATACACAGATGTTACAGAACCATTGGCTATATTCTCCATGCTGCACTTCCATCTGCATGACCAACTTACGGTCTTTGTGCCACTTTTTCCCCCTCACTCTCCCCACCTACCCATCCCCTAAAAGACTTCTTTTTATTTTTTTAAAGAGTGTGTGGTCTCTCCTTACTAGAGTACCTTTCTTTCTTTCCTGCTTAATTTTTTTTTTAAGAATCACTGAAAAAAAATTGTCAAGGCATATTTACTGCAGAGTGACCCAAATTAGTGAACTCTCAGGGTACAGGAAAGCACCCTGAATGCCAGAATACATGAGTCAGAAAATCTTCTGAGTTCAGTTTTACCCATCTAAATGATTTAATCTTTGGAGTAAGGCTTTATCCAAAATGTCCATTTGTAGAGTGGTATAGGAAAAAGAATACGTTTTAGGGGGGGCTTATTAATAATTTATTATATAGCATATCAAACATAGAGTTAAACTAGTATCATCATACTATGTCTGCATTTTTACTCTGCTTTCTTAGGGGCTCTACCAAAAAATTTTTTTGTTTTACTCTCTAGCACATATATACTCACAGTCTTTGTGATGGGCTTATACAGCTGTGAAGTATGCCTTGAAATAACATGGCATTCATTAACTTAGTAAACTTACTTAATGAAGGCACTTTGATTGATAACTGGTTATACAAGGATATAACACATGTCCCTTTCTTAAATTATTGTTTAGAAGGGTGAGATAGAAGTATATGGAAGATAACCAGTGAAAATGTGGGGTATAGTCAGTTCTACAGTGGGATGTAGAAAAAGCGTGAAAAAGCCTTTTAGAGCAGGTGATTTTTGAGAGGGAGTTGTTTACTACATTCGTGGTTTGAGATGGGGTGGTGGGTAGGAGGATGCTAAGTCCAGCCAGCCTCATTACTAAGGCCATAGAGGCCTGAGATATCATGACTTTGCAAATAGCTTCATATGGCTAATGTGAAGGGTGTATATGGAGGAATGGGAGATGATGGTAGAGAGGTAGTCAGGAGAGGTTGAAAGTTATCCAGAAGATTTTGAAATGGTTAATGTTAGTAAAATCAAGGAGATTATCTGGCAAGTAGTAGGAGACAAGATTCCAGGCAGGGAGATCAGCTTGGAGCTGCTAGAGTAATCTAGCTGAAATGCTGTGGGCCTGGACTCTTAACTAAGTGATTAAAAATCAAAATGAAAATGAGAATAAAGGTGTAGAAACAGTAAGACAAGACTGATGCTGTGTGTGTGGTAAAGAAAGGAGAGGGAAGAAAAGAATCAGGATGACTCCCAGCTAATCTGTTTTGGGGGATTTTAGAAGATGTCAGTGGCCAATTGAGGGGAAGCTGATTTTAAAAAGAGTAGTAATAAGTTTGTTATTTGAATGTTGAATTTGAGTTGGTAAGAGACATCCAGAAAGATGTGTTCTGTAGTGTGTGGATTTGGAGCTCAGAATAAGAGTTTGTCATCTAGAATCAAGAGTCATAAGGATTGAATTGTTTGGAACTATGAGAGTGGATGTGATAATCTAGGAATTTAAGAGGAAATTGTTAAGGACAAAGCATGAACATTTTGGGTATGAGGCAGAAAGAAGAGCTGGTAAAGAAGATTGAGAGGGAATAGTCTAAAAATAATCCACTGAATTTGTCAGATAGAGGACATTGGTGATTATTTCTCATGGGGTTTTAGTGGTGAGCTAGGAGTAAAAGCCAGATAGAATAATTCTGTATATTGTATTAATTGTATTTATATCCCTTATTACAGACTTAAGTATTTTATTAAAATTAAGAAATACTTAAAGGTACAGATAAATTTAAAGAACTAGTTAACCAATTGAGGTGTACCCACTGTACAGTTTCTTAAGCTTTTTAAAGTAATTATAGACTCATACAAAGTTACAAAAGTAGTACAGAGAGGTTCTTCTGTATAGCCTTCATTCAGCTTCCCCCAGCCCCTTGTACAGTTTAACAAATATCCTGGACTAGTGCAAATTGTTTTTTGGGATGGATTATGTAGAACTTGTGGGGGTAGTGTAAATTTGGATTCTGTACCCCCATATGGTGCAAGCCTGAAATTTTGATTTCCATGGGAGCCTCTCTCCTTTCACTGGGAGCAGGGCAGATGGCAAGCTTCCTTGCTGCTTCTAGGGGCATATGGGTGGAGCTTTTCCAGCTTACTTTTCATATAACTGAGCAGCCTTTTTGAGGATCTTAGCTCAAAAGAAGGGTTTTAGTTCCAGCATTCCCCTGAAATAGGCTCCAAATCAGGTCTTCTATCTCTGTAGGTCAGTATTGCCCTAGACTTGCCTTAGTCAGCTGGAGGTTTCATCTTTGAATTTCTTCCTTTCTGGCACTGGGAATTTCCTTCTCCTCTCCCCCCCTTTTTTTTTGAGTTCAGTTAAATATTCAAAGTTGTCACATTGATGTAGTATTTCAGTGAGTTTTTTGGGCACATGGATGTATTAGTCCAGTCTGCCTTATTTCTTGAATCAAAAGTCTAATGCTTTGCCTACAAAAAGGATTTGAGATCATATTACATTACTTTTATTAACATATTTATTTTTAAAATGGGTAATAGATGAATATGGTGTGAAATTGGAAAGATAAAAAGGGTATGTACGTCTCCCTTTGCTCTGTTCCCTACTCATCCCACCCAGTTTGTCTTTGCAGATACAACCAATGACCAGTCTCTTATCTGTCCTAGAGGTAGGCTATGCACTGGTTTATTCTTTAACAGCAGTTTTAGACTTTAGTGTTTATAACAATTTTGTAACCAGTATTCAGGGTTTTACCATCTGGTTGACAAGTAGCAATTTTATTTTTTTCTTCTCTGAGAGCTTTTTGAGGAGAACATTATACTAATTGTATGTTTTTATATTTGTGAATGGATTATCTGTGTTTAAATTTTTGTTCACTTCAGAAACCCCTCAAAATGTGACAGAACCTGACAAAATAGTGTAAACCATTAATTCAAATGTTTTAAGTTATTATGTGAAATATTAAAATATTGGAACATTAGCCCTAATTTTGGGGAGTAAGTGAAAATGATATTTTAAGATACTGGAATCTTACTGAAACACATTGAGGATATCCTTAAAAATTGTCCTAATTACAATCCAGTACATATATTGTTTGCATATGTGCAAATAATTGCCCCAAAGTGAGGGGCGTCTGTCAAAGATGAAGCCCTCTCTTTTAGGTTCCTTAGCCACGATTTATACCATTGATTGCCTAACTGCAGCTTGGTGAAATTCAGTGATATGGAAGCAAGAAACGGAAGCCTATGACCTAATATGTTTTCTTCCTTAGATCAACCTCTCCACTTCTCCTACACCTGCACAGTTAATAAGCCGTTCCCAGGCTTCCAGTTCTACCAGCGGCAGTATTACCCAACAGACTATGTTACTAGGGAGTACCTCCCCTACCCTAACGGCAAGCCAAGCTCAAATGTATCTCCGAGCTCAAATGGTAAGATACGAGCTACCAAATTTTTTCAGTGTTTAAGGACTTGAGAGAGATCAAAATGTTTCTTGATTTGATGCAATGAGGCGTTTTTAATATTTAAGAAATGTTTAACAAATATTTATGTATGTTCTTAGCTTTGTACGTTTGTCATGAAAAATCCTACTTTTAATTGGTAGGCCTTCTTGATGTATCAAGTAGTAATTAGCAACATTGGGAATTTATTTTCTATGATATAGTGATTATTTTTTAATATCAGATTTCATTGATTTCAAATCTTTTTTCATTTTAACATCTCTGAAATTGAGATGCCTTTTATAATTGATGGGATCTTCCAGTTTTAATTGGTACATATTGTAATACATAAAACCATTGTATGTATTTGGCATATTAGATTTAATGAAATATTAGAAATATTAAAAACTTGGTTGCTAACTGTAAATTAGAATTTGGATTGTGGGATCTTCTGTAGTCTGGATTGGAGTTCTTGGTAATTTACGAGGTGATTCTTAGCTTTGGTTATTCCGGGCTCAAATTCTGCAAGGTGATTTGTGTTCTTATGCTCCCTTTGATCTTTTGTTAATACAGGAATATTAATTTGGCCATCCTCTTTTGAGTATCTACTGATGGCCTAATTTAACTGAACTTCTTTAAGGAATTGTAGAGGTTGGTTGACATTTATTTTGATGTCTTTACAGGTAGCTAGACAAGAGCTTTGAACCCAATATATATTTATTTATTTATGTTAATTTTTTTGTCCAGTAAACTGAATATATATCTAGATTCCCAGTTCTCCACTAATTGCAAAGTTTCCTATCATATTCCTAACAGGAAACAATGATATGACCCACGTTTTATTTGTAGAATATTCAGTAGACATTGACATATTTCTGGGATTTTTCTTCCATGAAATCTTATTTAATTAATAATATGCATCAGAATTAGGCTGAACCATTTGAAATGGTTGCTCTTTGTCCACATTTGACCTCCAAAACTGGCACTTCTTATTTGATTCAAGCTAAATAGAACATCTTCTCCTGAGGTTTCATGCTTTCAGCTCTTTGTACTGGAAATTACCTTCTTGTGAAAATTATACTTTGTTGTTTAATTCACTTAAAGTCAGTATATAATCTGAAGTTTTAAAAGATCCTCTAATTGTTAATTTTTATTTAAATAGAATTGGTTTTTGAGGAACTGAATAACTCTTTATGCAATTTGAAATGGGGTATTTACATATTCTTTGAAACAACTGTCATAATTTACTAAATAGATTGGATAGTCTGAGTGGATTGTATTGCTTTTTTAAATCAATGGCATTTTGTTTCAATATTGAAAAAAATTGAAAAAAGATGGTGATGATACATAAATAAATCGTGTATGTCTTTCCTTTTATTTATTTATTTTTGATGTGAAACTTTTCTGCAGGCTGTTTTGTTGAATATTGGCATGTGGCTTTTACATTTAGAATGAGTATTTCTTTACAAATAGTTTTTAAATCAAGAACAACCTAGGTTTGTACTGTAGATCCTGTGTAGCTGAGTGAAATATTATAGTGTAGTACGTGGTATAGTTATCCTTTGTGGTGAAGAGGACTGAAAAGACTTTTTGGTGTTTCTTTTCATATTTCTCACTGAAATTTAATTTGTATTCAAGTGTAGTGATTATGGTTGTCTGTTATAACTTCCATTTTGGGAATCCCGCCATAGTTTTAAGCTAGGAAAAGTTATTTAATAGTTTATTTAGGGAAAAATTTGGTATGAGGATTTCATACTCCAAAAATACATTTTCTTTTTTGAGCACTGATTTATTTTTCTACTCATCAGAATCATGAGCTGTTTCAAAAGTGTTTATGATTTTTTTTTAAGTTCTCTATTACCAGAAATTTCTCTTTGTCATGTAAAACCTTTTGCTTAGGAGGCAATCCTAAACCACATTGTCTTTCTGTCACAAATTTCAGTCTCTTTTGCTGCTATGCATTGTGTGTGGGACATGTTCTTTTGTCTTAGGGTATTTTTTGGTTTTTCTGTCTGTACAGCTGATTTTCACACCCGCTACCACTGTGGCTGCTGTACAGTCTGACATTCCTGTTGTCTCGTCGTCATCGTCATCTTCCTGTCAGTCTGCAGCTACTCAGGTGAGCTTGTCTAGCTTCATAATGTGGTGCTTGAGGCCTGGATCTTAAACATACATTTGTGTTTAAGTTACTGATGGTTTCAGTGCTCTTTGTCATACATTTCAGATTGAAATTTAATTAAATACAACGAGGTAATAGGGTGTACATGAGACTTCAAGAAAGTTTTCTGTTCTAAAGAAATTATCCCATTAAACATAGATATTTAGGTTATTGACGTTAGTGAAAGTTAATGAGTTCTTGCTATGACATTGTTTAGTTTTATTGTAAAGCAGATTTATTTCTCTAGCTATGTGAGGTGTATTCTTTTGTGTAGATTCCTTTGCAAGCAGTTATGTAATAACTAAGTCAAGATAGATTTTAAGTTTAAAAATGAGTGAAACGGTAAATTTCAAATTAAAAAAATTGAATAGAATATTACTTTCATACTGTAAAAAAAATGAGCCTTAACTTTCTCCTCATATCATTCACGAAAAAAAAAAACTAGAAGTAGAATGTAGACTTAAAGGTAAAAGCCAAAACTATAAAACCCCTAGATGAAAACCTAGGGAATATCTTTGCAATTCTAGGATAGGCAAAACTTTCTTAGATAGGATACAAAAGCACTAACCATAAAAGAAAACAACGACAAATTGGACTTTGTTAAAATTAAAAACTGTTCTTCAAAAGACATAGTTATAAAAATGAGACAAGCCACAAAGTGAGGGAAAATGTTCACAATACATGTATCTGACAAATGGCTTATATCCAGAATATGCAAAGTATGCTTATTATAGCTCAGTAAGAAGACCATGAGCCATTCAATTAAAAATGGGCAAGAGACTCGAGCATTTCACAAAAGAAGATAATACAGAAGGCACAATAAACACATAAAAAATGCTCAATATCATTAATCATAATAGAAATGTAAATCAAAACCACAATGAATATCACTACACACTTACTAGGATGGCTGAAATGAGACTGATAATATCACATGTGAGAATGTGGAGCTACACTCATACATTGTTGGTGAGAGGGTAAAATGGTACAACCACTTTGGAAAACACTTTGTCAGTTCCTTATAAATATATGCTTACCATGTGATCCAGCAATTATATTTCTGAATGTTGATCCTAAGAGATTTGCAAACCTGTATCACATAAACATGTTTAAATGAATCTTCGTAGCAGCTCTATTCAAAATAGCCCCAAAGTAGAAACAACCAACGTCCTTTAATTGGTGAATGGATAAACAAAGTGTGGAATAATGCTCAAAAATTAAAAGAGGACAAACTACTGACACATCTCAGAAACATTATAATTAGCAAAAGAAGTCAGACACCAGAGACTACTACTCTGTGATTCTATTTGTATGTAATTCCAGAACAGGCAAAATTCATCTACAGTGAAAAAAATCAGATTGGTGGTACCTGTGGTAGAAGATGGGGGAAGTTGACTGGGAAGGGACATGGGTGAACTTTTGGGTAACGGAAATGTTCTATATCTTGATTGGGGTGGTGGTAATAGGGTGTACACATTATTCAAACTCATTGAACTGGTTCATTCATTTTATTGTATGTTAGTTACACCTCAGTAAAGTTGGTAAAAATGAATTAAATTGAGTAAGCTTTAAATTAAAACAATTGAGTAGAATATTACTTTGATACCACTTTGGGATTTTTCTGTAGTTAATCTTTTAGACTGCATATGGCAGAAATTGGCGTATCTTAGGGTCATCCTTAGCTTACTTTTAAATTAAGAATCTTAATCTGATAAAAAGAAAAAATGAGATAGTAGTAATATTCCTTGGTATTTTTCATAGACCCTCTTTATATATTATTTTATTTAACAGTAAAGGCCAATTTTCATAAATCATAACAAAGATGTTGATGAATTAAACTCAGGTTTCTCCTAATGTGCTCTGTGACCCTCCATAATTTTTTAACTTTTTTTGATTTAGTCTCCATATTTATAAAATGAGACCTTTGTCTTTGTTAATTTTAAGCTTTTTTTCCAGCTTTAAACTTTTATAATGTCTCTTTAGAATGAATTTGTTGAAGTACTTGATCTGTTTTGTTTTTATAAAGCCTAATAGAGCTATACCATTATCAACTTCTAAATACTTAAAATTTTATTTTTCATTTGTACTTGACTTTGTCCCAACTAAGATTTTAATTGATTACATACAGTAAAAAATGGATACAATAAAATTAGATGCATACAGTAAACTAAGATAATCAAAAGCATGTAAGAAAAAAGCACAAATAAGAATAGAAAAGTGGCATGGAGCTAGGAGTAAGTTTGCTATTCAGATTACGTGCATGAAGTCCTGCATGGACTTACGTTCAACTCTCACTTCAGTCATTTGTTCGTTGTATGACTTCAGGCAAGTTACTAAACATTTCTAATAGTCATACCTACCTCTGAGTTGAAGAATGAGTGGTTTAGATGTTTAGTGTCTAGAATGCTACAGGCACTCACTAGTGCTTTTCTTTTTACAACGGGGAGAATAGGAAGACACAGGTTCAAATTCTTACTTTAGCAAAAATTGCCAGGTTTGTCACTTGCTGGTTGATTGATTTTGGAAAAGGTCGTAATATTAATAAATTTGGACTCTGAAGCCGGACCCTCTGGGTTCAAATACATACACTACCACTTTCTCATTGTATATCCATATCTCTTGCTTCAGTTTCAACAATATAAAATAAAATAAATATTTATAAAATAATTATAATGCTTCATAGGATTGTAGTGAGCATTACATACATTAAATGAAAAACAACAGTGTCTGATACATAATTAGTACTCACTCATTGAGCTGTTATTATTACCTATTCTAAGCCTCCATTTCTTCACTGTAAACTGGAAATAATAGCTCAGAGTTGTTCTAAGGAATAAATGAGAACCTAATCATAAAGTACTTGGTATAGTGCTTGGCACATACCACCAATTACTATTTTTGTTACTCATTGTATAAAGATGAGTCACAAATTTGGTTCTTAACTCTCAAGTAGCTAATAGTGAAAAGGGAAAGACACCATTTACAGGATTTAGTTTCCAAGGTAAAAATAAACTAGGTGTTAGAAAAATGCAACTAACATGCTCTCTAGAGGACATGCTGTCTGTGGGCTCTCAGGGAGAAAACATCCTACATTGTCTTTAATAGCATCATTACTGTGAGCATAGTCAGTGATTTATAAAAGTGGCTCTTTGGGGTCCAGATTGATGTGATACAGGTATATGGCTATGTGATAATCTGAATTAAATAATAGACTTTGAGGAACTAGAGGGGTGGATTGACCTTTAGGAATTCTCTGCAGATGTTGTTTTTCTTTGCTGTGCTTTTGAAATGACTGTGAGGCTGGCAGTGTTAGATGAAGCTATTACTTTGAATTTCCAGTGGTAACACTCCTGAAGTTCAGGACTGTTAGTTTTGAAAAATTTGTGCTCCTCTTTGTTAATTTTTAAACTTAAATTTGCAGTTTTTAAAGCAATTAATTTGGTTGTGTTGGAGAAAAACAGATGTGGAGTTTTATTTTAATACTCCTTAATTGAGGAAAAAGTTAATTTTTCCTCAGTACTAAAATTTATAGCATACTGTCCAAAAATGAGGAATTTGGAATATCTTACCCTTATTTACTATTTTAAATGCTCCATTCCTTATCCCACCATGCAAAAAAACCTGTGACTTTCAGAAAAATATCACAGGACTGAGAGTATGTTTATAGAAAAGACATCTTACTTCCCAAGGCTATTTGGGGAATGCTATTAGAATTGAGGAGAAAACAGCCCTTTGGATTTGAAAGCTAGAAATTCAGCTTTGCTGTTAGTAATGGGACATTTACTCAGTTGCCTCAACTGCAAGGAAGGAATGTTATGATAATTCACACAGTACTTCTAGATCCAAATTAAATAACTGATGTGAGAGCATTTGGGTTATTCACTATAAAAATGTAAAGTGTGAAATTAGCAAAAATATTTCACATGAAACCTAGATTTTTTTCAAAAGTCTGAAAAATCATAGAATAATTTGATCATAGAAAAAGTTCAGATGAAATGAAAGTTGGACATTAGAAGTGCCCTAATATTCTTTATTTTGAAAATGGTGGATTCTTCTCAAAAGTGAAGCTCTGTCATGGAAATCTGAACGTGATCTGTTGACAGTACAATTAACTTTATATTTTAGAAATATAGTTTATGTTTGAAATTTATTATAAATATTTAAGCTAAGATACTAAATACCATACCCATATTCTAAAATTTATTCATAATATTAAAAATTATAAAAAATATCTAAAATTTATAAATAATATATAGCATATGATACATAATATGCACATACATACATTTTCTTTCAGAATTCTTGAAAATGAAAGAAAAATTAGAAGAAATTATGTTATTTGTAGAGATGGACTGCTGCAGTCTTCAGGGTTTGTTGTGTCAAATTTTCATTTACTGTGAATATGCTTTTCATTTGAAGGAAAACTTTGAACCTTTAAAGATTAAAATTCAGCCTTTAGTTTTCATTATTATATGATCCACTTTATAGCTCACTTAAGGCAGATGTTAAATTTTATGTTATTTTTCACTTGCTTCTTGAGAGATTTTAATGTGCCTCCACTAGATATTTGTTAAGATTTTTTTTGGTTAAATATAAACAGATTTTATTGTTAGCCTCAGATGACCATAAATAGAACTAAATACCAAAAAAAAAAAAGGTATGTAATATATATTTCAGAATCAGATATAGAAGAATACCTCAAACTTGTGGAATTTCTGTTATGTCTGCAACACTGAACTGTGGGGAGTACAAAAGAAATGTCAGGGATGAGAGCCTGCCAGCCAGAGTCTCAGTATTTCACAGACACAGACATAAATAATTCTAAAAGAAGCTAAACTTTTGTCAGTGTTATAGACCAATATGATTCAAATTCTGTGGGAAAAACATTAGAGAGGGGAAGAGAAATTATTTCTAACCAGGGACTTTGAGGAGCTTTTTGGGGGGAGAGAGTGGGATTTATATGTGGCCATGAAGAATGGGTTAAGCTGCAGGATAGAGCTTTGAGGATGAATGGCATTTTAGGCAAGAGGAACCTAAGCAAGGGCTCTAAATGAAGAAAGTGCAAGATGGGTTTGGAGAAGGGTGAGCAGAACAATTTGGCTAGAATATGAGTATTGTGAACTGGAGTAGTGGAAAATGGGGATTTAAGTGGTTTGGGCCTAGATTGTGGAGGACTTTTAGTTGCAAGCTAAGAAATCTGGATTTTCACATATTTTATTTTTGCATTAAATTTCAGTAATACCATACTTACTAGTCTACTTATATTGCTGTGAAACATTTGACAAAAATCAGAGAAGATGCTGCATATGGTCTCACTTAGAAAGTTCTTTTAGTAGCTTAGAATAGAACTGATGAAATCCTCAACTGCCCTGAAGTAAGCAACATTTACTTAGCATCTGCTATTGGTTGAACACTGTTTGGTACTGGGAACAGAAGGCATAGTCTTTGAGCATCAGTTAATTATATAGTTGTAGAGACAGAATACACACGAAACTGAAGAACCCTCATAAAGCAGCAATGTTTATTTACTTTGTCACTTTAAATCTCTTTTCTTTTAGTTTCCCTCTCAGGACTAGTGCTGGCATAAATGTATTTGGTACATTTATTCCAGATAGACAAAAAGTTGGGCAGCTATTGGAGAGGCATTTTCTGCCTCGCTGTTTGGAAATGTTATAAACTTGAAGTGAGAGTAATTGGGATGATCCTTGCCACCATCCAGACTGGTATTATGTTTAGAGTAGCCCTGGGTGTAGACAGGAGCCATCACATAAACTATTTCAAGGCCAGGTACAGTCTTTTCAGTTCATGTCATCCAGTTCTCACAGGCAAGTTAGTGTTCCATAACAACAATAACAAAATATAACTCACTTAAGGAGTTAATGGGAAATGCTTTTCATTATTATCGTGATGGGATAGATGATTTGATGAGTTGAGTTTCTTACTTAAAATGTTAGTGATTCCTTGTAATTTCTATAGAGCTGGTAACTTTTTTTTTAAGTAATTTGTTTCTAATCTTCATTAAGACAGCAATATTAAATATCCACACTATCCTGATTGTATATAGTAACTTCTCACAAGTTTAGGAGGTACTTGTGACCTTAAAATGTTTTATAATCCTGGCATGGAGAAGTCATTGAAGTTGAAGGAATTGCTAATTCTTCCCTACACACCCCGGCTCCCTACCTCTGCACCCTAGCTCAAGTTTTCCCCTTTACCTGAAATGCTCTTTCTCTTTCTCCTTTCCTTTGGCTGTCTCTGAGTTGGTAATTTTAAAATGGAGTACCTTGGCGGGCAATTTACTCATATTCATAGTTCATTTGCTTTATATGTATTCCATTTTCACTTAGTTCTTAATGATTCTTTTCTTTACCTTAATGTCTTTTTAAAAAAATTGCTACTTAATATTTAAGATATGATTACTTAGAATAAACTCCCATTTCCTTTAGGATTAATCAGTTGTTTCAAGTGCTTGGAGCTTTATGTATAAAAAGCATAATATAAATGTGTTGTCATTGTTGTTATAGTGGTAATGATTACCACATCAATTAATAACATCTATTTCATCCTTTTTTTTTTTGTTATGTGGTTCTTAGGTTCAGAATTTAACATTACGCAGCCAGAAGTTGGGTGTATTATCTAGCTCACAAAATGGTCCACCAAAAAGCAGTAGTCAAACTCAGTCATTGACAATTTGTCATAACAAAACAACAGTGACCAGTTCTAAAATCAGCCAACGAGACCCTTCTCCAGAAAGTAATAAGAAAGGAGAAAGTCCAAGTCTGGAATCACGAAGCACAGCTGTCACCCGGACATCAAGTATTCACCAGTTAATAGCACCAGGTAGGATAAAATTTTTGTTGAAAATAGTTGCATTATTCATTTTCTTAATAGAGCAAAACAAAAGATGTCCATTACTTGAACAGGAATGATACTTTTAAAACATAGTAAAGTGTGAATTTCTAAAGTTAAAGAATATCTCAGTATTGTAGCTCAAAAAAGGAGAAATCAAGAGTCCAACAGCAAAAACATTATAGTAATAAAATAGATGTTTTTAGTCAGTTGACATATGATTAACATCTTCCTTATGTGCTGGTCTCCCATTATATCAATAAAAACTTTTAGCTTTAAAAAAATTGGCCTGTAGTTTATTTAATAGGCTTTAGTGGAACAAAAATTAAAAGCTTTTAAAAAGGAAGCAAGTTTTTTTTTGTTGTTTAAAGTTTTTATTAGGGGGGGAATTTATTAATTTCCAAAAATAAGGATTATGTGTAAGTATTTCCCTTACCACATCACTTTTTTTCCTTCTCGATTTCATCCCTAAGAGGAAAGATGTCAGGGAATCAACTAACTTATTTCATTGTCATCAACCTTTGAGTCCCATATGTGCTTACTTTGCTATATACAGATTATCTTGTTTTATGGTTCTCATACTGAAATGTTGGGACAATCCAGAGTGAGTTTCCATACCATCTCTTCTATTCATCTGAGAAAATTGCTCAGTGTTGGGCTTTCTTCACTTCTAAGGGAATTCACTGTTTTCTTTTTTAATGTTAGCACTATTTGCTTGTGTTGCTGGTTGCATCTTTTATTCTGGCTCCTGACCTTCTCTCATAATTATTATAGCATCTTTTACCTCTCATGCTCGATCATTTCCTTTGCTTCTTAAGCATACTTAGGTCCTCCCATATTCTGAAAATATGTGCACATATATATATATATTTTTTTAAGGTATTATTGATAAATAATCTTATGAAGGTTTCACATGAAAAAACAATGTGGATATTACATTTACCCATATTATCAAGTCCCCACACATACCCCAATGCAGTCACTGTCCATCAGTGTAGTAAGATGCCACAGACTCACTATTTTCCTTCTCTGTGCTACACTGTTTTCCGTGTGACCCTTCACACCTTGTGTACTAAACATAATACCCCTCAATCCCCTTCTCCCACCCTCCCCACATGCCCTCCCACACCCCTCCCTTTGGTAACTACTAGTCCCTTCTTGTTGTCTCTGAGTCTGCTGCTATTTTGTTCCTTCAGTTTTGCTTCGTTGTTATACTCCACAAATTAGGGAAATCCTTTGGCACTTGTCTTTCTCCACCTGGTTATTTCACTCAGCATAATATCCTCCAGCTCCATCCATGTTGTTGCAAATGGTAGGATTTGTTTCTTTCTTATGGCTGAATAGTATTCCATTGTGTGTATGTGCCACGTCTTCTTTATCCATTCATCTACTGATGGACGCTTAGGTTGCTTCCATTTCTTGGCTATTGTAAATAGTGCTGCAATGAACATAGGGGTGCATATATCTTTTTCAAACTGGGCTGCTGCATTCTTAAGGTAAATTCCTAGGAGTGGAATTCCTGGGTCAAATGGTATTTCTATTTTGAGTTTTTTGAGGAACCTCCATACTGCTTTCCACAATGGTTGAATTAATTTGCATTCCCACCAGCAGTGTAGGAGGGTTCCCCTTTCTCCACATCCTCGCCAACATTTGTTGTTGTTTGTGTTTTGGATGTTGGCCATCCTCACTGGTGTGAGGTAATATCTCATTGTGGTTTTAATTTGCATTTCTCTGCTGACCAGCGATGTGGAGCATCTTTTCATGTGCCTGTTGGCCATCTGAATTTCTTCTTTGGAGAAGTGTCTGTTCAGATCCTTTGCCCATTTTTTAATTGGATTATTTGCTTTTTGTTTGTTGAGGTATGTGAGCTCTTTATATATTTGGGATGTCAACCCTTTATCAGATATGTTATTAATGAATATATTCTCCCATACTGTAGGATGTCTTTTTGTTCTACTGATGGTGTCCTTTGCTGTACAGAAGCTTTTCAGCTTGATAGAGTCCCACTTGTTCCTTTTTGCTTTTGTTTCCCTTGCCCGGGGAGATATATTCACAAAGAAGTTGCTCATGTTTATGTCCAAGAGATTTTTGCCTATGTTTTTTTCTAAGAGTTTTATGGTTTCATGACTTACATTCACGTCTTTGATCCATTTCGAATTTACTTTTGTGTATGGGGTTAGATAAGGATCCAGTTTCATTCTCTTACATGTAGCTCTCCAGTTTTGCCAACACTAGCTGTTGAAGAGGCTGTCATTTCTCCATTGTATATCCATGGCTCCTTTATCATATATTAATTGACCGTATGTGTTTGGGTTAACATCTGGACTTTCTGTTCTCTTCCACTGGTCTGTGGGTCTGTTCTTGTGCCAGTACCAAATTGTCTTGATTACTGTGGCTTTGTAGTAGAGCTTGAGGTTGGGAAGCAAGAATCCCCCCTGCTTTATTCTTCCTTCTCAGGATTGCTTTGGCTATTCAGGGTCTTTTGTGGTTCCATATGAATTTTAGAACTATTTTTTCCAGTTCATTGAAAATGCTGTTGGTATTTTGATAGGGATTGTATTGAATCTGTAGATTGCTTTAGGCAGGGTGGCCATTTTGACAATATTAATTTTTCCTGTCCAAGAGCACTGGATGAGTTTCTGTTTGTTAGTGTCCTCTTTACTTTCTCATAAGAGTGTCTTGTAATTTTCAGGGTATAGGTCTTTCACTTCCTTTGTTAGATTTATTCCTAGGTATTTTATTCTTTGTGATGCTGTTGTGAATGGAATTGTTTTCCAGATTTCTCTTTCTGCTAGTTCATCGTTAGTGTATAGGAAAGCAACAGGTTTCTGTGTATTAATTTTGTATCCTGCAACTTTGCTGAATTCAAATATTAGTTCTGGTAGTTTTGGAGTGGAGTCTTTAGGGTTTTTTATATACAATATCATGTCATCTGCCAATAGTGACAATTTGACTTCTTCTTTTCCAATCTGGATGCCTCTGATTTCTTTGTGTTGTCTGATTGCCATGGCTAGGACCTCCAGTACTATGTTGAATAAATGTGGGGAGAGTGGGCATCCCTGTCTTGTTCCCAATCTTAGGTGAAAAGTGTTCAGCTTCTCACTGTTAAGTATGATGTTGGCTGTGGGTTTGTCATATATGGCCTTTATTATGTTGAGGTACTTGCCCTTTATACCCATTTTGTCGAGAGTGTTTATTATGAATGGATGTTGAATTTTGTCGAATGCTTTTTCAGCATCTATGGAGATGATCATGTGGTTTTTGTCCTTCTTTTTGTTGATGTGGTGGATGATGTTGATGGATTTTCGACTGTTGTACCATCCTTACATCCCTGGGATGAATCCCACTTGATCATGGTGTATGATCCTCTTGATGTATTTTTGAATTTGGTTTGCTAATATTTTGTTGAGTATTTTTGCATCTATGTTCATCTGGGATATTGGTCTGTAATTTTCTTTTTTTGTGGTGTCTTTGCCTGGTTTTGGTATTAGAGTGATACTGGCTTCATAGAATGAGTTTGGAAGTATTCCCTCTTCTTCTACTCTTGGAAAACTTTAAGGAGAATGGGTGTTATGTCTTCCCTTATGTCTGATGAAGTTCAGTGGTTAATCCATCTGGCCCAGGGGTTTTGTAATTGGGTAGTTTTTTTTATTACTGAATCAGTTTTGTTGCTATTTTTAGAAAGTTGTCCATTTCTTCTAGGTTATCTAGCTTGTTAGCGTATAGATTTTCATAGTATTCTCTAATAATTCTTTGTATTTCTATGGTGTCCGTCATCAGTTTTCCTTTCTCATTTCTGATTCTGTTTATGTGTGTAGATTCTCTTTTTCTCTTAATGAGTCTGGCTAGGGGTTAATCTATTTTGTTTATTTTCTCAAAGAACCAGCTCTTGGTTTCATTGATTTTTTTTCTATTGTTTTATTCTTCTCAATTTTATTTATTTCTTCTCTAATCTTTATTATGTCCCTCCTTCTGCTGACTTTGGGCCTCATTTGTTCTTCTTTTTCCAGTTTCAATAATTGTGACTTTAGACTATTCATTTGGGATTGTTCTTCCTTCTTTAAATAGGCCTGGATTGCAATATACTTTCCTCTAAGAACTGCCTTCGCTGCCTCCCACAGAAGTTGGGGCTTTGTGCTGTTGTTGTCGTTTGTCTCCATATATTGCTTGATCTCTGTTTTAATTTGGTCATTGATCCTTTGATTATTTAGGAGCATGTTGTGAAGCCTCCATGTGTTTGTGAGCCTTTGTGTTTTCTATGCACAATTTATTTCTAGTTATACCTTTGTGATCTGTCAAGTTGGTTGGTAGAATTAAATGTTTTTTAATTTATTGAGGCTCTTTTTGTGGCCTTGTATGTGGTCTATTCTTGAAAATGTTCAATGTGCACTTGAGAAGAATGTGCATCCTGCTGCTTTTGGGTGAAGAGTTCTGTAGATGTCCGTTAGGTCCATCTGTTCTAGTGTGTTGTTCAGTGCCTCTGTGTCCTTACTTAGTTCTGTCTGGTTGATCTGTCCTTTGGAGTGAGTGGTGTGTTGAAGTCTCCTAGAATGAATGCATTGCATTTTATTTCCTCTGTTAATTCTGCTAGTATTTGTTCCACATATGTTGGTGCTCCTGTGTTGGGTGCATAGATATTTATAATAGTTATATCCTCTTGTTGGACTGCCCCCTTTATCATTATGTAATGTCCTTCTTTGTCTCTTGTGACTCTCTTTGTTTTGAAGTCTATTTTGAAGTCTGATACAAGTACTGAAACACCTGCTTTTTTCTCCTTTTTGTTTTCATGAAATATCTTTTTTCATCTTTTCAATTTTAGTCTGTGTTTGTCTTTGAGTTTGAGGTGAGTCTCTTGTAAGCACCATATAGATGGGTCTTGCTTTTTTGTACATTCTATTACTCTGTGTTTTTGATTGGTGCATTCAGTCCATTTACATTTAGGGTGATTATCGGTAGATATGTACGTATTGCCATTGCAGGCTTTGGATTCGTGGTTACCAAAGGTTGAAGGGTAGCATGTTTACTATCTAACCGTCTAACTTTAACTCTCTTATTATGCTATTATAAACACAGTCTGATGAATGTTTGTTTCTCTCCCTTCTTATTCTTCATCCTCCATTTTTTATATATTGGGTGTTTTATTCTGTACTCTTTTGTGTTTGTTTTGACTGCTTTTATGAATAGTTGGTTTTATTTTTTGCCTTTGTTAGTATTTGGTTGGTCTGCTTTCTTTGCTGTGATTTTATTTTCTCTGGTGACATCTATTTAGCCTTAGGAGTGCTTCCATCTAGAGCAGTCCCTTTAAAATATCCTGTAGAGGTGGTTTGTGGGAGGCAAATTCCTTCAACTTCTGCTTGTCTGGGAATTGTTTAATCCCTCCTTCAAATTTAAATGACACTTGTGCTGGATACAGCATTGTTGGTTCAAGGCCCTTCTGTTTCATTGCATTAAATATATCATGCCATTCTCTTCTGGTCTGTAAGGTTTTTGTTGAGAAGTCTGATAGCCTGATGGGTTTTCCTTTGTAGGTGATCTTTTTTCTCTCTCTGGCTGCCTTTAATACTCTGTCCTTGTCTTTGATCTTTGCCTTTTTAATTATTATATGTCTTGTTGTTGTCCTTGTTGGGTCCCTTGTGTTGGGAGATCTGTGGGCTTCCATGGTCTGAGAGACTATTTCCTAACCCCAGCCTTGGGAAGTTTTCAGCAGTTATTTCTTCAAGACACTTTGTATCCCTTTTTCTCTCTCTTCTTCTTCTGGTACCCCTATAATGTGAATATTGTTCCATTTGGATTGGTCAAACAGTTCTCTTAATATTCTTTTATTCTTAGAGATCCTTTTATCTCTCTCTGCCTCAGCTTCTCTGTATTCCTGTTCTTTGCTTTCTATTCCATTAACATTCTCTTGTACCTCTTCCAGTCTGCTCTTAATTCCTATTGATTGTTTCATTTCTGTTATCTCTCTCTGTGGACTACATTCCTTAGCTCTTGCATATTCTCTGTGGGTCCATCAGCCTGGTTATGACTTTTATTTTGAATTCTTTTTCAGGAAGATTGGTTATATCTATCTCACCAGGTCCTCTCTCTGCAGTTGTTTGAGTGATTTTTGACTGGACCAGATTCTTTTGCCTTATCATGGCGATAGACATGATCGCTGGCAGGTGGTGCGTGTGTCAACTGCAGAACAAAGTCCCTTCCTGCTTGCAGGTCGCCTTGCCCTTCTCCGCTGTCTGTGACGGTTACCGACACATTGGGAGCAGTCTCTGGGATAATCTCCTGAGCTGCCGTGGTCAGGCTGCCCTTGGTATAGCCTAGGACACTGCGGGGGGTCACAGACGTGCCAGGTGTGTGAGAACAGCACCCCTTCGTGCCTTCTGGACCTTGCTCTGGCTTTCTCTCTCTGTGCTGGTCAGCTGTGTGTTGGCGGCAGCTTCTGGGCTTGTCCTGGTTAGCTGCGTGCTGGGAGAAGTCTCTTTGTGGTTGCTGTGGGTGGATCTGCTCCCCAGCTGGACCGCATCTGTGGTGGGTTGAATTGCCAGCTGTGGGGAATGAATGGCAGGCTGCTTATTGCCATGAGGAGCTTTGGAGATGTGTTGCCACTCAGTGGGTTAGGGCACCTGAAGTTCCTTAAGATTCCCAGCCTTCTAGGCTGAGTGTGCTGGGATGATTTTGTCCTGCTGTTAAGCCCTTGTCCCTTTAAAACTTTTAAAAGTGCCTGCTTTTCTTTTGTCCCAGGGGAGCCGGCTGTGTGCACCAGCTTGCAGTCTCTGTCTTGGGTTTTACTTTTCCGTTTCTCTAATATCCAGCACACCATGTGATGTGTCTGTGCTCCCGGTGCAGATTACTAGGGCTGGTTATTTAGCAGTCCTGTGCTTCCACTCCCTCCCCACTCTGATTCTTTTCCTCCCACTGGTGGGCTGGGGTGAGGGGAGTGCTTAGGTCCCGTGGGGTCACGGCTTTGTATCTTACCCTTTTCGTGAGATGCTGAGTTCTTGCAGATGTAGATGTAGCCTGACTGGTGTACTGTATCTTCTGGTCTCTCTTTTAGGAATAGTTGTATTTGTTGTATTTTCAAAAAATATATGGTTTTGGGAGATTTCTGCTGCCCTACTCACGCCACCATTTTGGGCCGTCCTCGGTGTTAGAGTCTTTATCTTAACATTCAGAGATTAAAAATAAGTTGTTGCCCTGTCTTTAGGTCTGTTTTAAATGTATATAATTTTTACATGATTATAAAGCAATGTTCAGTTTATTCTCTAGTGAACCCAGTTTCCATTCTTGTGTAGATTTACCAGCATCTCCCTCTGGGTAAAATATATGCACCATATAAATAAATGCAGAAGAGGCACAATGATGGGAAACTAATAACTACTTGATGTTGCTTTTTTATTTATATACATAGATATGTATATAAATATATATTTTTTTTCCCTGTTGTGAGTGAGTGTGGAGAAAACTGATAGAAATCTTTAATCACTTAAAGATTACTGTAGGGTTTTTTTGTTTGTTGGGGGGAGAGAAAAAAAAACAAGATCCTTTATTCAGACAGCATGGACATTCTCTTTGCAAGCAGAATAGTGCTCTTTTAGGTTTGGAATAGCCCCTGAAATTTCATTTTTTAGTTAAAATGATTATTACCTGTGCTATAGAAGTCACACATGTGTTTTTGCTTAACTGAATTTTGTTTTTTACAAAATATTTTCTCTCCCTGGGTCAAATAATACCAACTCTTGTAAGCTCAGATTTGGAAATTATTTGTGAAACTTCATAAATAGGTACATAGACTATTAGTTGGAAGTATGTCTAGACATAGATTATAAAGGATGAGATCTTTATTTTATAAATATTAATATTGCATTTTTATAATTTAAACTTAACTGTACAGATTAATTGTACTTATTCAGTGATCTCTTCTCCCCCAAAAACGGAATTCAAGGGGGTAAACTTTGTTAAAAGTTAATGCAGATGTTCTGATGACCTATAAAATTTAGTAAGAAATCGTGTAGATTTAGACTTATGAATCAATTGTTTTAGGCAGTTTTCCTTTGGAACTTACACAGTATAGCTTATTTTATGAAATCTTTCTATTTCCAACAAGAAGTTGTTATTACGTTTTCAAGTCACTCTTGTCTGGAAGACTTGTAATAGATTCTGATGATTCTGACCTTCTGAAATGAAAACTTTCCTCCGTTAGCTTTATTTTTTAAATTCTATGATATTTTTGAAATACCTCCTAATTGTCATTTTTCTCTCTCACAGCTTCATATCCTCCAGTTCAGCCTCATCCTCTAATAAAACATCAGCAGATCCCTGTTCACTCAGCACCGCCCAGGGTCGCCCATCATCAGCTGGTACTGCAGCAGCCACAGACCCAGCCGGTCACACTTCCGGGCTCGGCCCAGGACCCTCCCCCACCTCAGCATTGCCTGCCGCTCCCGAACCATGGCCTTCCCTCCGGGGCTGCCCAGCCACAGCACTGTTCCCCAATTCAGAGTCATGCCCCTCCTTTAACAGTGTCCCCGAGCCAGTCACAGTCAGCACAGCAATCAGTAGTGGTGTCCCCTCCACCGCCTCATTCACCAAGTCAGTCTCCTACTATAATTATTCACCCTCAAGCCCTTATTCAGCCACACCCTCTTGTGTCACCGGCTCTTCAGCCAGGGCCAAACTTGCAGCAGTCCACTGCTAATCAGGTGCAGCCTACAGCTCAGCTGAGTCTTCCATCCCATCTTCCACTTCCAGCTTCCCCTGTTGTACACCTTGGCCCAGTTCAGCAGTCTGCCTTGGTGTCCCCAGGTCAGCAGATTGTGTCTCCAACATCACACCAGCAATATTCAACCCTGCAGTCTTCTCCAATCCCAATTGCAACCCCTCCGCAGATGTCAACATCTCCTCCAGCTCAGATTCCACCACTGCCCTTGCAGTCTATGCAGTCTTTACAAGTGCAGCCTGAAATTCTGTCCCAGGGTCAGGTTTTGGTGCAGAATGCTTTGGTGTCAGAAGAGGAGCTTCCAGCTGCAGAAGCTTTGGTCCAGTTGCCATTTCAGACTCTTCCTCCTCCACAGACTGTTGCAGTAAACCTGCAAGTACAACCACCAGCACCTGTTGATCCACCAGTGGTAAGCCCTTGGAAGCTCTTTGACTTTCTTGCTGAACTGAAAGTAAAAAGAATATTTCCCACTTTATTTCATATTGCTAGATCTAAATGCCTATGAATTTAAAAAGCTTTAAATTTCCATATGTCAGTGTCTGACAAACATGCTGTATGGACATACACAAAAAATGCCGCTTGTTGTAGTATGGTTGCATGCTTGATAATTTGTGGTGGTTATTAAAGTCCCTCGTTAAATTTATTACTATTTTAAACAAATCCATCTGCTATCTTTACAGAGTTGATTTTTTTTCCCCAAGGGAATGCATTTGAACCAGTGTCATCTGCACAAAGTTTTTTCTCTTAAGGTGATTATCCTTCATAGATCCCTTCTGTTGGCTTGTATGTTCTTAAACGTATGGTTTATCTAGCTAACCTCTTTGGTTGTATGCATTCTAAAGTCCTGGGCATTTAGGGGCTTTTCTTTCAAAGTGGAGATATGCTTGTATGATGTAATTTTTTGGTAAAATTATATTTTGTAATTAAAAGACATTTATTTGAGGAAAGAATCCAACTTTGCAAAAAACATCTGTAGGTGATCTTTTAGAATTATTAAACTTCTGAATTTTGTATTTCTACTAAGGGAAAATATATACAGAGACTAGTGTTCATTTGAAAACATAAAAAAAAAGTCCCAGTGGATGAATTGAATACTGAGGATGAAAAAAACTATATTGGAAGGAGTAAAAGTTTTGAATAATTGAAATAATGGTGCAATGTATGAGAATAAACTTCTAAAAATAATACATGTTGCCCACAAAAGAAAATTGTCTTGAAAATGTTTTTCTTTGAATATTCTCTAGAGGACATTTTAAATTTATAAAATAAGTTACAATAAAAACTGAATAATGTCTCGGTGTTTAGGCAGAATGATCAAATTCATAATTCATTTATAACTGAGAAAAACAATTTTCTCAAAGGAGGTTTATAATAAACCTCACTGAAGAGATTTTATCATTTAAAGATTAATAACCATTAATCCAGAAAGGAAAGGAGTTTCAAAGACTGTTTCTTAATGGGAAACATTTTGGTTCTAGGGATGTAAATTTGTAAATTATTCCCATCATTCTGACTGATCGTAATGGACATACAGAGATTGAATTCCACTTCCGGTTCATTTCCATTAAAAACAACTTGACAAGAACAATGGAATCTAGAAATAAGTTTGTCATTCAATTATATCTATATTTTCTTCTAATGGGTTTTTGAAGAGTTTACAGTGAATGTTGCAACATCAAAACAGTCTTGCGTACAGTACCTTCAAAGAAATAAGAAATCAAATTTAATTCAAATTTACATTTTCACTTTCTAGTTCTGTGAATTGGTTAACAATTTAAAAAAGTTTCTCTATATATGTCTTATATTTTTCTAATTGCTTTTGTTAGGGGAACTTTGGAGGAACATATTTGGGGATGGAAATACCAAAAACATAGTAACACTTAAAACTAAAAATATTTAAAGTCTTATTTTGTTACATCCTGCCTTCCTCTCTTTAAAAAATTTCTTTTTGTCATCTCATTTTTTTTTATTTCCAAATAACTTTATCACTGGTATGGTCATGCTTGCTATAGATGTTCCCATGTTATCTTTTCTTATCTTTTACGTTTCTTTTACTACCATAAACTATTAAATTGCTCTGTTTTTCTTTGAACTTTGATCAAATTAATTTTTTAATTAAATCACACTTCTTTACAAACTGCATATTTCTTCACAATTTCCTGATTGTTTCAAATATTTAAAGGTAGAGATATATATTTACTTCTTAAGAGAGAATTTACGTTTTCTAGGTTACTTGAAAGGCTAGAGAGGTGGTACTGATGTCTTTTATTGAAGTAAGTGTGACGTTATTGCTAGTTATAGAGCAGTAGTTATGAACCAGACAGAAATTGTGATGTGCAGTTTCCTAATGATCTTGTGAGCAAAACCTTCAGTTCTTTGCTCTAGTCAATACTTTAGTTGTTGCACTTAGACATCTGACACCATCAGCTTAAAAAAATTTGACAGATCTGAATTTGCCTACTTTTATCATTTATTTTATTTTGTCTTTACATGGGAGATTTGGAAGAAAGTATGTATAGTTAGGCTAAACTATAAAGAAAAAAATATAATATTCTTTAACAGATTATTTCAGAATGTGGTAGTTGTGTTATGCCTCTTTTTATCCTTTAAAACTATTTATTACTTTTTAAAAATCAGAATTTTATGCATGATGAAACTTTCCTTAAAGGGTTCTGTTTTTAGAAAACCTTAAAGGTTTTTCAAACTTGTGACAGCAATACTATTAAAAGAGAGGCTTTCAACATTTTAAAGTGAGATAATCTTTAAAAAAATAAGATAATTTTTGGAATAAAAGTAATATCTAGCAAAGGAATGCTACATAGATACAGTTGAAATGGTTGATAAACCTATGCTTGTTTAAATACCTCTGATCACTACACCCACAACTCTGCTGAATTAAGGTAATCATTGCTACAGCAGATGCCCCTCACCAGAAGGTTTTTTTTCCCTTTAACCCCCAGGACATTTTTTTTGGATGACTTTCCCTGCATTGGACATTATTATCACTTAAAATTATTGACAGCTATCATTGTTGTACTGTACTAAATGAACGACTGCTTTCACTTCAAGGATCCAGATATGAGGCAAGGAATCTCTCTTGGTGAAATAACTTTCCAAATTCAGTGTTGTGAACAAATAATTTTTAAAAATGTTGCCTGCTTAATTGCTGATTCAGATCACAGTTCTGGATATATTTGATATAAAGTTGTCAGTAACAAGATTTTAAAGTTTTTAAAAAGGCAAATAGAAGATATTTTATTCTTAGAGGCTTGGAAAGTTTTTTTTCCTTTTTTAACTATCGTTGTTGTTAGATATGTTTTTGTAGCTGAAGCTTCATAGTCCTTTTTATAACACATGGTTATGCTGATTTCAAAAATCTTGATCATTTTCATATTTAATTTTATGTACTTTTAAATCATCAGACTTTTTCAGTAGTTTGATTAAAACTGCAATGTTAGATATCAAAGTTTTTTGTTCATGTTGAATGATTTTTTTGTTTTGACATACCAGTTTTGGTTAGTAATTTTAAAAACTTATGGCCTTTGTAAATTTAAGTAATAAGCTTCATATATAAAAGAAGGGAGATGAATTGCTTTGTACTTGTACCAATCCCTAGAAGTGGACTTTGAAAATTCAGCCTTAAGTTTAATGAAAAATTATTAATAAGTTAGTTACTTTTAGTCATATAGGTCCTTTTCAGAGTGCTTTGAGCCCCATTTCCTTCTTAACTGTGAACCTTACCATTGAATAACAAGGTAGCTAAGTTTTTTAAATACTTAAACACTTTCCTCTGTAAGTATGAGCAGTATTAAAGAACTGAAAATAATGTATCAAATAGCTTAGAATGGGGTGTGTGTACGTTTGTATTATTTCAAGGACAGATGTTTTCTGTTTACCTGATATTTTAACTTAAAATAATTCATTAAGTTCTTGAGTAGATCAGAAGGTTAAAGAAAAGATGTAATTTCATACCTTTTTTGTAGGTACTCAGATGTTAGTTTTCATAATTTTAATCTTTAATTTACATGTATATAGTAAAAGAAGAGCCTGGGATGTAGTCCTTTAGACAGTACATTTCTTGACATATCATGTGTCATTTTGTTGAGATTTACTCAGTGCACTTGTGAAAAATATTTATATCTATTTGATTTATGACAGCAGTTAATAGGAACAATAGTAAATAGTTATTTGTGTGTATAAAATAAAACTTTAAAAAATTCTCAGTACTAAAAATATGTCCTGACTTGACTATCACATTTTTGGAAACTGTAGTGATTTGTAGCCTACATACTGATCCGCAGCTTGCTTTAAGTGAAATATTGTCAAGTATTGTGAAAAACTTCATTTGAACAATTTAAAAGTTTTCCTTTCAACCTGTCAAATGTCATTTTGCCTTTTTTTAGTATTTAAAACTCTTAGAATTAATTTTTAGAAAATTAAGTCAGGAGCACCGTTACTAAATATATTTTCAGGAACATTTTAAGGCAGTGGGTTTGTTGTCGCAGGTCTATCAAGTAGAAGATGTGTGTGAAGAGGAAATGCCCGGAGAACCAGATGAGTGTGTCCGGATGGACAGAACCCCACCGCCCCCTACACTGTCTCCAGCAGCTGTAACTGTGGGGAGAGGGGAGGATTTAACTTCTGAACATCCTCTGTTAGGTGAGGAAATGTCTAAATTTGGGGCAACTTTCTGTTATATATAAGTGTTAGTAATTGAAAATTTTTTTCTAACACTAGAAATGGTATTGGACTAATTTGTTATATAATTAATTATAGCAAAACATCAATTAGAATTCAATATTTTTTTGATGAGCCATACAAGTGAAAAACATATTTCAGCCTCCTAATTTTTAGTGTTTTGTAATGTGTTTCATGTGCCCATTCGAATTCATGTGTCAGGCTATTTCTAGCATTAAAATTAGAATGAATCAAAGTTTTATCAAAAGGTATCAATTATACTTTCCAAAAATCACAAAGCATTCTAAGTCATATTTGACATTCCTTATAATTGCTTGTGATCAAGACTGAGTAAATGCTTTTAAAATGTTGTTTCCCAGACTGTAATTAAAATTAAGCCTAATTGTTACTAGACACGTGGATTTAAAAATTCTTGAAGTTTAAGCATTCAAATTTTTAATGATTACTTTAGTGTTACTTATGAGTTCAAGTAAACCTATATGTTCCTCCTCACAATATCAAAGTGACTGAATCCTAGATATTAAAACAGTATGACCTATAGACCAGTGTCTAAGTCCTAAAAAACATGTACCCCCTGTTTTTTTTTTTCAGTTTATGAATATTTTATTCTTAGATCAAGAGTTGGCAAACTATAGCTCACATTGCAAATCTTTCCTGCTGTCCATTTTTGTAGGACCCATGATCTAAGGATGGTTTTAAAGCTTTTGAATGGGAAAAAAAAATCAAAACAGAAGTAGTATTTCATGTCATGTGAAATTCAAATTTTGTTGTTCATAAATAAAGCTCTGGGCAACACAGCCATGTTCATTTGTTCAAATATTATATACGGTTACTTTTGTGCTACTGAAGCAAAGGTAAGTTGTTGTAGAGATCTTAGGGCCCTTTACAGAAAGTTTACTGACCCCTGATCCAGATAATACCAAATTGATTCCGGTTTCATTTTAAGTATTCTGTTCTATTGAATATCTCAAGGCCCTAGAGATCGTTTTTGGTTAAGAAGAATCACTGTAGCAGGCATGGAAACAAATGGTAATGGGACACTGATTTTGCTGCCAAAGCAACCCTTGCCTTCTCTTTCCTTCATTATGCCACATCTCTAACCCATTCCTTCTCTCCAGTTTTTAATTCCCTTACTACCAATGTGAATCTTTGGAAAGCATAGGAGGGGGAATATCAATTTTCTCCAACTTTTTCCCCTCCTGAAAAACAGAAAACATTTAGTCAATAAATTATATAAAATATTTAAGATAGGTTTAATATTATTGCCTTTTTTATTCAAAATAATACCTCAAAAGATACATTTAAGAAATTCTAACATAGTATTAAATCTTTGTAGTTTCTGTACACCAAAAAATGAATTTATGTTGCTACAGATTTCATGGAATTTTTTAAAGGCAGAAACATAAATTTAATTGAATATTAACCTTTTGTGGCTGTGCCTTAATTACTTAATAAGCATTACTAATGGTACTCAAAATTTAAGCATTTAAAAAATATTGGAACACAAGAATATCTTCACATTTTTTCCCTCAGGAATTTAGTCTGAGATCCTGGTAAGCATATCCCTCTGGCTAAACTGTCGAAGTAAACTTAGACTTTTGACTCTTCCTCTAGGTAACTTCATATTTACAACTCTTCTGTAGTATATAAGGAGGGAAAAGCAAGCAGAGTTTGATTTTTTTTTGAGTAATTCTCATCAAATGATGAAATAAACTAACCTGCAAAAACATAGGACTTGGTTTCCATCCAGGATTTAGTTTTCATAAATCTATAAAAATTCTTTAAAAGTTAAAAGCATCCATTAAAAAAGGTAGAAAAAACTTATAGATCATGCTCAGAAAATGAGACTGTGAACAGGCAGAGTAACCTGTCACAAAGTCTTATCAGGTAGCTACTGTTTTCTCCCACAGTTGCCTTTAATCTAGAGAGTGTAATTGTTTTAGTTCTACTGCAGTACATCAGTGTTGCTTGTGCTTTCAATTTTAACAGCTGATTATAAACTGGCAAGTAATAGCTGTTAGCTTCTTCAAGAAGTAACTTACAGCCCTATTTTTTTTTAACAATTTATTTTATTTTAGTATCATTAACCTACAATTACATGAGCAATATTGTGATGATTAAACTATCCCCTTCATCAGGTCCCCCCCACCAACCCTATTACAGTCACTGTCCATCAGTGTAGTGAGATGAGAATCACTACTTGTCTTCTCTGAGCTTACAGCCCTATTTTTAACAAAACTCAGGACTACATGATATTGACACATTTATACATATGATCTAAAAATTAGGACATATACCAAGCAATATTTTTTTGAACAAAACAAATTATACTTAATTCTGCTTTGTAGTTCCAAAATAACAAAGTATCTATAAATCTTTAGGGGACATTAAAATTTTTCTTATTTTTCAGTTCTCTGTAGATTTACATTTTCTTTCCAGCAGAAAACTGTGCCTTTTAGTCCCACTTCACAGTTATATCTCCTGTCTTTTTTCCTTTAGGGGGTATATGTGAAGATGGGGTGTGTGGGGTAGAGTTTTTGTGGATTTCCTCAGTCTAGTAATACATGCTGTGTAGTTAATGTATTTGTTCCCAGAAATCAGTAAACCAGCATCTTCTGCTGACTTTCTTTGTAAATTTTTAATAAGGGATTGTGTAATTTTAAACGGGTTTTCCACTACAGTTTATCGTGGCAGATTATTTGGTGGAACTAGGTGAATTTATGGCTCTAATAGTACTGTGATAAACTATATAATGATAATAACCACATCAGAGTTCCTAAGTATGAAATGTTAGCTTTTTCATTTCTGAGACTATACAGGTGATCACCACACTCTTGTTAGCTGAAACTTTTATTCATTAGGGATTCCTATTCTTTTTTAAAAAATTTTTTATTAAGGTATTATTGATATATATTCTTATGAGGTTTCACATGAAAAAGCAATGTGGTTACTATATTTACCCATATTATCAAGTCCCCACCCATACCCCAATGCAGTCACTGTCCATCAGTGTAGTAAGATTTCACAGATTCACTATTTGCCTTCTCTGTGCTACACTGATTTCCCTGTGACCCCACACACAATGTGTGCTAAACATAATACCCCTCAATCCCCTTCTCCCACCCTCCCACACCCCTCCCCTTTGGTAACTACTAGTTCCTTCTTGGAGTCTCTGAGTCTGCTGCTATTTTGTTCCTTCAGTTTTGCTTCGTTGTTATACTCCACACATGAGGGAAATCATTTGGCACTTGTCTTTCTCCTCCTGGCTTATTTCACTGAGCATAATATCCTCCAGCTCCATCCATGTTGTTGCAAATGGTAGGATTTGTTTCTTTCTTATGGCTGAATAGTATTCCATTGTGTATATGTACCACCTCTTCTTTATCCATTTATCTACTGATGGACACTTAGGTTGCTTCCATATCTTCACTATTGTAAAAAGTGCTAGGATAAACAGGGTGCATATGTCTTTTTGAATCTGAGAAGTTGTATTCTTTGGGTAAATTCCAAGTAGTGGGATTCCCAGGTCAAATGGTATTTGTATTTTTAGTTTTTTGAGGAACCTCCATATTGCTTTCCACAATGGTTGAACTAGCTTACATTCCCACCGGCAGTGTAGGAGGGTTCTCCTTTCTCTGCATCCTCGCCAGCATTCGTTGTTCTTAGTCTTTTGGTTGGTGGCCATCCTTACTGGTGTGAGGTGATATTTCATTGTGGTTTTAATTTGCATTTCTCTGATGATTAGTGATGTGGAGCATCTTTTCATGTGTCTGTTGGCCATCTGAATTTCTTCTTTGGAGAACTGTCTCTTCATATCCTCTGCCCATTTTTTAATTGGATTATTTGCCTTTTGGGTGTTGAGGCATGTAAGTTCTTTATATATTTTTAATGTTAACCCCTTGTCAGATATGTCATTTACAAATATATTCTCCCATACTGTAGGATGCCTTTTTGTTCTGTTGATGGTGTCCTTTGCTGTACAGAAACTTTTTAGTTTGATGTAGACCTATGAGTTCATTTTTGCTTTTGTTTCCCTTGCTAGAGGAGATGCATTCAGGAAGAAGTTGCTCATACATGTATTCAGGAGATTTTTGCCTATGTTGTCTTCTAAGAGTTTTATGGTTTCATGACTTATATTCAGGTCTTTGATCCATTTCGAGTTTACTTTTGTGTATGGGGTTAAACAATAATCCAGTTTCATTCTCTTGCATGTAGCTGTCCAGTTTTGCCAACACCAGCTGTTGAAGAGGCTGTCATTTCCCCATTGTATGTCCATGGCTCCTCTATCGTATATTAATTGACCATATATATTTGGGTTTATATCAGGGCTCTGTAGTCTGTTCCATTGGTCTATGTGTCTGTTCTTGTGCCAATACCAAATTGTCTTGATTACTGTGGCTTTGTAGTAGAGCTTCAAGTTGGGGAGCATAATCCCCCCAGCTTTATTCTTCCTTCTCAGGATTGCTTTGGCTATTTGGGGTCTTTTGTGGTTCCATATGAATTTTAGAACAACTTTCTCTAGTTCGTTGAAGAATGCTGTTGGTATTTTGATAGGAATTGCATTGAATTTATAGATTGCTTTAGGCAGGATGGCCATTTTGATGATATTAATTCTTCTATCCATGAGCACAGGATGTGTTTCCATTTATTGATATCTTCTTTAATTTCTCTCATGAGTGTCTTGTTGTTCTCAGAGTATAGGTCTTTAACTTCTTTGGTTAGGTTTATTCCTGGGTATTTTATTCTTTTGGGTGCAACTGTGATTGGAATTGTTTTCCTGATTTCTCTCTCTGCTAGTTCATCGTTAGTGTATAGGAATGCCACAGATTTCTGCATATTAATTTTGTATCCTGCAACTTTGCTGAATTCAGATATTAGACCTAGTAGTTTTGGAGTGGATTCTTTAGGGTTTTTTATGTACACTATCACGTCATCTGCAAACAGGGACAGTTTAACTTCTTCCTTGCCAATCTGGATGCCTTTATTTTTTTGTGTTGTCTGATTACCATGGCTAGGACCTGCAGTACTATGTTGAATAGAAGTGGTGAGAGTGGGCATCCTTTTCTTGTTCCAGATCTTAGGTGAAAAGCTTTCAACTTCTCACTGTTAAGTGTAATGTTGGCTGTGGGTTTGTCATATATGGTCTTTATTATGTTAAGGTACTTGCCCTCTATACACATTGTGTTGAGAGTTTTATCATGAATGGGTGTTGAATTTTGTCATATCCTTTTTCAGCATCTATGGAGATGATCATGTGGTTTTTGTTCTTCTTTTTGTTGATGTGGTGGGTGATGTTGATGGATTTTCGAATGTTGTAACATCCTTGCATCCCTGGAATAAAACCTACTTGATCATGATGGATGATCTTTTTGATGTATTTTTGAATTTGGTTAGCTAACATTTTGATCTGTATTTTTGCATCTATGTTCATCGGGGATATTGGTCTGTAATTTTCTTTTTTTGTGGTGTCTTTGCCTGGTTTTGATATTAGAGTGATGTTGGCCTCATAGAATGAGTTTGGGAGTATTCTCTCCTCTTCCTGTTTTTGGAAAATTTTAAGGAAGATAGGTATTAGGACATCACTAAATGTTTGATAAAATTCAGCAGTGAAACCATCTGGTCCAGCTGTTTTGTTCTTAGGTAGTTTTTTTTTTTTTATTCTTTTTTTTTTTTTTTACAATTTATTTTATTTTAGTATCATTAACCTACAATTACATGAGCGATATTGTGATGATTAAACTACCCCCTTCATCAGGTCCCCCCCACCAACCCTATTACAGTCACTGTCCATCAGTATAGTGAGATGAGAATCACTACTTGTCTTCTCTGAGCTGTACAGTCCTCCCCGTGCCCCCCCACCGTATGTCTGCTAATCGTAATGCCCCTTTTACCCTCTTATCCCTCCCTTCCCGCCCTTCTTCCCCAGTCCCTTTCCCTTTGGTAGCTATTAGTCCGTTCTTGGGTTCTGTGAGTGTGCTGCTGTTTTGTTCCTTCAGTTTTTTTTTTTTTCTTTGTTCTTATACTCCACATATGAGTGAGATCATTTGGTACTTGTCTTTTTCGGCCTGGCTTATTTCACTGAGCATAATACCCTCCAGCTCCTTCCATGTTGTTGCAAATGGTAGGATTTGTTTTTTTCTTATGGCTGAGTAATATTCCATTGTGTATATGTACCACATCTTCTTAATCCATTCATCTACTGATGGGCACTTAGGTTGCTTCCATTTCTTGGCTATTGTAAATAGTGTTGCAATAAACATAGGGGTGCATCTGTCTTTCTCAAACTGGGCTGCTGCATTCTTGGGATAAATTCCTAGGAGTAGGATTCCTGGGTCGTATGGTATTTCTATTTTGAGTTTTTTGAGGAACCTCCATACTGCTTTCCACAATGGTTGAACTAATTTGCATTCCCACCAGCAATGTAGGAGGGTTCCCCTCTCTCCACATCCTCTCCAACATTTGTTGTTGTTTGTGTTTTGGATGTTGGCCATCCTCACTGGTATGAGGTGATATCTCATTGTGGTTTTAATCTGCATTTCTCTGATGATTAGCGATGTGGAGCATTTTTTCATGTGCCTGTTGGCCATCTGAATTTCTTCTTTAGAGAAGTGTCTATTTATGTCCTGTGCCCATTTCTTAATTGGATTATTTGCTTTTTGTTTGTTAAGGTGCGTGAGTTCTTTGTATATTTTGGATGTCAACCCCTTCTCAGATACATCATTTATGAATATATTTTCCCATGTTGTAGGATGTCTTTTTCTTCTACTGATGGTGTCCTTTGCTGTACAGAAGCTTTTCAACTTGATATAGTCCCATTTGTTCATTTTTGCTTTTGTTTCCCTTGCCCAGGGAGATATGTTCATGAAGAAGTCGCTCATGTTTATGTCCAAGAGATTTTTGCCTATGTTTTTTTCTAAGAGTTTTATGGTTTCATGATTTACATTCAGGTCTTTGATCCACCTTGAGTTTACCTTTGTGTATGGGGTTAGACAGTAGTCCAGTTTCATTCTTTTACATGTAGCTGTCCAGTTTTTCCAACACCAGCTACTGAAGAGGCTGTCCTCTCCCCATTGTATATACAGGGCTCCTTTATCAAATATTAATTGACTGTAGGTGTTTGGGTTAATGTTTGGATTTTCTATTCTGTTCCACTGGTCTGTGGGTCTGTTTTTGTGCCAGTACCAAATTGTCTTGATTACTGTGGCTTTGTAGTAGAGCTTGAAGTCAGGGAGCGTAATTCCCCCTGTTTGATTCCTCCTTCTCAGGATTGCTTTGGCTATTCGGGGTCTTTTCTGGTTCCATATGAATTTTAGAATTATTTGTTCTTAGGTAGTTTTTTGATTACCAGTTCAATTTACTTGCTGGTAAATGGTCTATTCAGATTTTGTTTCTTCCTGGGTCAGCCTTGGAAGGTTATATTTTTCTAGAAAGTTGTCCATTTCTTCTAAGTTTTCCAGTTTTTTAGTTTATAATTTTTCATAGTATTCTCTTATAAGTCTTTTTACTTTTATGGTGTCCATAGTGATTTTTCCTTTCTCATTTCTGATTCTTTTTGTGTGTGTAGATTCCCTTTCTCTCTTGATAATTCTGGCTAGAGGTTTCTCTATTTTGTTTATTTCCTCGAAGGACCAGCTCCTGCTTTTTTTGATTCTTTCTATTGTTTTATTCTTCTCCATTTTATTTGTTTCTGCTTAAATCTTTATTATGTCCCTCCTTCTACTGACTTTGGGCCTCATTTGTTCTTCCTTTTCTCGTTTCATTAAATGCGAGTTTAGGCTCTTTATTTGGGATTGTTGTTCTTTCCTGAGGTAGGCCTGTATTGCAATATACTGCCCTCTTAGCATGGCCTTCACTGTGTCCCACAGATTTTGTGGTGTTGAATTATTATTGTCATTTGTCTCCATTTATTGCTTGATCTCTGTTTTTATTTCGTCACTTATCCATAGGTTATTTAGGAGCATGTTGTGAAGCCTCCATGTCTTTGTGGGATTTTTCATTTTCTTTGCATAAGTTTTTTCTAGTTTCATACCTTTGTGGTCTGAGAAACTGGTTGGTACAATTTAAATCTTTTTGAATTTACCAAGGCTCTTTTTGTGGCCTAGTATATGATCTGTTCTTGAAAATGTTCCATGTGCACTTGAGAAGAATGTGTATTCTGCTGCTTTTGGGTGTAGAGTTCTTTAGATGTCTGTTAGGTCCATCTGTTCTAATGTGTTGTTCAGTGCCTCTGTCTCCTTACTTATTTTCTGTCTGGTTGATCTGTCCTTCAGAGTAGGTGGAGTGTTGAAGTCTCCTAGAATGAATGCATTGTGTTCTGTTTCCCCTTTTAATTCTGTTTGTATTTGTTTCACATATGTAGGTGCTCCTGTGTTGGGCGCATAGATATTTATAATGGTTATATCTTCTTGTTGGATTGACCCTTTTATCATTATGTAATGTCCTTCTTTGTCTCTTGTGACATTCTTTGTTTTGAAGTCTATTTTGTCTGATACAAGTACTGCAACTCCTGATTTTTTCTCCCTATTAGTTGCATGAAATATCCTTTTCCATCCCTTCACTTTTAGTCTATGTATGTCTTTGGGTTTAAAGTGAGTCTCTTATAGGCAGCATATAGATGGGACTTGTTTATTATCCATTCAGTGACTCTGTGTCTTTTGATTGGTGCTTTCAGTCCATTTTCATTTAGGGTGATTATCGATAGGTATGTACTTACTGCCATTGCAGGCTTTAGATTCGTGGTTACCAAAGGTTCAAGGTTAACTTCCTTACTATCTAAGAGCCTAACTTAACTCACTTAATATGCTATTGCAAACACAATCTAAAGGTTCTTTTTTTTTTTCTCCTCCTCTTTCTTCCTCCTCTATTCTTTATATATTAGGTATCATATTCTATACTCTTTGTCTGTCCCTTGATTGACTTTGGGGATAGTTAAATTTGCATTTGCTTAGTAATTAGCTGTTCTTTCTTTTCTGTGGTTTTACAACCTCTGGTGACAGCTTTTAAACCTTAGGAACACTTCCATCTATAGCAGTCCCTCGAAAATACACTGTTGAGGTGATTTGTGGGATGTAAATTCTCTCAGCTTTTGCTTATCTGGAAATTGTTTAATCCCTCCTTCAAATTTAAATGATGATCTTGCCAGATAAAGTAATCTCGGTTCAAGGCCCTTCTGCCTCATTGCATTAAATACATCTTGCCACTCCCTTCTGGCCTGTAAGGTTTCTGCTGAGACATCCCATGATAGCCTGATGGGCTTTCTTTCCTTCCTATGTGATCTTATTTCTCTCTCTGGCTGCTTTTATTAGTCTGTCCTTATCCTTGATCTTTGCCATTTTAATTACTCTATGTCTTGGTGTTGTCTTCCTTGGGTCCCTTGTGTTGGGAGATCTGTGCATCTCCATGGCCTGAGAGACTATCTTCTTTCCCAGATTGAGGACGTTTTCAGCAATTACCTCCTCAAAGACACTTTCTATCCCTTTTTCTCTCTCTTCTTCTTCTGGTACCCCTATATTGCGAGTATTGTTCTGTTTGGATTGGTCACACATCTCTCTCAATATTCTTTCATTCTTAGAGATCCTTTTTTCTCTCTGTGCCTCAGCTTCTTTATATTCTTCTTCTCTAGTTTCTATTTTATTTATCGACTCCTCCACTGTATCCAGTCTGCTTTTAATACCATCCATTGTGCTCTTCAATGATTGGATCTCTGACTGGAATTCATTACTAACTTCTTGAATATCTTTCCTTACCTCCATGAGCATGTTAATGATTTTTATTTTGAACTCCCTTTCAGGAGTAGTCATGAGGTCAATGTCATTTACATCTTTCTCACCAGTTGTATTAATAATTTTACTTTGAACCAGATTCCTTTGGCTTTTCATATTTGTATATGGTGCCCTCTAGTGGCCAGAAGCTCTACGCTCTGGAGCTGTTCAGTCCCTGAAGCAATGTTGGGGGTCACAGGGGAGTGGTATTCGTGCCTGCTAGGAGGAAAGAGCTGTTCCCTGCTTCCCGGCTGTTATGTCTGTCTCCATTGCCTGAGCCAGTGGGCTGAGCACACAGGAATAAGCCTCTTTGTTTTGTGTTTGCAGTTGCTGTAGACAGATCTTCCCTCTGGCTGGCCTAAAGCCAGGGTAGGTTTTGCCAGTTTGCGAGCCAAGGTGGGGCTGGCCGGGAGAAAGGTGCAGTAGGCTGCATATTCCCGGAGGGGGTCCTTGGAGCTGTGTAGCCAGCCAGGGAGCTTGAGCACCTGAAAATCGTGAAAGCTCCCAATCTGCAGTGCACCCAGACAATTTTGTCTACCTGTCCTTTCTCCTGAGCAGTAAGATTTGTGCAATCCTTGCCCCTTTAGCAGCCCTCTTGCTTAAGGCTTCCTTGTTAGGAAGTTTCTCAGACTGCCTGCCTTTCTTTTGTCCCAGAGCAGCCGGATATGGATCACTGCTTTCCACAGGTGACTGGAATCTCAGTCTCTGCAGGAATTCTGCATGTCTTAGCTTTCTGACCCCATAATCACAAGAGTACCATGCAAGCACCATGAAATGTAGGTTTGTGCTCCCAGAGCAGATCTCCGGAATTAGGTATTCAGCAGTCGTGGGCATCCACTCCCTCTCCGCTTCGTTTCTCTTCCTCGTGCCGGTGAGCTGGAGTGGGGGAAGGGCTTGGGTCCTGCCAGGCCACAGCTTTAGTATGTTACCCTGTTCTGTGAGGTATGCTCTTTTCTCCAGATGTATGCAGTCTGGTGCAGTCCTCTTTCTTGTTGCTTTGTCAGGATTAGTTGTATTAATTATATTTTCATATTATATGCAGTTTTAGGAGGAAGCCTCTGTCTCACCTCTCTCGCCACCATCTTTTGGGATTCCTATTCTTTGTTCTTTACCTAATGAGATATTTTGAGCATTTTTGATAGTGGTGGAAAGGAGTTACCATTGCAATTAAGAGCATCATCTCCAGAACCTGACTGCCTGGGTTAGTATGTATCCTAGCTTCATTACTTATTAGTTGTGTCCCCTTAGGGAAGTTTCTTTATCTTTCTGTCTTTTGGTTTCCACATCTATAAAAATGGAGGCAATAACAATACCTACACATAGGCTTGTTTTGAGGATTAAATGAGTTACAGTATGTAATGCATTTACATAGTACCTGGCATGTAAGTGCTCAGTAAGTAGTAATATTAATCTTTACACACATGCTTTTATTTGGTTATTTTTCTCAGATATCTGTATACTCAGTAATATTCCTTTACAGACAGTAAAAGCGTGGTGCTATCAAATGGGTAGGTTAAGTCTCCATCATGGGCTGTAGGCTGTTGGATCTATCTTTTTGTGGTCCTCAGAGTTTGAAGGGGAGAAAACGATCCAGCCCAACATTTTGTGATTGCCTGTTACTACAGGCCCTGGAACACAGCTGTGTTCCTCCAAACTGACATTACAGTGCCAGTGAGGAGTTAGTTCTTTTTTAAAAAAAATTGTGTGAATTTGAATTAGCCTTACTGTGTGAAATAGGTGATGGCTGGGTGATTGATTAAAATCTCTCCTTATTCTGTGGATTCCAAAATTTTTTTATTTAACTATACTTTAAAAGCATTTTTTCTCGAATACCATTTGAAATATATAAACAGAAAAAGGGAATTTAGTATCTGTGTAACTTTAAACTTTTTAAAAATGGAGTACTTTTAGTAATTATTCTTGAATTGACATTGTAAACATTTTCATGTCTTACGGACAGTTTTTCTTTAACCAGGGTTGGAATGATAACTTTGAGCAAGTATTACTCCCTTCTTATGAAAAGTGGGGATAATAGTTGCTGTCTCATAAGGTTAATTGTGCAGATTAAATGAGATAATAAACGTAAAGTTCTTAGAATAAAACTAAAAAACTTCCAAAGTTTTTAAAATACCAAATATTAACTATTTGCTTGTGCAGAATGCTAAAGGTAAAAAAATTCCTTTTTTTTTCCAGAGCAAGTGGATTTACCTGCTGTGGCATCAGTCAGTGCTTCAGTAATTAAATCTCCATCTGATCCTTCACATGTTTCTGTTCCTCCACCTCCACTCCTACTACCAGCAGCTACCACAAGGAGTAGTACTACATCTATGCCCAGTAGCATTCCTAATATAGAAAACAAACCTCCACAGGCTATTGTTAAACCACAGATTTTGACCCATGTTATTGAAGGCTTTGTGATTCAGGAAGGATTGGAGCCATTTCCTGTAAGTAGCAAGCACATTTGTATTTTTTAAGTTATACTTGTAGCATAATTTAAAAAGTTTGTTAATGTTCTCTAATAAAAAGCTTATAATTTTTTTTCAGGAAAGGTATCAATCTTTTATCTAGAATTTATCTCTATATATCCTTTATTTCCAAATATACATATGAAATTTTATGCTAGCTATGTAGATGTATAAAGTAGGGAGAAAAATTTCAGAATATCAGTTTTAAAATTTTTAGAGAAGGGTAGTTGGAAGTTTACTCAATGAAATAAACCGTTTTTTATTTTTAAGGGGACTGAAATGATATCTGAAGTGCACTATTTTGTCAAATGGTTTTCCTTATATAATGTGATACTTTGTGAACTTTAACTAGAGTACAGGAAATAACCTCCCAATGACCTAATACTTCTTAAGTTACCCAATTGATGGTTTATAATTAGTAAATAGATTTTTTCATTATTCTTAAATCTCAGTCTTCAATCAGATTTTAAAATGTTCACCTCAAAGTGGATCTGTCACTGAAAGTTATAATTTGGGACTAGATGTACATAATTTATATACTAATATTTAGAGATGAACATTTTTTTCTTAGAAAATAAATCAAAGCCAAGAGGCCAAAATCAAAGCCAACAAAACAGCGTAATTTATTTTGAAGGCCTTGGAATCATCTGATTTTTCAGATTCATGGGTAGTTAACATCTTGGGTTGTGACAGTTGGTGGCCTAATCAGTTGGCCTTTGTTTTTGGTTAACTGTGTGTGTATTTAGATCCCCTATAAGAATCTGGTATAGCCAGTGGGGGGAACAGTCTCTTCTGAGCGTTTGGATATTCTGACTGCTGCATACTGACTGTGTAACCTTTGTCAAGTCACTTAACCTTTTTGATCTTCGTTTTGCTTATCCAGGAAATGGAGATGATACTTTGCTCTTTCTTAGGGTTGTTATGAGGATTAAATGTGGACAGATGTTTTTGTGAAGTGCCTGGCACTTAATAGTCATAGCTGTTAACTATCAATTATTACGAGTGACAATTATAACTTGTTTTTCAGATTATAAAAGTAATACGTATTATTTTTTAAATGGGAAATTTGGGAAATATTCAGAACAAATAATTCCCAGTAATAACCACAATGTGTATATTTATATATTCTCATATGAACATGATTATTATCATATATACAGTTGTTCTTCTTTCACTTAGTATATATCTTGAGCATCTATTTTCTTATATGATTAATATTTCATTTTATGGCCAACCATAATTTATGTAATCCTTCCATCATTGTTTGACACTTTAGGTTTCCATTTTTTCACTACCCAAATAGTGCGGAAAAATGTGAGTTGGGGTAAGGATTTAAAAATGTGGGTAACTGTTGAACCACTTGTGTTGTTTACTTGAAACCATATAAGATTGTATATCAACTGTATTTCAATTAAAAAATAAATAAATAAAAAACCCCAAATAATCCTGAAAGGAATGTCTTTGTATGTAAATTATCTGCATTTTAAATAATTTCTTTAGCATAAATTTCCAGAAATACAGGTATTGGATCACATTACATATATATTCATAAGACTCTTGATATATATTGCCAGATTATTTTCTGGAAAGGTTATTTCAATTTATTCATGTAGCAGAAGTATATACTCTTAGCAGCACTGAATATTATAGTTTTTTCATCAATAACTTCCATAAGTTTTACTTGAGGCATATTAAATATACTAAGTGGAAGTGAACAAAATTTAAAGTTCATGGGTGATTATTCTCTGAGGTTAAATGTAGAAATTTCCAATAAGCTATTGTTTACCAGGTGTGGCAGAATTTGGAGACTTAACCAATGTTCTCAAATAGACTAAGAGGTTCTATTTTTTTAGATTTGCTGAGTGTTCACTAGTGAATCAGTTTTTGGTCTGGATTGTTTTGCTGAAAGTGCTTCTAAATTAAGTTACTGATTTTAATGTTAATATTTGAGGATTTTTCCATTTCTTTTTATCATTATAATGCATTAGGTTGCTGAAATAGGAGTCAAGAGATTTGAGTGCTAGCCCTGATTCCACTTTCTATAAGGAAATCACCTAAACTTTTTGAACATTTGTTCCTTTATTTTAAAAATATATACAGTAATGATCTATCCTGAGGAGATAATCCTACAGGGTAACAAGCTTTTTTTATAAATGAAAAATCTTTTTTTCATAGAAAAAATAAATTAAGGATACTGGCTAATCAAAATTATTACTGTTTTTTTTAAAGACTTTTGAAAAAGTATATGCCTAAACCAGGTTCCATTTGACAGAGACTTTGAAGCATCCATACTGCTGATGTCCTGAAATACAAAGTGTTTATGTCCAGATTGCCAAACCTTTTCTCAAGGGATAATGCATTTAATGAATGGATCTGATGAGTTGAACAAGTAAATTATTACAGATACCATTCATTTCAAGAGGTTTGTTTTAACCATGTTATTCCTGAAAGTCTTCAAAAAGATTCTTTCATTCTGTTCTCTCTTTAAGGTGAGTCGTTCATCTTTGCTGATAGAACAGCCTGTGAAAAAAAGGCCTCTTTTGGACAATCAGGTGATAAATTCTGTGTGTGTTCAGCCAGAGCTACAGAATAATACAAAGCATGCAGATAATTCATCTGACACAGAAATGGAAGACATGATTGCTGAAGGTTTGTGGATTTCACTTAAGACACCTTTTAAATTAATTTTGACTTGTAATGCTTGAAACAGGACATAGATTTTTATTCTACATGGATTTTCACTTGGAAGTATTCACTTTTATTCCCATAATGCATTATTTGACTGAACTAATGAGAAAGCTAACTAGACTCTTAATGGTTTTGCATCATATCAGTTTGACTTTTGAAGGAATGTGGGTGGGAAAAATTGCATTATATATGAGTGATTCAAAATTTTTTATCATCAAAACGACCAATTTTCTGTCTTTATTTTTCTAAGCAGACTTAAGTGAAAGACATTTTAATGAGTTTGCTTAAAAGTTTAGAGTTTCTGGGTTGTTTATTTCCATATTCTGACATTTGAATTCAGGTGGGTATTAAAATTGTATTAAGGATGTACTCTTCAATCAAGAGTTGATTAAATTTGTTTAAAGAGAAAAATATCACTAAATCTCCTTAATGTCAAAGAATCCTTTTTAATAGAGTTTATTCTGATAGTGAGTATTCCATAAAAGTCAAAGTGGTACACAAAATGACTGCAGCAAAATAAACATAAATGCAAAAATGATACTTTTCTTGATTCTGATCATACCCCTACAATTGATACAGTTCAATTTAATCAAATAGCATTTAGCATTTAACATAGGGCTCTATAGTAGTGAATTAGTTAACATCTGTGACTAAGTAATTATTCTCAATATCGTGGCATATTTAATCTAAAATTCTTCATTTTGCAAATATTTATTGAATATATACTATGTGTCTGTACTTTTCTAATTAAGCAAAATAGCATGCTAGTAAGCAAAATAGGTACTGTCTTTGCTCACAGTTTTCCTAATTCTTAAAAGGAAGACAGTTTGTCATTACTGGTAATTTATAAACTGTTACAATGCATTCATCACTGTTTTACTTTTTTATTTTAACAGCAAAGAGTATGGTAGTAGTAGTTTATTATCTATTATGATAGTAGATTACTGCTAACTTAATATTGAGTTCAGTCTGATGGCTTTTTTATTTAAAAAAATGTTAATCATGAAAAATTTCAAACATGTACAATTTGAGAGAATTGTATAATAAATCTCCAATCACCCAGACTCACATTATCAATCATTTTCATCTTTTTGCCACACTAGCTTCATCCATCCCTTTTGTTTTCATCCCTCTCTTCTCTCTTTCTCTTTCTTTGTTGCTTTTTCTCTTTCCTCCTTTTCTTCTTTCCTTCCTTCCGTTTTAAAAAAATGATGGTCTTAATTTTATTTCACTGGTATATACTTCAGTGTGCATCTCTAAATAATGTACATTTTCTCATATAACTGTAATGCTGTATCACACAAGACAATATTACTAATATTATTTGGTGTTATCTAATACATACTCGGATTTCCCCAGTTATATAACTATTATCAAAACTTTCATTCGAGGTGAAGATAGTAAAGATGAATATACAGGGATTTTTTTCGTTCCTGTAAGAAGTATATAAAAGAACATCTGGGCCAAGGCATATATTAATGTGCCCTCTTGTGTGCACACATTGGAGAAAAATGGAAAACTACGTATTTCATGATATGGTTTATATATAATAGACATACAGCACATGCTAGACTGTGCAAGAATCTGAGAGGAGCTTTTGATCTAGTAGGAACTAGCAAATCTCTGTAATGGAAAGATAAATAGGGAGAAGTAAGTGTTAAATTTTAAGTGAATTATATAGACAGTCAGAACTTGGGACTTTACCAGTGTTTGAGATTTTTGCCAGCTTAACTTTTTTATAGAGATGGAATTTGACCTGGATCTCGGATGATAGAATATAGGCTTAAAATAAAAAACTGGAAGAATCTTTCAGGTTAGAATACCATGAATAAATATACAAGAGATGTTCAAGTGCTAGGTAACTTCAGGAGGGGGCAGTGAAGAGTGGAGAGTTGGGTTAGAGAAGTAGTGGTAAGTTAAAATTGGGTGAGTCAGACTCTAACGTACCTTGGATATTCTACTAAGAAGTCAGGAGTTATCTTGTCGAGAGGATGGTTACTGAAGATTTTTTAGGCAGGTGACGTGAACAGTGTTTTTGGAAACTACTGGTCACCTGTAGTGTGAATATAGAGGTTGGGCGTGTAATTGATACTTATAGTCATGGTGAGAAAGAGTAACAGATTGATGGAAGACAAGGCAAAGGTAGTTTAACAGATTAAGATACCAGAGTAAGGAAAAGGAAGATTTAAAGATGATTAACCTATGCAATGAGTAGTAAATAAGCCATAGAGAGCTGATCTAATGCACAGTATATAATGAATACAGACAACAATAATGTATTACAATCATCAAACTTTTTCTTAATTAAGGTACACTCTTATGAGGGTTTCACATGAAAAAAACAATGTGGTTACTACATTCACAAATTTATTGAGTCCTCCCATACCCCATTGCAGTCACTGTCTATCAGTATAGTAAGATGCCACAGATTCACTATTTGCCTTCTCTTTGCTACACTGTCTTCCCTGTGAACACCCACACCATGTGTACTAAACATAATACCCCTCAACCCGCTTCTCCCTCCCTCCCCACCTGCCCTCCCACACCCCTCCCCTCTGGTAACCGCTAGTTCCTTCTTGGAGTCTGTGAGTCTGCTGCTGTTTTGTTCCTTCAGTTTTGCTTCGTTGTTATACTCCACTTTTATTTTACTTGTTTTGAGACGATTTCTTCCTCACTGCCACTAAATGAGAAAATTTTTGTTTATGAAGGTAGTCCTGAGAATTTCCTTAAATGATCACTTGCTAGTTCATGATTTGATTAGTCATGACAATGTATCTGGGTTTCCCCTGAAACTTTGAATCTTTCACAGTATGTTTTTTAGTAGTTTTTGCTGCCTTCTCTTGAGTTAGGACCTTCTCCAGTAAGACTAGAATAATGGGAATGCTTGAACTTACTGAGTATATGTCATCCATTTCTAGAGTTGAGTACCTTTCTTCATCTTAACAAATCTTGGTTAAATTAATAACATAGAAAAGCACATATAGAGTCCAGAGCTAAAAGCTTTAGTTAGTCGAGTGTTATTTTTGCATATTTTTTATTACTTGGCATAGTTATTATGATGATGCAAGAAAATGGCAAAATATGGTGGATTTAAGATACTGAAATTTAATAATTTTCATTGAAGTATTACTTAAGCAATTGTTACAGACCTTGGTACTCTTAGTATTTATGTGGAAAGTAGGAAATGGAATTGTCACTTTTTAATGCCTGCTACCTATTGGGCACTCATGTCATGTTCACTGTAGTTCTTCCGGAAAGGCATTATAAACCTCATTTTACAGATGAGAAAATTGGGTCATGAAGATCAAGTTGCTCGCTTGTAGATGACTGCTGCTGAACACTTCAGAATTAATTAGGACGTTTCTTTGGATCCTGTGGTATGGCTTGAAGAAAATTACCAATATAGAGGTGGAGGAGGAAGGACATCTAACTTAACAGAGAGCACCCTGACAAAAAGGAGCAAATGTTAGAAATTATAAAACTGTTTGTGACTTTCACTATTAGTCTAAATTATTTTTGTTTTAATATGGTATAACTAAAAGGGACTTTTATAATTAGATATATATATCTATTGTATCATATACTGCAGATCTTTGAGAGTATTATTTTACATGCTTCTCTAAAATCAAACATATCAAAATTGTACCTTCTTTTTGAAGTCATCCTCATTTCCTCCTATTAAAGAGTGTTCTCTGCTTTATACTCTATAGCACAACGTATAAAAATTCATATCCTGCATGGTGCTTTTTGAAAGGGTGCCTCCTAAATAGGTAGAACATTCACCCATATTATCGAGTCCCCCCCATACCCTATTGCAGTCACTGTCCAGTTAGACTACTAGTTCTTACATGGTATCACAACAGTAGTTTATCACCTGACTATAACAGTATTGAAATACCTGGATTTATTTTGTTTTAAATGTTTTCATTTGTTTTAACTTATCCTATTTGTTTTTAAGTTTCTAAATGGGACCTCTATAGCATAAGTTCTCCACACTGTTACATTATCAGACAGCAAAATACCTGTCTTTTCTGAATCTGTATTTTCAATAGTATTATAGGTAAATAGTATTAATAACAAAGGAAACATTGATCTTGTCATAAATTTAGATTACATTAAAAAAAGCCCTCATACTGATAATGACTACTGAAGGGTAGTGATTTTGTCTTAATTTATCTTCATTTCTCTTACAGTGCCTAATAACATTGTTTGCAGATTTCAGATATGTTGGATACTTAGCAAAACGGGCCTTTAAAAATGTATTGCTTATTTAGGTAGAGAAAACACCATACAATTTTGATGCTGGAGCAAGAGGGAATTGGTGGAGATGGTTGTTTTGGAGGCTTTTGCTCTGCCAAATGGCTGTGGATTGAAAAGTTAAAACATCATTCCTTTGATTTTCCTGGAGGGACTGAACTAGCATCAGCTAACCAAAGTGGAGGTTAAAGGAAAATTTACCACAATTAAATATTTGGAAGGTTTTTCCTTTGTTTCCTTCTCTTTTAGACACATTAGAAGAAATGGACAGTGAGTTGCTCAAGTGTGAATTCTGTGGGAAGATGGGATATGCCAATGAATTTTTGCGTTCAAAACGATTCTGCACTATGTCATGTGCCAAAAGGTATTTCTGTTCTCTTGAATTTCCTAAAGCACAAACAACACTGTGTAACAAAACCAAAAAACAGGTATAATACAGAAATAATATCAAATAATATAGAAAAAATATCAAATAGATATTACCTGGAGCTGCTTTGGTGTTTAGTTATTAAATTTTGCTCTGTGAAAACAGTGAATTTTATAGCATAATCCAATACTGAAATAGCAGCCTCCTGGTGAAGAGAATGTCACCGGTAAAACCCTATCAATAGACTACTAGTTCTTTCTTTCTTTCTTTTTTTCTTAAGGTATTATTGATATACACTCTTAGGAAGGTTTCACATGAAAACAATGTGGTTACTACATTCACCCATATTATTGAGTCCCCCCCATACCCTATTGCAGTCACTGTCCATCAGTTAGACTACTAGTTCTTACATGGCATCACAACAGTAATTTATCACCTGATTGTTTTAACAGTATTGAAATACCTGGATTTATTTTGTTTTAAATGTTTTCAT